>OY744544.1:17419666-17757166 GCA_963556195.1 Sepiola atlantica
GTATTTATAGTTTTATTATTAGTTATATATCTATTAATTTATATATATATATATATATATATATCTTTATTCGTTTATTTTTTTTTTCTCCATTATTATTATTATTATCATAATATAGGTCGTTAGTACCAGTTGTAAATGCTATTTTATTAATTGTGGATTGTAATTTTTTTTTATGTGTAGGACTTCGAAGATTTTTAGTCTGTTGGTGCAGTTGTTTTTATGTATGATTTTAGTGTTAGTTGGTAATATTTGTCTTAGTTCGGGTGATTTTATACTTTTTATGTGTGGTAATGTGTCGCTGGATGGCACTAGTATCATTTAAGTGATGTGTAAGGCGTCGGGAGAGGGTTGTAGTTGTATGGCCAATATAAGTACCGTGTTTGTCATATATATATATATATATATATATATATATATATATATATATATAAGGTTTTGGGCCGATATATTTGATGTTTTATATACTTTTATGTATTTTATATATTTTTTTATATATTTTCAAAGTTTAATTTTATTACCTGCAGTAATGTCATTGCGGTAATGGTCCTCTGAGGAGAAGATTTTCTTTGAAAACTCATGAGTTAAGGACTTTAAAGTACTTTGCTTGAACTTTGAATTGTAATAAAATTTGATTCACACCTTATTTTATTCTTTCACTTTATCTAGTGCTATATATATATATATATATATATATATATATATATAAATGCATACTTTTGAAATGGCTAGTGGCCAACAGCAGTGAATAAGTAATCAGTGTCAGACTGTTGGAAGCCTAAAATAGCTAAAATAATCAAAGAAATTTGCAATCATAATTAGAAATGATTAAAACTAAATCAGTTTTGCGCTAAATGAACCAAAGCAAAGATCTAATTACAGATAACACCGGTTCACGGCAGATGAGAAGTTATCTGCCTGTCCAGTTCTTAGATGGACAAGCACTTAGTACTACCCCACGCCAACCCTCTCTTGATACTGACCTGAGTACGAGGAATATAAAACAAAACAAAATATAAAACAAGCAAGACTCAATTATACTTTGATATCATTAAGTTGTATATGTTTTTGTTTGTTTATACTAATGGGTCACCGCTTATTAAGGCCCGAAGGCCACTCAAGGATAAACGTTGGACAATAAACGCCACCATGAGATGATTGGCAACAATTGGTGGAATGGTCAGAAGATTGCTTCAGAGGAATTGATTTTCTAAGAGGACGGCTCAACAAGTATTTGTTTACATTAGACTTGAAGACGACCATGTTGTAGTTAGTTGGAAAGCAGACTCGTGGTATTGTGTTCCACAAATAGGATGTTTTAGGAAAGAAACTTTGTTCATGGAAGTTCTGTTTGATTTTTTTTTTTTTTTTTTTTTTTTTAACATATTTCATCCCAAACAAGGCAGGCCGTCACTGTAGACGTAAGGGGTTACTGAGAAATAAGGTGTGGGTTTTGGGTGTCATCCCAAGTTGGGAAAAGTTTAGCGAGATGTCGGTTTGCATTAGTTTTAAACCTCTGCATGTCGGTGCAGTCGGGGAAACAGGGAGCATGGAAGGAGTTCCAGAGGCCGGCAGCACGAGGAAAGAAGCTATTGGAGTAGAAGGCTCTCCGGCATCTGGGGACCTCCACAGTAAATAAGTGGGATTTAGCTGATTGTCGGGTTGGTCTAGTGTATTTATGTCGTGGGGGCACCAAAGCAGCCAGTTCATTGGAGCACATTCCATTGAAGTATTTGTAAAACAAGCACAAGGATACAACATTGCGGCGATGGGACAGGGGCTGGAGCTTGGTGGAAAGTGAGGGACTTATTAAGTAGACGGCTCTTTTTTGGACCTTGTCTAAGAGGGAGAGACTGGTGGATGGTGCACCAGACCAGATGTGGCAACAATACTCCATGCATGGGTGGATGGTGGCTTTGTAGAGATATAGGATAATGTCAGGTGTGAGGAGTTTACTAGCACAGTAGAGGGAGTCCACCTTCTTTGCAGCAGCCCTGGCAATGTCTTCAATGTATTTGTTCCAATTCATGTTATCTGTGAAAGTTAGGCCGAGGAGTTTGAATGATGAACTCTCAGGTAGAGTGTTATTTGCCATGACAATCGGTGATTGAAGAGGTTTCTTGTAGTTATTGAAGGAAAGTAGCTTTGTCTTTGCGGCATTAAAAGTTACCGTCCATTTTTTACCCCAATCCACTACAGACTGGAGGTCATTTCCTAAGGATTCAGCCATTGTCTCAGATATGTGCATGTCAGTTTTGCCCCATGACAGAAAGCAGCTGGCTAGCAAATTAAGAAAGCAGCTGGCTAGCAAATTAAAGAGATCAACTCACATGCATTTTCACCTCTCATGACATTCGCTGACTCTACTCTTAAAAATTGAACTGTGTGCATATCATCATCATCATCACAGTCAGTTTATTACCACTGGTTTTAACCATTGGTTTCCTTGTTTAACCAGAGACTCACATTGTTTAACATCCGTCTCTGGGTTACCTAAGATAACGCCTGGCCAGAAGAATAACATTCACTGTTGACGCAGAGACACCTGTAGGAAACCTGCAGACACACCAGATAAAATTCATCTGTTTGTTAAATAAACAACACACAGAATGCGTGACTACATTGAGTTTATAGCAAAAATTTTATCTGACCCGTTGACTCCATCTCCGCAGACCTACCGAGAACAATCTCAAGAGAACATCTTCGACCCGGGTCCACAAGAGAGGGAGACAATAATTCTTGTCCCCCCAGTGCGGGGCGATACACCATTATTAGAAACAAAATAAAAAGAACATAAATAACAATAAAAGGAAGAATAAATTGCTTTTATTTCATTATTCTGGCTTTTAATAAATTTTTGGTAAAATCTATATTGCAAACCGATTGTAAAACTTCCACGCGTCTTGTAAGTTCTTAGATTAAATATGCATTCATATGTTTTAGTAATTGTTAACGAAGCTTAAATATTTATTTTTTCATGAATATCAGTGACCATTTTAAAAATATGAGCAAGAACTGTAAGTAGGGGGTTGTTGTTTATTGAAAATTTGTGACTTAAATAAATAAAAAAAATTCAGATTTAAAAAAGTATTTTAAAATACTGTAAACTTGTTTAAAAAAATTTTAAGATTTTAAAAAAATGGTTGGACTTTTTCTAATGCTATGCATTTGATAAACATGAGAACTAGGATTCTTTGATACACCATTCGAAAATTCAGAGTGTCTTTTGGTTGAGGAGCACAAAATAACCATAATACTTGGCGTTTGTTTTTAAACTTTAATTCAAGCCAGAAATTATTTTTTGATCAACAGTTTAATGGCTTCAAAATAACTTTCAAATTTTGAACCGTCACGAAATAAACAGATTCTGACTATTTTTTTTATACTTCTTAATAGTGGATTAAAATGGGCGACTTGCTTACTATTTGGTAAGCATTCGAAATTTGAAAAGTAACTTCTAGGACGAATTATGCATTTATATGTTTTAATAATTTGCAAAAGTTTTGTTTTATTTATTTAATGGAGCTTAAATATTTATTTTTCTATGAACATCAGTGACCATCTTAAAACTCCGCACATAATATGAGCAAGAAATGTAAGTAAGGGTATTGAGCACTTTGTGGAAAATTTGCAAATTAAAAAAAAAACATTTTTCAGATTTAACAAATACTTAAAATACTGTAAACTTGTCAAAAAAAAATTCTATCCTTTTTCTAATGTTATGCATTTGATAAACATAAGAACTAGGGTCCTTTGATACAACAGGGGTACATTCGAAAATTCAGGTTTCTTTTTGGTTAAAAAGCACAAATGAACCATAATACTTGACTTAATTCAAACCAGAAATTACTTTCTATTTTGTTTTTTTATTATTTGCATTATTCGGACTACTGTTCTGATCTTGGATGTTAATCTCACAACGCTTCGGCTGATGTAACCTTCGACCTTCTTCAGGTGCGTCTTGTCGAACTCATGAATCTTTATCTCAAACTCGGGAATCTGTGTGGAATTTCAAATGGGAACCCTTTATTTAATCCATGGAGTAGCTTGTTCTTGTTCTATAAGCCAGATAAAAGAACTAAGTAATAATCAGTTCTGGAGGTTGTGGGTTCAATCCTTAGTACGGGCGATACTAAGAATACAATTAGGAATAACTGAAGACTTCTGCCCCTCAGTCATGGCAAGGTATCCCCCTGGATTAAATGAAGGGTTCTGTTCGAAATTCTGTACAGATTCCCGAGTTCAAAAAGACATACGTGAAGAAAGTCAGACATTACATCAACTGAAATGTTGTTAGAATAACATCCTAAATGAGAATAGTAGTCCGAATAATCCAAATAATAAGATCCTTATCTCAAAAACGCCGAAACATAATTATTTCTTAATCGACAGTTTAAAGGTTTCAAAATAACTTTCAACTTTTGAACGGTCATGAAATAAACAGATTTGAACCATTTTTCTAATCTTTTAATAATGGATTAAGATGGCTGATCATTTTACTATATTTTAAGCGTTCAAAATTTGTAAATGATTCTGAAGCCTTTAGACCAGTGTTTCTCAACCTTATTAGACTTGCGTAACCCTTAAAATAAATGACATGTCTCAAAGAATCCCTGTGCAAAAACAAAATTATGCACCATATCTCATTTTATTTGGTCAACTTGTTTACTATTTGATATGCATTCGAAATTTTAAATTGAAAAGGATTTTGAAACTGTTAAACTGCTGAATAGAGTCATTTGAGTTTAAAAAGGTAAAAAATCAAGTATTATCGTTTATAGATGCTTGTAAAACAATGGGGAATATGATTTTTTCGAATGCGTCTCTGTTGCATAAAACAAACAAACAATCATGTTTTTTGTTTTTTTATTGGAATGGGTTTAATGATTGTTTTTTCCGTATGTTTTCCTGTATCCGTCCTTCACTTACGATAACGGGCGGTATTTACTGTACAGTTCTACTGCCAGCAATTTTGAATCACCTGAAACAGAAAGTAAAAACGTAAATTAGCAGAACGCCAAATCTACACCTGGTGACAGAAGTTAGAACTATTATCTTAACAAGTACAGGTTTTCTTAAGATGCATCCATTCAATTTGTGAGTTGAGCAAAGAACATTCTATTTCAATCTTGTTTGACAGACCAAAGAAAATGCTATTTTAATCTTAATAATGACAGACCAAAGAGAATGCCATTTCAAAAATTAAGCATGACAGACCAAAGAGAATGCTATTTCAAAAAGTAAGCATGACAGACCAAAGAAAATATTATTTCAATCTTTAGCATAACAAATCAAGGAAAATTCTATTTCAAAAATTAAGCATGACAGATAACAAAAAAAAATGCTATTTTAATCTTAATAATGACAGACCAAAGAGAATGCCATTTCAAAAAGTAAGCATGACAGACCAAAGAAAATGTTATTTCAATCTTTAGCATAACAAATCAAAGAAAATTCTATTTCGAACTTAATCATAACAGACAAAGAAAATGCTATTTTAGTCTTCAGCATGACAGACCAAAAAATGCCATTTCAAAAATTAAGCATGACAGACCAAAGAGAATGCTATTTTAATCTTCATAATGACAGACCAAAGAGAATGCCATTTCAAAAATTAAGCATAACAGACCAAAGAAAATGCTATTTCAATCTTCAGCATGACAAAACAAGGAAAATGCTATTTTAAACTTAAGCTTTTTCATTTATTTTTTTTCTTCAATTAAAAATGTGTGTTAAAGGAAAAGAAAAATTAACAAGTTCTATTTAGAGGTTTTTACAATAATATCGTAAGGTATGCGTTCGTGCCAGACATCGACACACAACAAAGACGGTTTATAACTTGACAATCGAAATTATAGAAATTAGAAAATAATAAAAATAATAATATGAGGTTCAGGGCTGGGAGCAGGAGTACTGGGTGATCCTCATTAACTACCTGGCAACGCTTGTTAGTATTGTATAATAGATAGACGATTAGAATAAAAATAAATAGGATTTTTAAGTAACAAGGGGGATAACTCTAATCCGTAATTATCTCCCTTTAGCTTGCCATCCGTTTACCGTGGCCACTTACCTCTGGGTCGAGTAGGGAAAAGAGATCGGTCAAAGGTAAAAGGTTGTTCGATTTCGCTGAAGACTCTTTCGTTATATTTGGCTTGACTGAACGGAACATTCTGAAAATAAATGTATGAAGAATTGTTTTTTTTTAATATCTTATCATTTTGAAATTAAAAGAACAGATTTATTTTCTAAACATGCATTTTTGTAAGACTAACAAACATATAAATGCTTTTTATTAAAGACTAGCGGGGCTACCCGGCGTTGCTCGGGGTCATAAAAACATATAATTGAAGAGAAATCGCGTGTGTAACATCTTTATATTCAAACTTCTTTATCTTTATCTTTCTACCTTTCTCTTCCCTGGTCGCCCCATTTCACCGCTACTTTCTAATTTTGCCTTTTGTGAAAGCTGCTTCTACCCCACCATTTCTCCTACGTTGCCCAGGGCAATAGTATGACATATTTCTATAAAAAGTACCACCTCTATCTGCGCTTTCTATATATGTACTTATCTCCGCTCCGGTATTAATACTATATACGTATGTATCGCCACCGCTGTGCGCAGACTATATACGTACCTAAGTGTGACAGTTAAAAGGAAATGCTATTTCAAACTTATGGCAGACTTATAAAAATGCTATTTCGAACTTTTTCTTTTTTCCTTTTTTCAACTTTGTGATTTGTTTATTTTTTACTAAATTATTTCAAATGCTATTTATTAAAGACTAGCATGGTTACCGGGCGTTGCCTGGGAGCATGGAAAACCAAATAGAAAAGTTAAAGAGTGTATAAAATCTTTCTTTTAAAACTTCTTTCTTTCTCTATCCCCTCCTCCGTTCTCCCTTTCTCCCTCTGTCACCCCTGTCTGGCTTTCTTTGGTAACTGGGGAATAAAAAAAAAATCGTTGACAAATTACTACATAATAACATTTAAAAATCGCTCTAATCTCAACCCCCTTCGACTGATTCTGTTCCTGTTTACCTCTAAAGAATGAACATTAAAAACAATACGTGCCTATATTTTATCCGAGGCAATGGTGAAAAAAATCTATCAGCTTTGCGTGTGTGTTTTGTGTAGTTTTTGACTTTTAGCTGAACACACACACAGACAGACGATTTTTTTAATATATTAGAAAAGGTGAAGAATGCATCTACACCGGGTCAGAGGTAATAATCATTATCTTAACCGTTAAATGCAAATACTTCGATGATTGGGCTCAGATGAATTGGCTGCTCTGGTGCTCCCTCGTCGTAAGTTCACTAGACCAACTCGACAATCGACTAAATCCCATCCATTCACTGTGGAGGTCCCTAGATGCCGGAGAGCTTTCTACTCAAATAGCTTCTTTCCTCGTGCTGCTGGCCTCTAGAACTCCTTCCCTGCCTGCCCCCTGTTTCCCCAACGGTACTGAAATTTAAAACTAATGTTAACAGACATCTTGCTGCGCAGATCCCAATTTAGGTTGACCCCCCAACCTTTTTCCTTTTCTTTTCTCTCAGTAGCCCCTTACGTCTACAGTGGCAGCCTGCCTTGTCTGGGGTGAACTATGTTAAAAAAAAAAAGACTTCATCACACCTACATCGATCAACTTGTAAAAGAACTGGATGCCATCTGGAGAAACTTTCAACAATGATGACTGGGAAGAAGTCTTCAGTAATTCGCAATTCTTCGTATCGCCCGCACTAAGGATTGAACCTTCAACTTAGAACTGAATTTTACTTAGTACTATATCAACTGCGCCACGGGTCCTTGCGGACAATTCTAGTATGCATTTTGGGAGCCTTAAACCTATTCTTGTTTTTGATCTAACTACTTATCACTATAGATCACTACTTATCTATTATTTATAATTATAGGGTCCAATATTTTATTTAATTCTATACTAGGTCAACTTAGGAGGTCATTGTCGCCTAACATATGCGCTGCTTCTCCGAGTCGTCTTACTCTCCACTGTTCTTCTCTATCTATAATTTCTACTTCATCCCATAAGGGTAGATGGTTTCCCTTTTCCTTCCATATGTGGTCAGCCATACCCGACTTTTCGATTTCTCCACGTATTACGGCTTTCCGGTGTTCTTCTAGCCTTACCTTTAGTGGACGACATGTCTCACCATACGAAGAATTGCAAATTACTGAAGACTTCTTCCCAGTCATGGCAGATGGAACGAGAGCATGCTACCCTCGTGGATTTAATAATGGGTTCCGTTCGAAATTCCGTCCAGATTCCCGAGTTCGACAGAAAGATTACCAAGTTTGACAAGGTACACCTGAAGAAGGTCGGAGGTTACATCGGCCAAAACGTTGTGATAAAAACACCCAAGATGAAAACAGTAGTCTGAACATACCAAATTCTACAAATTATCAACCCTCATCTCAAAAATTCCAAAACATAATTGCAACAGTGATGTCTGACAGAGATGGTTGGAGGGAACGAGTCAGGAGAATTGATTGATTGCTTACAAGAAATTCTCTACAAATCATGTATTAGTGTTACATTTTGGGCAAGTAGACCCACTAGTATATAATTTGGTTAGTTGAAAATAACAGGAAATGAAGTTCAGTTGAGGTCAACTTAGTAAACTCAAAGGTTAGCTCAACCTACTGTGGGAATTGCTAGAAACGGATGTGACATCACATGACTCAAAGAGAGAGTAAGTTAGAGAAGTTGTCAGTGCGATCGGAAGCTTAAAGGTGCGAACATGTTGTTTTAGAAACGTCCTGATAAGATAGGATTAAATAGCAATTATCGACCTCTCTCTGTATCTCTCTCTCCCGGCCCACTGGACAGTGATTGGGAACAAGAACAAGGCGAATAAACCTCTTCTGTCTGGGATCTGTGCAGCGAGATGTCTGTTTAAATTAATTTTAAATTTCTGCATGTCAGTACTGTCGGGGAAACAGGGGGCAGGGAGGGAGTTCCAGAGGCCAGCAGCACGAGGAAAGAAGCTATTTGAGTAGAAAGCTCTCCGGCATCTGGGGACCGCCACAGTGAATGGATGGGATTTAGTTGATTGTCGAGTTGGTCTAGTAAATTTACGTCGAGGGGGCACCAGAGTAGCCAATTCACTGGAGCATAATCCATTGAAGTATTTGTAAAACAAGCACAAGGATGCTACACTGCGGCGATATAAATAGAATCTGAGATATTTTCAATATAATTAAATAATATAACCATAAATAAGGTAAAGAAAATTATAATAAAAGAATCCAATCAAAGAATTATTAAAAAAATCAGTGAATCAAAATATAGAAATTATACCTGTCCCCATCTGGCGTTGTTCGAGAGTCCTTTTACTTTCATTTTTGTTTCACTTTAAAAAAAAAAAATTTCAACTACAAGGGGCGTTCAATAAGTAATGCCCCTGACCCACTTCTAGTTGTCTGATCTACATGAAATTTTGCATGTGTAATGATTTATATATGTATGGGTTATGTTGCAAAAAACAGCTCTGAACTATTTGTGGTTTCTGATTTACAGGTGTTTGAACTGAGTCAGGTGTGAAATCAAGCCAGTTGAGTGTTGCGCAGTCATCCGGTTTTTGTATTTGAAAGGACGCACACCAAAGGAGACTTTTGATGAAATGAAATAAACTTATGGTGATGATGCCCCATCATATGACCTTGTAAAACGCTGGCATCGTGAATTCAATTTTTACTAAATTATTTTAATTTTTTTTTAATTATATTTTGAAAGTGAAATTTAATGATTACGATTTCATGTGGTCATTAAATTATTAATTGAACAAAATTCTTATAAAACTATAACTAATCTTTGTTAAGGTAACATTGTTTTAATCTCTATAAAATGATTGGATGTAAATAGCTTGCAAAACTTTCAAGCTTTTAATAAATGTAGATTTGTAAAGCCAGTTTAAATGACTTTCTATTCCACAGTTTAAATGCTTCTAAATTCTTTTCAAATTTCGAAGAGTCACAAAGTAATCCATTCTTTTTTTTTTCTTTTTTTTTTTTTCAACAAAAGATGAAAATAACTGACTTGTTTGCGAAGAAAGTAAAATGCATTCTGGTTCATTTAATTTTGCCATTAAATGATTTTTTTTTTTTAAATAGGATTTTGAAATGTTTGTTTTAAGCTATTGCATTTTTAATTTCATTAAATATTCGATTAATAGTAAAATAAAAAAAATGATAATATGTCAGTCACATAGAGAAGTTGTAACATAATTTTTATTAATATATCCTGATGTTATTTTCAAGAAATAGCCTGAATTTATTTATCTTCCTCCCACAAGGTAAGATGTGACACAAGGTCGAGAAAGTGGGAAAAAACCAGCGCTCAAGAATTTGAGCACTCTGACTGTTTAAAAATTGCCTGGGCAGCCCCATCGGCATTCCCCGGTAGGGGCGCCTCAGGCGATTAGCAATAAACTAACCCCCTTCTCAAAGGGTGAGAAGGCAAAGCCTGGGAGGCTGCACCTCCTAGAACTGCTTGAAATTCTTTTTTTTTATGATAGTCCAGACTGAGTGTCGTCCCTTGGACTGATTGGCGACCGTAATCATTGTTTCATGAAAACTTAATTTTTAAAAGCTTATATTTTTTTTCAATTTTTGGGAGGTTTTATGTTCTCTTTATATTGTCTCTTGAACAGAAAAGAATTCAAGAATGTTCTTTTAATATTATTTAATATGTAAGGGTAATCATGGTTATAGATAACATAAAACGAAACAAAAATATTGAATTTAAACATTTTTGGTCAAAGCGTAGTATCTGTTCTGATACTATACTTCATCTTTGCTGTCCTCCGGCAGTGAAGGAGAAATCGTTTTAGACTGAAGCAATTTTTTTTTTGTATCAATCCAGAGTGTCCCTTTTTTGAGGAGCTGGATTTTTCCCCACATTAAAATCAAAACTTGTTTCTAACTCTGCCCCCGGGACAAATGAAGGAAGCAATGCTAATCACGTTTTTCAACCGACCTGATTCAATTTTCCTGATATCTCTTTCAAATCCGCTAGTTTGCTTCCAAAATTTGCCCTTGTGGGGAGTCAAGTAAATAGGGACTTTGTTCAAAATCGGTTGTCCGTCCTGTGCAGTTCTAAGAGGTGCACCCTCCCAAGCTTTGCCTTCTCACCCTTTGAGAGGGGGTTAGTTTATTGCTAATCACCTGAGGCGCCGCTACCGGGGAATGCCGACGGGGCTGCCCAGGCAATTTTTAAATGACCAGAGTGCTCAAATTCTCGAGCGCTGGTTTTTCAAATCCCACTTTCCCGACCTTGTGTCACATCTTACCTTGTGGGAGGAAGATAAATAAATCCATATCTGTTCCGATGGATACTGCACCCCATAGACTAGTATTGTCTTGGCCTTCGGGGCTTGATTTACGCTGGTCTATGGGTCTGTCCTGTGCAGTTCTAGGAGGTCCACCCTCCCAGGCTTCGCCTCCCCTCTTTGGGGAGGAGTAAGTTTATTGATTACTGCCTGAGGAGCCCCTACCGGGGAATGCCGACGGGGCTGCCCAGGCAATTTTTAAACCCCACTTTCCTCGACCGGACCTTGGGTCACATCTTGCTTGTGGGAGTAAGATAAGAACTGGCCTTGTGCCTAACTCCTGCAGAGGAGTAAATCAATACTTAATAACATTTAACAAGTGAATTCCAATTTACCCATCCATCAACCTTTCGGGTTTGCTCCTCTTCGAGAAATTATACTTAGTCTCTTTTCATTTAAGTTTCATGACATAAATTAGCAATTAACTGGCATTGGCTAGGAGCAAAGTGTAGTATCTGTTCTGCTACTACACTTCATCTTTCCTGTCCTCGGCCATTGAAGGAGAAATCCTTCTAGACCGAGGAAATTTTTTTTTTTCGTCCCATTCTAGAATGACCTTTTAGGGGAGCTGGATTTTCCTCCACATTAAAAACTCACCTTGTGTCTAACTCTACCCTTGTGAAATAGGAAAATCAGAGAAAATAAAATAAAAAAGTTATAAAAGTAAAACTCACATCACGCAGGGCATCCTGTAACATGTCGGTGAATAGCGACCATCTCGCACTGTAATAACTGGAAACAAAAAAGAAAAGAAAAAGATTTAGAAATTATCACTAAATGATAGACATTCCGCAGTAAACATAAAAGCTTTCTGAAGTCGAGATTATTTCATTGCGATAATGAAAAGAGAACAAAAAAATTTGGTTCCATAAATTTACAACCTGTGCAAAAAAATATGAATTTACAACCTGTGCAAAAAAAAAATATGAATTTACAACCTGTGCAAAAAAAAATGTGAATTTACAACCTGTGCAAAAAAAAAATATGAATTTACAACCTGTGCAAAAAAAAATGTGAATTTACAACCTGTGCAAAAAAAAATATGAATTTACAACCTGTTCAAAAAAAAATATGAATTTACAACCTGTGCAAAAAAAAAATATGAATTTACAACCTGTGCAAAAAAAATATGAATTTACAACCTGTGCAAAAAAAAATATGAATTTACAACCTGTTCAAAAAAAAATATGAATTTACAACCTGTGCAAAAAAAAAATATGAATTTACAACCTGTGCAAAAAAAAATATGAATTTACAACCTGTGCAAAAAAAAATATGAATTTAGTTGTCAGGTCAGGTCAGGAATCGTCTATGGATTGTTTTGATAGACATTATCTTTGAGATAATCCCACAGATAAAGATCTGGAGGGAGTTACGGTCCGGTGAGTGTGAAGCCTATTAAGGATCACACCTTCTATTGATTTGGGGGCATTCTATTACTATACTCTTTAGTCCTTTCACCACGATTCAAAAAATTATAATCTTTAGTCTCTTTCCTCCCAAATCCATCAAAAGTTGTGATTTATGGTTGTTACGATAATTAACGCCATGGTGACACTAGAAAAACACTGATAGGTCATTAAAATTTTTCATCATCATCATCAACCATTTGATCATCTTATTTTTTGCTTGGTCAGCCTGCAATTCAAGTCTCCAAGCTTAATGGTCTTGAGGATTGGTTGCATTCAAATTCCTCTGTTTAAAATCCTTGTTGACGGTTTGCATCCAAGTTTTCTTGGGTCGTCCAACTTTACTCCGGCCTTTCATCTCAAAGTTTCTGCATTTTCTTATCCAAAAGTCATTCTGCTCAACGTGGCCAAACCAACGTAGCAGGCGAAATTGCCAAAAGAAATGGCAATTTTTTTGCAATCTATAAAATTTCTATCATTATATTTTTTACAAAATCTACAAAAAATTTTGATATTTACATGATTTTTTTTTTTAATGGAAATCGCTCCAGACAACGCGTCTCTCACCGTGGATATCGTTGGCCACCGCACACACAGGTGTTTGATATCCTGGTCGCGGTGCCAAGTTGTGAACCCCACACGTGCACACGAACTTGCCAGACCATGAACACTCTTCAGCCGATCATCGTAGTGGCAATAAAAAAATATGTCGATCGAAATTCCTCTAGGCCGGGATGACGACGACGATGATGATGATGACTTTGTCGATCTCGTCGTCTCGTCTAACTCCCACGTTGAAACTGTCGATATCAGCGAGCGATTACTGGGCGAAAAGCAATTGGTTGGCTCTGTGAGGGTGAAAGATTATTCAAAGCAGAACAAAGGGAAAAAAATAATGTTCAACAACTCGGTCGGGGTCTTTTTGTATTGAAGAGTAATTATTAATAAAATAAAAGAATTGATTTTACATTAGATTGATGTCTACCGTGTTCATAAAAACTGTTGTTCTAAGTTATCCCGCTGTTTCTCCATGTGTGTGTGTGAATTCGTTTAAAAGTGGTTATTTAGTCACAAGTTAACTGCCTAAGAAAAACGATGGTGAGAATACTTCAGCCGATCGTCGTAGTCATCATCGGCACGCGCTCGAGCGCGTCCGATCCTAATGACGTTTCTATTCGTTCTGTGCTCTCGTGGTTCTGACTCTTGTCGTGCGTCGTGTCTACTCTGCCACATTTCTCTCTGCGTCTCTTCCTCTCTCAGGGGTTGGGGGCGGGCGCGTCCTCCCCCCAACGACGTCTCTGAAATAAGTGGGATTCTCTAAATTACCATCTGGCCAGCGTATCCTTTGTGTGGCCATGATCGTTGTTGACAGGTGGAAACAACTTTGCCAGACAATCTGACGCCTTTTTCCCCTGTTTGAATAAGTTGGTTTCACGTCGAATATATACTAGTTTTATATCTCCACTTCGTCTCTAAGCAGGGCCTAGCATCATCACCAAGATGCATACTAGCGCATAACTAGGGTACCCGATCCCCATGGGCCCCAGATACTTTGTCACACTTGATGTAAGGAGCTAAAAAAATATGACTTCAAGGTAAATAAAGTAGCCAACAATAAGTGTTAGATGGATAGATTCCAACCCAGAAAACAGCAATTCTTTCTCCTTTGTCAGAAACATCGCTCATTGAATGTGAGAACTAAAGGACAAAATAAAGGAAGCGAGAGTTACGAGGCTGCCAAAAATAAACCAAAGGTCCACTTTCTACTCTCCTTATGTACCGGTGACTTATGTTCCTCCCTCAGGTTATGAAAATGATCAGAAAATGCCTTTTTTTGGTAAATAATTAAAATCCCTTCGTTAGTTGCCCCCCCCCCCCCAAAAAAAAAGATTTTCTGATCAACCTTTCTTTTCATTATTCAAGTAGTTGTGATTGCAGAGGGACCACATATGCTTTGCTTGTTTGAAATGTTATTTATATTTATTTATTATTTTTAAATTAGTTTGTTATAGTTATTTTTATTTTATTTGTTTTATTTTATTTCGTTATAGTAATTTCTTTTATTTTTATCTTATATTTTTTTTAATTTTATTTTAATTTCAAATTTTATTTCATATTTTTTTAATTTCATATTTTATTTCTATTTTATTTTAAGTTTATATTTTATTTAAATTTCATATTTTATTTTTTTTTATTTTAAGTTTATATTTTATTTAAATTTCATATTTTATTTTTATTTTAATTTTATATTAATTTAATTTTAATTTTATATTAATTTAATTTTAATTTTATATTTTAATTTTATATTTTATTTCATTTTTATATTTTATCTTAATTTTACATTTTATTTTAATTTTGTATTTTTCTTCTAATTTTATATTTTCTTCTAATTTTATATTTTATTTTAATTTTATATTAATTTTAATTTTATATTTTTATTTTTTTATTCTTTATTTTTATCTATTAATTATTTTCTCTCCATAAGACAGTTGTTATTCTAGTTTAGTAAAATGGAAGTCCTTACTGTTTAACGAGTCCGGCCCATTGTTTGCTTGCATAATCAGCAATCTGGAAGAAAAAAAGAAAAAAAGGAATCAATCACATATCAATAATGGATGTCAGGTTTACGTTGGATGTGAAAAGTTTATAGACTGACAGACAATTCACCTCTTTTATATAATATACATACATGATGTGTTTTATTTCTTCATCTATGTATTGAGGACTGCAGATTTGTACGCGCTCTTAGAATCTGCAGTCCTCAATACAATATATATATATATATATATATATATATATATATATATTAAAATAAACATAGTTTGTTTCCAAGCTTCTTAGGAACTGAATAGGTTTTGATCAATTTTCGGATACTCAAACTATGTTTATTTTAATATAAAAAGCTCTAATATATATTGAGTACTTTTGAAAAGTATTGGTTTTGTTTATTTTATTAATATTTGAACTTAATTAATTAATATATATTAATATAAATAACCAAATGAGAGGATTGAGAATGTTGGTATGGAACAAGTTTTAATACTTGGAAGGAAAGTTCATGACAGGAATCGGTTGACATCGAATTTAAAGACGACCATGTTGTAATCTACAGGGAAGCAGTCCTATGGTAATGTTCATGACAGGAATCGGTTGACATCGAATTTAAAGACGACCATGTTGTAATCAGCAGGTGAATTCCATGAGTTAAAAATATCAACGGATATTTTTAATAAGCTTTCAGTCAATCTGCGCATTTAGTGATGAAAATCAAACACCCTTCAGGGGAGGGAGGGGTCATACCAAAATCAGACTGGCAGAGTCTTGGGCACTCTGGTGTGCCTCGTTCTCTGTCGGTCCGAGATATGGTCCTGTGCAGTTCTAGGAGGTCCACCCTCCCAGGCTTTACCTTCTCGCTCTTTGAGAAGGGGTTAGTTTATTGCTAATCGCATGAGGCGCCCCTACCATTGTCGACGAGGCTGCCGAGGCAATTTTTATTTGGCAAGAGAGCTCTTCCTCTAGGGCACTGGTTTCAAATCCCACTTTCCCGATGGTTGAATCACATCTTCCGGCCGTGAGAGGGAGATAAATATTAAATCTGACAGATCAGAGAAAATTCTATTTCAAACTTAAGTGGGACGATTAGGAAGACAGAACATGAAGATGTGAGAATATGTCTAATAAAGTAAAAGAGATTCTTCAAGATGATAAGAATCGGTAAAAAAAATCTGCGTCAAGAAATTATTTGTGTAACGGAACTGAATAAAAGGTTCTTCTTCTTTGTTTGGTGTGTCTCTTCCACATCAGATTGTACATTGGCCAGAGCGGTACGAACAGTAAACTCGTGCTATACTGTTGCATACCTTTAAATTCTCGAACCCTCTCTTCTTCCTCGTCGCGTGGAGGGGTGTGTCGTCTAGTGGTTGAATTCTTTCTTTCTTTCTTTCTGCCGTGAGGATCGCCGCTACAACAAAAAGCTTCATGACCGACTCAGGAGACAAACAATCTTTTAAACTTTTAAATTTTGTTTTATTTCAGGCGTTAGTTATCCGTCGGCTTGGAGATATCCACTAACGTCGAGAGACAGACCAAATCACTGCTTTCGTAATTACTTATCAATTAAGTCCTTAACCATTCGTGGAGGGAGGAAAAGAGATCTTTCGCCTGTATTTTCTTAGAGAATCAATTCCCCTAATCATGTTGTGGACTACATCTTAAATCACGTCTCATAGGCTCACCTCCAAAACTCAGACTGGCAAAAACTCTGCTTCCCACGCAAAAGCCTGTGACGTCACAGAGCCTCTATGCACAGGTGCACATTGACCCTTGATCTGGGGTCTCGTCAACGTGGTGACCCTGTCACGTCTGTGAGCTCCGACTGTGAGAACAGCCCCATTCTGCACTCGACTGTACGGGTCCACCTTTAGATACCTAAAGATTCAACAACAAATAATTTAAATAGAAATCCGAGCGTAAGAAATACAAAAGTCAGTGAAAAGTAATGTTATTCCTATCGACGTTGTTGGTTATAAACAAGCAGCGTGTCCTTTTCTTCTTTGTCAATTAGCGAACCTTTTCCACATCAGATATAGGATACACATTGGCCACGGCCGTAGAAAGTGATTTAACATAAGACAGAAAGGAAGAAAGAAAGAAAGAATGTAAGGTAGAAAAAAGAAAGAAGGTAAAAGAATTGAAAGAAAAAGAAGAAAGTAAGAAATAAAAACAGAAGAAGAAAGAAAAAATGTGGGAAAGGATGTAATTAAAAAATAATGAATTACAAAAAGTAAAAAAAAAATTTTTTATCAATAAAAAAACACAAATCTAACAAATTCAAAACAAAAAAAACTTGAAAGTCATATCGGACGAAACGTTGTAAGATGAGAACAGTAGTCCGAACAATCCAAATAATATAGAAATTGAAGCGTAAGAAATAAAAAAAAAAATCAACGAAAAGAAATGTTATTCTTGTCGTCATCGTTGTTGATTATGAACAAGCAGTGTGTCCTTTTCTTCTGCTTTGTCGATTAGCGTCCCTCTTCCACATCAAATATGGGTTGGATATCGGCCATCATGGTAGAAAGTGATTTTCTCCATGAAATTCCATCTTTTATATCAGTCTCAATGTGCCATTGCTTGACGTCATCTTTGACCGAGTCGTTCCAAATCTTTCTCGGCCTGCTTTTTTCTCGCTTACCCTCAACTAAGATGTGTGTGCATCTGTTTATCTAACTTCGTCCATACCATCACAGGCGGTTGCAACGCAAAGCTGACTCCTGCCTGGGCATCTTCAGCCTCAATAGCAGGGAGTCAGAGCTAACTGTCATCAAAACGTACACCACAAATCCACCAAACCATAGCCATATCATTCCTCTGCATCTCCGAAAGAACGAATTTGTGGAAGTCCAGCATTCACTTGCATGTAAGACGACACAAATTGTTGTAAACTCGACCCTGAGTAACAAGTGAGAGTGAATGACACATTAAGATGGCAAGAAAGTCCATATGAGCAAGTTCAAACTTAATTCACATCCCATATCAGCACAAACCATATCGCCAAGATAGCAAAATGAGTCTACAATTTCCAACTCCTGCAGACCGTCCAGAGAGAACTCAATAAAGGGCCTGCCTTTAATTATTCAGTTTTAAAAATTCCATATTCGTTCCAAAATTTGACATAGATATTCTCAAGTTTGGAAAGTTGCACCTGAACAAGGTCGGAGCTAACATCGACCAAAACGTTGTGAAAATAAAAACTAACATGAGAATAGTAGTCCGAATAATCCAAATTATTAATCCTCATCTCAAAAATTTAAAAACAGAAAAATGCAATTTTTTTTTTAATGGAAATCGCTCCAGACAAGGCATGAAGCCACTTGATGTAAGGAGCTAAAAAAATATGACTTCAAGGTCAAAAACTAGCCATCGATAAGTGTTATATGGATAGATTCCGACTCAGAAAACAGCAATTCTTCCCCCTTTGTCAGAAATATCGCTCACGGAATGTGAGAACTAAAGGATAAAATAAAAGAAGCGAGAGTTACGAGGCTGCCGAAAGTAAACCCAAAATCCACTTTCTGCTCTCCAATTATTTCAAACAAAAGGTGTGACGGACCGACTTATGGACAGCCTCTCTTATTTTTGACGTGTCCAAGAATCAATTAATGTGCTTACCTCTGAAGCGTGACAGACAACGGACAGACAGACAAAACTTCTCAAAAAAAGGTAGGGTGGGGATCAATTAATGTGCTTACTCCTGAAGTGTGACAGACCAACGGACAGACAAACAAACTTCTCATTCTCAAAAAAAGGGTGGAGGTCAATTAATGTGCTTACCTCTCCATTTGGTCCCCACAGAGTAATTTGGTTACGAGCATTGTATTCGTAAAGTATCTTTTCTTGGTCTGTGTATCCGAGACTCTTGGCTGCTTCTAACCAGTTGCCCAGTAAAAAGTGCCGATCGGAAGCCAGTAACATGTCCAGATCGATTAACATTTCAGTCAAGGCTTTACCAGCTGTCCTGAAAATTAAAATAATAATTAAAACGCATATTATAGAATTTTTTTTTTTTTTTTGGTAAAAATTCTTAACCTTTAAAAATGTCATATCATATTATAACAAAAATAGAACCGATTTTTTTTTTTTTTACAAAGCCCTTCTTTTTTATCTCAGTGAGTTATCTCCCTTGTATAATCTCCCTTGTATCACTTTATTTTTAGAAAGACCGTATTTTTTATCTCAGTGAGTTATCTCCCTTGTATCACTTTTTTTTACAAATCCCTTCTTTTTTATCTCAGTGAGTTATCTCCCTTGTATCACTTTTTTTTACAAATCCCTTCTTTTTTATTTCAGTGAGTTATCTCCCTTGTATCACGTTTTTTACAAAGCCCTTCTTTTTTATTTCAGTGAGTTATCTCCCTTGTATCACGTTTTTTACAAATCCCTTCTTTTTTATTTCAGTGAGTTATCTCCCTTGTATCACGTTTTTTACAAATCCCTTCTTTTTTATTTCAGTGAGTTATCTCCCTTGTATCACTTTTTTTTACAAATCCCTTCTTTTTTTTTCAGTGAGTTATCTCCCTTGTATCACGTTTTTTACAAAGCCCTTCTTTTTGTATCATTTTTTTTTTTTTACTTTCATTTGGGATGTATTTTCTTTTTATGGGGTAAAGCATATCTTTTATCTCCTTACATAAATTATTGAAAAATAAAATAGAGAGAGATGCTTTTTAACACTAATACAAAGAAAAAACAAAACAAGGAGTTTAAAAGAAATAAAAAATTTAAAAAAACATAAATAATGAAAAATTATGTCAAAATTGAATGATCATATTTATAATGAAGGGTGGTTCAAATTATGTCAAAATTAAATGATCATATTTATAATGAATGGTAATTTAAATTATGTTCAACTAGAACGATCGTATTTATAATGAAGGATAGTTAAAAATTATGTCAGAATTGAATGATCATATTTATAATGAAGGGTGGTTCAAATTATGTCAAAATTAAATGATCATATTTATAATGAATGGTAATTTAAATTATGTTCAACTAGAACGATCGTATTTATAATGAAGGATAGTTAAAAATTATGTCAGAATTGAATGATCATATTTATAATGAAGGGTGGTTCAAATTATGTCAAAATTAAATGATCATATTTATAATGAATGGTAATTTAAATTATGTTCAACTGGAACGATCGTATTTATAATGAAGGATAGTTAAAAATTATGTCAAAATTGAATGATCATGCTTATAATAAATCGTCCTTAAAATTATTTACAATTTGAACGATCATATTTATTTTGATATGTTTCTATTTACAAAGAACATTTTTACACCAGACACGTAGAGAAAACAAACCGTTGTAAATTTCTTGATTAAATTGTGTATCGTTGTTCTCTTTGATATAAAATTGTGTCGGTTTTCTGCTTTTATATTATGGATTTAGCAAAAAATGTTTTTAGCAAAAAATACTTTGGTTCTAATAAACAAAGTTTTATCATTTCCGTTTCTATAATGTTAAGCTTCATTCAACAATCGAACATTAACTCAAATCCAGAAAATTACTTACTGAAGAAGAACAGAGTTCTTTTGTTTATAGGCATTAATTATGGTCTTGTAGTATTTGTAGGCCAAAATCTCCAGACAATTGCGTGTTACATCAACCAGGTCATATCTGAAAAAACAATTTTGTAAAAATATATTATTTACTTGATGCTTTTCGACTAACTTTTGGAGGGGGTATGTTTTCCGGCAGCGAGGGAGATTGTTAATGGTTTAAATGAGTGAAATTGAGACAACAGATTGGCAGACACAATTTTTGGTGTTACCACTGTCGACCAAGGAAAGAGCCTATCAAGCATGTGTATGCAGTGTGAGTTTGGCCAGTAAGGGTTGAGGACATGCGTTGCATGGAGAAAAATCATATGAGAATGATACGATGGATGTGTAATATGAGTCGTAAAGACAGGCCTAGTTCTGAAGACCTCAGAGGAAGATTAAATATGGACAGTATAGGAAGATGGGTGCAGAACAGAAGGCTTCAATGGTATGGCTGCATTCAAAGATTGGATGAGAATTCTTAGGTTAGTAGATGTAGAACAGTTGAGGTAGAAGGGTCAGTTGACAGGGAAGGTCAAGAAGAACATGTTTGAATATTGATTTATGGATGCATCCCAGGCATCTAAACATGTATACATGAGATGAATGCAACGTACTTAGATACCTTGCACAGACATCTGTGAAGTAAACAAATAAAAATTGCCCTTGTGTTCCGCCAACAAATTTTTAGGTTTTAATACTTTTTGTTTTATTTTTGCCTCATGTACTCAAGAAACCACAACATGTCGACCACCTGTTCAGAAAGAAACCCACGCGAGGGGTCGCTACAAAAATGTAAAAATGGACTATCTTTATCCCTCTCTGAGCCTAAATTTATCCCCGTGGATGCCAATAAAGCATCCTGATTTTTTTAAGTTCTTGGGTTAGTAGATGTAGAACAGTTGAGGTAGCAGGTTAAGTTCGCAGGAGAAAGCCAAGGTAAACATGAGAGGAAGTGATAAAAATGGACCTGAGGAAAAGAGGGATAAATAAAAACCTGGCCAGAGATAGGTTACTTTGGAAGTCAATTCCTTAAAGTCGTCCAGCGCATGCCAACATGTAAAACAGATGTTAAACAGAAGAAGAAGAAAAAGATGATGAAGAAGATGAAGAAGAAGAAAAAGATGAAGAAAAAGATAAAGAAGAAGAAAAAGATGAAGAAGAAGAAAAAGATGAAGAAGAAGAATAAAATGAAGAAGAAAAAGATAAAGAAAAAAAAGATGAAGAAGAAGAAAAAGATAAAGAAGAAGAAAAAGATAAAGAAGAAGAAAAAGATAAAGAAGAAAAAGATGAAGAAGAAGAAGAAAAAGATGAAGATGAAGATGAAGATGATGATGATGATGATGATGATGATGAAAGGTTGGGTCAGTATTTATTATATATTATTAAATTTCTTAAAGCCGTCCAGCGCATGTCAGCAAGTAAAACGGACGTTAAATCGAATATGATGAATCATGGTGATTGATACACCCAAGTGTTCTGTTTTGAAATTTTTGAGATGAGGATTAATAATTTGTATTATTTGGATTATTCGGACTACTGTTCTCATCTTGGATGTTACAAAATTACATTTAAGATGAGAAACATTAGTCTGAATAATGAAAATAATACAAAGCATCCAAGCATATCTACAGGAGATGAATGAAAAGTATTGAGCCTGACACAGTAAAAAATCTAATTTCACCCATGTGGAGAATTTAGAATGAAGCACTCTCTCTTTTCAGGCTTGCCTTTCAAAGCCATCGGACATGTGAGATAAAGAAATAAAAATTGTCCTTGTGTTCTGTCACTATTTGCACCAAATTTGTAGATTTTAATACTTTTTTGTTTTATTTTTGCTTCGTGTACTCAAGAAAACACAACATGTCGACCACCTGTTTGGAAAGAAACCCACGCGAGGGGTCGCTACAAAAAATGTAGAAATAGAATATCTTCACCCTTCTCTGAGCCTAACCCTATCCGTATGGACGTCAGTAAGGCATCTCAATTTTATTTTTATGGAAGTTGCTTCAGACAAGGCATGAAGCCACTTGATGTAAGGAGCTAAAAAGAACAAAAGATGATTAATACAAAGTCGGGAGAGGCCTATTGACCTTAGTCATGAAAGGACTAAGGCTATAGGTAGGGGGAAAACAATCAGCAGGAAGAGAGTTCCATAAGCCTGCAGTTCTTGGAAAGAAGCTACTGGAATAAGAAAATGTATTACAATGAGGTATCTGAACAGCGAATTAATGAAGACCACTAGACCAACGAGCTGCAACAAAGGAAGCGGGGAATAGGTCACATAATTCGGAAGAACACATGCCATAATAGTACTTGCAGAAGAGACTGAGACTAACAACATCACGTCTGTGAGAGAGAGGGTGCAGAGAAGAAGAAAGGGTGGGGGCCAACCAAATTTCAGATACTTTATCAAAAACCCTCAAATGGGACAGAGATTCTTCAGCCTAAATATGACAACAGTACTCCATATTAGGTCTGATAGTAGATTTGTAGGGATAGAGATTAGAGCAAGAGAGAGAGAACCGACTTTACGAGAAGCAAAAAAAAAAAAAGAGCAATGGATGTGTGCACATACCTGAATAGGTCGGAGCTCATTGTTTCTGAGGCTTTAAGAAAATAATCCCAGGCATAAAATAAAATTTGTGGGTCATACCAAAGCTGAAACGACAGAGTGAAACTATGAAAAGCGTTTCTGTTCAAATTTTATTATATTTTAGTAACAAAAAAAAAAGAAGAAATTTAACTTTCACAAAAACATTGGTTCAATTGTAGAATAGGGACTTGCCAAAAGTGGCCTGTAGTATAGAATAGCATGACATACACGCAGGATAACAAAAATACAAAAGCATTGAACAATTTTATAACCATTTGGCGAACATATACAACAGCGGTTTCACAGATTTTTTAAAAATTGATTATCTGCAAATGATGTGCTTAATCAATAATAACCCAAAAGATTTGTTTTTTTATTATCTAAATAACAGAAGTTTTAGGGGCCGTGGGAGGAGGTGGCATATTAAAATCTGAACATATGGTTCCATAATCAGTCGTAATCCGAAGATATTCTTAAAAAATTAGATAAAGTGTGTGTGTGTGGGGGGGGGGGGGGGGGGGTCTGTATACATTTACCAAAACATAAAAACAATGGAATGGTCTTACATAACGCAACATGAAATAAAGTGTATCCAAGATGAGATGGCAAAAAGAAGAACTACAAGAATGCAGCGCGAAAGTAAATCAGAAATGACACAACAAAAAAAATGGAGGACGTATATTACACATCGCTCATCCACTCTAAATTTTTTGTTACTGAATATCATTTTTAAATCTTCAAAATTACTATTACTTAAAAAAGGAAAAAAAAGGAAAAATAAATAGTAAGTCTTATATCGTATTCGATTTATTTTTATTGTTTTTGTTCCTTTCCTTTCAACTTGCATCTTACCCGGAATTGCATTGCCCACAGCCTTTCAAAAACTTACTACTATTACTTATGTTTTAGATTATAATAAAAATAAAAAAAATTTGAAAAAATCACTTGTTCAAATTCTTAGCAAAAAGGGGTTTAGTTTTTAGTTTTCTATGAATATTTAATGTAAAATGGGTCCACCTACTTGAATTCTTAACGAGTCTTTTGCAAAAGTTCCTGTTTACAAATGCCTTTTCGAAATTTCGAGCAGAGGGATTATTTTACATTAAACTTAAATAGCAAACTATCTCCCTCTAAAAACTTAACAGTAAATTTCTTCTTTTTTTTCATCTATCCATATACAAACATCAATGTCTATGTGTGTGTGTTCCCTATAGAAAAAAAGAATAGAGAATCTACATAAAAACTAAAAGTGTATTCTTATGTAAAATTTTCCAGGGAAGACAATGGAAGTAGTTTCGAATCTCTAAGTGTCATCCTAAGGGAAATATGGGGGCAGAACCCCTCTTAAAACTTCAAATATTGTGAAATTTTAATCATATGTATAAAATTATCCAGGGAAGACAATGGAAGTAGTTTCGAATCTCTAAGTGTCATCCTAAGGGAAATATGGGGGCAGAACACCTCTTAAAACTTCAAATATTGTGAAATTTTAATCATATGTATAAAATTATCCAAGGAAGACAATGGAAGTAGTTTCGAATCTCTAAGTGTCATCCTAAGGGAAATATGGGGGCAGAACCCTTCTTAAAACTTCAAATATTGTGAAATTTTAATAATATGTATAAAATTATCCAGGGAAGACAATGGAAGTAGTTTCGAATCTCTAAGTGTCATCCTAAGGGAAATATGGGGGCAGAACCCTTCTTAAAACTTCAAATATTGTGAAATTTTAATAATATGTATAAAATTATCCAGGGAAGACAATGGAAGTAGTTTCGAATCTCTAAGTGTCATCCTAAGGGAAATATGGGGGCAGAACCCTTCTTAAAACTTCAAATATTGTGAAATTTTAATAATATGTATAAAATTATCCAGGGAAGACAATGGAAGTAGTTTCGAATCTCTAAGTGTCATCCTAAGGGAAATATGGGGGCAGAACCCCTCTTAAAACTTCAAATATTGTGAAATTTTAATCATATGTATAAAATTATCCAAGGAAGACAATGGAAGTAGTTTCGAATCTCTAAGTGTCATCCTAAGGGAAATATGGGGGCAGAACACCTCTTAAAACTTCAAATATTGTGAAATTTTAATCATATGTATAAAATTATCCAAGGAAGACAATGGAAGTAGTTTCGAATCTCTAAGTGTCATCCTAAGGGAAATATGGGGGCAGAACCCTTCTTAAAACTTCAAATATTGTGAAATTTTAATAATATGTATAAAATTATCCAGGGAAGACAATGGAAGTAGTTTCGAATCTCTAAGTGTCATCCTAAGGGAAATATGGGGGCAGAACCCTTCTTAAAACTTCAAATATTGTGAAATTTTAATAATATGTATAAAATTATCCAGGGAAGACAATGGAAGTAGTTTCGAATCTCTAAGTGTCATCCTAAGGGAAATATGGGGGCAGAACCCTTCTTAAAACTTCAAATATTGTGAAATTTTAATAATATGTATAAAATTATCCAGGGAAGACAATGGAAGTAGTTTCGAATCTCTAAGTGTCATCCTAAGGGAAATATGGGGGCAGAACCCTTCTTAAAACTTCAAATATTGTGAAATTTTAATAATATGTATAAAATTATCCAGGGAAGACAATGGAAGTAGTTTCGAATCTCTAAGTGTCATCCTAAGGGAAATATGGGGGCAGAACCCTTCTTAAAACTTCAAATATTGTGAAATTTTAATCATATGTATAAAATTATCCAGGGAAGACAATGGAAGTGGTCCTGAGTCTTTATGTACTCCTGAATGTGCCGAATCTCTATATGCCCCATCTAAGGGAGCTATGGAAGCAGAACCTTAAAACTTCAAATACGTATATCTTATTTTAATGAAATTTAAACCATATGTATAATACATTAATTCAGAGCGTTTTCCAAAATTTCAGTTACGTCAAAGTTTCCGTACGGGGCAAACAAACAGGATGGAGGGAGATCAGTAAACAATAAAATAATATGGTGTTATGCGCATAGTGAAAAAAAAGACGGTGTTCTTCATCAAATCCTGAGCAATGTCGGGTCTTCCTGCTAGTTTTTAATAATCTGTGATAAAAATGAACTTGCGAGAAAGAGGGATAAATAAAGACCTGGGCGGAGATAGGTTACTTTGGAAGTCAATTTCTTAAGCTGTTCAATGCATGCCAGCATGTAAAACGTTAAACTGATGATGATAATCATCATCATCATCACGATTTAGTCTTCAGTTTTTTCTAAAAAATTAAATAACAAATGCAAGAAAAGTTTCTTGGTAAGAAGAACAACCTGTATTTTGCTTTTGGGGATTTGGAGAAAGCTTTTGACAGAGTGTTAAGAGATGTTGTCTAGTGGGCTTTGTGTAAACTAGGGACAAACGAGTGGTTCGTGAAGGTTGTTCAAGTAATCTAAAGAAATGCTCAGTCACGTTAGAATTAACAGCACATTTAGCGAGAGCTTTAATGTTAATATGGGAGTACATCAGATTCCTGTACTGAGTCCGTTGATTTTCATTTGTATTAGAAATGTTTTCCAGAAACAATTTTTTTTTTTTAACATATTTCACCCCAAACAAGGCAGGCCACCACTGTAGACGTAAGGGGCTACTGAGAATTAGTGTGTAGGTTTTCGGTGTCATCTTAAGTTGGGAGCTGTGCAGCGAGATGTCTGTTTACACTAGTTTCAAACCTCCGCATGTCGGCACAGTCGAGGAAACAGAGAGCGTGGAGGGAGCCCCAGAGGCTGGTAGCACGAGGAAAGAAGCCACTGAAGTAGAAGGTTCTCCGGTTTCTGGAGACCTCCACAGTGAATGGACGGGATCTAGCTGATTGTCGAGTTGGTCTAGTATACCCACATCAGGGGGGCACTAGAGCAGCTAGTTCATCGGAGCCCAATCCATTGAAGTATTATATCATAATGATGGATAAATAAAGACCTGGTCTGAGATCGGTTAGTTTGGAAGTAAATTTCTTAAAGCCCTACAACGCATGCCAGCAAGTAAAACGTTAAACCGATGATGATGATGATGATGATGATGATGATGATGATGATGATGGTGATGGTGATGGTGATGATGATGATGATGTGGATTTACTGTCCAGATTTTCTAAAAAAATTTAATATCAATTCTAAAAGATTGTGAAATTTTATAAAAATCTGAAAATGTGATGGTTAATCAATTGTAATCCGAATATTTTTTTTAAAACAATTAAATAACAAAAAATTTAGAAGAGGTGGGAGAGGGATAAGAGGGGATGGGGGGTGCTGTTGTATATGTCTGTCAGTCCGGCAAAAACATTATTTATTTAAACAATGGAACGGTCTTACATAACACAACATGGCATGCAGTGAATTCTCAATCATTTTTTTTTTTTTTTTTTTTTTTTTTGCAGTCATGCAATGGCGGAAGGCTGAGCAACAAGAACGCAGGTCATAAATAAATGAAAATCAGAAACGAAGGCGCAAAAAGCTAAACAGACAAACGGAAACATTTTCAAAGAGTTTTTCTGTAGAATTTGTTAGGAAGAAAAAGCAATGGATTCAAAAACGATTAGTGTTAGTATTGAATGCTAGAATTGGCACGAGCGTTTCTACCCAGTTTATTCAGACTGTTGACCATCCTCTTTCAATGTTATTAGCTTATCACAATATATTTATCATTGCTTTCATCTTCATCTTTACAAATTTTATCCGTTAACACTATTTTTCTAGCCTCCTGTTTTGTCCTGATTCTTTGAAAAATATTTTTAAAATAAACGAGCCAATTTTTTTCCTCAGAAAATAGACGACAACCATCATTTTTTTTATTTGAATGCAAAAACTTCCATTCTTAATTTTTTTCTTTTTTTTTTTCATCTCTTCAAAGGAAAAATAACGATTGATTAAATATTTGTAAAAAAAAAAAAAAATTTGAAGAAAAAACTTTTTCTTTCAATATTTAAAAACACACAGACATGAAAGAAGTAAATAGACACCCTACAAAAAAAGATTCATACATGTTTAAAGTTTCTGCTTCCTTCACCGACGGCCAGCACTCGGAGCCGTACAAAGCAGCAGTAAAATTTCAAAACGTCAATATTTTGTACTAATTGACATTTTTTGTGTTTCAGATATCAATATATCTATCAGATATCACGTAACTATGACACGAGAGAAAAGAGCATTAGAATTATCAGTCTCAGAGGAGTCATATGTTAATCTGGAGGTGGACTTAATCTGTAAAAAAAAAAAATCGCTGCAAACCTCGGGATTTCATTTTCCACTGTAAACCGAGTGATTGTCCAATTCATCAGCAAGGGAAATAATATTATATTACCTAGGCCCATCAGGACCCTCTGATAGCAGTCTTAATTATTAATGGTGATAAGGGTGTCTATTTACTTCTTTCATGTCTGTGTATAAATCTCCCAATATCTGGTAACTTACTTAGAGGCTGTGTCTTGATAAAACACGCAGACCCCTTGATCTGTAACTAGTTGGTGTTAGAAAGGGCATTCAGCTGTGAAACCCTGCTTCAATTCTCGCTATGACCGTTTCAAGTGATTTTTTTGTAAATGATAGAATTCCATCGAGAAAATCATTTCATACCGCCTTGTCCAATATGCAAGAATTAACTTGGGTAGAACGAGTTAGGCATCTTAAAACCTATCTGACTGACTGTCGGGTGAGGACTGTTAACCTTAGGTCTCGATAAAACACACAGACCTCTTACGTTGGCGTTAGGAAGGGCATCCAGCTGTAAAAACTTGCTTCAATTCTTGCTACGACTGTTCTGGGTGGGTTTTTACATGATAACAGGAATTTCATGTAGAAGTTTATATTGCATCATAATTGCCAACGTTCAACCCACACCTGATGTGCAAAAGACACACTAATCGAATATATGTGTGTATATATGTATGTACTATGATGGTTAAAATATATATATATAAATATATTATATATATATATATATATATATATAAGTTCATTTACATTCCAAAAGCCAAAATTTTTTTTATTTTTCTTACAAAACATTTTTCAAAACAGATCCTTTTCAGTGTAAATTCTGAGGGTCGTACGTGAGTTCAAGAGGCTGAAACGTTGTGAAAATAAAAAAAAGAAGGCCACGAATCTGATTATGAATTTTGAGAATGAGAATTTATCTGATTTCTTTCAGGCTGTTCCACGGAGGAGAAACACGGACAAGGAATACTGCCTTTCTTCTATTGAGATGAAAGCGACGGTAATACATCTTTTGCGGGTGTATCACCCTTCTTCGGAAATGGTAGAATACAGCCCTCCGTACATTTGACGATGGGGTTCTGATTATAAACTGCATTACAGGATTCCAGTAGAACATCATTAAATGCTCACGTTTTCCAGGTTTCCGGTGCTAGACTGCGACTTGGCGCGTCAGTATCCATTAATTGTTGTTGGCATCGGGAGGTGACGGTGGTTAAGTGGATATCGACACGGACTGAAGACCTGGGTGTTCCAAGTTCAAATCCACTCGGTTCCACAGTAACACTGTCACTTAGGGATGTTGGCAACCTTCTCGTGGTCCTTCCCGTAAGTACCCGATGTCTTTCCAGAAAGATTTCTAACTAGAAAAACATCGGGGAAACTAATGCCAACACCAGAATCATCTGATTCACACAAAAGAAGTTGTTAGCATCCGTATGTCTCTGGAGATAATGAAGTTCTGCACCTCAGATTAGTCTGAATTGCAGCATTTGCTGTGATTGTGCAGGCCTATCCTGGATCGACAGGCTCTGTTGCAGCCCACTGCTATCTGTGATCTCTCTCCTCTCCCTTTACTGCTGGCCTCTCATCTCCTCACTCCTCTTGGAGCATGCCTTTACAGAACTTCTCCTTCTTCTCTCCATTAATATATGTTTAATAATAGACGGACACCTGAAGATATCCCAGGTGTAAAGAAACCGAAACGTTTTGAATATAAAAAGCAAAGAGGGCGCCACTAATCTGACTATGAATTATAAATTAATCGTATCTCATAGAATTCTAAGAATGAGAATTTATCTTATTTGTTTCCGTGAGACAAGATGCAGACAATAGTTATCGTCAATATTTAAACGGATAAAGAAAATTATACTTTGGAATTTTTTTAGATGAGGATTGATAATTTGTATTATTTGGATTATTCAGACTACTGGTCTCATCTTGGATATTATCCCCAAAACTTCAGATAAATCTCATCGAACTCGAGAATTTATATATCCAACTCAGGAATCCACACGGACCCGTTGTGCAATGAATAAAAGTGCTAAGTAATAATCAGTTTTAAGTGACAGTAATTTGGAAGTTAAAGGTTCAATCCTCAGTGCGGGCGATACTAAGAATACAATTACGAATTACTTAAGACTTCTACCCCGTCATGGCTGACGGAATGAGAGCAAGCTACCCCCGTGGATTAAATGAAGGATTCCGCTTGAAATTCTGTACAGATTCCCGAGTTTAAAATACAGATTCCCGAGTTTGAAATATAGATGCCAGAGTTTGATGAGACGCACATGGAGAAGGTCGGAGGTTACATCGGCTGAAACGTTTTGAGAATAACAACCAAGATGAGAATAGGAGTCCAAATAATACAAAGAAGTTCACTTTGCGATATCCACGAGTGGGCAACTCCTTTGGGGTTAATGCCAGTAAAATTTTTAAAAAAAAAAAGAAAAAGGTGTGTTACACTGAAAGTCTCAGATATGTATTTAAATAAATGCTTTTATTGATTTAATAAATATATAAAATAAAAATAAAAAATTTTATAACATTACTTGGTATTTCAAACTCTACAAAGAAAATTATGTTGAGATAAATAAGATAACATTTTAAAAATCCTAAAGTTACATAATTTTATTTTTATTATTTAAACAAAAGGGGAGGGGAGGAGGAGGAGGAGGAAAATTAGTAAAAAGACTTACAGTTTCTACTTTCATATTTACTTGGGGTCGCTCCGTGTAAACCACGTCCCAACCACCATCGGAAATGCCCTGAGTGCAATTGTAAACCGATGACTATCCGCATGCGATTGAATAAGTATAAAAAAATAAAAGAAGAATATTTGTTTTAATCAACTTAGCTGACAAAGAAATACTGAAAGATAAGTCCAGGAAATATGGTCACACAGGTCTCAGAAATATAGAAAATCTGGCCCAAGAAATATGGGAATATGGCCCAAGAAATATGGGAATATGGCCCAAGAAATATGGGAACACAGGTGTCAGAAATATGGGAATCTGGCCCAATAAATATGGGAACATAGGTCTCAGAAATATGGGAATATGGCCCAAGAAATATGGGAACATGGCCCAAGAAATATGGGAACACCTGTCTCAGAAATATGGGAATATGGCCCAAGAAATATGGGAACACAGATCTCAGAAATATGGTAATATGGCCCAATAAATATGCGCACACAGGTGTCATAAATATGGGAATATGGCCCAAGAAATATGGGAATATGGCCCAAGAAATATGGAAACACAGGTGTCAGAAATATGGGAATCTGGCCTAATAAATATTGTAACACAGGTGTCATAAATATGGGAATATGGCCCAATAAATATGGGAACACAAGTGTCAGAAATATTGGAATATGGCCCAAGAAATATGGTAACATAGGTCTCAGAAATATGGGAATATGGCCCAAGAAATATGGGAACACAGGTCTCAGAAATATGGGAATATGGCCCAAGAAATATGGGAACACAAATGTCAGAAATATTGGAATATGGCCCAATAAATATGGTAACATAGATCTCAGAAATATGGGAATATGGCCCAAGAAATATAGGAACATAGGTCTCAGAAATATGGCCCAAGAAATATAGGAATATAGCCCAAGAAATATGGGAACACAGGTCTCAGAAATATGGGAACACAGGTCCAAGAAATGCAGAAATGTTAGCCTAATTAAAAACAAAAGACGAAGTAATGTAGAAATATATGAATAAAAAAAAGATGAGCCCAAAAAATATGAGTACACAGGTCCAAGAAATATGGAAACACAGGTTCCAAAAAATATTGAAACATATGTCCAAGATATATGGAAACACAGGTTCAAGATATATGGGCATATAGGCCCAAGAAATAAGAAAATACAAATCAAATTAAAAACAGAGAACAAAGAAATATAGAAACATAAATAAACAAAAAACATAAGCCCCAAAAATATGGGCACGCACATTAAAGAAATATGCAATTAAACATCTCAAAAAGATAAGGGAACACTGATCCAAGAAATATGGGCACATAGGTACAAAAATACATATCCAATTACAAACAGAGGCCAAAAAAATATCGAAATATGAATAAAAAATTTTAAACAACATAGGCCTTAAAAATATGGCACACAGGTTTAAGAAATATGGAAAGATAGGACCAAGAAATACGGGAACACAGGTTTAAGATATATATATATATACACTCAGGTGCAAGAAATATGGAAATGCAAGTCTAATTAAAAACAGAGTCAAAAGAAATATAGAAACATGAATGAATAAAAACATAAGCCTAAAAAATATAGACACACATGTCCAAGAAATATGGGAGCAAGATTACAATAAGGACCCCAGTTCATTAACACAACATGCGGAACATGTTCCGGAAGTCACCGGCGTCTTCCGGTTGACCTCGCAATACACTTTTTCTTAAAATACACAACACGAAATATAGAATGTTCTGCGTTTAAAATTTTTTTTTTTTTTTAGTAAATAAAAGTAAAACAAAAAAAACGATAAATTGTTTTGTTTATTGCAAAACGAAAGATTTCAAGTCAGCCGATTTTTAAAAAAGTGTATATATTTCGTTTATTTTATTTACAAGTTGTTTTGTAAATAGCGACCACGTGTATTGCGAGGTCAACCGGCAGACGACATGTTGTGTTAATGAACTGGGGTCCTTATTGTATTCTTGATCCAAAATATGGAAGTATGACTCAAGAAATACAAGAACACTGGGCCCAAGAAATGGGGGCCAAGAAATAAGCTGGGAACACAGGTCATGTTTCAACCCAAAGGAAAATGGTTTTCTTCAGGAGAAAAAAAAGAAAGAAAACAAAAAGAAAAGTAAATTTAATCAATCTTAAAAAATCTAAAATGATAAGAGCACGATTGGAATAAGGGGTGAGAGGAGGAGGAAGGGGAGGTCTCCAGGAGAGGGCAGAGTTTTTTTGGAGAACAAAGATCCAATTTTCCTTTTTTTTCTCTCTGTGTACCTAAACTAAACGAAACTTCCATGAGCAAAGTTTCTTTCCAAGAACTATCCGTCTGTTGAACACAATACCACAAGACTGCTTCCCAACTGACTATAGCATGGTCGTTTTGAAGTCCAATGTTAACAAATTCTTGTTGAGCTGTCCTCTTAAATAATCTAATTCGTACCAGTTTTGACCATTGTTACTAATCATCACGTTGTTGCTTCACTGTCCTCTGGATAAACTCATTAACCCTTATCCTCGAGTGGCCTTTGAGCCTTGATAAGCGGTGACTAAAAAAAAATTTTTTTTGAATCCATCAAACCATTGGTCAGTGCCGGGTATTAAATTACTTTAATTGGTACAATAGAAAGTCCATCACATATATACATACTAACAAAGACCATACATATACAAACTCATCTATACAAACAACTAATTTATACAGGGTGGGCCAAAATAAGGGTCCTATCTTTAAATTTGAATAACTTCCACAAAATAAAAGTTAAACTCACCAAACTTTATGTGTGTGTAGACTGACCCTTCCGAGATTTTTTGAAATAAACAAAACAAATTTTAGCCGAAAAACACTTCTTAAAACTTACAAAAACTAAAGTATTGTTTTTTACACTGTTTTGAGTTTTTTAAGCAAAAATAATGTTTTCTAAATGAGGGTGCGTTCCTTAGGGCTAATACGGCTCATGCTTGCTTCGGAAGGGGTCCTTTACTTATTCTAAAAAAAAAAAAAAAAAAAAAAAAAAAAAATCAATAAATAAAAAAGTTATGAATTTTTAAAAATAGGACCCTTATTTTTGCCCACCCTGTATATATATATATATATATATAATTATAAATATTTGTTTTTACCAACATACGTATACGTTTCATCCTTTCGGGAATCGTCAGTGTAGAGATGATTATTCATACCGGTCGCCGGACTCGAAAATTCCGACGTCTTAGCCCACGCTGCCACTATCAACAACCCGATAAATCAGCAAGAGATTAAACCTGTTAAAGGCAACCGTCGTCAGAGTGTTCATGCATTTAAAGCCACGATGAAGGCTGTGCTAATACTAGTCACTACAGAGACCTGCCTAGATTTGGGGGGGGCGACAAATAATTATAAATATTTGTTTTTATCTACATACGTATACGTTTCATCCTTTCGGGAATCGTCAGTGTAGAGATGATTATTCATATCAGTCGCCGGACTATATATATATATATATACATATATATATATATATATATATTAATTTTTATGTACATAAAAGTAATTCATGGACAGCTGATAGCCATAAACACATGTCCATTGATTACTTTTATGTACATAAAAATTTAAAATATATATATATATATATATATATATATATATATATATATATATATATATAGTAAGCAATGAAAATATATATGGCAATCAAGCTACACAGAGGCTCCCGTGTTTCATCCCCTGATACTGATACATAAAAAATTATATCTCCTTATAATATTTTATGTGGATACATGAAGTACTAATTATATATATATATATATATATATAGTTTCGGAAGTTTCTCAACCATTAAAACTATATAAAAAAAAAATATAAAAAAATAAAAAAATAAAAAAAATTATAGTCTCAAGTCTTCCAGTGGAAAATCACTCATGTAAGTCAATTTATTTTTTACAGTTATTATATTAGTTAGTTTCTAACACTATTTTAAGGGATCATCAGTTGTTTACCATGAAAAACTGTTTCGGGAATGTCCTGTTATGGTCGACTTAATGCAATCTTCTGCATGACTCTTTACAGCTTAGGAAGAGGAGAAAAATACACACTGTTATCATCGCCAGTAAAAGCAATAGCAAATACATCACTTAACATTTACGCGATAACCGGCTCGAATTGAGATCACTAGAAAGCGGCTGGCTGGCTAGCAAATCGGAGAGATCAACTCCCGTACACTTTCAACCTCTCATGACAATCATTGACTACTCTAAAAATTAAAAAAATTTAACCTTGTGCATATCTTTATCATCACGATCAGTTTACCACCGCTGGTTTAAACCATTGGTTTCCTTGTTTAACCAGAGACTCAGTGTTGAATATCTGTCCCTGGGTTACCAGAGATAACACCTGGCTAGTTGATGTAGAGACACCTGTTGATGTAGAGACATCTGTAAGGACAGATGCATCAGACGAAATACATCCGTTTATTAAATGAATAATACATAGCGGGAAACCACGTATCGTAGAGGGCATAGCTACATTGAGTGCATGGGCGAAATCCCTAAATGGGCATGGCTAGCAAATTTTTTTTTTTAACTACAGCAGCAATATACCGCAACATTAGTTTATAAGATTTAGTAGAGAAAAAAGATATTACATAGTTTATAATAGCAACATAACAATCTGTTATGTCAGATATCCAAGAAATAAACTATGAGTTTAAACCGTCAGAGAAATTAGCATATTTGGGGGTTGAGCATCAGAATTAGGAGCTCCAAAGAATCATCGCTTGCATCACAATATTATGATGTATAGAAGTGAAGCCTCCCCCTTCCTCAGAAAGAGGAAACTTCCCCTGCTCAGAAAGTGGCTGGCTAGTGAATTTGAGAGATCAACCGTCGTCAATTCCTGTACACTCTCCACCCCTCAAGACTATTTTTCTGAATACACATGAAGAGAATACGCCCAATAATAATTTTGAATCTAAATAAGTTAAAATACTTTTATTTTTATCTATGTGGTGGTCGGCTAAATGACAATAAAATACTTTTAAAAATTAGATGCTTTTTAGAATTGGACGTAATAGTTTACGTGCGAATAGTTTCTGTTGGTACAAGCGTCAGCTATTACTGTTCATTTGTGCTCCTAAATGTAAAATTGCCCTTAAAATTTCCAATTTGAAATAATTTTTTGGTCCCGTTGTACAAAATAGAATTAAATATAAAAAAAACCTTGTCAATGAAAAGTTGCTGACACCACACGTCTCACTACCACCACTGCAAACCCCTTTCCTTTCTTCCTCCGTGTAGTAAAAGCTTAAAAATGGCAAAATTATTTGTAAAAGCTTCGAAATGGCTAAATTATTGGTAAAAGCTTTAAAATGGCTAAATTATTGGTAAAATCTTAAAAATGGAAAAATTATTGGTAAAAGCTTCGAAATGGCTCGATTATTAGTAAAAGCTTCGAAATGGCTAAATTATTAGTAAAAGCTTCGAAATGGCTTAATTATTAGTAAAAGCTCAGAAATGGCTAAATTATCGGCAAAAAGAAACAACAAGCATTCCGTAAATTCGGTCGACATAAGTTAGCTACTAATAGAAATAAATTCATAGAGTCAAGAAATAATTGCAAGGCCGTGATAGGTGAAGCGAAGAGAAGGTTTAATGAGTTAACAGAAAAACGCATCCAGTCACAGAAATTAGGTACTCGTGATATCTGGAAAATCTACAATAGTGTAGTGAATAATGGTCAATCAATGATTCCCCCACTATCAAACCACAATGATGTCGCTTGCACGGCCACTGATAAGGCTGAACTACTTGCCCAGCGCTTCGCTTCTAACTCTACTTTGGACTCAGATAACCACCCCCTCCCCGAATTCCCTTTGCTGACCGAAGCCACACTTGATAACCTAGTCATCACCCCATCCCAGGTTAGAGACATCATAAAAAACCTTGACACCTCCAAAGCTTGTGGGCCTGATCTTATACCCACAATAGTAATAAAGAAATGCTCTGCTGAACTGGCCCCTGTCCTCTCCAAACTCTACAATAAGTGTCTTGCTGAATCTTGCTTCCCCGATAGCTGGAAAATTGCCTCTGTGGTACTAGTCTACAAGAATTCTGGAAATAGAACCGATCCCCAGAACTATCGCCCAATCAGTCTGCTGCCGATCTTTGCTAAAATCTTTGAATCCTTAATCAATCTAGCAATAGTACGACACTTAGTTAATGCTAAACTTCTTTCTGACCGGTATGGATTTAGACAAGCACGATCTACTGCAGACATCCTAACGGTCATCTCTGAACGCATGTATCATACACTTGACAAGGCAGGTGAAGCTAGGGCAGTAGCGTTTGATATATCCAAGGCCTTTGACAAGGTATGGCATAAAGGGCTCCTCCTGAAAATACGATCATACGGTATTACTGGGCAATTACTTAATATAATTAGATCCTTCCTAGAAAAAAGAAAAATCCAGGTTGTCCTCGATGGCCGTTCATCTAAGCAACATGACATAAATGCTGGTGTACCCCAGGGATCTATCCTTGGATCCTTGTTGTTCCTGATCTATATAAACGATCTCCCTGATGGCATAGAGTCTGAGATTGGTTTATTTGCTGATGACACCACCCTTTACTCTCGCCATGTTGGCAAAACCGACGCAATTATATCCGATGCAATGGCTGAATCTTTAGAAAATGACCTCCAGGCTGTAGTGGATTGGGGTAATAAATGGTTGGTAACTTTTAATGCCGCAAAGACAAAACTCCTTTCCTTCAATAACTACAAGGAACCTTTTCAACCACGGATTGTCATGGCAAATAACACCCTACCTGAGAGTTCATCATTCAAACTCCTCGGCCTAACCTTCACAGGTAACATGAATTGGAACAAATACATTGAAGACATTGCCAAGGCTGCCGCAAAGAAGGTTGGCTCCCTCTACCGTGCCAGTAAACTCCTCACACCTGACATTATCCTGTATCTCTACAAAGCCACCATCCGCCCATGCATGGAGTATTGTTGTCACATCTGGGCTGGTGCATCATCTACTAGTCTCTCCCTCCTTGACAAGGTCCAAAAAAGAATCGTCAACCTAATAGGTCCCTCACTGTCAGCCAAGCTCCAGCCTCTGTCCCATCGCCGCAATGTAGCATCCTTGTGCTTGTTTTACAAATACTTCAATGGATTATGCTCCGATGAATTGGCTACTCTGGTGCCCCCTCGACGTAAATTCACTAGACTAACTCGACAATCAACTAAATCTCATTCATTCACTGTGGAGGTCCCCAGATGTCGGAGAGCCTTCTACTCAAATAGCTTCTTTCCTCGTACTGCTGGCCTCTGGAACTCTCTCCCTGCCTCCTGTTTCCCCCAACAGTACAGACATGCAGAAGTTTAAAACTAATGTAAACAGACACCTCGCTGCGCTGATCCCAATCTAGGTTGACAACCCCCTACCTTCTCCCCTTTTCTTTTTCTCAGTAGCCCCTTATGTCTACAGTGGCGGCCTGCCTTGTTTGGGGTGAACTATGTTAAAAAAAAAAAAATTTTTAATTAAAAAAAAAAAAAAGCTTTGAAATGGCTAAATTATTGGCAAAAGCTTCGAAATACCTAAATAATTGGCAAAAGCTTCGAAATGGCTAAATTATTAGTAAAAGCTTCAAAATGGCTAAATTATTAGTAAAAGCTTCGAAATGGCTAAATTATTAGTAAAAGCTTCGAAATGGCTAAATTATTAGTAAAAGCTTCGAAATGGCTGAATTATTTAGTAAAAGTTTCGAAATGGCTAAATTATTAGTAAAAGCTTCAGAATAGCTAAATTATTGGCAAAAGCTTTGAAATGGCTCTATTATTGGCAAAAGCTTCGAAATGGCTAAATTATTAGTAAAAGCTTCGAAATGGCTAAATTATTAGTAAAAGCTTCGAAATGGCTAAATTATTAGTATAAGCTTCGAATTGGCTAAACTATTTGTAAAAGCTTCAAAATGGCTAAATTATTGGTAAAAGCTTTCTAAATGGCTGAATTATTGGTAAAAGCATCTAAATAGCTAAATTATTTAGTAAAAGCTTCGAAATGGCTAAATTATTTAGTAAAAGCTTTAAAATGTCTAAATTATTAGTAAAAGCTTCGAAATGGCTAAATTATTAGTAAAAGCTACGAAATGGCTAAATTATTAGTAAAAGCTTCGAAATGGCTAAATTATTAGTAAAAGCTTAGAAATGGCTAAATTATTAGTAAAAGCTTAAAAATGGCTAAATTATTAAAAAAAGCTTCAAAATTGCTAAATTATTGGTAAAAGCTTCGAAATGGCTAAATTATTAGTAAAAGCTTCAGAATGGCTAAATTATTAGTATAAGCTTCGAAATGGCTAAATTATTTGTAAAAGCTTCGAAATGATTAAATTATTAGTAAAAGCTTCGAAATTACTAATTATTAGTAAAAGCTTTGAAATGGCTAAATTATTTGTAAAAGCTTCGAAATGACTGAATTATTAGTAAAAGCTTTGAAATAGCTAAATTATTGGCAAAAGCTTCGAAATGGCTAAATTATTGGTAAAAGCTTTGAAATGTCTAAATTATTAGTATAAGCTTCGAAATGGCTAAATTATTAGTAAAAGCTTCGAAATGGCTAAATTATTGGTAAAAGTTTTAGAAATGGCTCAATTATTAGTAAAAGCTTCGAAATGGCTAAATTATTAGTAAAAGCTTCGAAATGGCTAAATTATTAGTAAAAGCTAAAAAATTGCTAAATTATTGGTAAAAGCTTCGAAATGGCTTAATTATTAGTAAAAGCTTCGAACTAAATTATTGGTAAAAGCTTCAAAATGGCTAAATTATTGGAAAAAGCTTTGAAATGGCTAAATTATTGGTAAAAGCTTCGAAATGGCTAAATTATTAGTAAAAGCTTCGAAATGGCTAAATTATTAGTAAAAGCTTCGATATGGCTAAATTATTAGTTAAAGCTTCGAAATGGCTAAATTATTTAGTAAAAGCTTCGAAATGATTAAATTATTAGTAAAAGCTTTGAAATAACTAAATTATTAGTAAAAGCTTCAGAATGGCTAAATTATTAGTATAAGCTTCGAAATGGCTAAATTATTTGTAAAAGCTTCGAAATGATAAAATTATTATTAAAAGCTTCGAAATGATTAAATTATTAGTAAAAGCTTCGAAATTACTAATTATTAGTAAAAGCTTTGAAATGGCTAAATTATTTGTAAAAGCTTCGAAATGACTGAATTATTAGTAAAAGCTTTGAAATAGCTAAATTATTGGCAAAAGCTTCGAAATGGCTAAATTATTGGTAAAAGCTTTGAAATGTCTAAATTATTAGTATAAGCTTCGAAATGGCTAAATTATTAGTAAAAGCTTCGAAATGGCTAAATTATTGGTAAAAGTTTTAGAAATGGCTCAATTATTAGTAAAAGCTTCGAAATGGCTAAATTATTAGTAAAAGCTTCGAAATGGCTAAATTATTAGTAAAAGCTAAAAAATTGCTAAATTATTGGTAAAAGCTTCGAAATGGCTTAATTATTAGTAAAAGCTTCGAACTAAATTATTGGTAAAAGCTTCAAAATGGCTAAATTATTGGAAAAAGCTTTGAAATGGCTAAATTATTGGTAAAAGCTTCGAAATGGCTAAATTATTAGTAAAAGCTTCGAAATGGCTAAATTATTAGTAAAAGCTTCGATATGGCTAAATTATTAGTTAAAGCTTCGAAATGGCTAAATTATTTAGTAAAAGCTTCGAAATGATTAAATTATTAGTAAAAGCTTTGAAATAACTAAATTATTAGTAAAAGCTTCGAAATGGCTAAATTATTTGTAAAAGCTTCGAAATGGCTAAATTATTTGTAAAAGCTTCGAAATGATTAAATTATTAGTAAAAGCTTCGAAATTGCTAATTATTAGTAAAAGCTTTGAAATGGCTAAATTATTGGCAAAAGCTTCGAAATGGCTAAATTATTGGTAAAAGCTTTCAAATGGCTAAATTATTGGTAAAAGCTTCGAAATGGCTCAATTATTAGTAACAGCTTTGAAATGGCTAAATTATTAGTAAAAGCTTCGAAATGGCTTAATTATTAGTAAAAGCTTCAAAATGGCTAAGTTATTAACAAAAGCTTAAAAATTGCTAAATTATTGGTAAAAGCTTCGAAATGGCTAAATTATTAGTAAAAGCTTTGAAATAGCTAAATTATTGGCAAAAGCTTCGAAATGGCTAAATTATTGGAAAAAGCTTTGAAATGGCTAAATTATTAGTAAAAGCTTCGAAATGGCTAAATTATTAGTAAAAGCTTAAAAATTGCTAAATTATTTAGTATAAGCTTCGAAATGGCTAAATTATTAGTAAAAGCTTCGAAATGGCTAAATTATTTAGTAAAAGCTTCGAAATGGCTAAATTATTAATAAAAGCTTCGAAATAGCTAAATTATTGGCAAAAGCTTTGAAATGGCTAAATTATTAGTAAAAGCTGCCTAAAAGTTATAATCATCAGTAAAAAGTTTATAGTTTATAACAAAATTGTTACGATTATTTATGCAGATGCTGTTATAATAACAAGAAAATATTTAGTTTTAAATCATGAAATAAATCATAGGATCTTAACAATAAAAAAATCGGTTAAAAAGTAGTATAGGGTTCGGAACATAATGCGATACAAAAATGTTGTATAGGCAATAAATATTGCTTCCTGTTGTTGTTTTTGTTAAATATTAGTAAATTTGGAACAATTTTGAGTTAAAATCTAATTAGTAAGCTTAAGAAAAACATGCTTGAAAGATGTAAATTGTCACAAAGACTCTATTAGTAACAATTTACACATTTCAAGCGTGTTTTTATAAGCTTACATGCGTAAAACTAATTAGATTTTAATTCGAAATTGTTCCAAATTTACTAATATTTAACGAAAGCAACAACAGAAACAATATTTATCGCCTATACACAATTTTTGTATCGCATTATGTTCCGAACGCTATACTACTTTTTCACCAAAAAGTCTATACATTTTTTGTCAATGATGTAGTATAGTTAACAGAGCAGAAATCGGGAAATTCAAAAATAAAAATATTTTTTATCGACCTGCGTAGTTTTAAAGTTCTGAAATTGTTTTAAAGTTTTTTATTTCAATATAAGATTTCGTTCAACTCCATCTTTAAGAGACAGTAAAATATCCAATATGGCCGACCCATATGTTGGTGTTGGTGTTGATTTATCATTCTTTAAAAAATAGTTTTAAAAATAAAATGACTGGCAACTCCTCCGTAGTAGGGTTAACCTTTTTTTTACACTATCTTTTAAGACTGAAATTAGAAAGTATCTCCAAACAAAATCGACGGCTATTTTTATTTTACTCATATTTGGCTAAATAAAAGTGACGATAACAAATTCAGAGATAATAAATTATCCAATCAGTTTCTACACGTTAAAATTATATAGGTCGGTAGAAAATTAATTTTTCTTGTGTTTGATAAAAAATCATTTGTTGTATACTTTGTTTTTCGATTTCTCAGCTGTTAACTATACTGCATGATTGCCATTTTTTTTTTTTTCATCAAAAGTTTAATGAAACATTTTAACTCTTCAGTTGGAAGTGAGCAACCCACAGAAAATAGTAACCAGGTGTGGCATTCACCCTGGTTGGGTTTTGCCGGCTTCCACCGAAAGAGGAAGTTTCTAGGGAATATCAATTTCTACTTCTCTATTTATTCTAACCTTATGTGGAAAATACCGTTTTTAACATTATTTTTACACACCCACACCCAATCTTGCAACAGAATAAGTTTATTGAATACATTTGCCAAACAAAGCAACAAATGCAGAAATCCTATGATTTATGTAAACACAATTCTGACTTTGATTAGAATCATAATTCTATTATTAGATAGACAATGGAATAAAACATGAAATCTGTGTATTAACAGGAAACTCAAGGTAGAAAAGCATAATTTGGAAGAAATGGAAGAAAGTATGACAGAGAGAAAGAAAGAATGGGAAAAAAGAAAGAATGGAAAGAAAGAAAGAAAGAAAGAATGTAAGGTAGAAAAAAAGAAAGAAGGTAAAAGAATTGAAAGAAAAAGAAGAAAAAAATAAGAACAGAAGAAAGAAGAAAGAAAGAAAGAAAGAAAGAATGGAAAAAAAGAAAGAATGGAAAGAAAGAAAGAAAGAAAGAATGTAAGGTAGAAAAAAAGAAAGAAGGTAAAAGAATTGAAAGAAAAAGAAGAAAGTAAGAATTAAGAACAGAAGAAGAAAAAAAGAAAGAAAGAAAGAATGGGAAAAAAGAAAGAATGGAAAGAAAGAAAGAATGTAAGGTAGAAAAAAAAGAAGGTAAAAGAATTGAAAGAAAAAGAAGAAAGTAAGAAATAAGAACAGAAGAAAGAAAAAAGAAAGAAAGAAAGAATGGAAAAAAGAAAGAATGGAAAGAAAGAAAGAAAGAATGTAAGGTAGAAAAAAAGAAATAAGGTAAAAGAATTGAAAGAAAAAGAAGAAAGTAAGAATTAAGAACAGAAGAAAGAAAAAAGAAAGAAAGAAAGAATGGGGGAAAAAAGAAAAAATGAAAAGAAGAAAGAAAGAATGTAAGGTAGAAAAAAAGAAAGACGGTAAAAGAATTGAAAGAAAAAGAAGAAAGTAAGAAATAAGAACAGAAGAAGAAAAAAAGAAAGAAAGAAAGAATGGGAAAAAAGAAAGAAAAGAAAGAAAGAATGTAAGGTAGAAAAAAAAAGAAGGTAAAAGAATTGAAAGAAAAAGAAGAAAGTAAGAAATAAGAACAGAAGAAGAAAAAAAGAAAGAAAGAAAGAAAGAATGGGAAAAAAGAAAGAAAGAATGGGAAAAAAGAAAGAAAAGAAAGAAAGAATGTAAGGTAGAAAAAAAAAGAAGGTAAAAGAATTGAAAGAAAAAGAAGAAAGTAAGAAATAAGAACAGAAGAAAGAAAAAAAGAAAGAAAGAATGGGAAAAAAGTAAGAATGGAAAGAAAGAAAGAAAGAATGTAAGGTAGAAAAAAGAAAGGTAAAAGAATTGAAAGAAAAAGAAGAAAGTAAGAAATAAGAACAGAAGAAGAAAGAAAGAAAAAAATGTGGGAAAGGATGGAATTAAAAAACAATGAATTTAAAAAAGTAAAAAAAAAAAAATTTTTTAATAAAAAAAACACAAATCTAACAAATTCAAAAAAAAACAACAAAACAAATAAACAAAAAAATGTTTTCCAAATTTCCCTCAATTAAGATTGATCGTTTAAAATGTGTAGAATTAAAAACTGATATGCGGAAAAAACTTACAGCTTCCCTCATACTTAAGTATGGCCTTCGAGTAAAGATCACATCACGGCCGCCATCGTGCATTGATTTATTGCATTTATAGACAGATACCTACAGATTCAACAATCAAATAATTTAGATAAAAACTGAAGCAATGTTTTTGAATTTTTGAGATGAGGATTGATAATACGTATCATTTGGATTGTTCGGACTACTGTTCTCATCTTGGATGTTATTCTCACAACGTTTCAGCCAATGTAACCTCTGACCTTCTTCAGGTGTATCTTGACAATGGCTCTTTCCATTTTTCACCAATAAGAGCCATTGTCAAAATAAACCTGAAGAAATTCGGAGGTCACATCGGTCGAAACGTTGTGATAATAACACCCAAGATGAGAACAGTAGTCCGAAAAATCCAGATAATACATATTATCAATCCTCATCTCAAAAACATTATATCAAATCGGGTTTTCTGGGGCAGAATGTATCCATATAACACTTATCATTGGCTAGTTTTTAACTCTTGAAGTAGGATTTTTTTGATTTTTTAGTTTCTTACATCAAGTGGCTTCATGCCTTGTCTAGAGCGATTTCCATTAAAAAATTAAAATTAAACTTAAAAAAATAACATCAAAGATGAGAACAGTAGTCCAAATAATCCAAATTATCAATCCTCATCTCAAAAATTCCCGAAACAAGAAGAAAGTTAATAGACAAGAATTTTTAGAAAACAAGCAATCAGAAATTAATAAGAGTAAGTAAAGGTTCAAGTAAGAATTTAATAAAGCCAGGTTATTTGCGCTTCCTTTTGGCTAGGATCAAAGTGTAGTATCTATTCCGATTGATACTGCACCCCATAGACCGGTATCGTCTTGGCCTTCGGGGCTTGATTTCCGCCGGTCTATGGGTTTGTCCTGTGCAGTTCTAGGAGGTCCACCCTCCCAGGCTTTGCCTTCTCACCCTTTGAGAAGGGGTTAGTTTATTGCTAATCGTCTGAGGCTCCCCTACCGGGGAATGCCGACGGAGCTGCCCATGCAATTTTTAAAGGTCATAGTGCTCTTCCTCTAGGGTGCTGACTTATCAAATCCCACTTTCCGACCTTGTGTCACATCTTACCGCTGTGGGAGGTAGATAAATAAATTGCGCTTCATCAAAGTAGACTTCATTATGAAATATTGTGCTGCATTCATAGTGGAAGTGGTAGTAGTAGAATGGGTACAAGAACAGATTGTGAACCCGGTCTGCCATATTAGGGAAAAAGAAATAAAGTTTTAGTCGTGAGGTAGACAACTCCCATTATACTCTTCAATTTAAAATATTAGTTATCTCCCTTTGTTGACTTAGTTTTCAATGATTATTTAAAAATGTGTCATATTACCAGTCATCTGAGCCGGACTAAGTAACTTTTAAAAATAAATGGTACTTATGCAGTTTAAGGACCGGACTGAAATAATAACGTTATAATTTAGAAACCCATTCTTAACATGCGGAGGTGGGGGGTTGATTAACTATTCTGTACTTTCACCTAACGATTTAATAAACAAAAGATACCGTAAAAATTGAATTTAACTTGAAATAGCAGCTCATTTACGATTTGCAAACGACAAACAATTTCTAATAAAAAATTAAAAAAAATCAAACAAAAATCGGTTAGCATGTTTACAAAATCAGCCAGCAGGCAGATAGAGAGAAGGGTAGTGCTGATTTAGTGACTAATGCAGGAAGGGGGAAACTGGCTACTTCCTAACAGTTATGTGGTATAAACTAACATACCATCATGACCTGCCGGAGGTTCATGCGGTACAAAGTAACATACCAACACAAACTGTGAGAAGGGTTGTGTGTGTGTGTATGTGTGTGTGTGTGTGTGGGGGGGGGGGGGGGCTATGTGTTAAAAGTCAACTTCAGAAAGATAGAATAAGCAGTGCCACTATAGAGATAAGTAAAGAAAACGAACAGCGAAAAGTAACACATTCCGGGGGTGGGGAGGCAGGGTGTAGGGGTTGAGATTTGCATAAGTCCTTTTTAGAATAGAAACTTGACGAAAAAGCTACCGACAAAATAAACCTACATAATGACGAACCCTTAAACTGGGTTTCTTTACAAAGCCGAAGTGGCCGTGATTCTTTCGGCCGTCTGTACAATTGTAGACGCTACTCTGAAAAAGGAAGGATAGAAGAGAAATTATGGGTAACGAACAATGACAGACACCTTCCCCCCCCCCCCCCGAAAGAAATATTCTGGTAAATTACATTTCTTTCCTGTGTTCCAATCCAATCTAACCCCCCAAAAAAAAGGGAAACAAGAAACAAAATATTCATATTGCTCCCTTAACTTACTCATCTGCTACGATTTTCTTCCGCCAGTGGCACATCTAGTGTATTGCGGGGCGGGTACATGACCAGGGTGTAACTTGAAGAAAGTGCCACTGAGAGATTTTTTATTAACAGCATAAACCAATTTGCATCAGTTAAAACATAAACCCTCTTTTATATATACAGGGTGGGCAAAAATAAGGGTCCTATTTTTAAAAATTCATAACTTTTTTATTTATTGATTTTTTTAATTTTTTTTTTAGAATAAGTAAAGGACCCCTTCCGAAGCAAGCATGAGCCGTATTAGCCCTAAGGAACGTACCCTCATTTAGAAAACATTATTTTTGCTTAAAAAACTCAAAACAGTGTAAAAAACAATACTTTAGTTTTTGTAAGTTTTAAGAAGTGTTTTTCGGCTAAAATTTGTTTTGTTTATTTCAAAAAATCTTGGAAGGGTCAGTCTACACACACATAAAGTTTGGTGAGTTTAACTTTTATTTTGTGGAAGTTATTCAAATTCAAGTTATTCAAATTTAAAGATAGGACCCTTATTTTGGCCCACCCTGTACTAGAAGAATACCTGTCCCAGGATGGGTAAAATGAATTTCCCTGAACAGAAAAGTTTTGCACCACTTTTATAACTCCTGACGAAGATTAAAATCACGATTATAATGATAATAAACCGTATATCAAGAATCCTTATTCTAGTTTTGATTAAAATCAATTACAAGATTTTGATTCTAGAAAATGTCTGAAATTTTAGGCTTAAGCTTGAGAGGTCTTAAGGAGAAATAAAAATTAAGGGAATCTTTCTTAATTGGTGGCTAATGACTATCGATCAAATTCAATGCCAATCTGATATATTTGAATTTTCAAATGGGAGGTACCCCTAAGAATCCTTTAAAATATTCAAAGAAACTGAAATTTTGGAGAATATTTATTAATTGATGTCTAATAGTTATTATGAAAACTTCACAAAAATCGGAGGTATTTGACTTTTCGCAAAAGGTGTCTATCACCTGCATAAACTAAACTAAATATAGACCACATTTGGACGCCTTATGCCTAGGAGCTGTGTTCCAAAATCCATAATGATCGGTTAATTAGTTTAGGAGTGAATCCTACACATAAAATTATATAAACACATTTAAATTTATCAAAATAAAAAAATATATATATATATTTGAAACGGTTCTAGAAACCAATAAAATGCAGAGACTTTTTTTAAATAAACATATTATTTATTTAAAATTAAAATTTTCGATTCACACAGGAATCCTCATCAGGATAATAGACAATTTTTTTTTTGTGACATGAAAAAAATGTTTTTTTTGTTTCTTTTTTTTTTTATCAAACGAAACAGTCGTTAGAATTCAAAATATGTAGTGTGATTTGTACGTGAAAAGAATGTTTTTCTTCTTTTTTCGAACAAACGATAGCCGTTAGAAAAACAAAACAATAAAAACATTCTTTTCACGTCACAAACGCACCAAATATTTTCAAATATTGTACTTGTATGTTATTTCTTTAAATCAATCATCTGGAGGAAGTTTTGAAATAAAGACGAAACGTTGATGAATTTTTAAATAATTTTGGGTTTTCCTTTTCCATCACGTTGTAATATTATTTCCATAATTTTCATCATGCCTAGGTACCAACATTTCTCAGGGAGCAAGTATAAACTAGGTTGTTCAGCAAATATATATTGCTCTATCAGAAAAAAAAAATCAGTGCTTCTGCTATTTAGCCACGACATTAAAATATTTAAAGAAATGTATAAACTTTGTTATGTACTTACGTGTTTGCTGAAAATAAGATTGTACAGAAAAATTATGCAAATTCATCCAGTATTTATTAAATTATAAGAAAAAGAAGAAAAAAAACGATCTTAAGTTTCGTTAGACATTATCACTTATGAAATAGACAAGGGAGATAACTCAAATTTTGTTTACTGATTTAACAAAAATGGCGACCGAAAGATAAAATCGGTTTTTTTTTGTTTTTTTTAATTTAATAAATACTGGATGAATCTGCATAACTTTTGGTGCACAGTCTTCTTTTCAGCTACCACGTAAGTACATAACAAAGTTTAAACATTTGTTTAGGTATTTTTTTTAAGAGAGGCTTAACATGTCGGGGCTAAACAGCAGAAGCACCAAAAAATCTAATTGAAAATGATAGAGAATGGATTGAATGTCTCAGTATTGAGGAAAGTGAGATGTGGAGCCGTCAGGGGAAAGAACGAAAAGATGCCAGGTAAGAAGGGAGGGAAAGGGAATAGCAATTAAATGGATAAGACAGCAACTGGAAAAGTATTTTCACATGTATAGAAATATATAGATAACTTTTAGACTTATAATAGCCTTTAATTAAGTTTGGTTTCTTCTTATTTTTAAACATAGGTTATTATTACATTTCATTGATACATAGGTAATTATTACTTTTCATTGATACATAGGTAATTATTACATTTCATTGATACTGTAGCAGTTACCTCCTCCTTTCAAAACATAACTACACCGGTTTGCCGGTAGGTGTCGCTTTTTCACCGACAGGTGGCACTGTAAAGCGACACCAGAGTTATCTGCCCTTCTGACTATAAAAACCGTTGCAAACAGAAAATCCATCTCTTCTTCACCAGCCTTGACAGAACGACGCTGACACTAGCGTTCCGTTTCACTTTTCTCTTCTGGTCGATTGGCCTCGGCAGAACAACGCTAACACACTAGCGTTTCGTCTCACGCTTTTCTCTTCAACTAGTCTCGGCAAAACAACTCTCGATCCGAACAATACATAGGTAATTATTACATTTCATTGATACATAGGTAATTATTCCTTTTCATTGATACATAGGTAATTATTACTTTTCATTGATACATAGGTAATTATTACTTTTCATTGATACATGGGTAATTATTACATTTCATTGATACATGGGTAATTATTACATTTCATTGATAGATGGGTAATTATTACATTTCATTGATAGATGGGTAATTATTACATTTCATTGATAGATGGGTAATTATTACATTTCATTGATAGATGGGTAATTATTACATTTCATTGATACATAGGTAATTATTACTTTTCATTGATACATAGGTAATTATTACTTTTCATTGATACATAGGTAATTATTACATTTCATTGATACCTAGGTAATTATTACTTTTCATTGATACATAGGTAATTATTACATTTCATTGATAGATGGGTAATTATTACATTTCATTGATACATAGGTAATTATTACTTTTCATTGATAGATGGGTAATTATTACATTTCATTGATACATAGGTAATTATTACATTTCATTGATAGATGGGTAATTATTACATTTCATTGATACATAGGTAATTATTACATTTCATTACTACCTAGGTAATTATTACATTTCATTGATAGATGGGTAATTATTACATTTCATTGATAGATGGGTAATTATTACATTTCATTGATACATAGGTAATTATTACATTTCATTGCTACCTAGGTAATTATTACATTTCATTGATAGATGGGTAATTATTACATTTCATTGATAGATGGGTAATTATTACATTTCATTGATAGATGGGTAATTATTACATTTCATTGATAGATGGGTAATTATTACATTTCATTGATACATAGGTAATTATAACTTTTCATTGACACATGGGTATTCACATGGTGTATCAATAAAATACACAAGTAATTATTACATTTCATTGATACATGGGTATTTATTGTATTTCTTGATACACAAATAATTATTACATTCCATTGATACATCTATAATTATTACATTTGATTAATATAGAGGTAATTATTACATTTCATTGATACATGGGTAATTATTACATTTCGTTGACACATGGGTAATTATTACATTTCATTGACACATGGGTAATTATTACATTTCACTTATACATGGGTAATTATTACATTTCACTTATACATGGGTAATTATTACAGTTCATTGATGCATAGATAATTATTACATTTATTTGATACATGGGTAATTATTATTTTTATCATGTTTTTAACATATATTGAATTACATAGGAACATAGATAGTTCTGAGTTTTATACTATTTTTGGATTTCATTTATTAAAACTAACAAAAGTATGGTGAAATTTATGCAAGATGGAATCTGACTCACCCGAAGAAGTTGCCATGCTTTATCTACGTGTTTATTTTCAACTCCATATCGTCGCTTTGCATATCCAGACACCCTGTTAAAAAAAAAAAAATATTTATCTTTTTGTATTTCTATGCAAGAAATTAGGAACTCTCTCTCTCTTTCTTATCGCTTTGACAGACGAATGAATAGTACAAAATGATAGATAAGAATATAATTGTACTTATTACATATATCATTAAAAGAAATCTTTTGATTTAAGCAGGTATCTTAATTATTATGAGTTTTTTTCTCAATTAATTGAAGTGAGATAATGGTTAGAACACCAAACTTTGCATCCAAGCAGGTAGATTTCGTATCAATTCTCAAGAGATAATTATACAAAGGGTCTTCTCTCTATCTTTTAATTCATGAGGTGTCATAGACAAAATATAAATATATAAAGAGTTACACAATCCATTTTATTATGTTTACTAGAATAGAAATTCCATGTTTCTCACCAAAACTCAGAAGATTATTTCAATAGTTAAGTAGTTCAGTGAGTAACTAATATTTTACTTTGTAGTAAAGAAAACCATAGTTATCTCCCCTTCGTTCACAAAGAAAACGGAAACAGTTATCTTCCCTTGGTTCGTCCAGAAAATCAAATGAAAAACATTTGTATGTAATGTAACAATTACATTCAATAAAACTTTGTTAAAACAACGCTCTCTTTCCATATTCATTTATCACTCATATTGTACCCCGACTCCTGCACGGTACCACTAAACTGTACCTCATTATGTGGGGCGCCATTAAAATGCAGAACTCCTAAAATGTACCCCCACCCTCTTATGATGTCCCCGAAGTTGGCCGTTCCGTGTTTTCGGTTGGTCACTCGGTACCTGTTTGCGGAAAAGGTAGCTGTACGGATGAAGACCGTCGGTGTTGAAAGGTCCTTCGATTACCTCCCCTTCGTTCACAAAGAAAACGGAAACAGTTATCTTCCTTTGGTTCGTCCAGAAAATCAAATGAAAATCTGACATAACATCTGATATAACAATTACATTCAATAAAACTATGTTAAAGCAACGCTCTCTTTCCATTTTGCTGTCATTATTTCCTCTTCAATAGACAGTTTAGAGAGCTGCTACCAATCTTAAAAAACAAACACCTGCCAACAGCTATGAGAGGTCGTGTATACTCCTCATGTGTGCTAATGTATGCCTCCAAAACTTAGGCTGTCTCTGCCGGCACACTAAAGAAACTGCACCGTAATGACAAGGCAATGGTCAGATGGATCTGTTTGGTGAGGCCTGAGCAAAGCATACCTTTTGGGTCTCTACTCACACAAGTCAACTTAAAAAGCCTCGCGGACATCATGCAGAAGAACAGACTGCATTTGTTGGGGCATGTTGAGCGCAGCAATGGCATGATTGCTAAAGTCCGACAGTTGAAGGTGACAGAAGAGAAGACCACCACTGGCAGACTCAAGTTGTCTTGGGAGGACGTGGTCAAACGTGATAGGAAAGCCATGGGTATAGATTCCGTCAGGCCTTACCAAAGACAAGAATGGAGAGGAAGGCTTAGATCGTGACTAGACAATCAGGTTCCACCCTCATCAGAGGATTAATTGTGACCGTTTTTTGTTGTTGTTCGTTGTTCATCATCATCATCATCATCATCATGATTGAATAAAGTGGAAACACAAATTTTAATCAAAGAAATACTCACCATTCTGAAGTATTTTTGGGTGCACTCCCTATACCCTGATCTAGCATGAAATCATACATAACATAATTTTGGTAAATTCCTTCCGGACTTATTCCAATACCAATCATTGAACTGTTTGCAAATGTACGTGCCTTTGTTGGTCCCTGAAAATAATTTTTTTTTTTTTTTTAAATGTTAAGCTGGTTTATAGTCTAAGTGACTGTAAGGGATAAATGTTCAACAAAACAAAACAACAACAAAAAAAAACAACAATTGAACGTTTTTACTACATGTTAATAACAAATGGTGATTTGAAGCAACTCTTAATTACATTTTAAATATTGTTGGCTGATTATATTCAGGAATTATGTCCCTTGGACCATATTAAAATTATCTCCTCCTTCCCACCCACCCCCGTATGGGATAAATCATCATCATGGCCGTCACTCGAATCGAGTATGCGGGTTTCCAGGGCTTCAATTGTGGGTTCTCATGTGAGAAAACAGTCCAATGCGCGATCCATATATTCTGTCACATTTCGGGCATGCGTTATTGTTTGGTAATTGTGCACGTGGTTGGTTTTCGCGGCGTACTATTCTTGCTGTTCTCAGGTCTTCGGTATGACGACGCCGTTCACCCTCAAACCTATCCACACCACCTCCCACTTCATTCCTTCACTCTGTTCTTTCGAGTGCTCTCGCTTCCCATGTTGTGGGATCAATCCCGCATCTCCTCATGTCCTCCTTCAAACAATCCCAAAACAACAAAAACAACAAGTTCTGGTTCAATGTGTTTACTGCATATCAATACCGAATGGTAGCTTATGCGCCTTGCTCAATCAGCAGCAGAACCCTCGTAAAGTCAAACCCTTCCTTACTGTGGTAGGGGCGGTGGCAACATGGTAGCGTCAAACCTATGTAGTCTGGAACTCTGGTGGTGGACAGGTTTGGTACCAAGCAGTATTAGGGCCGCAACCCGGCTAACAGGACTCTGGTGAAAATCCAGGAGGAGTCAGCATCAGGATCCGTCACTCTCTGGTTGCCGCTGCTTCCGCGTGGGACAAGAAAAGGCATGTCAGGTGCATAACCGCAGATTAATGAGTAAGTAACAATTCTTTTCTGCCGTTCCTTGTCGTAACTTTGCATGTCACTGTTGAGCCTTGCTGCTCCCAGTGTAAAAACTTGCAATCTTGCAGCTCTAATGAATAGCTGTAACCAAAGAGAAGAACTTCATGCAGACCAGACAATCCTGAGGCACGATCTTCGTGAGTTTTATGCAGAAATTCAACTCGCTTAATAAACAAACAAATTAGCAGCAGCAAACAAATATCTTTAGTAAAAAATATCAATTGTTGATTGGATTAGAATCTTAATACAGCAATTTTATTTCAGCCAATCAAAAGCGCAGGAACTATACGCTTTCATACCTTTTAAGAGATAGACGTTGGAATATCGGCGATATTTGAGCTAAGTCTAAGGGCAATAATCAAAGAAATAAGAAAAATTTTAAATAGAACCTATTAAATGAAATTAGGAAGAATTTTCGAAACGCTTGAACCAAAAATAAACTACGTCATATTCAGTAAGATTTAATAAGATTCAGTGAAATTCATTAGAACTAAATTTCCCTCAACCTTTTCAGTTGCTACTGGAGGTCGTGTATACTCCTCATGTGTGCTAATGTATGGCTCCGAAACTTGGGCTGACTCTGTCGGCACACTAAAAAGACTGCACTGTAATGACAAGGCAATGGTCAGATAGATATGTTTGGTGAGGCCTGAACAAAGCATAACTTTTGAATCTCTACTCACACAAGTCAACTTGAAAAGTCTTGCGGACATCATGCAGAAGAGCAGACTATGTTGGTTGGGGCATGTTGAGCGCAGCAATGGCTGAATTGCTAAAGTTTGACAGTTGAAGGTGAGAGAAGAGAAGACCACCACTGGCAGACCTAAGTTGTCAAACGCGATAGGAAAGCCATGGGTATGGATTCCGTCAGGCCTCACCAAAGACAAGAATGGAGAGGAAGACTTAGATCATGACTAGACAATCAGGCCCCACCCTCATCAGAGGAGTAATTGTGACCGTTTTTTGCTGTTGTTGATCGTGATGATGATGATCATGATGATTAATTGTGACCGTTTGTTGTTGTTGTTGATCATGATGATGATGATCATGACGATTAATTGTGACCGTTTTTTGTTGTTGATGATGATGATCATGATGATTAATTGTGACCGTTTGTTGTTGTTGATCATGATGATGATGATCATGATGATTAATTGTGACCGTTTTTTGTTGTTGTTGATCATGATGATCATGATGATTAATTGTGACCGTTTTTTGTTGTTGTTGATCATGATGATGATCATCATGATGATTAATTGTGACCGTTTGTTGTTGTTGTTGATCATGATGATGATCATCATGACGATTAATTGTGACCGTTTTTTGTTGTTGATGATGATGATCATGATGATTAATTGTGACCGTTTTTTGTTGTTGATCATGATGATGATGATCATGATGATTAATTGTGACCGTTTTTTGTTGTTGTTGATCATGATGATGATGATCATGATGATTAATTGTGACCGTTTTTTGTTGTTGATCATGATGATGATAATCATAATGATGATTAATTGTGACCGTTTTTTGTTGTTGATCATGATGATGATGATCATGATGATTAATTGTGACCGTTTTTTGCTGTTGATCATGATGATGATGATCATGATGATTAATTGTGACCGTTTTTTGCTGTTGATGATCATGATGATTAATTGTGACCGTTTGTTGTTGTTGATCATGATGATGATGATCATGATGATTAATTGTGACCGTTTTTTGTTGTTGATCATGATGATGATGATCATGATGATTAATTGTGACCGTTTTTTGCTGTTGATGATTATGATGATGATCATGATGATTAATTGTGACCGTTTTTTGCTGTTGATGATCATGATGATTAATTGTGACCGTTTTTTGTTGTTGATCATGATGATGATGATCATGATGATTAATTGTGACCGTTTTTTGTTGTTGATCATGATGATGATGATCATGATGATTAATTGTGACCGTTTTTTGCTGTTGATGATCATGATGATTAATTGTGACCGTTTTTTGCTGTTGTTGATCATGATGATGATGATCATGATGATTAATTGTGACCGTTTTTTGCTGTTGTTGATCATCATGATGATCATCATGATGATTAATTGTGACCGTTTTTTGCTGTTGATCATGATGATGATAATCATAATGATGATTAATTGTGACCGTTTTTTGCTGTTGTTGATCATGATGATGATCATCATGATGATTAATTGTGACCGTTTTTTGCTGTTGTTGATCATGATGATGATGATCATGATGATTAATTGTGACCGTTTTTTGTTGTTGTTGATCATGATGATGATCATCATGATGATTAATTGTGACCTTATAAGATTAAGGATGGAACAAGATTCGTGGAGCTTTTAAGATTCCTAAAATTTGAGGATGTGCTTTGGATTTATGTTGATTACGACCACCATTCAAATTGGCGTTATTACCAAAAGTAAAAGCCCATCTTTTATTACCAAAAGTAAAAGCCCATCTTTTATTACCAAAAGTAAAAGCCCATCTTTTATTACCAAAAGTAAAAGCCCATCTTTTATTACCAAAAGTAAAAGCCCATCTCTTGACCGATCGAGATTCTTGATGGACAATGTGTTTTCAGGCAGAGTTACTTTACGGAAATATGAGATTGGAAATTTTAAATCCTTAAATCACAAAAAGTTGGAAAGATTGTTTATAAAATTAGAATCATAAAAGCTATTGTCAGTCCGTCTATAAGTTCCAAGCTGGTTGCCTTTGGGGTTTATGCTGCCAGCGTACACATACCAATATACATATTCATGTCATTGCACGCAGCTGCTGCTGCTGTTGTTATTGAGCGAATCAGAATTCTGCACCCACGAAGATCGCGCCTCAGGATTGTTTCGTCTGCATGAAGTCTTTCCTGTTGACCATAGCTATTTGTTATACCTGCAAGATTGCAGGTTTACACCCAGAGCAGCAAGGTCCAGCAGTTACATACAAAGTCGAGGAAGGTTTGGTCCAAAACACAAAAAGGAAATGTGGTTGCACATGTGCAGAAACAAAGATTTGTAGTTCTGCGCTTGATTTGTCCTAGCTTGCCACACACAAAGGCAGAGATGACCAGAGGGCGACGGATCCTGATGTTGATTCCTCCTGGATTTTCACCAGAGCCATGATAGTTGGGTAGCTTCTTTTTCTTTTTTGCGATTTCTGTTCGCCCAGTGGTCGCTCGCTGATATAAACAGTATCAACGTGGGAGTGTGTTTGTAGCTGGACGAGACGACCAGATCGGCGACGTCATCATCATCGTCGCCATCCCGGCCTAAAGAAATTTGAAATTATATTTTTTTATTGCCACTACGACGATCAGCACGACGGAGTGGGGAAGTCACAATCCGGCACCGCGACCAGGATATCACACCTTTGCGGTTGACGACGATCGGCACGAGTGGGGTTCATAATACGTCAGTTTCACACTTTTTTACGCAGTCCTTTGCATCATTGTTGTGCTCTGCAAGATCTTTCAACCTGCACCGGTTGTTGGACAGTAGAGGGTAGACAAGGCAGTGTTGCATCATATGGTCATCCTCTCCGCATTCACAGATAGTTAGGTTAGTTTTGTAGCCCTATCTACTCATAGAAACTTTTGATCGCTCCCGTTCTCGTTCTCATTTTCCACTGGAGCCAGGGTGCCTCTGAACCGGGAGAGAGGGCTTCAGAAAGGAGGGGGGGGGGGGGGGGTCCCATGTCAGTAAGAGGGGGGGGGGGTCCCATGTCAGTAGGAGGGGGGGCCATTTTCAAGCTGTTTGGGTAGCTTTGATGCTACCACGTTGTCATGTGAGAAAGAGTTAGAGATGGTCTGCTGTAAGCGCATGCACACATGCACACACGTTTCTGTCACCATGAATAGAAAAACAAACAAAAATAGAAAAAATGTTAAGTCTTAAAAAATGTTGTCTTAAAAAAATGTTAAGTGTTAAAAAAATAAAAATGTTAAGTCTTAAAAAAATGTTAAGTCTTAAAAAAATGTTAAAAAATTGTTAAGTCTTAAAGAAATGTTAAGTGTTAAAAAAATAAAAATGTTAAGTCTTAAAAAAATGTTATGTCTTAAAAAAATGTTAAGTCTTAAAAAAATGTTAAGTCTTAAAGAAATGTTAAGTCTTAAAGAAATGTTAAGTCTTAAAAAAATGTTAAGTCTTAAAGAAATGTTAAGTCTTAAAAAAATGTTAAGTCTTAAAAAAATGTTCAGTCTTAAAAAAATGTTCAGTCTTAAAAAAATGTTCAGTCTTAAAGAAATGTTAAGGGTTAAAGAAATGTTAAGTCTTAAAAAAATGTTAAGTCTTAAAAAAATGTTAACACTTAAAGAAATGTTAAGGGTTAAAGAAATGTTAAGTCTTAAAGAAATGTTAAGTGTTAAAAAAATGTTAAGTCTTAAAAAAATGTTAAGGGTTAAAGAAATGTTAAGTGTTAAAAAAATGTTAAGTCTTAATAAAATGTTAAGTCTTAAAGAAATGTTAAGTCTTAAAAAAATGTTAAGTCTTAAAAAAATGTTAAAACCTTAAAAAGTTACATTTCTTTTCATTCGGTTCATTATTTTAGTGATAAGAAAAATAACTTTTATTCACCCACCCTCCTAAAAATAACAAGATTTGTATGACTTACCACATTAACACTGTCTATTTTTCCGTAGAAGTCCATGGTGCCACCAAAATTATGTAACATGCACCAAACAAATGGTTGACCAAAGAAGGAATTATATCTCTGCCATAATGGTGAGACTTCAGAAAATAAATCCAAAACAATCATTCTTCCCTGAAAAAATAAATAAAATATTACAATAATAGATGAAATATAGGTAAGTGTTAGGTAGGTATATTTCTATATTTAAAGGGAGAAAACTCATTTGTATCCTAAAGTTATCTCCCTTGCCAAGAGATATTTTGGAAGACATTTTAAAACAAGATTTATCTGCTCTTGATGAAGGAGATTGAATCAGGGTTATCTGCTCCTGCATAGACCAGACAACAATAACAGATGGGAAATTCAAAATGGAGAATGTTACTAAAATCGGTTTAGCAACAGACAATTAAATCCTCATTCATAGTAATTCTTTCAGTTGTAAAATTGTTAAATAAATCATTTAATTTGATCTCCATAGAATCGTTTTCATCCATTTATTTCTTCATATTTCTCACAAACCATTATGGAAAATATAGTGGCACGAATAAGCCATTTTCTATCTCTCTGACATGTAAGCAGTTGCTTAGTAGATAGTGTCGTCGTCGTTGTAAAGATGGTCTTAGTGGTTATGTAGCAGCAAAAGTTCATGTGTCTTCCTCTCTCCTTGTAGCTGCAATAACATAACAAAATAAAATAAAAATGCCAACGACATATTTTTTTTTATGTAAATCGCTCCAGACAAAGCATGAAGCCAATTGATGTAAAGAGCTAAAAAATACTTCAAGGTAAAAAACTAGCCAACGAGAAGTGTTATACGGATAGATTCTGACCCAGAAAACAGCAATTCTTCCCCCTTTGTCAAAAACATCGCTCATGGAATGAGAGGACTAAAAGACAAAATAAGGGAAGCGAGAGTTACGAGACTACCGAAAGTAAACCTAAGATCCACTTTCTACTCTCCTTTATAATCTCAGTTTATAATAGCTGTTGATCGATAACATCGACATGCCAGTGTCGCAGATTTTGTACATGTCTGTGTAAATAAAAATAATCATATATATATATATATATATATAAATATATATATAGTCTAAAGAAGCTTTGAGTCATTTTAAACAAAAAAAAAAAAAAAAGAAGTAAAATGCAGTTTAAATTCCCAGAGAAACTAACTAAATCCAAGATATTGCAGACTTAACATTCGTTGGAAAATTAATAAATAAAAAAATAAATAAATAAATAAGTAAATAAAAAATAATGGGGGGGGGGGGGGTTAAGTATCTAAGAGTTAAACAAAAACAGGAGACTTTAAGCGTCTAATATTAACACGGGGATCATCAGCTGTTTACCATGTAACTGTTTCGGAGATTTAAAAACAGGACAGTTATAATATTCATGGCTCTCCAATGGTACTGATTAAACTACCATTTCCCCAATAATCAAGTGTCGAAATAATTCAGCTTAAAATTTCACTAATATATACATAAATAAATAATAATAATAATAATAATAATAATAAAATAATAATAATAATAATAATAATAATATATTACCCTTAAGACTACCGTATGATATGATAATTTGCATATCAAATAACATTCATTATAACAATAATAATAAAAAAATAATAATAATAATAATAATACTATCTAAACACTACACCCAAGAACCATTCTGCAATATGGTAGCTAGCAATAAAATTATATAGGAATTAAAGTTGCATTAAAAAATAAATATATAAAAAATAAAGCTTAAGTACCTTAGGTATCAGAAAGGTAAGTAGATAAGAGGAAGGAAACCTAGCCATACAGATCTAAATACCCAATATATAGTCTAAAGAAGCTTTGAGTCATTTTAAACAACAAAAAAAAAAAAAAAAAAAAAAGTAAAATGCAGTTTAAATTCCCAGAGAAACTAACTAAATCCAAGATATTGCAGACTTAACCCTCGTTGGGAAATTAATAAATAAATAAATAAATAAATAAGTAAATAAAAAAAATAGGGGGGGGGGGGGGTATCTAAAAGTTAAACAACATATATATATATATTACTATATATATAGTAATAAGTAGTAATCTATAGTGATAAGTAGTAAGACTACACATCTAAAACAAGAATAGGTTTAAAGCTCCTAAAATTCATACTAGTATTGTCTATGGGCAATACTAAGAATACAATTACGAATTACTTAAGACTTCTACCCCGTCATGGCTGACGGAACGAGAACAAGCTACTCCTGTGGATGAAATAAAGAGTTCCATTCAAAATTTTGTACAGATTCTCAAGTTCGACAGAAAGATTCCCGAGTGCGACAAGATACACCTGAAGAAGGTTGGAAATTACATCGGCCGAAATGTTGTGAAAATAACATCCAAGATGAGAACAGTAGTTCAAATAATACAAATTATCAATCCTCATCTCAAAAATTCTGAAACATAAAAAAGTCTGATTTTCCAAAATAAATTCTTCCTGACTTATGTAAGAATATGTAAAGTTTTATAAAGCTCAACCCATTGTTGTCTGTATTATACTGACCATTGGGACTGAAGTGAGGAGAGCTTTGGCTTGCGGAAGTTTCCAGAAACCAGAATCTTGGAAAAGCCAACCTTGCATCAACCTAGAAAAATACAAATAAAGATTATCAGAGAAAATGATTTGGAAAAAATATAAAAAAAACAATTTACTGTAGTAATATATATATATATATATATATATATATATATGAATGAAAGAAGGAGAAACTAAATTATCAGTAAAGTCATCAACCTTTCGTCTTCATCAAGAAAAGACTTCCTCAGGATGGTTTAAGAGAATAAAAAAGTTATAAACACAAGTATATTACTTGGAAATAGTCTGTATGTATAGAATGTAAAAAATATTTATGTTCATCTTCTGGGCGAAACATGGCCGACTAAAATAAAAATGTGTAATACAAATGTGGTGTGGAAATAAGCCCTTATTTATTTTGTATCTTTTCACACGGCACCCAACTGCCCGAAATGAACCAATTGAAGCAGTTTTAGTGGTTTGATTTTTACTTATTTATTTTTTATTTTTTTCTAATATATATATGTGTCGGATGGAATTTTTTTTAAATAAAAAATACGGTGAGTTGTAGTTTTCTGTGATTAATTTGTTTTTTTATTTTTAGTTCTCTCAAAAGCCAATATTTATATATTAGGAGGAGTATACATGAAAACGAAATGGCCCCCATAGAATCATTAATAAAATTCACAACCTTTTCTGCAATACGACCATATTTGGTAAAAATAAACTTCAGTCTATGCAGGACTTAGTCACCAAATTTCAGTCCAAACAGAATGAAAATTAATTTTTTTTTTTTTTTAATCTTCTAGCAAACTTCATCCATTTTTTTTTAGTTCCCTTTGTATTAGTAGCACACCAGGTAAAAGGGTTTCAAAGACAATCCAGGTAAAAGGGTTTCAAAGACAAGCCAGGTAAAAGGGGTTTAAAGGCAGTCTAGGTAAAATGGGTTCAAAGTCAATCCAGGTCTAGGTAAAAGGGGTTCAAAGACAACCCAGGTAAAAGGGTTTCAAAGGCAGTCTTAGCTAAAAGGGTTTCAAAGGCAGTCTTATGTAAAAGGGGTTTAAAGGCAATCCCGGTAAAAGGGTTTCAAAGGCAGTCTAGGTAAAAGGGTTTCAAAGGCAGTCTTAGGTAAAAGGGTTTCAAAGTCAATCCAGGTCTAGGTAAAAGAGGTTCAAAGACAACCCAGGTAAAAGGGTTTCAAAGGCAGTCTTAGGTAAAAGGGTTTCAAAGTCAATCCAGGTAAAAGGGTTTCAAAGTCAATCCAGGTAAAAGGGTTTCAAAGGCAGTCTAGATAAAAGGGTTTCAAAGGCAGTCTAGGTTAAAGGGTTTCAAAGGCAGTCTAGATAAAAGGGTTTTAACGGCAATCCCGGTAAAAGGGTTTCAAAGGCAGTCTAGGTAAAAGGGTTTCAAAGGCAGTCTAGGTAAAAGGGTTTCAAAGGCAGTCTTAGGTAAAAGGGTTTCAAAGTCAATCCAGGTCTATGTAAAAGAGGTTCAAAGACAACCCAGGTAAAAGGGTTTCAAAGGCAGTCTTAGGTAAAAGGGTTTCAAAGTCAATCCAGGTAAAAGGGTTTCAAAGGCAGTCTAGATAAAAGGGTTTCAAAGGCAGTCTAGGTAAAAAGGTTTCAAAGTCAATCCAGGTAAAAGGGTTTCAAAGGCAACCCAGGATAAAGGGTTTCAAAGTCAATCCAGGTAAAAGGGTTTCAAAGACAATCCAGGTAAAAGGGTTTCAAAGTCAATTCAACTACTCTCGGCTCTCTGAAACTCGCCTAACTCTTCAATCCAAAAAGTACAGTTTTTATGCAAATTAACTGCCAGCCAGAGCCATCTAGCTATATAAAACTCTAAACAGCCAATCTGCAAAAGGAAGATAATTCAATTCACAACTTGACTGCTAGTGCCATCTCAAATAACAGATATTGTGACCAAGGCAAATATAAAGGGACACAGTACTATGAAAAATAACCCAGGGTAGACGCTGTCAATCATTACTCTTTATTGTCACACTACGAGTGGAAACAATGCATTTTATCACATAAACTAAAGAATAAAAAACATCATATGTATGTAATATTTTTTTGTATCAAATATATAAAGAAAAGTCAGTCAGATTCTCGAAGTTAAATCTAAATAGCATTATATTTATTAAGAAATAAAAAGATATTATATGAATGTAATATTTTGTTATATTAAATATATAAAGAAAAAGCGGTCAGATTCTCGAAGTTAAATCTAAATAGCATTATATTGACTAAGAAATGATAGATATTATATGAATGTAATATTTTGTTATATTAAATATATAAAGAAAAGGCGGTCAGATTCTCGAAGTTAAATCTAAATAGCATTATATTGACTAAGAAATGATAGATATTATATGAATGCAATATTTTGTTTTATAAAATATATGTTGTTCTTAATCTTTATGTCTCATAATTCATTAACGTTTTATTCATTGATTTAATACTAACGAGGTCTGGATCAACCTTCATTTTAGAGAAAATTAACAGATACTCACCAGACAGCATCAGGGTCTGCAGATACCATTCCTTTATAAATAGCAGCGCCAGACCTTTTCAGGTATGTAATATTACTACAAAAAAGGTGAAAAAAAAGTAATTTTAGAAGGATCTATTGAAAGAGCCCCACTTATAGGAAACTAGCAGGAAGACCCGACGTTGCCCGGGATTGAATGAGGATCACTACTATGTACTTTTTCACTATGCTCATAACACCATATTACGTTCTTTGTTTTAACTATCTCCCTTCCAATGTCGCCCCCTAATATAGTCGGAAGAAGCTGAAATGTTGGAAAACTCTCTGAATTAGTGCCTTATAAACATGGTTTAAATTTCATTGAAATTGAATAGACATATTTAAAGTTTTAAGAGAGTTCTGTCCCCATGGGTCACTTTGAGGTGTGGGCACGTAGATATTCGGCACATAGAACATAATGTAGAGATTCGGGACCACTTCTGATGTCTTCCCCAGAAAATTTTATACATATGATTTAAATTTTATAAAAATAAGATATATTTGAAGTTTTGAGGCGGCTATGAGGGTATAACATCTTAGGGGTGCATTTAGAGATTCGAGAACACTTCCCTGGTAAAGAATACATACGAATACACTTTTAAATTTTATGTAGATTCTCAAACCTTTCTTTCTATAGGGAACACGCAGACATTTAGTTTTATATATATATAGATAAGCAAATATATGCTCGCTCCAGTCGCATATTTCTGCTGAGTCACCCCCTTTCTCTCTCGCTGTCCGTGAGAGGGTGTTCCTATTTACGTGTCTAGAATTATATAAGTGTAAAAAAAACTACACACAATAAACATTAAAAACAAAATAAATTGTTTTGGACTATTTTAATAATTTCCAACACTATTGATAATGTTTACTCATTCATTTATTTCTTTATTTATTTCTATCACTTATGTTTGAATTCATGTTTTGAAACATGATGTAAATAATAAATCTATGACGTCATGCCAAAGCTATAATTATTTCGTTATGGTAATGTTTTAAGCTCTATTTATAAGATCAAATAGCTCAGTTGGTAGAACGTCAGGATGAAAATCTCAAGGTTTTGGTTTCGATTTCCGGTCATGGCATCCACTTTATTTGTTTGGAATTAATTATTTACTATTAATGCAATATTCTCCATTTCTAAAAGTAGTTAAGATCTCTGATATTTCGAAATGAGACAAATTCCGCAATGTATTTATTACGTTTAAAAAATTGTGACTGATGGAAAAATTGTGAAACCTCTATAAGATAATGTTTATTTATTCAAAAAAATACGACAGCTAATCATTAAAATGCAGTGAAAAATTGTTAAAGCTATTTGCGCTCTACATAATTGCAATATGTTTACATGTATACTTAGCACATATATGTAAGCGTTATGATTTCTCTTACAGACATACAACTGCCTTTATATAATAGCGTAGCAAATAATTGTTTCCTCCGATCGCACTTTTTTGCTAGGCTACCGTGTCACCCCCTTTCTCTCTCGCTGTCCGTGAGAGGGTGCTCCTATTTACTTGTCTAGAATTATATAAGTGTAAAAAAAACTACATACAATAAACATTAAAAGCTAAATAAATTGTTTTGGACTATTAAAATAATTTCCAACACTATTGATAATGTTTCTTGATTCATTTATTTATTTATTTATTTCTATCGCTTATGTTTGAATTCATGTTTTGAAACACGACTAAATCACAAATCTATGACATCACATCAACGCTATGATTATTTTATGAAGGGAATGTTTTAAGATCTATTTATAAGAAAGTGCAAATACCTCAGTTGGTAGAACGTCAGACTGAAGATTTCAAGGTTTTGGTTTCGATTCCTTGTCATGGCGTCCGATTTATTTGTTGGGAATTTATTATTTAGTATTAATGCAATATTTTCTATTTCTAAAAGATGTTAAGATATTCGTTTAAAATAATTCTGACTGACGTCCAGATAGACAGACATACACAACCACAGAGAAAGTGCCCATTATTTTATAAGTGAACTAGCCAAAATATCCTCCCTGCTGTCGTATATTTTAGCTAGGCTGCCGCGTCTCTTCCTCCTGTGACTGAAGAGTTCCACAGTCAACCGAGCGGGTTCAGTGAATGGTTTAAGTGAGTTAATTTAAAAGACTTTCATAAGTTCAGTCAGTTAGCTCAATCAGTAACGACTAAGACTGCAGGCCTCAGGTTTACGGTTTCGACGTAAAGTTTCTTTATTGTTTATTTATTTATTTAAAATAAGTTTCTTATGTTTTGAAAAATTTCCGCTGACGGACAAACAGACAGAGAATGTCCTCGTTATATTATAAGTAGACTAACAAAAAAAAAAATCTACGCTGCCGCGTCAGAAATAAACGCTCACCAGTAAACCGATGGTGCCCCAGTCATATTTCTTGGGTGGTTAGACATTGATTTTCTTTGTTTCAGACCAAAAATATTTTTACTTAAAAAAAAAAAAAAAATTTTTTTTTTTATTCATTTTCGATCCCCCCCCAAAAAGAAATATATTTAGTTAAAAAAAAATTAAAAAATTCACCCTCCCCCCAATTTTTTTTTTACCCTCCCCCACCCAAAGAATATTTTTAGTTATAAAAAAAAAAAATTTCGACCCCCCCCCCCCCCCCCATTGTGGTGGTACTTTTGAGTGGTTGAATGGGGATGCCTGAGATCAAGACCGGATATCTAGGATTTTCGGTTGAAGGTGCATATATTCCAGATGAGAAAGGGAGTCCAGTTGTTTTAATTAAGTCAGACAAAAGTTTTTCAGCTTCAAGTCTGTTCAGAAAACAAGTACCAGTTGTATTGATTTACTCCTCTCCAGGAGTTAAGCACAAGGCCAGTTTTTATCTTATTCCCACAAGTAAGATGTGACCCAAGGTCGGGTCAGGAAAGTGGGGTTTAAAAATTGCCTCGGTAGCCCTGTCGGCATTCCCCGGTAGGGGCGCCTCAGGCAGTATGCAATAAACTTATTCCTCCCCAAAGAGGGGAGGCGAAGCCTGGGAGGGTGGACCTCCTAGAACTGCACAGGACACACCCATAGACCGGCATAAATCAAGCCCCGAAGGCCAAGACAATACCAGTCTATGGGGTGCAGTATCCATCGGAACAGATACTACACTTTGATCTTAGCCAAAAGGCCAAGAGGAAGCACTAACCTGCAAAAAAAATAAACCTGTATTAATTTTTTTTTTTAAACTGGATTTGCGGTTTTATTTAGAGGGAGAATTCCTTTGTTGCAACACTGACTGAATCGAACAACAACTTTAGACCGGCACAACGAGCGGGACGATCTCAGCCTGTGCAGTCGACGCACGCATACATGTTCATATCATAGCAAGTTTTTGTAGGCGTCAATCAACAAGAAAAGTAGGACAATGGTTAAATTTTCTGCTAGTGATGTTGTTGTAAAACTACATCAACTGCAGAACTAGATGCATCCGCGGCAATAGAAAATTGCGCATCAGGTATTGGATGTGACAACAAAGATGCACGAAAGGCTTTTAGTTGGCAGTCATCAAATGAAATATGTTTATCTTTTTTCTTTCTATTCTTCAATAGGTCGGTTAAAGGAGCGGTGTGGCGTGGGAGGGGCAGTCCATAGTATCACACCTGAACACCAGTAGATACACATCGGAATTGGTATATAATATTAAAATTAGAAAGTGTACTAGCTGAATAGTCTCAGAAAATGTAGCTGACGAAGAGAAGTTGGTGGTTGTAAATCCAGTAGAGCTTTACCCTTTTTTAAGTTAGGGTTAAGGAAATTTTCTCTGAGCTAATGACATGACCCCAAAAATACAAGACTTGTGGCACCAAAGATACATTTCACAGGGTTTATCCTCACATGGCATGGTAATGCTGCAAACATGTGAAAAGAATACGGAAATGAAGAGACTATGTTGATGAATAAAGTCGAATTTTGCCTAAAAGTTGTTGTTTTATTATTCAAGCCAAGGACTCATCGAGTGATGTGTTAGGTTGTGTCAAGATATTGTCTATATAGTTGTATACGAAGTCTAAGTCACAAACTACTTCGTCCATAGAATGCTTAAAAGTGTGAGCTCCAAAATCAAGCTGGCCGGAAACAAAGCAAGGCCGACATGCGCACTGTGTTCTACATACCTGATGTATTACTATGCAAGTTTGGACATGCCTGTGTGAGCCAACCAAACCACATACTAATCACTACGTGAGCAATTACATCTAAATAAAAAAGGAAATAGATCTCAATCATGTAACTGCTACATATCCGACAATGACAGTCCTGTCTCCACTACCAATGAGTACACATATGGTTGTACAGTCAAATCCATTATCCACACTGTCTGCCACAAGCAGAACAATATCACATATAGATGGTCGGTTTAAATGGATGAAGTGAAGGCGAGTGAATATCTAAGGCTACCATGAAAAGGGGTTTTGTAGAGATCGACGACTCTGCTGACTTCATGTTAGAAACAGTTATGTGAAAATCATTTAGAGTGTCGCCGTTGAGGGTGCACATATCGGAGTGGGGCTTCTTCACTGCAAGACGAAACTAAAGACAACCGGAACCTTTTCACAGCTGCAGAAACTTTGGTACATCAAAGGGTCGCATATTATGCACTGTCAAGCACTTTGATATTTTATGCGATAGATGGCTGTTGCCCCTACAAGTACTACTGGTATTGTTTACCCTACAAGTACTACTGGTATTGTTGACCCTACAAGTACTACTGGTGTTGTTGACCCTACAAGTACTACTGGTGTTGTTTACCCTACAAGTACTACTGGTGTTGTTTACCCTACAAGTACTACTGGTGTTGTTGACCCTACAAATACTACTGGTATTGTTGACCCTACAAATACTACTGGTATTGTTGACCCTACAAATACTACTGGTATTGTTGACCCTACAAATACTACTGGTATTGTTGACCCTACAAATACTACTGGTATTGTTGACCCTACAAATACTACTGGTATTGTTGACCCTACAAATACTACTGGTATTGTTGACCCTACAAATACTACTGGTATTGTTGACCCTACAAATACTACTGGTATTGTTGACCCTACAAATACTACTGGTATTGTTGACCCTACAAATACTACTGGTATTGTTGACCCTACAAATACTACTGGTATTGTTGACCCTACAAATACTACTGGTATTGTTAACCTTACAAATACTACTGGTATTGTTTACCCTACAAATACTACTGGTATTGTTTACCCTACAAATACTACTGGTATTGTTTACCCTACAAATACTACTGGTATTGTTTACCCTACAAATACTACTGGTATTGTTTACCCTACAAATACTACTGGTATTGTTGACCCTACAAATACTACTGGTATTGTTGACCCTACAAGTACTACTGGTAGTACGTGATCCAATACTAGCTGCTGTACAGTTTGGTTATCGGCGATGACTTAATCAGTTCCCGACCCAGGTTCAACTGGTGAAGAGGGTGGCTACTCACCCAGCAGAAAAAAAAAGAAGCAAAACGGATAAATAAATACAAACAAAACTAATTTTTATATAAAAAAATATAAAGATTATTCAAAATTAAACTAAATTTTTACCTTGATTTCGGTCGCATTTCATTGAATAAGTCAGTTGCATATATGTGATTTGTTCCAAGTTCTTTAATCGTCTAAGAAAACGGAAACAAAATTAAATTACAGGACATAGAAACAAAAATAGACACAAGGTATAAAGAAAATATAACTTATCAAAGAACGGCATAGTTTTGGCTTCAGACAGACAGATACCAAATCACCATTAGTAATAGATATATATGATTTATTTTATACAAAAAAAGTTTAAACCATATTCAATATCATAAACGACCTCCCTGATGACATTGAGTCTGAGATGGGTATATTTGCTCTGCTCTCATCATGTGGGCAAAACGGACACACACATATCCAAGGCAATGGCTGAATCCTTAGAAAGTGACCTCCAGTCTGTAGTGGATTGGGGGTCATAAATGGATGGTAACATTTAATGCCGCAAAGACAAAGCTCCTTTCCTTCAATTACTACAAGAAACCTCTTCAACCACCGATTGCCATGGCAAATAACACCCTACTTGAGAGTGCAACGTTCAAACTCCTCGGCCTAACATTCACAGGTAACATGAATTGGAACAAATACATTGAAGACATTGCCAAGGCTGCTGCAAAGAAGGTGGGCTCCCTCTACCCTTCTAGAAAACTTCTCACACATGACATTATCCTGTATCTCTACAAAGCCACCATCCGTCCATGCATGAAGTATTGTTGCCACATTTGTGCTGATGCATCATCCACTAGTCTCTCCCTCTTAGACAAGATTCAAAAACGAGTCGCAAACTAAATAGGTCCCTAAATATCAACCAAGCTCCAGCCCCTTTCTCATCGCCACAATGTTGCATTCTTGTGCCTGTTTTACAAGTACTTCAATGGATTGTGCTCCGATGAACTTTCTGCTCTAGTACCCCCCCCCCCTCTCGACGTAAATACACTAGACCAACCCGACAATCAACTAAGTCTCATCTATTCACTGTGGAGGTCTCCAGATGCTGTAGAGCCTTCTACTCCAATAGCTTCTTTCCTCATGCTGCCGGGCTCTGGAACGCCCTCCCTGCTCCCTGTTTCCTCGACTGTATTGACATACAGAAATTTAAAACTAATGTAAACATATCTCGCTGCACAGCTTCCAACTTAGGATGACATCCAAAACTTACACCCTCATTCTCAGTACCCCCTCACGTCTACAGTGGTGGCCTGTTAGAGAAGCGTTGGAATCAGTGTATCACCCGAGAAAGAGACTATGTTGATGAATGAAGTCGAATTTTGCCTAAAAGTTGTTGTTTTATTATTTAGGTTGTATAGCAAAACAAAAACATAAGTTTGTAAAAATAATGTTGTTGTAAATGTCATAAACTAAATAAATTTTCGTAATAAAATGAAGTTCACCTCTTCAATAAATCTTTTTCCAATTTCAGCAAAAAGTGGGTCTTCAAAATCAATAATGGTCGTCCTGAAAAATGAAAAGAAAATAGCATGAAAACACTTTCCACATCTAGTCATACTGAAGAGCAGTGATACGGCGATACAGCCATTTGTGGATGACCGCATTTGCTCTCCACTTATGGGTTGAGCTCTCTAGTAGGGGAAATAACGGTTTTGACTTAGCATAAATATTACTCTTCATATAGAATAGAGTTCTCTAAGTAACCTATAGTACAAATGTAAAACAAAAACCAAAAGGGCTGTAATCTATCTATCGGGGCGAGCACTTTAGCATAGGAGTAAGATCCTGATTGCTGATTACAATGGGGTTATATTACAAGCTTCAGAGCACATATATAAATGGTAGTTTTATCTGTACCATTGGAGAGCCATGCATATAACTGTCCTGTTTTTAAATCTCCGAAACAGTTTCATGGTAAACAGCTGAAGATCCCCGTGTTAATATTAGATGCTTACGTTAAGGTCTCCTGCTTTTGTTTCACTGTTAGATACTTAATCCCCCTTTTTATTTTATTTACTTACTATTATATATTATTTATTTATGAATTTTCCAACAAATGTTAAGTCTACACTATTTTGGATTTAGTTAGTTTCTCTGGGAATTTAAACTGCATTTTTCTTTTTTTTGTCTTTTTGTTTAAAATAACTCAAAGCTTCTTTAGACTATATATATATATATATATATATATATATATATATATTTTAGTTACATTCCAATGACCAAAGGGAAAAATTAATCCATAAGCATAATTATTATTTTTTTATTTTTTCAATTCTTTATTTTCTGATTTAAACGAATGTCTGTATTTTTTCCTTCATCTTACAATCAAAATTTACATTTATTTTTTTCAATTTTTTTTTTCATTTCTTATGCGCGTTTCACAGCTCAGTTAAGAGCGCTGATCATCAGAGAAAATTGTTTCTCATCTTCCTTTCTTCTGTTTTGGGTTAATATATTTTTCTATTACTATTAAATAAGTAAAATAAAGAAATTGAAAAAATAAATAAAAATTATGTTTGTAGATTGATTTTTTCCTTTGGTCATTGGAATGTAACTAAAAAGTATATATATATATATATATATATATATATATATATATATATATAAAGAAGGAAGGAAAGATGAAGATAAAAAATTACATAAAATTGATACAAATTTTATTACATTGAAAGTTCAGATGCAAGGAGTTACACTAATCCTTAAACCATGGTTTTTCAAAGATAAAACTCTTCTCGGCAGAGGATAAAATTCGGTAATGTGATATTTATAATAAATAAATATTACCCTGTATTTTAATGGAATATTTTAAAGGAAATGGCTTTAAGATTCACAACTGTGAAGCCAAACATGTGGTTAACATACATTGATGAAAACTTTAAACTCTGGACTCACCAGGAAGACATCCATGTGTTTCTAATTGACCACATGAACTCAATAAGATCATCTATACGAGTGGTTCTCATCCTTTTTTTTCTTATTTTATACGTATCAGTGACCTTTCGTTCTCAACCTTGTTTTCCTTATTTTATACGCACCAGTGACCTTTGGTTCTCAACCTTTTTTTTCCTTATTTTATACGCACAAGTGACCTTTTGTTCTCAACCTTTTTTCCTTATTTTATACGTACCAGTGACCTTTGGTTCTCAACCTTTTTTTCCTTATTTTATATGTACCAGTTACCTTTGGTTCTCAACCTTTTTTTCCTTATTTTATATGTACCAGTTACCTTTGGTTCTCAACCCTGTATTTTCATGGAATATTTTAACGGAAATGGCTTTAAGATCCACAACCGTGAAGCCAAACATGTGGTTACCTTTGGGTCTCAACCTTTTTTTCCTTATTTTATATGCACCAGTGACCTTTGGTTCTCAACCTTTATTTTCCTTATTTTATACATACCAGTGACCTTTAGGTCACAACCTCTATCACTATTTATTTTAGTTTAATTTCATAAACTGTATATCTATTAAGAGAAGAAAGTAATTTCGGAAATGAAGCCATCAGAAAGAGTATAAGATCTACTAGGAGCATAAAACCTTTACATTTCATGGAGATGTAATTATACTGGCTATGCGATATGCCTAATTAGCATAAGAGTAGGAAAGTGTACATTTTATAACTCTAACCTTAAACATTAGCCCAAACACTATTTTAACACTTGTTTAGTGATATTTTTCTTCTTAAAAAAAACAAAATTTTACGTGTAAAACCTCGTTTTGGATTTTTGGGATGCAGGCAACTGACTTTTCATTCAGCATTTTCTGGCCGTCTATGTAAACATCTGGAAACTACTGACATCAAGTCAATCTTAGCTTGGGTCCTAATAGATAAGTACCTATTGTTGTATCGGGTCATAGCTGATCTTGGAGTCAAACTCTGTCAATCATACCTAAAAACTGTATAATTTTGGCAAATAATATTTAATCTAACTTCAAAAAAAAAAAAATTACTACCATATATAACAGAACAACCAAATGAAATAAGCACTTAAGTTTAACAGAAAAAAAAGCCTTTTTTTATTCTTACCCCGTGTATGGTGGCTGAAATCGGCTCCAGTTCCTCAATGTAGTGACATTTACATTTGGATATATTCTAAAAAGAAAAAAAATGATTACATAATAAAATTAGTTTATGGAATAGTGGATAAATAAGTAAACATGCTAGTAGAAATAAGGGCATAAACATCATTAAAGCTTGACCAAGACATTTCGGTCAATTCATTCGGCCATATTCGTTTAGTAAAATGAGCTTTATTGAACAGAACTAAACATTTTGTACAGTTTAGCATGGAAGATGAACCGGATGGTGGGGGTTGGGGGTAAGCTGGGGAGGGAGTAAGCTTGAAAATAAACGCGGTATGTAGTGGGTAGAGGAGAAGGTGGAGATGTAAGGTAGGGAAATCTTTTCTTGAATCATAAATTCTCAATCTGACAAAATAATTAAGCTAAATGTAGTAGAGGAAAACATTACTATACCACTAGCTGCTCACCCTAAACCTAAACCCTAAACCCAAATCCTAACCCTAAACCTGACCCTAACGACTAGCTGAAGTACCTGTGTATGGTAAGTAAGAAATGATATATACATACATACACACACATATATATATATATATATATATATGGGAGCTGCGTAGCGAGATGTCTGTTTACATTAGTTTTTAACCTCTGCATGTCGGTACAGTCGGGGAAACGGGCAGCAGGGAGGGAGTTCCAGAAGACGGCAGCACGATCGAAAGAAGCTATTGGAGTAGCAGGCTCTCCAGCATCTGGGGACCTCCACAGTGAATGGATGGGACTTAGCTGATTGTCGAGTTGGTCTAGTGTATTTACGTCGAGGGGTCACCAGAGAAGCCAGTTCATCAGAGCACAATCCATTGAAGTACTTGTAAAACAAGTACAATGATGCAACATTGCAGCAATGGGACAGGGGCTGGAGCTTGGTGGATAGTGAGGGTCCTATTAAGTTTGCGATTCTTTTTTGTGCCTTGTCTAAGTCATCCAACTACTTAGAACCCAGGTTAATATTTATTTGCTCACTTGGTTAGCTTGTTGGATGACATTCGTCCTAGCTAGTATAAAATCCTACTTGTGAGACATCGGTCTCAGTTCTAAGTAGTTGGATGACTACACTCCTTGTTGAGAAGAGTAGGTACATTCGACAGTCGGCCTTTGCCGTGGTTTGCTTAACTTGTGTAAATTTATAGACATTCTAGTATGTGGCGAGGTAGCTTAGTGGAATAGTACTCGCCTAGCATGCAAGTGACTCGGATTTCGAATCCAGAGTTTGGATATGTTCTATTGATGAGCCCAAAGGAGGGCGAAACTCGAGTCTAGGACTTCTGGTTTGTTTCTTTCGTAGGTTGTGGGCTGCGGCATTGTCTGATTGTGGAAATAATTATATATATATATATATATATATAATATGAACATCTAAGTGAAAGATCAGACTTTTCCGCCTAATGAGATCTTAGTTTCTAATAACTACCGATCGATAACATCAACATGTCAGTGTAGTGTTTTTTTGTACATGTCTGTATAAATAAAAAATAATTATATATATATAAGTAAGAAACTAAAAGTAAAACTTTTAGTAGAAAGAACCTATAGTGAAATAGTAAAAGCTCAATATACGAGATAGAGCAATTATAAAGATAGATGGACGAAGAGTGATAAACAAGCACGAATGTCCAAATTTATTTCAAACTTCGATAGTTCAATGCAAGGTATATTCTGTAATAAAATTATGTTTATTATCGAAGTTTGAAATAAATTTGGACATTCGTGCTTGTTTATCACTCTTCGTCTATCTATCTTATATATATATATATAATTTACCAGGCAGCTAGAGTGATCTTACGAAACGGTGTTCGGATCGTGCATATAGCTATTAGTACTGCTTGTTATTAAAGCTACTCGAAAGTGCCCAGCCCTTGTGGGGAGGGGGGCTGATAAACAATAGTTAAATGGACGAAGAGTGATAAACATGCACGAATGTCCAAATTTATTTCAAACTTCAAATGTTCAAAGCAAGGTATATTCTGTAATAAAATTATGTTTATTGTTCTTTCCTTAAGCCAAGGCTTTTCAAAGATCGAGATCTTATCATCAGAGGAATTATACACATAGATAAGTTGGCAATAGAAAAGCCAAAGTTCAACATTTGAAAAAATATTTAGAAAAAGATGGGTGAGAAAAAAGTTTGAGTAAAAAGATATTGGGTTTGTCCGGGTGGTAATTGTTCGCCGATAAGGTGTCCAACGGGCAGAGATATAGTGTTATATATTTAAAAGATTTAAAAGTGCTACAGAATTTAAAAGGTATTCCCAGTTGGTTAAGAGAATGATTAAATAAACCAGCCCAAAAGTAAAGTTGGAAAATTAAATAAAAAATCAGATAAAAAACTAAAAATGTGAGACAAGCTCAATGTAAAGTTAGACATTTATTCTGTCTCACTTAAACAAATTTAAAATTTAGGGTTGGGGATCAATTTGGGGAAAGACAACTTTAGATCACTTGTAACAATTGATATCAGTTATGAGTATTCTAGAGTAGTGTTTTGTTGAATCATGTAAGATGTAAGTGTATCACAAGTGCGTTAAGGTTATGAATAGCTTAATAGGGGGAACCAAATGGATCAATTGAGGGGGTAACTTAGGAGCGTATTTAAAGGAGAGATACATGAAAGACTACGAAAAAGGTATAGTTAGTGGGAAGATGTATATACAGGGTCGAAGAAGTGGATATAAGGGAGATAAAATAAAGAGAATGGAAGGAGTGGAAGAAATATAAGCGAGGGTTAGCAAATAGAAAAGAAGAAAATGAAAGGAAAAAAGGGATTATAGTGTAGAGTAGGAATAATGGCATTTAAGTAAGGGCGGATAAAGGTCGGTAGGGAGTAAGGAGAATAGTATTAGTTTTCTAAATACGATAAGCGCAATGGGTTAATATAGTTATTAGGAGTACTAGAGAGGATATGTTATGTTTATGGGATGGTTATTTGTGAGGTTGGAGGAGTTAAGAAATAAAGATTTACTAATTAACAAATTTTAGAGTTTAAAAAATTAGTCTAAAACTAGAAAAAAATGGGGGTTGTTAGTTGGGAGGAGGTGTGTCAGAGGGGGTAATGAAGTTGATGTATTTAAATTTTCGTTTGTGCCTGCAATTAGAGATAAGCTCATTTTTAGAGTTAATAGGTGTTGTGGCTATCATAAATGTTTCCAGTGTACATAGTTGGCAGAAATTGGATCCTAGAGTATAAGAATTAGATCTTTTTAATACAGTCCAACGTAGGGAGTAGGGAGTGTTATTAGTGTTAAAGTTTTTTATTAGATTGGATAGAGAGGTGCTAGTGGTATTGTTATTATTGTTTGAAAGAGTAGATATGGTTAGCGATTCGGGTCTTAATGGGGAAGGCACTTGCCCCAATATAAGTGTGTAATTTGTATGGGGTTGTTGTTGTATTATTTGTGTTATTTATAGTATCGGGAATGTTTAGGGTTTGTATGCTCAAGTTCTGGGTCAAATTTAAGTCAGGATTGTTAGTTGGAGAAAATGATATATATATATATATATATATATATATATATATATATATATTTAAAACAGAACAAAAAAACAACCTGTTACTTACTTTGTAATGTTACCTGGCACATGACCCCCAAACGCTGCCAAAACAGGAATCATTCCCAAAGAGCGCATTCTGTTCAAGATTCGATGCTGCAGGACCAGCTGATCATTTATCCAAGACTGAGGAAGGGGACCACCCCATGCTTGGAGATTCCCCATGCGAAACCTGGAAAGTATTTTAATCAAGAATTATCCATAAAAGAAATAATAACAAAGTAAGTAATAACATCATCGTTATCATCATTATATTCGGTTTAACGGCTATTTTACATGTTGGCATGTGTTGGACGGCTTTGAGAAATTGGCTTCCAAACTAACCTATCCCTGGTCAGGTTTTTATCTTTCTTTTTCTTAAGTTCATCCTTATCACTTCCTCCCATGTTTTCCTTGGTCTTCCCCTTCCAACTGACCCTGTTACCTCAACTGTTCTACATCTACTAACCCAACAACTCGTATTCATTCTTTCAATGCGACCATACCAAAGAAGTCTCCTGTTCTGCATACATCTCCCTATATTGTCCAGATTTAACCTTCCTTTCAGGTTATCAGATCTAAGTCTGTCTTTAAGTCTCACATTACATATCCATCATATCATTTCTCTCCATGCAACACATGTCCCCAACCCTCATTGATCAGTTTTCACTTCCATAGATCATTATACTTCATACACATATCTGATAGACTCTTCACATGGTCAAGAGTGGTAACGGCAGAAGTTCCCTGAATATACTTCATCCATTCCTAACTTGCAATCACACTAAAACCTACTCCTCCCTGTGCTCCAATGGTATCACCAAGGTAACAAAACTTCTGAAGAAACTCAATAGTTATTATTTGGATTATTCTGACTACTGTTCTCATCTTGACTGTTATTTTCACAACGTTTCGGCCGATGTAACCACCGACCTTTCTCAGATGCATCTTGTAGAACTCGGGAATCTTTTTTGTCGAACTCGGGAATCTGCACGGAATTTCAAACGGAACTCTTTATTTAATCCACAGGGGTAACATGCTCTCGTTCCATCAGCCATAACTGTCTTAAGTAATTCGCAATTATAGAAAAGTGTCATTTAGAACTAAATTTTACTTGGTACTTTATCCGTTTTGCCACGGGTCCTTGCAAACAAGTCTAATATGAATTTTGGAAGCCTTTCCAAAGCATCCTGTCGAACTTGGGAATCTGTACCGAATCTCAAACGGAACTCTTTATTCTCTCTCGTTCCATCAGCCATGACCAGGTAGAAGTCTTAAGAAATTTGCAATTATAGAAGAGTGTCAATTGAATTCATACTAGAATATACTTTTCTCCACACCTGAATTCTCATTTGTCTCCATTGTCTTACATTTCTTACATACACAAACTGGTTATCATCTCTCAACCTACGTGTAAATTCCGTTACATTTCTTGTGTACTCAATGCTTACAAGTACTACAAAAATTTGAGTTGCACCCGGCTCCCTTTCCACAAACTGAGCAGCGGAACTTTCCTCTTTCTGGGGACTTTTCAACACTACAACCACTGATTATCACTTTGGTCTCGGTAACATTCACTCTTAGATCTTTACTTTCCATAGCATTTCTTCAAGTCTTTAACTTAACAAGTAGGTTTGTAGCAATGGTACAACTACTGTGACAGCCGCCATTACGATTTTGAATCTGTGCTTAATTCATAAGCTCGGTGCTGATTGGTGCAAGGATTTAACTTCCTTTCTGACTTGCCCAATCAGCAGCCATCTCTCATGCAAGCTGAGCACGTGATGAGAGATTATAACGGATAGCTCTCTCTCCACTTCCTGTTTTCTTGGTCAAGACACGGCACTGTCAACAACATTCACATTGTTCATACCAGCCCCAAACTCTTCTCTTGTGACACGACACTTTGACCCGGGGTTAGACTTCGACAAGAAGACCTAAGAATTCAACATGGCTGCTTTTACCGCCACACATGTAATATAACACACACACATATAACTACTTACACACGGCCAGACTTCCACACCGATGTACGGACATAAACATTCTTCACTTATGAACCATTTCTCTTTTATTACAAACCGGACATTCCTCATGTATGAACTCTTTTCTCTTCCCTACTAACAGGACATTTATTTAACACCATGTGTTCTTTCTAGCCTTTCCTCTTCTATATTCATGGACACATTCATTCACTAATACCCTTCTCTTTCATTCTCTATTTTATTCACATGTTAACAAAGACGATCAATAAAGTTGTTTTTAAATAATAGAAATGGACTTTGTCTCATTTCTATAGGTCGTCCATTGTTGCACACGTAAGTACTAAATCATCACCATACAGCATCTCTTCTGGACAACCTGTACGAAACTCCCTGGAAAACATTTCTAAGACACAAATAAAAATCAACAAACTAAGTACAGAAATCTGATTTACTCTAACTCCCACTTTAACATTAAAGCTATCACTATATGTGCTGCTAACTCCAACATGACTTTACGCATTTCTTTACATTGCTTGAACAATCTACACCAACCACTCGTTTGCCTCTAAAAAAAGACAACATCTCTTGGCACTGTCACCCAGCTTTCTCCAAATCCACAAAAGACAAAATACAGGTTCTTCTTCTTACCAAGGTACTTCTCTTGAATTTTTCTCAGGTTAAATATAGCACCAGTGATACTTTACCCAGGCATAAAACCAAATTGCATTTCAGCTATGCTTATCTGACTTCTCAACCACTTTCAGGACTTGATTCATCAACTTTAAGTCTCTGTAATTACCTCTATTTAGTGCTTTACCTTTACACTTCTAACAATTCACAATTGTACTAACTTCCCAGTCTTTTGGGATAACCTCTTCTTTTATGATCTGACTTGTAAAATCTCTGATCATTTCAATGTCTGTTTCATCTGCAGCCTTCGATAGTTCTGCAACAACCCTTGTTGAAGGTTATGCAATGTGCAGCCTTATCCTTCTTAAGCTAACTCACAGCTTCCCCCGTACCATTTTTTTCTCAATTTTTACAGCTGGACCAGATACTTCTGCAATTTTTAGATTTTCTCAATCCCATGATGATATTGTAGTTCGTAACCAATTTTAGGTTTGCGGTTTAAATCGGGAAGAAAATCAGAATGACGAACTTACTTAAAAGAGTAATATGTCTAGCCGAATCTGACTGAAATAGAAATGTTACATAAGCAAATAGAGATCACCATTCTTCCTCAAAATAAATAAAGGCTCCACAACTAAATAGGCATGAAGTTTTATTTACAGGAACACAGGAACAAAATCAAGATGGTACAATGGGCTGATTCATATCAGTTCAACGAAATAATATCCTGGAATTCCTAAACTTGTCTACTGTTGGCCCAGGTAGCGTGCGCAGGATATACGTCTTGTCTGTTTAATCAATAAGCTGGAACTGAAGATCCGCGTGGTTTGGCTTTTGTGCCAAAACGATTTATCGCGTATGAATTTAGTTTCACGCAGAAGTGTCATACGCCCACGCGGTGAAGAGGCGATGATTACATAATCTCTAAGCCGAATTACAATCTCACTGCCAGTCATGTAGACCAATACAAAATAGTTCGCTCATGCAACAGCTACAATATTCTAATAATACAGAGTTGTGCTTTGTGTAGCATATCCCAGGCTTATTGAGCATTTTAGGCTTTTTAATATAAGACACCCTCAACTGAATGACCCACCAGGGTTGATCATACTGATTTGCTTCCCTTTAGCTGACAGCTACACAAGCCAGCTTCATTATGCAAAAGTGTCAAACCCAGTGAATGGTTTAAAAGTTGTTCAATGATGTTACCGCCAACCAATGCCCTTTTATGTTTTGGGATTTAACATGTTCAGGTGATCATGAGTATATGGGGAGAGGGGATACATTGTTCTTCTGGATTGTTTCCATTATTGAAGTAAAAATAAAAATAACATATGTTTAACAGGTTATGAAAGCCCTCCAGTAATTAAGAGCAGGTTATGAAAGTCACAAGGAGATAATTATGAAAGTCCTCCAGTTATTAATAACAAGTTATGAAAGTCCTCCAGTCATTAATAACAGGTTATGAAAGTCCTCCAGTCATTAATAACAGGTTATGAAAGTCCTCCAGTCATTAGGAGCAGGTTATGAAAGCCCTCCAGTAATTAAGAGCAGGTTATGAAATTCCCCCAGTTATTAAGAGCAGGTTATGAAAGTCCTCCAGTCATTAGGAGCAGGTTATGAAAGCCCTCCAGTCATTAGGAGCAGGTTATGAAAGCCCTCCAGTAATTAAGAGCAGGTTATGAAATTCCCCCAGTTATTAAGAGCAGGTTATGAAAGTCCCCCAGTTATTAAGAGCAGGTTATGAAAGTGCCCCAGTTATTAAGAGAAGGTTATGAAAGTCCCCCAGTTATTAAGAGCAGGTTATGAAAGTCCCCCAGTTATTAAGAGCAGGTTATGAAAGTCCCCCAGTTATTAAGAGCAGGTTATGAAAGTCCCCCAGTTATTAAGAGCAGGTTATGAAAGTCCCCCAGTTATTAAGAGCAGGTTATGAAAGTCTCCCAGTTATTAAGAGCAGGTTATGAAAGTCCCCAAGTTATTAAGAGCAAGTTATGAAAGTCCCCCAGTTATTAAAAGCAAGTTATCAAAGTCCCCCTAGTTATTAAGAGCAGGTTATGAAAGTCTCCCAGTTATTAAGAGCAAATTATGAAAGTCCCCCAGTTATTAAGAGCAAGTTATGAAAGTTCCCCAAGTTATTAAAAGCAAGTTTAAAAGTCCCCCAGTAATTAGGAGCAGATAATGGAAGTCAAGATATTGGCAACAACAGATACAGTGTTCATTATTTAAATTATTTTTAGACTATTTGTTAAATAAAATATAAAATGAATGTTATGTACCCCTTGGAAGAGAGAATTTTCTTCCTTACTCTTGAAGGGTTTTAAAGTCAGGTCCATTACTCAGATTTAAAATCGATTAATTTCTACGATGGGAAACACGTTTGTCTCAATGTTGTTTTGTTATAAGCAATACTTAAGATACAGGGTTGTAAGACTTTATGCATTGGGAAAGTGTGAAAGACAGATAAACAGACAGAATTTTTTTTATATATAAAATTAAATCTATATTACAAAGAGAAACTCACCAAGCGAGAAAAGCTGGTCCAGAAAAAAAGCCATCCAGGTCGTTTTGCATGAAGCCCATTTTAGTAAAGACCTAGAAATCCAATATTTAAGTAAAAAATTAAAATAATGCATTTGACAAAAAACTGTGATACAAGTGACTGTTTGTTTGGGTTTCAAAATGTTCTTATCGAAGGCTTTAGTGTGAATTATAAGTTATCTCCCCTGAATCATTTTGTTTTTTTTTTGTTAGTATTTAAGCTTCGGTTACACCAGAGTGGAGTTCTTCACTTGCAAGACTAAAGTAGTTATGTTGACAATAGACGAGAGACACAACGAACACCAAACACGTGGAAATTTACGGATTATCGAAAAGGGTGTTGATGGATATTTAGGAAAAATTACCTGAAAACCCCAAAATTAAAAAAGATCTTAAATTATTTCGGAAGTAGACTCGCTATGGAAGATTTTAAGAGTTATCAAATATTATGTTGACAAATATTTCAGAAGAATATCTGGAAATCTTAGAAAAAAATGTATCTTTACAGCACCATACATCTATATAAAATAACTGTTTTTTTTATATTATCACACACACACACTATATATATATATATATATATATATATATGAATAGATGAAAGGATAAAATAATCCGACGGTATGAAATTAAAATTAAATAAGCGGAAGACCTAAAAAGATCAACGTTTCGCCCAAATGTTATATGGGCTTTGTCAAGAGCGAACGAAAAAATGCAAAAAATGACAAAAGACGAGAAAGTCTATGATTTTTTTTGTTTTCTATGTATTTATCTTTGACTCTATACATATTTACATATCTTCATTCTCTACATGAACCCTACCACTATATATATTTCTCATAATTTATAGACTTTCTCGTTTTTTGTCATTTTTTGCATTTTTTTCGTTCGCTCTTGACAAAGCCCATATAACATTTGGGTGAAACGTTGAGCTTTTTAGGTCTTCCGCTTATTCCATTTTAATTTCATATATATATATATATATATATATATATATATACACATATGCATGAAAAAATGGCGTATTAGTGGGTTCTCCCATGTGTGAGTTTGCTCTTTTCTTTGTTTTTTGTTTGGTTTCACCCAAAAATGAACCACTGTATAGTGTAGTTTTTTCAAGACACTTTAATCCAAGAACTTTTTACTCTTTGTGAATTTTTCTGATGATTTTGTAATGTTGCAGAGACGATATTAACATAAAAATGTTGTTTGGCACAAGACAAATGAAACGGACCGTAAAAAATAGATCTCACAAAAATGTTATGTTTTTTTGAAATGTGAAAAAATAAAAATAAAATAAAAACACGGTTATTGGAATATAATATGAACCTGACTTATATTTGCTCTGTTGTCACTAATTGACAATCATCGAGCTGAATCATTTTAAGGAGACTGCAAAGTAAAAGGGCACTGATAGTATATGCTAATACATATATTGTCATTAATAGTTATATGTATATATAGTATTGTAGATCCACACTGATGCATCTTCACAAGGTGAAACAAGCTTATCTGTGGATATAAATAATTTAATTATTAATATTTGTAATATATATATACATATATATATATATATATATATATATATATATATATAGAAAGTAGGCTGTTTCTTAATTATTACCATATTTTCATCTTATTTTTCCCACCTTGTGTGTACTGAAGAAGCATACAAAATGATGACCGCCTGTTTTGAGAGAAACCCAAACACGTGGTCGCTATGAAAACATAGAAATGAAATATCAAATATTCTAATTTTTCAGTACTATTTAATCCATAAATGGAGAAAATGAGGGAGGTGGAGGTGGGGTTAATACCTTTCCCAAATATTATTACTCATGTTCAACATATTTGATACCCAGGCAACGCTGGTTGAATAATAGACAGTTGAGTCAGTTTCCTGTCTGAAGAATAATATTTGTAAAATACTAGTTTATACCCCCCCCCCCCGAGCGGTGTTTGTACACTACCTTGGTAAGTCAATTTCCATCTTTACCTAGCTTCTACCGTTTTATTACTAGTACGAAGAAAAATATTCATGAAATTTTGTGGAAAAAAATATTCTACTTAGTATAAATTTAAGAAAGTTCATTTTTTTATAAGCATCTTTAAAATTTTAAACTTAAAGAAAGAGGCAAAATGCCTTCAAAAAAAGATGTGTTAGATGCAGATGTTTTTATTAAAATCAAAATAAAAATCAAAACATTTTTTTGTTTTTCATCTTGACTTTTTTATCTAATAATTTCGCTTGATATAACAAGCCTCGTCAGAGCTTTAGACAAATAAAAGGTATTAACCTTTTTTTTTTTTCGTAACAATCCTTCCTGGTCTTGTAGAAGTGACGTCCAATGTTGTGTGGACTTAACGGTGTAAATTTCCCTTTTAAATTTGAACTTAAATCGCGCATGGTCGTTGGTAGGTATAAATTTGGGAAAGTTCATTTTTTTAAGCATCTTCAAAATTTTAAACTTAAAGAAAGAAAATTCTACTATGATGAATGTATCTATATATAGATTTTATTGGAAAAACACATTTGAAATTATAGGTGCATAGGTATATAGTAAATCTATATGCAATGCGGAAAAAAACGGAATCGGGAAAGAGGAGATGAACAAAAAAAACAAATAACTGGAGACAATATATGCAATATTTTTCTTCAAAAATTTATCTATTTATTTTTCAGTAAATCTTTCGCTTGCTGCTAATAGAATCCAAGATCTTGGGACGTTTCTTCACCGTGAATGGAAAGAACATTTGTTTTTTTTTGAGAAAGAGAGAGTTTCTCCTGAAATATCAAAATATTTTCCACTATCCACGATTCTATCAGCAGTAAGTGAAAGATTTACTGAAAAATGAATAGATAAGTTTTTGAAGAAATATGCTGTCGTCAGTTATTTGTTTTTGTTTATTTCCTCTTTCACCGTTCAATTTTTTTTCTGCATTGCTTACAGCCTTATTAAATACCTATATACTTATTTATTAGCAATACTTCAAACAAATTACCATAGCCTTTTATTAGAAATTATGTTTTCAAACAAAAATAATTCACTTTGAACTAATACCAAATATCCTTTATTTCTTTTTTTTTTTTAGATTATCAAAAAAAAAAAAAAAAAAAAAAAAGAGAGAAAAGAGGTCGATTAGTTTAAAAAGAAATATTCATGTAATGTTTTAAAGTTATTATGTTAATTTCTTTAAATTCATAAAACAAATATCCAGGTTAAAAATTACTTTAAACTTTAATGAGATTCAGTGTAGTATATGTTCATTATAATACCATCCTCCCAGGCATTACCTCCTCCTCCCTTTTTCTTTTGAAGGGGGAGAGAGTAGTGTAGTATCTGTTTTGTAGTCATGATACCATCCTCTTATGGATTACCTTCTCCTTTTTTCTTTGGTGGGGGGGGGGGTGATGATCTACTAGCAAAAATAATAATAATTTTTTACTATAATAACACTGTTGAGAGTTTTGAAAGATATGTAAGAAACTGAAAAAATTCATTGTGGCGGCACGATAAAGTCTCAACAATGGTCAAAAACTTTTCAGACAACACCGGAACAGCACTAAAAAAACTACAAAAACGCTCTCAACTGCACGAATCTCTTTTTTGTTCGTTTAGGTCTACTGCGTTTTTCTGTCTGCCATCACACCTCATCTTTTAAAATGGGTCGGTGTCCATGCATAAAACTCTGAGCATGCGCCTTTTCATTCTTGCAAATGGCCGCTCAACAAGCAAGACATCATGGGTGCATCGAATCCAGTAAATGTTCATCTGTATCGTCACAAGATATTTTTCAGACCACCATTAAAAGAGAGGGGGTGGGGATGACTTACTCTTTGCATGATGGCTTCTTGTCCATTAAAAGCCAATGGAAGGTTAATACCATGCAATGCCATCCAATCGATGTGGTTTTCCCAGTCCGTCCAGTTATACCAAGCGAAAGAGTAACTGACTGTACAAACATTCTCATAATAACGAAACCTGCCAACAAATGAGATAAAATAAAAATAAATAAAAATCAAAATAATTAGAATTAAATTTGTAAACTTAACAGAAAAGTGTTATTACATGCAACAATAAAAATTATATCAATTTTATTAACTTTAAAATGCATTAGAAGATGTTGCCAAGTCTGTTGCAAAGAAGGTAGGCTCCCTTTACCAGGCTAGAAAACTTCTCACATCTGTCAGTATGTTATATCTCTATAAAGCCACCATTCGCCCGTGCATGGAGTATTGTTACCACATCTGAGCTAGTGCACCAACACTAGCCTCTCCTTCTTGGACAGGTTGCAAAAAAGAATTTCTAACCCAATAGGTCCCGCAGTGTCTGTCAAACTTCAGCCGTTGTCGCATCGCTGCGGTGTTGAATCCCTGTGCTTGTTTTACAAGTATTTCCACAGAATGTGCTCCAATGATCTAACTGCACTTGTACGTCCTCAATGAAAATATCCCGCCCCACCCGACTAGTAGCAAAATCCCACCCCTTCACTGTAGAGGTCCCTTGATGCCGGAAGACTTTCTACTCTGATGGCTTCTTTCCTCAGACAGTTTGCCTTTGGAATTCCCTTCCCGCTACCTGTTTCCCCGACTGTACCAACATGCAAAAAATTTAAATATAATGCAAACAAACATCTTGCTGCCTAACTTCCCCCCCCCAGATTGCCCCCCCCCCAATAAATCTGGGCCTTATCACAGCCCTTGGTCCATTCGTCCATCAAAGGTTAAGTCAATTTAAGGCTCGTCGAACTTTGCCTTTCTGTAGGTTCCGTTAGCTTTCCCGTGGGAGTTCAGGGTACAAGAAGTACCCTGGTCCAGTTTTATTTACTATAGTAACTTTATGCACGCAGAAAGTGATTCTATATCGTCATCATCATCAGATCAAGCTGGCACGGATCTCTCTCTCTCTCTCCAGGCATCAGGAGCACTTATTGCATTTGAGAGATCTTCGGGTTTGCAGCCTGTGTCATCATACAGTTGGTCAATGAAAGTTCGAGAAGGTCGGCCAATGTTAGTAAAACCATGTTTAGGTAACCACAGTAATGTATCGTTAACCACTGTACCTAATGCTGGGCTGATTAAGCCAGCTTCCTCCGAAGAAGGGAAGTTTCTCGGGAATATTAAATTCACACACGATCTCCAGTCGCATGTATATCCTGGGCAGGGAAGATGACAACATTAGTTTTTTTTTTGTTTTGCATGGAGGTGTCACCATCCTCCAACATAAAGCACCTGGTATTCCAAAATGGTCACCTATCCGGTACTGACCAGGCTCAATGTCGCTTAGGTACTTTTTTTCTTGGCTGGGCTGGTACATCAATGAACAAAGACAACAGTTTGGCTTAAAATATATATTAACTTAATTACGGATATCAATTTTTCCCTTAGCAAAGAGTTACTTCTGGCTATCTTCAGAAGGAAGTCACAAATGGTCTAAGCGCCCCTATCTAGCAGGACCATATATTAGTATGTTTCCTTGTTAATCTCTTTAGATTGCAACTTAAAAAAAAAAAAAAAAAAACATGACAAGGCATAACCTTAGATGTTTGACAAATCGTATCTACACTTCAAAAAACATTTCTTCTTCCACCGAAAGAGGAAGTTTCTAGGGAATATCATATTCACATGCTGTGCCCAGACATATGTATATCCCGATAAGGCGAGATGACATACAGTGTCTAATATTTTCAAATGATCACTCATCTGGTACTGACCAGGCTCAATGTTGCTTAACTTCGATGATCTAATGAGAATTGGTTTGTCAATGTGATTATGCCATATATAATGTATTGTTGATAAGTTATTGCTTGTTCCTCTAGCTGTGACTTGCAAATCTAACCCTAACCCTAACTTGCAAATCTAATGACTGACAATGACATGTCATTCTACAATTAATTTAAAAGCATATTGCTAAGTAATGCATAACAATATTTATTTCTATAAATTTTCCAGCTCGGCAATACAAGGTACTTCCGCCCGTGGAAATGTTATCCGAGTCAGGCGTGAATAAAACTATAAGGCAGGAAGACGAGAGAACGTAAACATGTTCAAGATGTTACAATAAAATAAATCAAAACATGATAAATCAGAAACGGTTGGAACAGCTGTTTATATAGAGATGTAAAGAGGTGTTATGTAACAGATGTCGATACAAAGAAATTAAAAATTATTTGACACAAAAAATGTTTGACTTCAGTTTTGAAAAAAAAAACTGTAAATATTGTAAATAAATTACAACACTTCATATCAAAGATATCATCCGATACAAATTAATTGTTTGCAATAGGTATCATGTCTCAGCATTAAATAATCACAAAAAAGTTTTTATGCAAGTTTTTATAGACAAACCAAATGAAGAAATAATTGATTAGCATTGTTGAAAATCAAAGATATACAAAAATGAATTCAAAATTCCAATGAGCAGATTGGATAAACAGATCACATGACCAAATCAAAATTGAAAAATAATCAACTATTTATTAACCAATGGAAACCTTCCACACCTATTTTAATAATATACATCAAGCCCGAGGCGAGCCTACTAATTCAAGCCAGAAATTAACTTATATTCATCAGCTTAAAGACATCAAAATCACTTTAAAATTTCAAATATAATTTGTAAGCCTTTAAACTTATGAATAGAAATTCATTTTTGGTTTGTATTAAAGTTTAATTATAAAAGTCAAGTATTATGGTTCATTTGCGCTCCTAAATCAAAGGAAAATATTAATTTTCAAATGCACTTCTGTTGTACCAAAGAACCTAAAATATATTTTCAACGCATAAAGACCCATGTTTGTGCCTAGAAAAATTATGTTAAAACTGGTTAGGGTTAGGGTCGGGTTAGGGTCTAAGCATTAATGAATTACGTCTATAATTTTATATAGCTCACAAACTCAAGGGTCAGGATCTAAGCATTAATGAATTATGTCTATAATTTTATATAGCTCACAAACTCAAGGGTTAGGGTCTAAGCATTAATGAATTACGTCTATAATTTTATATAGCTCACAAACTCAAGGGTCAGGATCTAAGCATTAATGAATTATGTCTATCATTTTATATAGCTCACAAACTCAAGGGTTAGGGTCTAAGCATTAATGAATTATGTCTATCATTTTATATAGCTCACAAACTCAAGGGTTAGGGTCTAAGCATTAATGAATTATGTCTATCATTTTATATAGCTCACAAACTCAAGGGTTAGAGTCTAAGCATTAATGAATTATGTCTATCATTTTATATAGCTCACAAACTCAAGGGTTAGGGTCTAAGCATTAATGAATTATGTCTATCATTTTATATAGCTCACAAACTCAAGGGTTAGGGTCTAAGCATTAATGAATTATGTCTATCATTTTATATAGCTCACAAACTCAAGGGTTAGGGTCTAAGCATTAATGAATTATGTCTATCATTTTATATAGCTCACAAACTCAAGGGTTAGGGTCTAAGCATTAATGAATTATGTCTATCATTTTATATAGCTCACAAACTCAAGGGTTAGGGTCTAAGCATTAATGAATTATGTCTATCATTTTATATAGCTCACAAACTCAAGGGTTAGTGTCTAAGCATTAATGAATTATGTCTATCATTTTATATAGCTCACAAACTCAAGGGTTAGTGTCTAAGCATTAATGAATTACTTCTATCATTTTATATAGCTCACAAACTCAAGGGTTAGTGTCTAAGCATTAATGAATTATGTCTATCATTTTATATAGCTCACAAACTCAAGGGTTAGGGTCTAAGCATTAATGAATTATGTCTATCATTTTATATAGCTCACAAACTCAAGGGTTAGGGTCTAAGCATTAATGAATTATGTCTATCATTTTATATAGCTCACAAACTCAAGGGTTAGTGTCTAAGCATTAATGAATTATGTCTATCATTTTATATAGCTCACAAACTCAAGGGTTAGTGTCTAAGCATTAATGAATTATGTCTATCATTTTATATAGCTTTCAAACTCAAGGGTTAGGGTCTAAGCATTAATGAATTATGTCTATCATTTTATATAGCTCACAAACTCAAGGGTTAGGGTCTAAGCATTAATGAATTATGTCTATCATTTTATATAGCTCACAAACTCAAGGGTTAGTGTCTAAGCATTAATGAATTATGTCTATCATTTTATATAGCTCACAAACTCAAGGGTTAGTGTCTAAGCATTAATGAATTATGTCTATCATTTTATATAGCTCACAAACTCAAGGGTTAGTGTCTAAGCATTAATGAATTATGTCTATCATTTTATATAGCTTTCAAACTCAAGGGTTAGGGTCTAAGCATTAATGAATTATGTCTATCATTTTATATAGCTCACAAACTCAAGGGTTAGGGTCTAAGCATTAATGAATTATGTCTATCATTTTATATAGCTCACAAACTCAAGGGTTAGTGTCTAAGCATTAATGAATTATGTCTATCATTTTATATAGCTCACAAACTCAAGGGTTAGGGTCTAAGCATTAATGAATTATGTCTATCATTTTATATAGCTCACAAACTCAAGGGTTAGTGTCTAAGCATTAATGAATTATGTCTATCATTTTATATAGCTCACAAACTCAAGGGTTAGTGTCTAAGCATTAATGAATTATGTCTATCATTTTATATAGCTTTCAAACTCAAGGGTTAGGGTCTAAGCATTAATGAATTATGTCTATCATTTTATATAGCTCACAAACTCAAGGGTTAGTGTCTAAGCATTAATGAATTATGTCTATCATTTTATATAGCTCACAAACTCAAGGGTTAGGGTCTAAGCATTAATGAATTATGTCTATCATTTTATATAGCTCACAAACTCAAGGGTTAGTGTCTAAGCATTAATGAATTATGTCTATCATTTTATATAGCTTTCAAACTCAAGGGTTAGGGTCTAAGCATTAATGAATTATGTCTATCATTTTATATAGCTCACAAACTCAAGGGTTAGGGTCTAAGCATTAATGAATTATGTCTATCATTTTATATAGCTCACAAACTCAAGGGTTAGTGTCTAAGCATTAATGAATTATGTCTATCATTTTATATAGCTTTCAAACTCAAGGGTTAGGGTCTAAGCATTAATGAATTATGTCTATCATTTTATATAGCTCACAAACTCAAGGGTTAGGGTCTAAGCATTAATGAATTATGTCTATCATTTTATATAGCTCACAAACTCAAGGGTTAGGGTCTAAGCATTAATGAATTATGTCTATCATTTTATATAGCTCACAAACTCAAGGGTTAGGGTCTAAGCATTAATGAATTATGTCTATCATTTTATATAGCTCACAAACTCAAGGGTTAGTGTCTAAGCATTAATGAATTATGTCTATCATTTTATATAGCTTTCAAACTCAAGGGTTAGGGTCTAAGCATTAATGAATTATGTCTATCATTTTATATAGCTCACAAACTCAAGGGTTAGGGTCTAAGCATTAATGAATTATGTCTATCATTTTATATAGCTCACAAACTCAAGGGTTAGTGTCTAAGCATTAATGAATTATGTCTATCATTTTATATAGCTCACAAACTGAAGGGTTAGGGTCTAAGCATTAATGAATTATGTCTATCATTTTATATAGCTCACAAACTCAAGGGTTAGGGTCTAAGCATTAATGAATTACGTCTATAATTTTATATAGCTTACAAACTCAAGGGTTAGGGTCTAAGCATTAATGAATTATGTCTATCATTTTATATAGCTCACAAACTCAAGGGTTAGGGTCTAAGCATTAATGAATTATGTCTATCATTTTATATAGCTCACAAACTCAAGGGTTAGGATCTAAGCATTAATGAATTACGTCTATCATTTTATATAGCTCACAAACTCAAGGGTTAGGGTCTAAGCATTAATGAATTATGTCTATCATTTTATATAGCTCACAAACTCAAGGGTTAGGGTCTAAGCATTAATGAATTATGTATATCATTTTATATAGCTCACAAACTCAAGGGTTAGGGTCTAAGCATTAATGAATTATGTCTATCATTTTATATAGCTCACAAACTCAAGGGTTAGGGTCTAAGCATTAATGAATTATGTCTATCATTTTATATAGCTTTCAAACTCAAGGGGTAGGGTCTAAGCATTAATGAATTATGTCTATCATTTTATATAGCTTTCAAACTCAAGGGTTAGGGTCTAAGCATTAATGAATTATGTCTATCATTTTATATAGCTCACAAACTCAAGGGTTAGGGTCGAAGCATTAATGAATTATGTCTATCATTTTATATAGCTTTCAAACTCAAGGGTTAGGGTCTAAGCATTAATGAATTATGTCTATCATTTTATATAGCTTTCAAACTCAAGGGTTAGGGTCTAAGCATTAATGAATTATGTCTATCATTTTATATAGCTCACAAACTCAAGGGTTAGGGTCGAAGCATTAATGAATTATGTCTATCATTTTATATAGCTCACAAACTCAAGGGTTAGGGTCTAAGCATTAATGAATTATGTCTATCATTTTATATAGCTCACAAACTCAAGGGTAAGGGGTCCGGAAAGAAAACTCGAACTCGGAGTCAAGTGAAACAAAGTATATTTTAGAAAGTATAAATACAGCATATAAAAAGAGTGGTTGAACGTCTATTTAACTGCCAGTATTAGACTGGGATAGTTCCAACACCGAGAGGCATGTGCTCTCGATATTTGAAGTGAAGCGGAAGAGTTCATGTAGTCCGTAAGGTAGGTACCATAACAGTAAAATTTGTAGAAGTATAAACAACTAAACAACACAGACTGAAAATTCCCGTATTTTACTGGCTAGACAAAATCAAATATTGATTTTTCAGACGCAATGCTATTTAGGTTTAACAACTTACTTTTATATATTAGTAAAAGAAAGAAACTCACGCATCATTGGAAACCATCTTGTGTGCTGGGGCTTTGATGACTGGCAGTGGGACTGGAATGTTGAGTTGTTTTCCTCCCCAAGAGACATGGCAGCCGCAGTGGTACTTAAGAAAATGGTAGAAACCCCAGGTTGCCACAACTCCAGTGTTGCCAGTGACGTTTAACTTCCCGGAGGATTCATCGGTGACCAGCTGCAATGGAGATAGGATGCAAACTAATAAGAATTATCAAAGGAAATAAGTCAATCTTTTAAATGTTTTCTATCTTAACTTTCATAAGGCCTTGACTCTAACAAGAGTCGTCCAGCTGTTCTTTAGGAATTTTAGAAGGAAGAAGTATTGAATGATGCATAGGTTTTTTCTTCTTCTTCTTCTTCTTCGTGGTGGTGGTGATGATGATGATGATGAGGAGGAGGAGGTTTCATGAGACTTAAGATATGAAGACTTTAAAGGACTTGGTCATCGCGGGTTCAGTTCTGCTAGGCTAGAAAATCTGGTGCAATTCTTTTAGCGGTCGTTGTCTTGCTGGTTCTTTGTTAATTATCAATAATTAACTCAAAGAGATGTGTACCCAAAATACATATTTACTTCAGGTACAATATTCGGGAATGATAGAAATAAATAGATTTTATCTAGATTATGAGTTAGAGAAGAAATTTTAAGTCAAATAAGTTGTTTTCACAACTCTTCATCTTCTTGAACAGTTTCTTAATATTTTCAGCAGTTTCTTAAATATCTTTCCTACTTTCATCTACCTAAAAAAGTTCCTCACTTTCTTTTCCTTCAAAAAGCAGTTCTCACCCGCGCCCCCCCCCACTTCTACTTTCCTAAAAGAGTCCCCCCCCCCGCTTCTACCTACCTAAAACAGTTCCCCCCCACCCCGCTTTTACCTTCCTAAAATAGTTCCCCCCCCACCCCGCTTCTACCTTCCTAAAATAGTTCCCCCCCCCCCGCTTCTACCTTCCTAAAACAGTTCCCCCCCCCCACCCCGCTTCTACCTTCCTAAAACAGTTCCCCACTTCCAACTTTATTAAATCACACTTTAATTAAGTTCATCTTCTTAAGTGGCAGCTCAAAACAGCATAAAAAGACAGTTTGTTAAATGACAAGTTGTAAACATTATTAAACAAAGCAAAATTAACAAAAAAAACTGTCTATAATCAAATCTTTTAAAGGTATTGAATAATCACAGGTCAACATATTTACTTCCTCACTCTCTCACTCTTAAAACAGTTCCCCACTCTCACACTCCTAAAGCAGTTCTTCGTCCTCACACTCCTAAAGCAGTTCCTCAATCTCACACTCCTAAAACAGTTCCTCAATCTCACACTCCTAAAGCAGTTCTTCGCCCTCACACTCCTAAAGCAGTTCCTCAATCTCACACTCTTAAAGCAGTTCGTCACCTTCTAACTCTTAAAACAGTTCCTCGCCCTCACACTCTTAAAACAGTTATTCGCCCTCACATTCTTAAAGTAGTTCCTGGCCCTCACACTCTTAAAGCAGTTCGTCACCTTCCCACTCTTAAAATAGTTCTTTGCCTTCACACACTTAAGACAATTATCGACTTTCACCTTCTTAAAACAGTTCTTTCACACTCATCTTTGTTGTCATTTTCAACTTTATTAAATGACACCTTAATTAAGTTTAACTTCTCAAGTGGCAGCTTAAACATCATAAAAAACAGTTGGTTTGTTAAATAACAAGTTGTAAAAATTGTTACATAATGCAAAGCTAAAAAAACTGTCTATAATCAAATCCTTTGAAGGTATTGAATAATCACAGGTCAACATATTTACCGTGAAAACATCTTTGTCTTCTGTGGCAAGCTGTGGATCAACCTGAATGTTGAACTCATCGGCGCGATCGGGAATTAGCCTTCTGATAACATCTTGAGCAGCTGCAGTCTGGACGGAGGGGTCCACTTGATATTTCAATTTACGAAGATGTGGAAAATCTACAAAGTTGAGAAAATGCCAGAATTAATCAACTCAGTTTCACATTGAATAAATAGTTTTCATATATGTCGATATATAAAGTTAGGTATGTGTATGCCTTTATATATATGTCTGTATGGGATAAACTCCGAAACTAACTAACTAATCGCTATGAATTTGTTTACCATAGCTGCTAGACTTAAGGGTAGGTAATGTGGACTATATTTAGTTTAATGCAAAAATGAGAAAAGGGGGCTGGAAGTCCTTTATGAAAATTCAGATACTTCCGTTTTTTTATAATTAAATTTAGTTTTATGCTTTTATGAAAACGCGGTATAGAAAGGGTGAAAATTCAGATTCTTCCGATTTTTATGTCATTTTAACAATAGTTATTCAACATCAATTAATAAATATTCCCAAAATTTCAGGTTTTTTTAGCATTTTAAAGGGATTTTAAGGGGGATTTGAAAATTCAAATGTTTCCGATTTTTATTAAATTTGATCCATAGCTATTAGACACCAATTAAGCAAGATTTCCTGGATTTCAATTTTTTTCTTATTTTCATTATTAACAAGGAGAATTAAAATTAAATTAAATATAGCTCACATTAACCACCCTTACACCTAGAACCTGTATTTCAAAATTCATAATGATAGTTTAATTAGTTGATGAGTGAAATAAATAAAAATAAATAAACACATACATATACTTTTTTTGCTTGATAAGACTTTTTTATTTTTTCAATTTTTCGGGAACGATTGGTAGAACACATATACTTAAATTTATATAAATAGAGATTTACCGAAGATATTTATGATTTTTTTTTTAAATTTCCTCACACAACCACAAACAGGATTTTTATTTATCAAAGTGTAGTATCTGTTCCGATGGATACTGCACGCCTGTCCTGTGCAGTTCTAGGAGGTCCACCCTCCCAGGCTTCGCCTTCCCTCTTTGGGGAGGAGTAAGTTTATTGCTTACTGTCTGAGGCACCCCTACCGGGGAATGCCGACGGGGCTGCTCAGGCAATTTTTAAATGGCCAGAGTGCTCACCTCTCGAGCGCTGGCTTTTAACCCCACTTGCTCGACCCGATCTTGGGTCACATCTTACTTGTGGGAGTAAGATAAAACTGGCCTTGTGCCTAACTCCGCGAGGAGTAAATAAACATCTATTTTAAACTCTGCATGATTTCAAGTTTCATATCTTTTTTTTAATTAAAAATTCCTTTTAACACCAAAAATTAAAACCTTGGACATTGTGTATCGAAGGACTGTAATTCTATATGTACTTAAAGAGTGGGTCCATGATGGAAAGTGATAATTGATGGTTTCTACTGTACTACAAGGACGTGTGGCGTAACGGATGTAAGTGCTAAGTGATAATCAGTTCTAAGTGACAGTCTTCTGGAGGTTGCAGGTTCAATCCTCAGTACGGGCAGTACTAAGAATACAATTATGAGTTACTGAAGACTTCTACCCGGTCACGGCTGATGGAACGAGAGCAAGCTACCCCTGTGGATTAAATAAAGAATTCTGTTTGAAATTCTGTACAGATTTCTGAGTTCGACAAGATTAACCTGTAGAAGGTCGGAGGTTACATCGTCCGAAACGGTGTGAGAATAAAATCTAAGATTAAAAAAATAGTCCGAATAATCCAAATAACACCATTTTCTTCTTAGTGCAGTGTAAGGGATGCAGCATATTATTGTTATATAGTCTACTAGCAGGTGTACCCGCTTGGTACATCGTTATAGGGGCATCATTATCGAGAGATAACTCTTTGTAATCATTTACTTCTTTTAAGTCATTTAAATCATTAATATTTTAATCAACTTAAAATCCATATCTTCATTGATGACAAGCGTGTCTGTTGTTTTCCTCCCAGGACCGAGGCTGATTCAGTTAGCTGAAACAAAAGCCTCCTGACATGCTTTCTTAATATAATTATTCAATAATTCAAACAACACGTTCTTAGAAGAATAAACCATTTATTTAGCCAGATACTTGTCTCCTTATAGCTGAAAAGTCAAAAGGGGGAAGAGAGAGAGAGAGAGAGAGTTATGTTTTAAGTGCATAGCTTAATTATTAACCATTTTGTTAGATCATCAAAACAAATGTCTTGTTTCATTCCAAAACTGATGGTCCTTCGACTGACACTCTCTATTAGTCATGTCTGACATATTATTTACCTCCTTGCCAGGCAGTCAGATGCAAGGTCAGGTGTGGTTTTGATAAGTGCACTCTGGCCTACAAAAAATGCCTGAGCAGCCCCGTCTGCATTTCCCGGTAGGAGCGCCTCAGGCGATTAGCAATAAACTAACCTTTTCTCAGAGAGAGGGTAAAGCCTGGGAGGATTGACCTCCTAGGACTGAACAGAACCATACCTCAGCCCAACAGCAACAACATCCTTTCTTAATATAATTATTCAATTAATTCAAAGAACACGATATAAGAAGAATAAACAATTTATTCCACTAGATGCTTTGGTCTGTTTAACAATCTAAACTGACACAATGTTTATGCCTCCAAAAATCAAACCTCTGGTCCACATCCTTGGAGGTGGTAATGGGGTTAACAAGTGGAAGTGCTGTGTATCCTGAAATCGGATGTGACTTTTAATATATGTAACAGCAAGCAAACTGGAGCAAAGATCTCGAACACGAATGAATATGTATTTATTTGCGTGCACGTGGCCAACTCTGAACTATAACATTTTTTCACCGTAAAACTCTATTTTTGCTAAGCTACTTGCCCCAGAGCCAACGTCCATCACAAGCAGAACAAACGTCCGACTCCCATGTTGACTGATTCGAAAAGACCGCCTCTGGGCAAGCATGCAGTGTAGAGGCACGACAGTTACCCTGTGCGCATGTCTTCTGGAAGAGGACGGTGCTGAATACAAAATGTCCCCTTCCTGAATTATGACCGGCCAACATGTGAAACTCCTACGTTTACAATATATTTTGAATTATTTTTCTCAACCAACAATATGTTTCTATCCGGGCAACGCCGGATAAATACAGCTAGCGTATTTATATAAAAATATTAAATTAAGTATTTCTTACCATTTTGTGCCTCACTTCTGACCACATAAAGGACCAGCAGTAACTGAAAAAGAAGATGAATCAGATATTTTAGAAATTTCTAGAATTATTTTTAACAAAAAAATTCATGTCTAAACAATGTTAAGCTTCTAATATAAAAAGACAACTTTCAGGAAAAAATTTTCGAAAACTAAAGGAAAAAAAATCTTTTACAAATTAAAATCAAAAAAAAAATATCTGAAAAGTTTTTACAAAAAATAAGAATGTATATGTGTGTTCGCTACAGAATTATCAGTCATTTCTTTCGGATTATATCCAAGTTATCTCCCTTTGATTATACTGACAAACGAGAGAATACACTCTCATGTCCTGAAAGTCAAATATCTCATTCAGGAAATTTAGAATGCTACTCTCTCTTTTCGGACACAAATCGACCAGTTGCCATCTTAGCATGACTTACACCAAATCTGGTAGCAGTCGTCTTAGACTCCCTATCTTAGTCGCAGGCACCCTAGCTCCCACTTCTATAGTAGATATAAGTCGGCGGACTCAACCCATTTCTATAGTAGATATAAGTCGGCGGACACAAACAAAATAATGAACATCAAAATTATAAGTTCACAAAATGGATATTTTAAAAACATAATTTTAAGTGGAAGTTTACATAAATAAGAAAACATAGAATGTGTGTTTATATTTTGAGAGCCCTTGCAGAACAAGGGGGATTCATTAGATGAGATATTAAGGAAGTCCGAGTCTATAATTTAAGGGATGTGAAATATCCAAGGTCAGAAACGTTGTAATCGAAACTTCCCCACTCAATTATACAAATTACGTTTGATTGTAAGTTACGAGTCTTAAAATACATTTTGTTTTAAATCAGCAGACGAGAGCGTGAAAGAGTTAAGGCGTTGTGTGTGTGTGTCGCGTTAGTGTCAGAGTTTGTATGCGTATTACTGTGTGTGTGTGATTTGTGTGTGGTGTAGGTCACTTAAATAAATATATTATTTGTTATTTATAGAACAGCTTTGGGGTATCTTTTAGAATGATCAGTACTGTCGCGGACGGGGTCCAAAAAACTAACGAGAACGGGGTTATAAAAATAAATATGCAACAAGTGAGTTTAACCTACGTCGAGAAGAGATATTTGTCTACTTACCTATGATATTTGTTTGTATTTTTACGTACTATAAATGGGTTTTTATTAAATGTAAAAAAAAATTTCTTGTTCATTTTCTACTCGTATTCTTTCTAGACAAAATTTTTTTTTTTGCAATGTTCGTGTGACAAAACTATTGATTTCTAATAAATAGCAGTTGGAACGGTTTAAAAATACAAACAAATATCACAGGTCAGTTTTAAATTAACTTTTATCGACGACAGTTACTTTTATTTGTTGTATATATTTTTTTTTTTTTTAGCGTTTTCAGCGTACTGATCATTCTAAAAGATACCCCAGCTTTGTTTTCCTTTCATTTGACGACTTTTTTTATTACAAAATTTGGGTATTTTATAGAATAATCCGTACGCTGAAAATGCTCAAAAAAACAAATATACAACAAATAAAAGTAACTGTCGTCGATAAAAGTTAATTTAAAACTGACCTGTGATATTTGTTTGTATTTTTAAACCGTTTCAACTGCTATTTATTAGAAATCAATAGTTTTGTCACACGAACATTGCAAAAACAAAATGGCGCTTGCTCGTAAGGAAGTGAGCAGAAGACGCCATTTTGTCTAGAAAAAAGTACGAGTAAAAAATGAAGAAGAATTTTTTTTTTACATCTAATAAAAACCCATTTATAGTACGTAAAAATACAAACAAATATCATAGGTAAGTAGACAAATATCTCTTCTCGACGTAGGTTAAACTCACTTGTTGCATATTTATTTTTATAACCTCGTTCTTGTTAGTTTTTTGGACCCCGTCCGCGACTGTACTGATCATTCTTAAAGATACCCCATTATTTTCTTTCTTTACCTTAAAAAAAAAAAAAAAAAAATCGTACGAGAAAGAAAGTTTTTTCTTTTTCTTTTACGGGGGGGGGGGGGGGGAGGGGTACATTTGTAGATTAACACCCTCCACCCCCCAAAAAATGGATTGTACTTTTTTCTTTTTTTAGACGATTACATGTGAACAAATACCCTGAAAAACTTGGCAGAAGAAGAAAAACAAAATAAAATATCTTATTTTAGAATTTATTGTGTGGGATCAGTTTCGTATATAAATTTAACGTAAAATGATATCCCATTTCCAGCCATTCTTGCGTTTTATGGCAGTTGAAAGTTTTTACCGCTAACCTTAAGTCCGAGTGGCTGCCGGTTAGGGTGAGGATATAAGACCAAGCGCAGTGAATGTTTTGAAAAATGATTTATTGGCGAAAAATAATTTATTGAAATGTTTTTAAAAATAATTTTGGGAAGAAAGAAAGAACAGTAACACGATTACAATAAATAAGTAGAAACTAAAAAATAATAATATCGACCATGAAATAATTTAAAATATCTGGTACAACTGAGTGCACTGGAAGAGTTCATTACCGGGTGTACAAAACTCGGCCTTTTGGCTAAGATCAAAGTGTAGTATCTGTTCCGATGGATACTGCACGCCTATCCTGTGCAGTTCTAGGAGGTCCACCCTCCCAGGCTTCGCCTCCCCTCTTTTGGGAGGAGTAAGTTTATTGCTTACTGTCTGAGGCGCCCCAACCGGGGAATGCCGACGGGGCTGCCCAGGCAATTTTTAAATGGCCAGAGTGCTCACCTCTCGAGCGCTGGCTTTTAACCCCACTTGCTCGACCCGATCTTGGGTCACATCTTACTTGTGGGAGTAAGATAAAACTGGCCTTGTGCCTAACTCCGCGAGGAGTAAATAAACATCCGTAGAAAGGAGACAATACAAAGCCAAAATGAACTGAAACGAAATTACTCCATATCGTCCTGTAAATTAATCATAGTTCGTAATTCTTTCATAGTATTGTTCTCACTATTTCACTAACCCTTATCCTCGAGTGGCTTTTGGCCTTGGTATGGTGACCCATTAGTTTTTTTTTTAAAAAGTAAAGAAAGTTCAATAGCGCCAAAAAGTATAATGTAGATATATTGTATATCATGGCCGCGCGAAATGTAACAATTTACAAAAACAAATAAACTGTCCGCGTGAAAATTAAAAAATTACACTAGAAAATAATTTTTAAAAAACGTACAGGCGATTTAGTCGTTTCGCAGCCAAAATGGCGGACAATGAACCGTCTGCTAATTTTCGAATTCACAAATGAGTAAGTAAACCCAAATAAATTGTTTGGGACTAATTTCAAATCCACCTTAAATCATTTTAAAGGAAATATAGTTGGGAAATTAGTTCAAAACAATTTATTTGGGTTTACTTTACTTACACATTTGTGAGGTCGGAAAAAAAAAATCAGAAATTAGCAGACGGTTCATTGTCCGCCATTTTGGCTACGAAACGACTAAATCGCCAACAAACATCAATTTTAAAAAAAAACACACAATGTAACAATGTAAATAAAACAGTGTTTTTCGCTTTCCGTTTCAGGAACCCGATTTTCATTGGTATTTTTATAGAATCACCCCAACCATGGCCACCGAGAGTTACTCTCGGTGGCCATGCCCCAACCCCGTCTCTAAACAGGTTAGGGTTAGTATTAAGGGAATTTCAAGGGTGTTTCCATCCTGACGGCATATGACATAACAACCAAACTACTTATTTGCGACGGTTTTCAATGACAAACTCATTCTCAGGGCCCTCGAAACCCATAAAACCACACACACAAAAAAAAACGATTGGAGACATCAGTGATTTTATTAAATCCGTTACAGTTTCATTGTGTATGGTCACTGAAAGGTTATCGTAACTCATTACCGGATTTTAGCCAGCCATGGGGGATGATCCATTTAAGCGCCAAAATAAAAAAATACTTACACAAGTAAACAAAATAAAAACAGAAAGAAAAAAAAAACGATTACTTACGTATAAAAGTTTCATTGCGAAACCAACCCGTTTCACTGCTTGGTAATAATCAGCTGTTTAAAAATGAAAACAAATTAAAATGAGAAAAAAACGGAAAAATAATAAAACTCAAATTCAAAAATGATGATCGTCTCTGGTCCGGTGACAATCGTGTTTCGGAATAAATTAATCTTTTATTCTTATTTATATAAGAATGTAAAAACCCGAGTCAAAGTTCAGTTTTGTTTTCCAAGCAGCAGAAAAAAAAAGCATTTTTTTCCTCCTTTTTTATTTTTAGATTGTTTTGAAATTAGAAACTTTGAACTTGGGCATATCGATTGGAAAGATTGATTAGGCTAATCGATTGTTATACGATCAGGTGACAATTGCTCATTTAAAGATACCATTACATTTGATCAGGACCGATTGTATTTGAACGAGGGTTTCGTTACCTCGAGTTAAATTTTTGCCGAACGTCGTACACAGTCTAAAAATGTTGTGGTTAATTCCGATATTTAACCATTACTCAGAAGCAATTTTTATTTTAAAAATAAATAAACATTAAAACCACTAACTTATAGAGAGTTTACTCGCGTATACGAAAATTCCATAATAAAAACTAGGTCATAAAAATATAGTCGCCGTCTTTACAAACAAATCCAGAAAGAGGCTAGCTAAGGAAGAGAGATAACTCAAGTTCATAATTCTACCCTTTAACTAAAAAATTATGGACTTGATTTATCGTTCTTCCTTAGCTAGCCTGGTTCTCGACTTGTTTATAAAGATGTCGACTATATATTTTCCGGCTAGTTTTCATTTCGGTGTTTCACGTGTACGATAAAACTATAACTTTTTAGCGAGTTTTTAATGTTATATATATATATATATATATATATATATATATATATATATATATATATATATATATATATATATATATATATATATATATGGCGAATGGGCATAACAGGGGCCTAAGCTGGCTTCCGGTGGAAAATGGTTGAAGAAAGTGTCTACGGATGGCTGAAAGTGATACAACAATTTTTTTTTCATATTAATTTCAGACTTTTCTTTCATATTATAATAATTAACATAATACAGACTATTTGAAAAATAATTTATTTAATTATAAATAATATAGAATAATCTTTTTTTTTTTCAAGACAATGTTTTTGAGCAACGGAATGTGATTTTTTTTTTTTTTTCAATGTTGTTTTGGAAATATTTTATTAAACGTCATAATAATATCGTATCCAATACAGTATATTGCCGAAGAAATTTGTTTTAATTCGGCGGCGCCACAGAAATTCCTGTAGGTGACCATTTGAATTTTAATTTGCAATGAGCCCAGCTTCCTTCCACACGGTTTGTGTGGATTGTAGGGTCGTCCGGATCCACAAAGTTGTATGTGTGGTTGACCACAAAATGATTAGGTAGGGCATGATAGGCTCGCCAGCCATCCGTTATGATGCGGGTGCCTGGGCGAACATATCGCCGAATTATGGGTAAAAGAGTTTCTGCATCTCTCTTGTCGACTGGTACCATCATCGTCGCATTCGTTTCTCGCTCGACCATGCCGAGAACCCATTAGAAAAGTCTGATATTAATGTGAAAAAAAGAAAAGTCTGAAATTAATATGAAAAAAAAATTGTTGTATCACTTTCAGGCATCCGTAGACACTTTCTTCAACCATTTTCCACCGGAAGCCAGCTTAGGCCCCTGTTATGCCCATTCGCCATATATATATATATATATATATATATATATATATATATATCGTTTAAGTTATTTGAGAGTAATGACGAACTTATTTCATTGTAAATAATTTAGGTGTTTGAAATAGGAATTAACACGAATTTATTTGAACGTTTTTTTGATACCTAGCACATCACTTAATAAGTCCCGGGTCTGACATAGATGGTGCCATTAATAAAAAAATTAAAAAACTTCATATGATTTTTTTTATAAAGTACTAACCTTCAAATAGCACATGTTAAAATTTGAGCCCAATTATTAGTTTACAAATCACAGTTATTTAAGTGAAGCTACTGTTGGAAATACTCTATGTATGCTGCTTTGGCTTTTTGGCTAAGATCAAAGTGTAGTATCTGTTCCGATGGATACTGCACGCCTGTCCTGTGCAGTTCTAGGAGGTCCACCCTCCCAGGCTTCGCCTCCCCTCTTTGGGGAGGAGTAAGTTTATTGCTTACTGTCTGAGGCGCCCCTACCAGGGAATGCCGACGGGGCTGCCCAGGCAATTTTTAAATGGCCAGAGTGCTCACCTCTCGGGCGCTGGCTTTTCAAACCCCACTTTCCCGACCCGATCTTGGGTCACATCTTACTTGTGGGAGTAAGATAAAACTGGCCTTGTGCCTAACTCCGCGAGGAGTAAATAAACATCAAAGTGTAGTATCTGTTCCGATGGATACTGCACCCCATAGACTGGTATTGTCTTGGCCTTCGGGGCTTGATTTACGCCGGTCTGTCCTGTGCAGTTCTAGGAGGTCCACCCTCCCAGGCTTTGCCTCCCCTCTTTGGGGAGGAGTAAGTTTATTGCTTACTGTCTGAGGCGCCCCTACCGGGGAATGCTGACGGGGCTGCCCAGGCAATTTTTAATGGTCAGAGTGCTCACCTTCTCGGGCACTGGCTTTTCAAGCCCCACTTTCTCAACCCGACCTTGGATCACATCTTACCTTTGTGGGAGTAAGATAAAACTGGCCTTGTGCCTAACCTCCTGGCGAGGAGGTAAATAAATACTGTTGCAAATTTTCAAAATAATGGAAAAATTTGAATTGCGTGTGTTGATAAAGCATTGCTTTCTGATGGTAAAAAATACTGTTCAAGCAAAGCAATGGCTTGATAAGTGTTATTCGGAATCTGTTGGAAACAACGGTTAGGAAGTGGTATGCTGACGTCCACAAACTTGTTTTAGTCGATTGTAAATTAAGTTGCGTGAGATAGCAGAGGAGTTGAAGATATCATAAGGCAGTGTAGTCACTGTTTAACATGGACATTTGTCAATGAGAAAGCTGTGTTCAAAGTGGGTGCTGCGTTTGCTCACAGTCGATCAAAAACAGCACCACGTCGAAGATTTAGAACATTGTTTGGAGTTGTTTGAATGCAACAAAAAGGGAGTTTTTGCATCAATATGTGACAATGGATGAAACATGGATGCACCACTTCACTCCGTAGTCAAATCAGCTAAGTGGACAGCGGCAGGTTAAAGCCATCCAAAGAGACCAAAGATGTAAACATCAGCAGGTAGGGTTTTGACCTCCGTATTTTGAGATGTGATTACCTTGAGAAAGAAACAACCATCAATAGCGAATATTATATCGCATTATTGGTGTTAAACACACCAATAATGCAACGGCTATGAATGAAGAAGAAAAAAGTGCTCTTTCACCAAGACAATGCACCATGTCACAACTCGATCGCAACAATAGCATTTGAATTGGACAGCAGCAGGTTAAAGTCGTCCAAAGAGACCAAAGACGCAAACATCAGCAGGCAAGGTTTTGGCCTCCATATTTTTGGATGTGCAAGGTATTTTGTTGAATTACCTTGAGAAAGGAAGAATTATCAATAGCGAATATTATACTGCAATATTAGTGTGTTTAAAGGAAGAAATCGCCAAAAACAACGGCTACGAATGAAGAAGAAAAAAGTGATCTTTCACCAAGACAATGCACCGTGTCATTAATCGATCACAACAATAGAAAAACTACATGAATTGCACTTCAAATTGCTTCCGCACCCACCATATTTTCCATATTTATCCCCAGTGACTACTGGCTTCTCGTAGACCTCAAAAGAATGCTTCAGGAAAAGTGGTATGACATATTCTGGGGTGTATTTTGAGGCCAAAGACAAATCGCTCTATAAAAAGGCATCGAATTGTTAGAGAAGCGTTTGAATCAGTGTATCTGTGGCAGATCAATAGATCGATGAGACTGACGGGCATGGAAGGAAAGTGCTAGCCTGTTTAGTTACCCCTTTTCTTTCTAGATTCGTTCGGCTTACTCTCTCCTCTTCTTTCCTCTTCTTTTTATTTCTTTCTTTCTTCTTGAAGAGAGGATCACCTAGTGGTCAGGCTCGTAAAAATAAGTTATAACAGATGTGGCCAACGTGTGAACTCAGAAAAGTGTTCACACATGTTTTGAACAAGTGGGTGAGAAATAAACTTTTATAAAACCAGGGAATTATCGGAGAAAAATCAGTTTCTTGGCGACAACGGAATAACTCGCCTCGCTATCAATGAAGACAGCAACAACAACAAAAACACCCGACTTGAAGTGCGAACCCCAGATCCACTTTTAAGCACGCCTGCTGTCTTCCCCACAATAACATGCTTAACCAAAAAAACACACACGCATACTAAACTTTAAAGACAAATTTAACGCTCGTGTCGTTTCAAACATTTTCTATCCTGCAGAAACTTTATTGCTTTATTTTGCATTTTTGTAAAATTGTTTATTATATTATGTTTTATTTTTTTACTTTACAGTTTCTTTTTTATTAACAATATTATATTGTTAAAAGTTAGCACTCACAAACTGGTGATCCCTGTTATCGAATCGGTCTCAATTTACCTACACAAAATTAATTGTTTAGTATGGTGCTTGGTAATCCCTAAAGACGCGACCGTCGTCTAAAATACCAGACCCCAAAAAGGGAACCAAAGACACACACCACATATCCTCCTAGACTATGTTGATGAATAAAGTCGAATTTTGATAGGCCATACCCTTTCTTCTTCTCTGCACCCTCTCTCTCACAGACGTGATGTTGCTAGTCTCAGTTTTTTTTCTATAAATAATATTATGGCATGTGTTCTTCAGAGTTATGTGATCTATTCTCTGCTTCTTTTGTTCCAGCTTGTTTGACTCGTTGGCCAAGTGGTCTCCATCAATTCGCTGTTTTGATACATCATTGTAATACAGCTTCCTATTCCAGTAGCTTCTTTCCAAGAATTGCAGGCTTGTGGAACTTTTTTCCTGCTGACTGTTTTCCTCCTACATGCCTTGGTCTTTTTTTTTAAACAGAAACCACCACTTTATCAAGGCCGAGACCACCCATGGACAAATGTTAATGTGATTTCTATTTATCCTCCCTCCAGGAGATTAGACACAAGATTCATGTGGGTTTGATGGAAGCGTTTTCAGTGGAATGACTTGGATTTGAACCTGGCACACCCAGGTTCTCAGTCCGCGTCGATGCCAACTAAGCCACTGTGCCATCCCCGATTTTTCAAGACTAAGGCCAATAGGCATCTCCTGTCTTTGTGATAATCATATTTCGTACTTGTTATCCCCTTCATCAAGTGGCTTCATGCCTTGTCTGGAGTGATTTCCATTAAAAAAACAAAATACTACCTGATATCTATCTGTTATTGTTGCAATATGTATTATTTAGATTATTCGGACAACTGTTCTCATCTTGAGTGTTATTCTCACAACATTTCGGCCGATGTATCCTCTGACCTCTAGGTGTATCGTGTAAAACTTGAGAATCTTTCTGTCGAACTCGGGAATTTGTAAAGAACCCTTTATTTAATCCACGAGGGTAGCATGCTCTCGTTCTGTCAGCCATGACCGGGTAGAAGTCTTAATTCGCAATTATATTCTTAGTATCGCCTGCACTGAGGATTGAACCTTCAACCTCCAGAAGAGTGACGTCACTTAGAACGGAATATTACTTAGTACTTTGTTCGTTACGGAATGAATACTAGAATTGTCCGTGGATTAAATAAACGGTTGTGTTGGAAATTCCATACAGATTCCCGAGTTCGACAAGATGCACCTACAGAAGGTCGGAGGTTACACCGTTCAAAACGTTGTGAGAATAACACTCAAGATGAGAACAGTAGTCCGAATAATACAAATTATCAATCCTTATCTCAAAAATTTAGAAACATAATTTGGGTATATGTTACGACGCTCAGCAGAGGCGCGAACGGGGTCCAAAAAAAAGAACGAGAAAGAGTTTAAAAACATATAAGTCAACTTTACTTGTTGCAAATTTGTCTAGAATAGACATTTTTCTACTTACCTATGTAATTTGTTTGTATTTTTACGTAGTATAAATGGCTTTTTATTAGATGTTAAAAAAAAATTTCTTGTTTTTTAAAACATCTAGTTTCTCAAAGAAAATGCCTCTATATTATTACGTAGAGCGGCCATTTTGAATTCTTCGAAACCCCTCTGTCGGACATAAATTTCTAATAAATAGCACTTCAAACGGGTTTAAAATACAAACAAATAGCACATGCAAGTTTGAAACTAACTTTTACAGCTTACAGTTACTTTTATTTGTTGTAAATTTGTTTTTTAAGCGTTTTTACTCTGTTGAGTCTCGTAAAAGATGCCCCATAATTTAACTACAATCCATTTAAAATATTACTTAGTCCGGTCCAGAAAATGTGGGTATCTTTCAGAATGATCAGTACAGTCGCGGACGGGGTCCAAAAAACTAACGAGAACGGGGTTATAAAAATAAATATGCAACAAGTGAGTTTAACCTACGTCGAGAAGAGATATTTGTCTACTTACCTATGATATGTGTTTGTATTTTTACGTACTATAAATGGGGTTTTATTAGATGTAAAAAAAATTTCTTGTTCATTTTTTACTCGTTTTCTTTAGACATTATGGCGTCTTACGAGCAAGCGCCATTTTTTTTTTTTTTTTTGGAAGTTCGCGTGATAAAACTATTGATTTCTACTAAATAGCAGTTGGAACGGTTTAAAAATACAAACAAATATCACAGGTCAGTTTTAAATTAACTTTTATCGACGACAGTTACTTTTATTTGTTGTATATTTGTTTTTTTGAGCGTTTTCAGCGTACTGATCATTCTGAAAGATACCCGAAAATGTATATTATGAAACATCTTTATCTCATCAGGATTTAATCCAATTGACCAAGGGGAATAACTCTTAACTTTACTTGAAGGATATCCAAAGAGTAACCTTCCTTACAACTAAAATTTAATTTATTTTACTGTATAAATTTAAAAAAATAAAAATTATAAACTAAAATGACTTCTCAGGCAACACTGGGTGGATACGACTAGTAGTAAATAAATAAAATAATAATTTATTGTGCAATTATCAAAGTTAAATTGAGGCAAGAAACACATGCACATGTTCCGTTGTCTCATAATTTTATTAATAAACTAGCAGGGTGACCCGACGTTGCTCAGGATTGAATGAGGATCACTACCTCAGCTCTCGATGGCTGTGGATCGATAACATCGACATGCCAGTGTAGCAGACCTTGTACATGTTCGAATAAAAGCATTCAATATATATATATATATATATATATATATATACACATAAGATTATGACATTAAGAACGTTTTGGAGTTAAAATCACTTTAGTATTACGTAGTAATGGGGGGGGGGTCATTTTAATACATTTTTCGTCTTGGGCGATACAAAAAACAACATGGCACCATGAGCTAAATGGAATACTTGGTTCCAGGTTCCTTTTTGCTAAAATCTTGATTATCCTAGCTTACACATTTCAGGTCTCGGCCTTTTGGCTAAGATCAAAGTGTAGTATCTGTTCCGATGGATGCTGCACTTCATAGATCGGTATTGTCTTGGCCTTCGGGGCTTGATTTACGCCGGTCTATGGGTCTGTCCTGTGCAGTTCTAGGAGGTCCACCCTCCCAGGCTTCGCCTCCCCTCTTTGGGGAGGAGTAAGTTAATTGCTTACTGTCTGAGGCGCCCCTACCGGGGAATGCCGACGGGGCTGCCCAGGCAATTTTTAATGGCCATAGCGCTCACCTTCTCGAGCGCTGGCTTTTCAAATCCCACTTTCCGACCTTGTGTCACATACTCCCATTGTGGGTGGGTGTTAAATAACGCCTTTTGGCTAAGATCAAAGTGTAGTATCTGTTCCGATGGATACTGCACGCCTGTCCTGTGCAGTTCTAGGAGGTCCACCCTCCCAGGCTTCGCCTCCCCTCTTTGGGGAGGAGTAAGTTTATTGCTTACTGTCTGAGGCGCCCCAACCGGGGAATGCCGACGGGGCTGCCCAGGCAATTTTTAAATGGCCAGAGTGCTCACCTCTCGAGCGCTGGCTTTTAACCCCACTTGCTCGACCCGATCTTGGGTCACATCTTACTTGTGGGAGTAAGATAAAACTGGCCTTGTGCCTAACTCCGCGAGGAGTAAATAAACATTTCAAAGGGTGGTTTTCTTCTTCAGATTACGTGCGTAACTGGTGCTAAATAAATGTTAACTCGAAATGGTTCCTCATTTTACTAATATTTAAAAAAAAAAAAAAACATTTTCATTACCTATACGATATTTTTCATCGCATTCTGTTTATGGCGTCGATCTTAACGCTTACCGTTTAAGCGATAAGAAAACTTTTGGCACTTCTGCATTTTTTATGAACACGCAGATTTTCTGTCCTTCTACTGAAAATAAAGGGAAGTAATTCAACCGGAAGTTACTTATTTACAACTTAAAAAAAAAATGCAAGACTGATTTGTTTTTGGGTAACAAGAAACAATTAACAATTTCTTTTTTTTATTATATGAATTAAAAATTTTATAAATAAAAATGTAAAGTTTTGATTGGGGTGGGGGGGAATGAATTTTTTGGTCAACATTGATTTTGTTTTTTTTTTAAATATATTGTAGTAGAAAAGTTTTGGTCGTCGGATACGGCCCGTATTGTTCTTTCTTCGTGAAAATAGACTTTCGTCTATCTCCACGAAGCAGTCTTTGACATGACCGGCATGTCCGACTGCAAGAAATCAGGCGATGTGCCTGTAAAAAATCAATTGTTTTCTGCGTCTGGTTCATTAAATTACCAATGTCGCGAAGATTCAAATCATTTAACTCCATTCTACTAAATTCTACTTCCACTCCCGGTAAATTCGACTTCCGGTGAATTCTGAATAAATGGGACTTGGAGAAAACTAAACGGAACTCTTCAATTTCGATTTCTTAATCGGCTGCGTGTTCATAAAAAATGCAGAAGTGCCAAACTTTTCTTTGTTAATATTTATTTATTATTAAATAATAAAAAATGAAATCTGATCATCTTTTTGACGTGTTTTACTTTTACATAAATAATAATTGCATAAAATGGAAATCGTTGATGAATTGGTAAAATTAAATTAATTTGAAAAGTTGGCTGAAATTTTAAAATCAAAACAAAAGTAAAACATGAACTTAGGTTATTTTTGTATGCGGTCTTACCGGGTCAGCGTGGTTTGCCCGCACATGCGCAGATGGTATGCCTGCCCCTCTCTAACCCTTCCAGTTCCCCTCCTCCCTCTCTAATCCTTCCAGTTCCCCCTCCTCCCTCTCTAACCCTTCCAGTCCCCTCCTCCCTCTCTAACCTTCTAGTTCCTCCCTCCTCCCTCTCTAATCCTTCCAGTTCCCCCTCCTCCCTCTCTAACCCTTCCAGTCCCCTCCTCCCTCTCTAACCTTCCAGTTCCTCCCTCCTTCTCTTACCCTTCCAGTCCCCCCCTCCCTCTCTAACCTTCCAGTTCCCCCCTCCTCCATCTCTAACCCTTTCAGTTCCCCCCTCCTCCCTCTCTAATCCTTCCAGTCCCCCTCCCTCTTTCTCTCTCTCTCCCCCTCTCTCTCTCTTACAAGCCGATCCGAGATACCAACCATCCTGAGAGTCTAGGTACTTACCTCCCTTCCACTGCGGTAAGCCGTGGCCACCGAGTAACTCTCGGTGGCCACGGGTAAGCTGTGCTAGAAGGTGGGGAGAATAAGTCAGCGCACAAAAGGTGGTGCACTCTGGAGCCTTAAAAATTACCTGAGCAGCCCCGTCGGTATTCCCGGGTGAGGGCGCTTCAGCAAGTTAGCTATAGACTAACCTCTTCCCAAAGCGAGAAAACAAGGTCTGTGACCGTGGAACTTCTAGAGCTGATCAGAACAAATACCACAACCCAACAGAAAAAAAGGTGCAAGTACAGAATTCGCCCGACATTAAAAAAAAAAATGAAGAAATATCTTTATGATGGCGGAGAGCATATATCGTATACCAAACATCACAGTAAATTGATCAAGTAGTTTTTTTGGTTTTATAAAAGAAAATCAAATTTTATCGGGAAACGAGGATCGTCGATATATTTCGTTACCCGACAGGGGAGATAACTCCAACTTTTGAGTCAAGAGTTTAGAATTAGCCTTGGAAAAAAGAACAGTTTTAACACGAGCCAACAAAACAAATATACAACAAATAAATGTTACCAAAGGCAAGATAAGTTATTCTTTGAACTACCTGGAAATATTTTCTTGTGTTTTAACTTATTTTAAAGCGTTTTTTAGTTCAATGTCCGGCAACCAATATATCTAATATGGTGTCTATATATCGACGATCGTCGTTTACCCATAAAATTTGATTTTTTTTTTTTTTTTTTTTGTAAAAAAAAAACTACTTGATCAATTTATGTGACTTTTGGTGTACGATCTATGCTTTCCGTCACATCATAAAGATATTTCTTTTTTTTTTCTTTTCATGTCGGTAAAATTCTGAACTTGCACCGAAAAAAAAAGCCCACCACCGTCACAATTCAGTCTCTTTTGGACTAGTTGTTAAGGACGGATCCTCGACTGGTATGATTGGCATAAGAAAGGAGACGGGTTCCTTCGCCTCAACGAGATACCAGCCTCGATTTTACTTGGCATCATCCTGGCATTTACGGGTCTGGCCTGTGTGGATCCAGTCTCTATACTTGCCGGGATGAGGTGTGGTTTGGTTTGACCATAGGATGTGCACAATCCCAAGCGTTACCTTGTCCTTTGGGGGGGGGGGGGATAATTAATTGCCAGTCGCCTGTAGTGCTCTTACCGGGGAATGCAGACATGTTCGTTCTCGGTTATTTTTGCACCCAACCAGAGTCCCCTCCCTCCCAAGGGGAACGGCTTATAGCCTCGTTCAGTGACCTTGCGCATAAGAGGGATGCTCATGAACCCTGCTTTGTTATCATTCTGGCAACCTATGGTCCGTCCTGAACCATCAGACCCTTCCGAGACTGAGGCAATTTTCCTAGACTGAGACAATTTTCATTTTTGCTACCAATCCAGAGTGCCCTTTTTAGTCGAGCTGGATTTTCTCCACATTAAAAACCGACCTATTTTTTTTTAAAGGGGTTTACTAATGGATTATCACTTATCAAGGCCAAAAGACGCTCGAGGATAAGGGTTAATGAGATGGCGAGATTGTCAGTTGAGAGATGAACAACCTTATGAGAGGATTGAGAACGTTTGCTGAGATGGACCAAGTTTGAATACTTGTATGGGGACGGTTCATAGCAACATCTTGGATTTGAAGACGACCATGTTGTAGTCTGTAGGGAAGCAGTCCCGTCGTAATGTGTTCCGCAGACAGAAAACCCTTGCGAAAAATCTGTTTGTGGAAATTCCGCTTTACGCTAGGCACACAGAGGAAAAAAAGAAAAGATTTTTTCGTTGTGGTGGCAGACGAGTTCGTGCTGTGAATGTCTTACACCGAGAAACCATAGATTGAAGCTCAGTCGAGCACCTTCCATGTAAATAACGATAGAGTAGAGAGAGACTAGCACCGTCTCTTCTGTGAGAAAGGGGTTGTAAGAAAGAAAAGAAACCATTCCTCACTATTTCGAAGTCAGTTTTGAATTTTGTCTAGGCAACGAAGAATACTCTAAGCAGCGTCTCCCCAAATGTGGCATCAGTACTCCATCTTAAGACTTGTGTCTTTTTGTCCTTTTTTTTATGGAAGTCGCTCCAGACCAGGCATGAAGTCATTTTTATGTAAGGAGCTAATTATAATAATAAAAAGGGAGGGGAAAATAGAATCAAGACAAACCAAGCCTGAAAGAGACCCCACCACCAGCGTTCAATCTCCTGGACTCCAAACAAGCTAACCAAGAAGTAGGTCCTTCGAGAGGAAGGGGTTACAAGGCGTGCTGACAAAAAAAAGTCTATCCCGTGTCTTCATGCAATAGAGGCATTTAACTCGTAAATGCTTTTTTCTTTATATTGGTTTGACATCGAAAATACTGATTACATATTTAGCGGGTGTACTGATGCAACGTCATACTAATACCTACTCACACTTGCTAACAGGCATCATTTAGTAAGAAATTTTACATCCTTCTGAGATACTGTTCTACTATGGATGGAAGACGTTAATCACATGTTTTAACAATTGAAACTTGTATTATTAACCCTTAAATGCTTTACTTTTTTATATGGGTTTGAAAAAAATGTTATCATCAAAGATACTGATTACCTATTTAGCAGGTGTGCTGATGCAACATCACACTAATACCTACTCACACTTGCCAACAGGCTCGTTGCAGATGTGAAACAAGTTGCAGTTAGGCACATTTTCGTTGAATATTATATTAAATAGGCATTTTGTTGGAATGTGTCATATTTGAAACAAAAAGCATTTAAAGGTTTAAATTATTTAAATGCGTCTTTTTTGTTTTTCGCGCTATACCTTGAAGACCTTTGATTTCTTTTATTGTCAATGAAATTAATTCAGCGGCATCTGCCTAATCGATTCCTATGACAATAAATAAACTGATTATAGTTCAAATTATTTCTACAGACTTTCTGAAATTCAATCTTTAATGCGAATTGAAATGATGTAATTGCTGTTTTAAGTTACATTTTTATTCTATTTTGATTCTATTTGAAAGATAATAACCCAAAGTAAATCAGTAATCGATTTTAAATAATATGGCTGAAATCAAGGAGAAGCTTCCTCAGTCATGTCAAACCCCTAACAACATCTCAGGAAGAGACCAGACTACAGCTGCGGACCAGACGGCTAGAGAATGCCCCCCTCCTACTACTGACATGGGAATTCCCTTTTCTAAGGGCCTCCCTCCCGGTTCAGAGGCACCCTGGCTCCAATGGAAAACACTCAACCGCCTGAGAATGGGGCGATCAAAAGTTGCTATGAGTATTTATTTACTCCTCTCCAGGAGTTAGGCACAAGGCCAGTTTTTATCTTACTCCCATAAGTAAGATGTGACCCAAGGTCGGGTCGGGAAAGTGGGGTTTGAAAAGCCAGCGCCCGAGAGGTGAGCACTCTGGCCATTAAAAATTGCCTGGGCAGCCCCGTCAGCATTCCACGGTAGGGGCGCCTCAGGCAGTAAGCAATAAACTTACTCCTCCTCAAAGAGGGGAGGCGAAGCCTGGGAGGGTGGACATCCTAGAACTGCACAGGACAGACCCATAGACCAATGTAAATCAAGCCCCGAAGGACAATATCAGTCTATGGGGTGCAGTATCCATTGGAACAGATACTACACTTTGATCTTAGTCAAAATGCCAAGGTTAGGCTACATAACTGAAAATGGGAATGGGGCGATCAAAAGTTGCTACAAAACTGACCCAACCATCTGTGAATGTGGAGGGGTGAACCATACGATGCAACGCTGCTTTGTCTGCCCCCTACTGCCCAACCGGTGCAGCTTGAAAGATTGTGCAGTGTACAACAATAATGCAAAAGACTACGAAAGTGAGAAACTGTTGTATGACCACATGCATCAAAGATACGCAAAGAAGAAGACGCCGAAACGATTGCTTATGGATGATATAATAGTATTAAATTCAAAATTATACCATTATATGATTAAATAACAATTTCAGAATCAAATTTTTTTTTTTACACATGTTTCTAGAGTAATTAAAAATAAACATAGGTAATGAAGGCTGCTTACTCCAAACAACAATCCCACATCATCAGAAACCAGAACAAAAGATACATCCGAAGGTACTCCGGAGCTTCATTTTTGTATCTGGAAGTTGCCAGCCTAGTAGAGATCACAACGGCTATCAGTGATGAACGCTATCTCCTTCATGGACGTGAACCAACGGTCCAACGACTGAAGTTAAGTGGAAGCTTCCTCAGCCATGTCAAAGCCCTAACAACATCCCAGGAAGAGACCAGACTACAGCTGTGGACTAGACAGCTAGAGAATCCCCCCCCCCCGTCCGGTTCAGAAGCACCCTGGCTCCGATGGAAAACACTCAACTGCTTGAGAACGGGTATGGGGCGATCAAAAGTTGCTATGAGTAGATGGGGCTACAAAACTGACCCAACCATCCGTAAATGTGGAGAGGAGGACCATACGATGCAAAACACTTCCTTGTCTGTCCCTTACTACCCAACAGGTGCAGCTTGAAAGATCTTTCAGAGTGCAACAATGATACAAAGGACTGCGCAAAAAAAGTGCGAAACTGTTGTATGAACACATGCTCCAACGACACGCAAAGAAGAAGAATAATATGCACTTGAATAATTTGTCAAAGACTTTTTTAATTAAAATAACTTGCAAAAATATGCTCCTCCTATGGTCGCATATTGTTGCTTGTATATATAATGTAAGTGTTGAGTTTGGTAGTGAACAGTGGATTATGAGAATTTATTTGTGATACACGCAACCTCTCCTGCAAAAAGGGGGGGGGGTTAATGCCTGGGAGAATGAAAACAGAACAGAAACTACACTACACACCTGGATAGGATGACGTACTGCCCAGAAGGATGGTCTCATGGCATCAGAATAGATACTACACTAACCCCTCCAAAAAAAGGAGGATGTAATGACTGGAAGGATGGTCTCATGACATCAGAACAGATACTACACTACCCCCCCCCCAAATAAAAAGAAGGATGTTATGTCTGTGAGAATGAAAACAGAACAGATATTACACTACATCCTGATAGGATGAGGTACTGCCCAGGAGGATGGTCTCATGAAAACAGAACAGATACTACACTACCGCCCTCCAAAAAAAGGAGGATGTAATGCCTGCGAGGATGGTATCATGACAACAGAACCCCCTGAATTGAGCATTGAAAGATACTACTATAGAACAATTAATAGAAGTAATAGTATAGGGTCGGCTTCAGACAGACAGATACGAAATCTCCATTGGTAGTAGATGTCAAAATTAGGCCTCTAAGCTTGTACATCCGGATTCTTCAGTCAATTTGTAAACAAAATTATTTTTTATTTGTTTAATTTACTAATGAGTCACAACTTATAAAGGCCAAAAGCCACTCAAGGGTTAACGAGATAGACAGATTGTCAGTGGAATGATGATGAATATTATGAGAGGACTAAAAATAATGAATAGAGTAAATAACATTTTATGACTTATGAAGACGGTTTATGACAAATGTTTATTGACATTGTTTGAAATTGACCATATTGTAGCCCTCGGGGAAGCAATCATGTGGCAACGTATTCTACAGATAAGAAGTTCTTAAGAAGAAACTGTTCATGGAAATTTCATTTGAATTACAAAAAGATGAGAAAATTTTAAAATTATAAATTAAAAATATACTTGTTTATTTTCACTAAGACAATGAAATGTCTGCATAACATAAAATTAGAAACTCTATTTACCGAGGATTGATATCTCAAGAAATTAATATTAATGTTATGCTTAAAATATACCACAAAATACAAGTTGTATTGATTTACTCCTCTCCAGGAGTTAGGCACAAGGCCAGTTTTTATCTTACTCCCACAAGTAAGATGTGACCCAAGGTCGGGTCGGGAAAGTGGGGTTTAAAAATTGCCTGGGCAGCCCCGTCGGCATTCCCCGGTGGGGGCGCCTCAGGCAGTAAGCAATAAACTTACTCCTCCCCAAAGAGGGGAGGCGAAGCCTGGGAGGGTGGACCTCCTAGAACTGCACAGGACCGACCCTTAGACCGGTGTAAATCAAGCCTGAAGGCCAAGACAATACCATTCTATGGGGTGCAATATCCATCGGAACAGATACTACACTAACAGTTTATTTTCTCTCCCGCCAATGGACTAAACAATAAAACATTCTAAATAAAACAGCAACACTTTAATTAATTGTATGAATCATTTTTATTAATATTACTTTATCGAAAAATATTGTAAATACATATGTAAATTTGAGAATAGCAGTTATAAGTGTATATTTGTAAATATGAATTTATTAAAAGTTTCAATGAAATGAATTATGTAAATTGCAAAACCTGCCTGTTGTCTGAGCGAGTTTTGGTAACAGTATATAAAGAAGTTGAAAGAGCATTATATTTAGTAAGAAGGCACCCCATAGACTGGTATTGTCTTGGCCTTCGGGTCTTGATTTACGCCGGTCTATGGGACTGTCCTGTGTAGTTCTAGGAGGTCCACCCTCCCAGGCTTTGCCTCCCCTCTTTGGGGAGGAGTAAGTTTATTGCTTACTGCCTGAGCCGCCCCTACCGGGGAATGCCGACGGGGCTGCCCAGGCAATTTTTAATGGCCAGAGTGCTCATCTCTCGGGCGCTGGCTTTTCAACCCTCACTTTCCCGACCCGACCTTGGGTCACATCTTACTTGTGGGAGTAAGATAATTGGCCTTGTGCCTAACTCCTGGAGAGGAGTAAATAAATATTTAGTAATATTCTTAACACATTGTGTGTTCGAATCGCAGTCTCGTCTTGAACTTTCTTTCTACTTTATTTATATGTTATTTAATGTTGTTTAATGTTGTTTAATGTTATTTAATGTTATTTAATGTTATTTAATCTAAATTAAGTAATTAATAGTTTCCCAACGTAATTCTAAGATATACAAGATTATTAACGCTAACTTGAAAAAAATAAGTAAATAATAATTAACCAGGCCTACCATCTCTTAGTTTACAAAAATTCTGGCCGACGGACAAACAGACAGACAGACAGACAGACAGAGAAAGTGTTCGTTATAACGACCAAGAAGATCGAAATGCTCGAGTGATGGACACCAAAAGAACTCATGGATCCGTACTTCATCAATTACAACCTGAAACTCGAAAATAATACAAAACCGCTCGCAGGGTCGACAAAAGAATTTTAAAAATACAAAACCAGGAAGATTTCGTATCAGCCAGACTGAGCAGCTGTGATACAGCAAAACAGCTGTATCTGAATGACTACATAAGAACTAGTTAATACCCGCTCCTTGAGCGGGGTTGGTGCAGTACCTGGGTATGTCAAATTTCCATCTTTACCTAGTTTCTACCGCTTTCGCAGCTAGTACAAAGAAAAGTTTTGTGAAAAAAAAAAGAAGCTACTTAGTATTTGCATGTTTTTATTGGCAAAATTCCCGAAATATTAAATAAATGATTTTTAATAATCATCCGGACATCACACAAACAGCTAACACCACACTTGCTGTTATGTAAGATTTTAAGAAAAAATAAATAGTAAGTCACATTTCGAATTCGATTTATTATTTTTGTTCCTTCCAGCTTACATCTTACCCGGAATTTGCATTGCCCACAGCCTTTTAATAACATACTACTATTAGAAATTATGTTTTCAAGCAAAAATAATTCGCTTTGAACTAATACCAAATATCCTTCATGTCTACTTGTTTTGAGGATTATTAAGAAAAAAAGTTACTTAGTTTGAAAGCATATTTATGTAATGTTTTTTTATGTTATGGTAATTACTATGAATTTATAAAATAAAATTTTTTTTAAATAATAATAATAAGCAAATAATAATAATGAGCGGATAAGCCAATAATAAGCAAATAATAAGCAAATAATAAGCAAATAATAAGCAAATAATACACCAATAATAAGCCAATAATAAGCAAATAATACACCAATAATAAGCAAATAATAAGCAAATAATAAGCAAATAATAAGCCAATAATAAGCAAATAATACACCAATAATAAGCCAATAATAAGCAAATAATAAGCAAATAATAAGCAAATAATACACCAATAATAAGCCAATAATAAGCCAATAATAAGCAAATAATAAGCCAATAATAAGCAAATAATAAGCAAATAATAAGCCAATAATAAGCAAATAATAAGCCAATAATAAGCAAATAATAAGCCAATAATAAGCAAATAATAAGCCAATAATAAGCAAATAATATACCAATAATAAGCCAATAATAAGCAAATAATAAGCCAATAATAAGCAAATAATAAGCCAATAATAAGCAAATAATAAGCAAATAATAAGCAAATAATAAGCCAATAATAAGCAAATAATAAGCCAACAATAAGCAAATAATAAGCCAATAATAAGCAAATAATAAGCCAATAATAAGCAAATAATAAGCCAATAATAAGCCAACAATAAGCAAATAATAAGCCAACAATAAGCAAATAATAAGCCAATAATAAGCAAATAATAAGCAAATAATAAGCAAATAATAAGCAAATAATGAGCCAATAATAAGCCAATAATAAGCAAATAATAAGCAAATAATAAGCAAATAATAAGCCAACAATAAGCAAATAATAAGCAAATAATAAACCAATAATAAGCAAATAATAAGCCAATAATAAGCAAATAATAAGCCAATAATAAGCAAATAATAAGCAAATAATAAGCCAATAATAAGCAAATAATAAGCAAATAATAAGCAAATAATAAGCCAATAATAAGCCAATAATAAGCAAATAATAAGCCAATAATAAGCAAATAATAAGCCAATAATAAGCAAATAATAAGCAAATAATAAGCCAACAATAAGCAAATAATAAGCAAACAAGCATACCATCAGTCCTGTTCTTAGTCAGAGGAGGAAACATTTTCCGAGACTGAGACAATTTTCATTTTTGCTACCAATCCAGAGTGCCCTTTTTTAGTCGAGCTGGATTTTCTCCACATTAAAAACCGACCTATTTTTTTAAAGGGGTTTACTAATGGATCATCACTTATCAAGACCAAAAGACGCTCGAGGATAAGGGTTAATGAGATGGCTAGATTGTCAGTTGAGAGATGAACAACCTTATGAGAGGATTGAGAATGTTTGCTGAGATGGACCAAGTTTGAATACTTATATGGGGACGGTTCATAGCAAAATCTTGGATTTGAAGACGATCATGTTGTAGTCTGTAGGGAAGCAGTATCCAGTTTTTAAAAATCCTTTAGATTTACACAAGATTTTAACTCGGATATTGACATTGTAAAAATTACTGCTATCCCTTTTGAAATGTTGGCACCTTTTTATTTCCGTTTTTCTCGCCAGTACCGGCCAATTCAACCCGAAGACAAAACAGTTTTCGCCAAACTCTGTCAGCAAAAGAATACTGACGTTAAAACTTCTTTAAAAGAGCCGAACTCAGAGAGAGCCCTTTTAAAGAATTATTTGAAGAAGCCAGAGGCTTTTATGTACAAGAACAAAGTGTCCTTTAAAAAAAATCCCTTTTCATGTATAGGGAAGTTTTGAAAGAATTCCAGACATTCAGCTCCCAGAAGAAAGCCTGTTTTCGGACCCGTCGTTCCAAGAGCGAAATTATCCTGTTGAAAAGGATATTTTATTTACAGATTTTGAGTGAAAAACCCCAAAACTTTCTACCCTTTGTGGGTTTTATTTAAGATTTTTTTTTGGAAGATAGCGAAAGACTGAGGAGAAGAGAGACTTTTGAACCCGTCTTAGGGACATTTTTTTTATTGTATTTGTTTTATTCTTCTTTTCATCCCTTTCAAGTAAGACATCTCGTTTTTGTGTATTTGGTGGAAAAGCAAGACTTCTCGTTTTTCTTACTACTTTTCATTATTGCTTTTTCATTAGAACGGATTTGTTCTGTCCTATCTATCTATTTTTCGATGTCATTTGAGATGATAATATTTACTTGAATAACGTGGTTATTTCCGTTTATCGTCTGAACCCCCCCCCCCTTTTGAAAGAATAGTTCTGTAGCAGGAGCTACAAAAGCTACAGACGGACATAAAAAATCAAATGGTGTTGATTTCAACTCCTTTTCCTTCTCAGCGTTGATTGATACCCTTTCTTTATATCTAACAAAAAAAAAGGGAAAATCTCGTGGGAAACGCTCTGGCTGAAAACTTCGGCCAATCAAGAAACGACACATCAGTGACCAACGCGAGATTTTGGACTGCCTCTCTTTTCTCCTTTCTGTTTCAGCCGACAGCACACACAAAGAGGGCCGTTGTCCACTCCCCCCCCCCCCCGGCTCGATCGAGGAGGGGGAGGCTAAAGTCAAAAAGTATGTAACCACTTTAAATTTCCCCTCACAAACAAAGAACTATATTCAAACACACACACACACACACACACACATACAGTGCCACAAATAGACATACGCAACTTTCCAACACTCGCACACACACGCATTTTGTACAAAAATCTATGGCCTACGATCACTACAAAACAAAGGACACTATGTTAACGAACTATTCAGATTAACAATTAATTCTTACTAACACCATTAAACATAGAATAAAAATGTTGTTGATCGTAAAATGGTTGTTAGTTAATTGATAAAGTTTCCCTTCGTTTGCCATGTAATAATAATAATATATCCTTTGTTTCCCTTGTTTGCTATATTCTGTTCGTAACGCAAATAGGTCACAAATGACTAAGTAAACCAAAATATCAATTCTTTGTTGTATTCTCCTTAAAATAATTTGTGACCCTAATTATTTATCTCAATGATATAGGGATTAAAAAACCTTAATTAATCAAGGCTCTTCTATCATAAATGAACCAGACCAGCTGGGACCCTCAAATAAATATGGGTCCCCGAGCGTTGGGATGGCATGCCGCCATATTGGAATCCTCTCCCAACATCTCCTCCTAGGCCCGTAGAGACTCCATTTTTTATGTATTTTTTATCAAGTTACCTCTTTGTGACTTCTTGCATGTTTTCTGTATTTTTTTATTTACTGGTACTCAGGTTAACATTGCTAACCCAGCTACCAGTTTTCATGTAAATAAAACTCTATTGAATCACTACCGAATATATATATATATATATATATATATATATATATATATATATATATATATATATATAGTGTGTCAGGTTGTATATGAAAAGAAATCAAATAAAGTGCTCGATCATATAAGAGAGCTAATATAATTTATTTAGATACTGTATATTACATAATTCAGCAATGTACTGCGGTTTCATCCAAAAGGGCAGATTTAGACATCTTTAGTAAATCTCTGTGCCCAGTGGAATCATCGGCAAGCTGAAACGATTGTAGTCACGCCTGACGCCATTTCCTGTCGGGCATGACTACAATCGTTTCAGCTTGCCGATGATTCCACTGGGCACAGAGATTTACTAAAAATGTCTAAATCTGCCCTTTTGGATGAAACCGCGGTACATTGCTGAATTATTATACAGTATCTAAATAAATTATATATATATATATCTCGACATGAACCCAACCAATATATATATATATATATATAAAGATAAATGAAAGAAGAGGGATAAACATGTACGAATTACAAATCTATTTCAACTTCGATTGTTCAATGCAAGGTGTACTCAGTAAACACATGTTTATTATTTTTTCCTTAAGCCAAGGTTTTTCAAAGATTAAAATCTTATCATCAGAGGAATTACATAGATGGATAAGTTGGCAGTGGAAAAGCCAAAATTCCCAAAAGCCAAAATATATATATATATATTATTGGTCGCTTATTTCAGGCGTAAGTATAAAACATTAAAAAAAGGCTTACGGTACCACTAACCCTAAGTCCGATGGTGGTTTCCACTCGAGTTAGGGAAAGCTTTTTTTTTCTTATTTTCTTTAATCATTTAAGCATGAAATAAGCGACCATCGCAAAAAGAAAATTTCGACCGCTATTTTGATTGACGAAATTTTGAAATAACAAAACTTACAAATAGTTTCCAAAAGTTTAAAACTATGCCTGTCGATAGAATATTAAATTTTCACTCGTTTGGTAACAGTTATTTGTTGTATATTTGTCCCCCCCCTCTCTCTTTTAGTTGTTAATTATACTGCACTTTCGTCGGCGATTTCGTCGTTTCGCAGCCAAAATGGCGGACAACGAACCGTCTGCTAATTTTCGAATTCACGAATGAGTAAGTAAACCAAAATAAATTGTTTGGACTAATTTCCCAACTGTATTTCCTTTAAAATAATTAAAGGTAAATTTGAAATTAGTCCAAAACAATTTATTTGGGTTTACTTACACGTTTGTGAGGTGTGAAAAAATTTAGAAATTAGCAGACGGTTCATTGGCCGCCATTTAATTTGGGCTGCGAAACGACTAAATCGCTCTTTTGGTCAAATCTTTAAACTAACAATCGTCGACTGATCATACGCAATCAAGTAACGTTTATTAATAAGTTAATGTGTTCAAGTTCAAAGTTTCTAAATTCAAAACAATCACAAGCACAGAAAAAAACACGCCTTTTTACTGCTGCTCCAAAAGCACAACTGAACTTTAACCTGGACTTTTACATTCTTATATAAAGAAGAATAAACGGTTTATTTATTCCAAAAACGAAATCGGCAGACGACAAGAGACGATCATTTTTTTAGTTTGGGTTTTTATTATTCCCATTACGTATGTATTCTTTTAAAACAACTGATTCCCAGGCAGTGAAACGAGCTGGTTTCGCAATGAAACTATTATATGTAAGTAAGCGTTTTTTTTTTTCTGTTTTTATTGTAAACATTTTATTGGATGTTCCTTCCCACACACACACACACACACACACACACTATGTTATAGGAAAAAATAAAAATTAGATTCTATTTTTTTTTTATCGGTAATAATTTTTGCTGCAAAAAAAAATGCAAGAGGAATCCTGCTGAAAAAATACCGACTGTTGGGGAGGTGCCCTGCTTGATGTGGTCAAGAAAAAGATGATCATTTTATGTTAAATTTCTTTTTCGTGTCTTGAAGCATCCATCCAATCGTTGAAGGGGGACAGTAGTAGTAAGTTCGTCGGGGCACATTCTGTGGAGGTATTTGCAAAACAAGCACAGGGATTCAACATTGCGGCGATGGGATAGGAGTTGGAGGTTGGTAGAGAGTGTGGGGACTCAATAGCTTAGAGACCCTTCATTTTTTTTTGCACCCTATGTTGCATCCTTGTACTTGTTCTACAAATACTTCAATGGAATGTGCTCCGATGAACTTGCTGCTCTGGTGTCCCATCGACGTAAATACACTCGACCAATCCGACAATCAGCTAGATCCTATCCATTCACCGTGGAAGTCCTCAGATGCCGGAGAGCCTTCTACTCCAATAGCTTCTTTCCTCGAAGCTGCCGGCGTTTTGGAACTCCCCCCCTGCTCCCTGTTTCTCCGACCGTACTGCCATCTAGAAATTTAAAACTGATATGAACAAGCATTTCGCTGCACAGCTCCCAATTTAGGATGGACCCCCCCCCCGCCCCTCTCTAAATTTTCCCCTACTTCTCAGTAGCCCCTTATGTCTACAGTGGCAACTTGCCTTGTTTGGGGTGAACTATGTAAAAAAAAAAAAATTAAAAAATAACAACTGATGGAGGCAGTTTGTTCTATGCTTTAGCGATTCTGTGCGTGAATTATGCTGGGAGCTGTGCCGATTTCTGACTTGTAGGTATGTCCACGTGTGTTAGACACATGGAGACTAAAAGGGTGCTACGGGTTGTTGTTGTTGTTGTTGATGTCAATGTATTGATTTACTCCTCTCCAGGAGTTAGGCACAAGGCCAGTTTTTATCTTACTCCCACAAGTAAGATGTGACCCAAGGTCGGGTCGGGAAAGTGGGGTTTAAAAATTGCCTGGGTAGCCCCGTCGGCATTCCCCGGTAGGGGCGCCTCAGGCAGTAAGCAATAAACTTACTCCTCCCCAAAGAGGGGAGGTGAAGCCTGGGAAGGTGGACCTCCCAGAACTGCACAGGACAGACCCATTGACCGGCGTAAATCAAGACCCGAAGGCCAAGACAACACCAGTATGGGGTGCAGTATCCATCGGAACAGATACTACACTTTGATCTTAGCCAAAAGGCTAAGAATCCAAGCCTGGGGAAGCAAGACGTTCAGAGTGTGGCAGGGTGTTCGATGGAGTTTTTTTTATAAAGAAAGTTTTTGAAGACATATCTTCTTTTTTTTTTTAATTCTATTTAATATTTTGAAATTATTTTATTTCATTAAAAAAAATTCTTTAAACTTCTAAAATATCTGGATCATTTATTTATTTTTATTTATTTATTTATTTATTTATTTTTTTTTTTTTTTTCCAGTTATTGCTGATCTTTTATGGGGTCAGAAGCGAAGATCAAAAAGGTAAGAAATACTTAATTTTGTATTTTTATATAAATAAATAAAAACCAAACATTTCTCTCTCATGTCATATAACACATTTCTTAATGTCTTGCCTAAAAAATACATTTCTTGAATCAAGGCTGTGTGTAGAATCAGCTGATCGAATTTCTGTAGTCGTCGTGTTGAGGTTCCCATTTGGCTAAGATCAAAGTGTAGTATCTGTTCCGATGGATACTGCACTCCATAGACTGGTATTGTCTTGGCCTTTGAGGCTTGATTTACGCCGGTCTATGGATCTGTCCTGTGCAGTTCTAGGAGGTCCACCCTCCCAGGCTTCGCCTCCCCTCTTTGGGGAGGAGTAAGTTTATTGCTTACTGCCTGAGGCGTCCCTACCGGGGAATGCCGACGGGGCTGCCCAGGCAATTTTTAATTGTCAGAGTGCTCACCTCTCGGGCGCTGGCTTTTCAAACCCAACTTTCCCGACCCGACCTTGGGTCACATCTTACTTGTGGGAGTAAGATAAAATTGGCCTTGTGCCTAACTCCTGGAGAGGAGTAAATAAATACTCTGTGTTGTTGTCTTCTCATAACAATAGCAGCTTTTGAAACAGTGTAGTCGTAGCAGTGAGGTGGCAGCCGAAGTTCCCATTTTCTCTTTTCTCTCTCGTTGTCCTCTTCTTCGCAATAGCAGTTTTCATAAACGTTATTAATAAAGAAAGAAATGAAATTGGATTCTAAAATCTCTAAGGTTTTCTTCTTTCTTCTTAGAATACATGTATACTGTAGCAGTTACCTCCTCATTTTAAACATAACTGCACTGGTTGGCCGTTAGGTGTCGCTTTTTCACTGAAAAGCGACACCAGAGTTATCTGCCCTTCTGATTATAAAAACCGGTGTAAACAAAAAATCACTCTCTTCTCTATTCAATTGGCCTTGTTGAACGACGCTAAGACACCAGCGCTCCGTCAACACGTGCTCAACAACGGTAAGAGTTCTCAACTCATTTTCTTTGTATACGGTTTTCAAGAACTTTCCCACGCCGGACTCATTTCTTCACATAATCTTTTCAAGAACTGTTTTCTATCGACACCCATACATACACCACACACGTCATCATCCCACATACACACACGTTCAATAAACCTTATTTGAACTACCTCCTTTTGTTTGTTAATTATTACTCTGTTTTTGCATGCAACAATTGCTTGATTTTATGAACTCGCTTATAGTCGGGAACACGACCCGATTCTACCAATACGCATAAAACATCTAACCCCTTCCTGCCAAGAGCTTCACAAGGCTGAATTTCATGGGAGAGTTTCAAGATGTTTCCATTATTTTGTCCAACCTGCATTAATAAATTCTGCTTTGTAGATTTTCCACATCTTCGTGAATTGAAATATCAAGTGGACCCCTCCGTCCAGACTGCAGCTGCTCAAGATGTTATCAGAAGGCTAATTCCCGATCGTGCCGATGAGTTCAACATTCAGGTTGATCCACAGCTTGCCACAGAAGACAAAGATGTTTTCACGGTAAATATGTTGACCTGTGATTATTCAATACCTTCAAAGGATTTGATTATAGACAGTTTTTTTAGCTTTGCATTATGTAACAATTTTTACAACTTGTTATTTAACAAACCAACTGTTTTTTATGATGTTTAAACTGCCACTTGAGAAGATAAACTTAATTAAGGTGTCATTTAATAAAGTTGAAAATGACAACAAAGATGAGTGTGAAAGAACTGTTTTAAGAAGGTGAAAGTCGATAACTGTTTTAAGTGTGTGAGAGTGCGAGCGAATAACTGTTTTAACAGTGAGAAGGTGACGAACTACTTTAAGAATGTGAGGGCGAGGAACTGTTTTAAGAGTGTGAGAGCGAAGAACTGTTTTAAGAATGTGAGGGGGAGAGAACTGCTTTAAGAGTGTGAGGGGAAGAAACTGTTTTAAGATTGAGAGAGGGAGGGCAGAGAACTGTTTTAAGAATGTGAGAGCAGAGGACCATTTTAAGAGTGGGAGGGCGAGGAACTGTTTTACAAGTGAGAGAGTAGAGAACTGTTTTAAGAATGTGAGGGTGAAGAACTGTTAAGAGTCTGAGAGTGAGGAACTGTTTTAAAAGTGTGAGAGTGAGGGCGAAAAACTGTTTTTAGAGTGTGAGGAACTGTTTTAAGAGTGTGAGAGAGGGACAAAAAACTGTTTTAAGAATGTAAGGGCGAAGAACTGTTTTAAGAGTGTGAGAGTGAAGAACTGTTTAAAAGGTGTGAGAGTAAGGAACTGTTTTAACAGTGTGATGAACAGCTTTAAGAGTGTGAGGAACTGTTTTAAGAGTGTGAGGGTGAAGAACTGTTTTAAGAGTGTGAGGGTGAAGAACTGGTTAAAAGGTGTGAGAGTGAGGAACTGTTTTAAAAGTGTGAGAGTGAGGGCAAAGAACTGTTTTAAGAATGTGAGGGTGAAGAACTGTTTTAAGAGTGTGAGAGTGAAGAACTGTTTAAAAGGTGTGAGAGTAAGGAACTGTTTTAACAGTGTGATGAACAGCTTTAAGAGTGTGAGGAACTGTTTTAAGAGTGTGAGAGTGAGGAACTGTTTAAAAGGTGTGAGAGTAAGGAACTGTTTTAACAGTGGGATTAACTGTTTTAAGAGTGTGAGGAACTGTTTTTAAAGTTTGAGGGCGAAGAACTGCTTTAAAGAAAAGAAAGCAAAGAACTGTTTTAAAAAGGTTTAAGTGAGAAGTGTATTTAAGAAGCTGTCATGAATATTAGACAACTGTTGATGTACATGAAGAGTTGTGGAGCTGTGCATAGGGACAACTTTTTTGAATTTATTTGCTTCTTTAAGTCATAATCTAGATAAAATCAATTTTTTTAAAACATCCATTTATAGATGAAGGCCAAAATAAATGGAAAAGAAGGTAAATACAAATTATAACTTTTTTTAATAAATTAATGGTTTGTAGTTTTTTTTTTTGTATTTATTTCCCTTTCACAGCGGGAAGATTTGACACAAGGTCAGGAAAATTGCAGATTTTCTCTCTCACTACCTTTCTCTAAAAATAGCCAGTAGTAGATATTGCCACATACACTCCTTCCGTCCCCCATCTCTCTCTCTCTCTCTCTCTCTCTCTCTCTCTCTCTCTCTCTCTCTCTCTCTCTCTCTCTCTGCCCGAATATTGTACCTGAAGTAAATAAATATGTTTTTGGGGTACAAACGTCTTTGAGTTAATTATTAATATAGAGACGTATTTAGTGTTGTATGGTTATTATGTTGCATGGAATCTTGCAGGGCAGAGTATTTGGTCTCATGAATACTGTTGCAGCTTATAGGATCATTACGTTTTATATTTTCTGTTCTATGTTAAAGTGACCTTGAGAAAGACGAAGATAGAAAGTAAGTTGTCAAGGGTGCAGAAGTACAAAGAAACAAAATGTAGCATGCTGCGATCTGGGCATAATTCGTTTAGAGGCAAAACGAACGCATGTGACAGCATGTAGCTCTTAAAAAATATCCAGTAGCAAATTCTCTCTTTCTCTTTCTCTTTCTCTCTTTCTCTCTCTCTCTCTCTCTCTCTCTCCATAAATATTGTACCTGAAGTAAATAAACAACATATCTATTTTGGGTACAAACGTCTCTGAGTTAATTATTGATAATTAACAAAGAACCAGCAAGACAATAACATCTAAAAGAATCGCCACAAGATTGTCCAGCCAAGCAGAACAAAACCCACAACAGCCAAGTAAGTCCTTTAAAGTCTTCATATCTTAAGTCTCACGAAACATCATCATCATCATCATCATCATCATCATCATCATCATCATCATCATCATCATAATAATAATAATAATAACAACAACAACCTAGAAGAAACCTATGCACCATTCAATACTTCTTCCTTCTAAAATTCCTAAAGAGCAGTTGGACGGCTCTTGTTAGAGGCAAGGTCTTATGAAAGTTAAGATAGAAAACATTTAAAAGCTTGATTTATTTCCTTTGATAATTCTTATTAATTTGTCTCCTGTCTCCATTGCAGCTGGTCACCGATGAATCGTCCGGGAAGCTAAACGTCACTGGCAACACTGGAGTTGTGGCAACCTGGGGTTTCTACCATTTTCTTAAGTACCACTGCGGCTGCCATGTCTCTTGGGGAGGAAAACAACTCAACATTCCAGTCCCACTGCCAGTCATCAAAGCCCCAGCACACAGGATGGTTTCCAATGATGCGTGAGTTTCTTTCTTCTTTTAATATATAAAAGCAAGTTGTTAAACCTAAATAGCATTGCGTCTGAAAAATCAATATTTGATTTTGTCTAGCCAGTAAAATACGGGAATTTTCAGTCTGTGTTGTTTATACTTCTACAAATTTTACTGTTATGGTACCTATCTTACGGACTACATGAACTCTTCCGCTTCACTTCAAATATCGAGAGCACATGCCTCTCGGTGTTGGAACTATCCCAGTCTAATACTAGCAGTCAAATAGACGTTCAACCACTCTCTTTATATGCTGTATTTATACTTTCTTAAATATACTTTGTTTCACTTGACCCCGAATTCGAGTCTTCTTTCCGGACCCCTTACAAGTCCGCAGCACTGGGGACGAGAAACATTAAGGGACTTTTATTTGAGAATCTTAAAAAGGACGAACATGGAGGAACGAATAGCGAAATTATCCGACAACCTCCAAAGTTTTAAAAACAGGCTTTATCGGCAGACCAAGAAAAAAAAAATCTCGGTGCTGCTATCGATCCCGAACCGGCGTTCGTGACGTTCGGAAGCGAACGGCTGTTCTACGCAAACGCCCGAGAGTTGCCGAGCCGATTTGTTCCAGATGACATTTTTGATACGGTGCTGCGTCCTATGATAATAATGTTTTGCTTGTTTTGTTTTTGTTTTGTTTTTTTGTTAGGGTTACGGTTTAGGGGTTAGGGTTAGGTTTAGGAATTTTTTAAAAGAAACAAATAAAGAAAACTAAACATATTTACATGAATTTTTTTGAAAGAAAGAGGAAAAAAACATAGCGAGGTTACTGTTATAAAATGAATACTGTATTTTTATTTACAAGGAATTTTTTTGAAGAAAAAACAAAAACGTACCAAAATTACTTTTATCACGACATATTTATTTAATTTTATTATTTATTCTTACTTGCTCGTATACTCAGTGCAAAGCTGTTCGTAATTCATTTTGGGTTTATTCTCTTCAAAAAAACTTCCTGACAAAAAATCCGTCTTCGAAAGCACTTATTTTCAATTTGTAACAAAGTTATCGGCTGCTCGGTGCTTCGGCTCGTCAACACTCGGCCGTTTGCGTAGGCCAGCCGAACGATTCCGAGTCGCACATCACGACATCCGGTTCGGGATCGATAGCAGTACCAAAATCTCATCAGTTGGATTTTTTTTAGTTAAAGTGATTTCCCTCTTTTCTTTTAGCTTACAAAGAAACCAACTTATTTCTCACAAAGAAAGAAGAAAGTCAGTGATTTCATTATTTCTATTCCGGCGCTGTGTTAATTTTTAACTGGTGATGCCTTACTGATGTCTGAGGAACACTCCTTGATTGTATTCCAAAAAGACTCAAGTATAAGTTCTAGTACTTTGAAATATTATGAGAAATGGAAATAGTTAGAATATAACCGGATGCCTCACCAATTTGAATGCCTGGGATCACTGCCCTGTTGTCACCCCTCTCCTTCTGCACGCTACTGTCCCCGATTTTGACATAAAGATTCCCAAGTTGTGAAAGATCAACGTGAAGAAGGTTGAAGGTTACATCGGACGAAACGTTGTGAAAATAACAACCAAGATGAGAATAGTTGTCCAAATAATCTAAATATTACAAATTAACAATCCTGATCTAAAAAATTCTGAAATTAAAATTGACTTTTTTTATTATTGCATGTGATAACACTTTTTTTTGTTATAAATTCAATTTCACTATTACAATTTTCATTTCTTTTTATTTTATTTTATCTCATTTGTTGGCAGATTCCGTTATTATGAGAATGTTTGTACAGTCAGTTACTCTTTCGTTTGGTATAATTGGACGGACTGGGAAAACCACATCGATTGGATGGCATTGCATGGTATTAACCTTCCATTGGCTTTTAATGGACAAGAAGCCATCATGCAAAGAGTAAGTCATCCCCACCCCCTCTCTTTTAATGGTGGTCTGAAAAACATCTTGTGACGATACAGATGAACATTTACTGGATTCGATGCACCCATGATGTCTTGCTTGTTGAGCGGCCATTTGCAAGAGTGAAAAGGCGCATGCTCAGAGTTTCATTTAAAAAGATGTGGTGCAATGGCAGTGAAGCAGACGGGAAAATGCAGTGGACGAAAACGAACGAAATAGAGATTCGTGCAGTTGAGAGAGCGTTTTGGTAGTTTTGTTAGCACTGTTCCGGTGTTATCTGAAAAGAATTCCTCCAAAGTTTTTGACCATGAAATAGGAGATAATGCCTGGGAGAATGATCTCATGTCATTGGTAGTTTTGTTAGTGCTATTTCGGTGTTGTCTGCGCAAAAGTTCATCCCAAGTTTTTTAACATCATTGAGACCTTATCATGCCACGATAGAATTTTTTCAGTTTCTAACATATCTTTCAAAACTCTCAACAGTGTTATTATAATTAAAATTATTATTATTATTATTTTTGCTAGGAGATCACTACCCCACCCCTCCAAAAAAGGAGGAGGTAATACATGAGAGGATGGTATCATGACTACAAAACGGATACTATGCTATCGCCCCCCCCCCCTCTCCAAAAGAAAAAAGGAGGAGGTAATGCCTGGGATGGTGGCATCATGATAAACATACACTACACTGCCCCTCCTCTCCCCAAGGAAGAAGTTATACCTGGAAGGATGATATCATGACGAATGAACATATACTACCTCCCCTCCCAGAAGGAGGATATAATGCCTGGGAGAACGATCTCATGTCATTGGTAGTTTTGTTAGCCCTGTTCCAATGTTGTCTGCACAAGAGTTCCTCGCAAGTTTTTGACCGTCGTTAGGACCTTTCAAAAAGGAGATAATGCCTGGGAGAATCATATCGTCGTTGAGACCTTATTGTGCCACAAAGAATTTTTTTCAGTTTCTTGCATATCTTTCAAAACTCTTCACTGCATTTTATTATTTGTACTCATTAGGAGTTCTCGCACAGGTCATCATCAAAGATTACTCACTGATAATAACCAGTGGTGTTCCCTGGAGTCTGGGTGACAACAAGTCTTCCTAGATTTCCAGTAATCTCTACCTCTTTCGATAACCTTTGTAAATGACTTTGCATTATCGCAACAACCGCTTACCATTGATTTTTCGCTGGCAACGACCATTGGTCTTCCCTGGGATTTGGGCGGCAATAAGTCTCTCCAAAGTTCCAGTACTCTCCACACTCCTCCAGTGTAGGTCTGGTTAGCGCTCTGAGATTGCGCGATGTTTGAAAAAAATGAATCCATTTTAATTGTTCTAATTATCCGTAAATTGTAATTAACTGAACAAGTCCTCTATCTCTTACTTAGCTATCTATGTATTTCTCTTACCCTCTCCCACTGTGTGTTGATCCAACCACACTCTAATATTAACCTGTGCACACACAAACAATACCATTTACCAGAATCTGTTATCCGTCTCACTGTCAAGGCTGCTGCAAAGAAGGTGGGCTCCCTCTACCGAGCTAGAAAACTTCTCACACCTGACATTATCCTATATCTCGACAAAGCCACTATTCGCCCATGCATGGAGTATTGTTGCCACGTCTGTGCTGGTTCACTATCCACTAGTCTCTCCCTCTTAGACAAAGTTCAAAAGAGTCGCTAATAGCTCCCTCACTATCTACCAAGCTCCAGCTCCAGCTCCTGTCCCACCGCCACAATGTTGCATCCTTGTGCCTGTTTTACAAGTACTTCAATGGAATGTGCTCTGATGAACTTGCTGCTCTGGTGCTCCATCGACGTAAATACAATCGACCAACCCGACAATCAGCTAAATTCTATCCATTTCCTGTGGAGGTCCCCAGATGCCGGAGAGCCTTCTACTCCAATAGCTTCTTTCCTCGAGCTGCCGGCCCTTGGAACTCCCTCCCTGCTTCCTGTTTCCCCGATTATACCGACATGCAAAAATTTAGAACTAATGTGAACAAGCATCTCGCGGCACAGTTCCCAACTTAGGATGACCCCCAAAACTTTCACCCTGAGTTTCAGTAGCCCTTTACGTCTCGAGTGGCAACTTGCTTTGTTTGGGGTGAACAAAGTTAAAAAAAAAATTTTTAAACTTACGCTTCAACTGCCATAATACTGCGTTCACTTGATTGGTTGAGCTACTTAGAATACCCCCCCCTCCCAAGAAAAAATATAACAAAATAAAAGCTGTGGCAGGTTAGTAAGACCCTCCCAAGATATTTTAACTAAACTAACTATAATAATATAGCAACTTCGCTGTGTAGTGTTGCAAAGACACATTATTTTACATTTCCAGGTATTCTTCCGAAATATTTGTCAACATAATATTGGATAACCCTTCTTCCATAGACAGAGTCAGCCAGTTTCTAAAAGAAATTTTGTTTTTAATTTTTGTATTTCCACGTTATTTTTCCTAAGTATTAATGAGCACCTTTTTCGATAACCCTTAAAGTTCTATGTGTTTGATCTTCGTCGTGTCTCTCATCTATTATCAACACAATCACTGATGCAAGTCCATAACTCAACTGACATGAAAAAAAAATTAAGAAATTTTTTTTCATGTACATACCAAAAATCACATAAATTGATCAAGTAGTTTTTTTTTACAGAAGAAAATCAAATTTTCTGGCTAACCGACGCCATGTTTGAAATATTTTCAGAACAAGGGAGATAACTACAAATAATTAAAACTTTTGCGATATTTTTTTTTTAAATAATACGGTTGAATTTTGGAAAGACAACTGTAATAAAAACAGGAAGCCGAACATAACTTAAGGATAAGTTTTATTTAACTATTCGTTGCTTACTGCGACAAATAGTATTCAATATTCACTCTTAATATATTACACGAATGTAGAACATTCCATCATTAATCAAAGGGGTGAGATGGGCATCAATTACCTTTGATACTACAACAACATTATTCAAAATAATTCAAAATTTAAGTCCATAACTCGACCGCCATGAAAAAAAAAATTAAGAATTCCCATTAATCGCTTAAAAATGATTTTCTTTTGTAAAAAAAAAAACTACTTAATCAATTTATGTTATTTTTGGTGTATGATATCTTTATTCTGTCACCTGTACGTACATTAAAAAAAAAAAATTCTTAATTTTTTTTTTGATGTCAGTCGAGTTATGGACTTGCACCTAATTACTTTCATCTTGCGAGTAAAGGGCTTTATCTGGTTGAACAAAACCGTAAATATCTAAAAATGATTCAAAGGAGATCATTTATAATCTGAATGTTTTAAGGGAGATACCGTATAATCTACATCAGAGGTCTTCAAAGTGGGGGTCACGACCCCCAGGGGAGTCGCGTAACCATAGAAAGGGGTCGCCAAAATTATAACTATGGAATTTTTTAAATAATATTCAAACTTATTTTTTATTTATAAAAAATTTTGGTGGGTCACGAAAAAATTTTTTTCCAAAAAGGGGTCGCGACAAAAAAAGTTTGAAGAGCACTGATCTACATAACAACAGTTTAAAACCTAAGCAAGTAGTCACATATATTACAGTTTTTTTTTTTGTTGTTGTTTTTTAAAAATTCATATTCGATTTTCAGGTCTTTACTAAGATGGGCTTCATGCAAAAAGACCTGGATGGCTTTTTTTCTGGACCTGCTTTTCTTGCTTGGTGAGTTTCGTTCTATAATATTGAATTTATCTTTATTTTTATATACATCATGTAATGGATTTTGATCAAATTTGGAATAAGGATTCTAGACATATAGTTTAACATCATTATATCTGGATCTTAATCTTTGTAAATGGACATAAAAGTGGTGCAAAACTGTTCTGTTCGAGGAATTTATTTTACCCATCCTGTAACAAGAATAATCCTTGGATGAGGATTCTTTTAGTTCTATTAAAAAACTAATTTTTACCAATTGTGAAATAATATATCGTTGTTTACAAATATTTTCGTTTTTATCATATAGACTTTTTTCTTTTGTTTTTATTAAAATACTTTCCAGGTTTCGCATGGGAAATCTCCAAAGATGGGGTGGTCCCCTTCCGCAGTCTTGGATAAATGATCAGCTGGTCTTGCAGCATCGAATCCTGAACAGAATGCGCTCTTTGGGAATGATTCCTGTTTTGGCAGCGTTTGGGGGTCATGTGCCAGTCAACATTAAAAAGTAAGTAACAGTTTGTTTTTTTGGTTCTGTTTTTTTAAATCTATTTTTATATTAAAACTGACGATCTCCCAAATCACATCCTAAGATCATTTGTCGAGATTTATGCAGACGACGCCACCATCTATGGCAACATTTCGAAGAGCAGCAATAACCAAGATCTTTCTGATTCTCTCTCTTCCTACCTTAAGCATGTGGTTGCTGATTACTTTTAGTGCGTCAAAAACCAAACTTCTCTCTTTTCACCACCAACACTCTGATCCTCACTTGGCTCCAATTGAAATGAATGGATCTCGTCTTGAGGAAGCCCCTTGCTTTGACAAGCGTCTGGGACTGACCTTCACTCCTGACCTGAAATGGAAGACTTACATCAAATCCGTTGGCAAGGTCGCTGGAAAAATTGTTGGATCATTCTACTGCTCCAGAAAGTATCTCACACCTGACACAATTCTCTACCTGTATAAGAGTCAAATACGTCCTAAGATGGGGAGGTACTGTTGCCACATCTGGGGAGCTGCCGCTCAGAGCGTTCTCTTCTGCCTTGACAGAGTACAAAACCGACTTTGAAATATAGTGAGAGATGTCTTCTTCTCTTCCCTACAGCCTCTTTCTCTCACAGAAGAGACGTTGCTAGTCTTTCTCTACTCTGTCGTTATTTTCATCGCAGGTGTTCGACTGAGCTTCAATCTATCGCCCCCCCCCCTTTGTAAAACATTCACAACAAAAACTCGTCTAGCTACAACCACTGTCAATAATTTCGCTTTTTCCCTCTCTGTGACTAAAACTAAACGAAACTTCCATGAACAAAGTTTCTTCTTTCCTAAAACTATTCGTTTGTGGAACTCAATACCGCGAGACTACTTCCCAGCTGACTACAACATTGCCGTTTTCAAGTCCAAATTCTTGTAAAGCCATCCTTCTAAATAATTAAATTCAGCCAAACTTCCACCATCATTACCAATCCTCATAGTGCTGTCTCACTGTCCACCTGAAACTTATTGATCTTTATCCTCAAGTGGACTTTAGGCCTTGATAAGTAGTGATTTTTAGTAATAAAAACAAACTTAATCAACGTTTGTTTCCCTAAGGGTTTTTTCCTATATATTTTAAATATGCTAAAACATTTTAATGACACAAAATGCATGCTAAAATATCTTAATCACACAATGTACATGCTAAAATATTTTAATCACACAAAGTGCATGCTAAAATATCTTAATCACACAATGTGCATGCTAAAATATTTAAATCACCCAAAGTGCGTGCTAAAATATTTTAATCACACAAAGTGCATGCTAAAATATTTTAATCACACAAAATGCATGCTAAAATATTTTAATCACACAAAGTGCATGCTAAAATATTTGAATCACACAAAGAGCATGCTAAAATATTTAAATCACCCAAAGTGCGTGCTAAAATATTTTAATCACACAAAGTGCATGCTAAAATATTTTAATCACACAAAATGCATGCTAAAATATTTTAATCACACAAAGTGCATGCTAAAATATTTGAATCACACAAAGAGCATGCTAAAATATTTAAATCACCCAAAGTGCGTGCTAAAATATTTAAATCACACAAAGTGCATGCTAAAATATTTTAATCACCCAAAGTGCATGCTAAAATATTTTAATCACCCAAAGTGCATGCTGAAATATTTTAATCACCCAAAGTGCATGCTGAAATATTTAAATCACACAAAGTGCATGCTAAAATATTTAAATCACACAAAGTTTAGAGAGCTGCTACCAATCCTGACAAACAAACACCTGCCAACAACTACGAGAGGGCGTGTATACTCCTCATGTGTCAGAAGTGTGCTGTTGTATGGCTCAGAAACTTGGGCTGTCTCTGCTGGCATACTAAAGAAGCTGCACTGTAATGACAGGGCAATGGTCAGATGGATCTGTTTGGTGAGGCCTGAACAGTACGTTTCTTTTGAATCCCTGCTCTCACAGGTCGACTTGAAAAGCCTTGCGGACATCATGCGGAAGAACAGACTGCGTTGGTTGGGTCACATTGAGCGTAGCGATGGCTGGATTGCTAAAGTCCGAAAGTTGAATGTGCCAGCAGAGAACATCACCACTGGCAGACCCAAGTTGACTTGGGAGGACGTAGTCAAACGTGATAGGAAGGCCATGGGTATGGATTCCATCAAACCTTGCCAAAGACAGGAGTGGAGAGGAAGACTTAGATTTCGAGACTAGACAATCAGGCCCCACCCTCATCAGAGGATTAATTGTGGCCTGATTCAACAAATAAACCGGTTAATGATGATGATGATGATGATGATGATGATGATGATGATGAAAGTGCATGCTAAAATATTTTAATCACACAAAGTGCATGCTAAAATATTTTAATCACACAAAGTGCATGCTAAAATATTTAAATCACCCAAAATGCATGCTAAAATATTTAAATCACCCAAAGTGCATGCTGAAATATTTAAATCACACAAAGTGCATGCTAAAATATTTTAATCACACAAAGTGCATGCTAAAATATTTTAATCACCCAAAGTGCATGCTAAAATATTTTAATCACACGAAGTACATGCTAAAATATTTCTTTTGTTAGGGGATTTAATTATGTTTGAAAAAATTCATTTTAATAGTTCTAATTAGCTTTAATTTGGAATTATCTCAACAAATCACCCATATTTTAGTAAGTTTCTGTCTATCACTTTCTTCCTCTCTCTCTTCATGTTGTTTGACCCTAATCCAGTCTTATTTTATACTGTTTCTATTACTCTCACTTTTGTGACTCGCTGTGTCTCCCCCCCCTCTCTCTCTCTCTCTCTCTTTCTCTTCCACTTTCTTTCTTTCTCTTTCTCCCCCCCCCCCCTCTCTCTCTTTTCCCTCTCTTTCTCTTTTTCTCTATTTTTCTTTCTCTCTCTCTCTCTCTCTCTCTCTCTCTCTCTCTCTCTCTCTCTCTCCCTTTCTGTTCCACTCTCTTTCTCCCCTCTCTCTTTTCCCTCTCTTTCTTTATCTCTCTTTTCTCTCTCTCTCTTAACAGTTAAATATAATAAAGAAAGGAAAGAATAAAAAGATTGGAATAGTCCATTATAAACAAAAGGGAATAGCACCACAAGTAGTAAAACTATTTAACCTGTAGTTCTGTCAGAGGATTTGCTGAAAGCACTACACTTGCCCAGCATGGAGGTTATCCTAAGGATAAATCGATTGCACTAGTATGGTCATGTGGAACGTTCATCCTCCTGGATAAACCGTTGCAGAAGCATGAATGTCATAAATCGCAGGAAGGTTGGCCGGCCAAGGAAAACTTGGAAGCAAGTGATTGGACAAAACTGCACAGAGTGGAATTTGGAGACTGCTTACCCGCTGAACTGTGACAGGAGTTGTGCAAACCATAACTTCCTGCTCTGACGTATATGTAGCTCATAAGGACCCTTAATTGGACATTGTAATATTCAACAGCGAGTGAGTCTTGTGAACTTTTTATATGATTTTGTTTTTTCTATCGTTTTATTAATTTGCATACACCCTGAATACACTTTTCACTGTCATCTACTGCATCGATAGCAAACAAATTTCCCGCCTGAATAACGTTTTCGTTTTTAGACTAATCGACTTCTTTGACATTTTTCTTGAAACTGTTTTAAACTTTATGACTTGGATGAACTGTATAAGTTTAACAAACCAGTGTGTTTTTGGCCAATATATTTGATGTTTTATATACTTTTTTATTACCTGCAGTAATGTCATTGCGGTAATGGTCCTCTGAGGAGAAGATTTTCTTTGAAAACTCATGAGTTAAGGACTCAATATCACTCCTTGATTTTGAACTTTAATAAAATCTGATTCATTTCTCATTTTATTATGTCATTCAATTAATATATATGTATATATATATATATATATATATATATATATATATATATATATATATATATATAATGAAAATATTTGTTATTGTTTATTATCTATGGACGTATACGTTTCGTCTCTTTTCAATCAAGACTCATTAGCATAGAAGTATGACTATTCACTACCGGTCACATGATTCGAAATCCTGGATTACAAGTATTTTTCAACTCAAATCCAACGTCGTTAACCGCGTGGTCAATATTTGAATAGCTGATAAACCATGGTAGTTTAAACACATTTAAAGCGGCAATGATGTCCAGGCATTCTACTACTATTAAGGAATGATGCATTATAAAGCAAATGACGTCATGCTGTGTTTGTACTACCACTAAAGTGTTGTACTAATTTTACGAGGAGCGACAAATATATATATATATATATATATATATACATATATATATATATATATATATATACAGGGTGGGCAAAAATAAGGGTCCTATTTTTAAAAATTCATAACTTTTTTATTTATTGATTTAAAAAAAATTTTTTTTTAGAATAAGTAAAGGACCCCTTCCGAAGCAAGCATGAGCCGTATTAGCCCTAAGGAACGTACCCTCATTTAGAAAACATTATTTTTGCTTAAAAAACTCAAAACAGTGTAAAAAACAATACTTTAGTTTTTGTAAGTTTTAAGAAGTGTTTTTCGGCTAAAATTTGTTTTGTTTATTTCAAAAAATCTCGGAAGGGTCAGTCTACACACACATAAAGTTTGGTGAATTTAACTTTTATTTTGTGGAAGTTATTCAAATTCAAGTTATTCAAATTTAAAGATAGGACCCTTATTTTGGCCCACCCTGTATATATATATATATATACATACATACATATATATATATATATATATATACATATATATATATATATACATATATATATATACGTATATATATACATATATATATATATATACATATATATATACATATATGTATATATATATATATATATATACATTGAACAAGTACTTCAACTAGTTGTATAATAATATTTTCTTACTTATATTCATCTTTATTATTCTGTCAGCCTGAAAATTCACGATTTAAGGAAAGCAATCATTTTTGTTTGTTTTCGATTTCTCGGCTGTTAACTATACTACAAGATTACCCATTGTTTCTTTTTAGAATATATCCGAATGCAAAGGTGTCGACATTGAATAACTGGCTTGGATTTCAGCCGCAATACACAGGGTAAGAATGAAGAACAACATTATGTGCTTATTTAATATATTACAAGTTTTGTAATGGTTAGTAATGGCAGAAGTCTCCTGTTCTGCACATATTTCCCTGTGAACTGACCCTGCTACCTCAACTGTTCTACATCTATTACCCCCAAAACTCACATCCATTCTATCAACATAGCAATACCAGCAAAGTCTCCTGTTCTGCGCATATACTATCCAGATTTAATCTTCCTCTAAGGTCATCAAATATAAGCCTGTCTTTTTGACTCATATTACATATGCATTGTATCATTTTCATATCAGTTCTTTTCATGCAACACATCTCCTCAACCTTCATTGGTCAGCTTTCACTTCCATACATCATCACATGCACACTATATATATATATATATATATATATATATATATATATATATATATATATATATATACATATATATATATATCATAATAATAATAGAATTAACGATAAGTGAAGTATCGTTAAAGTGATCTATCGTGACAAAGTAAAGCTCAATACGCTGAGTAGAGCAATCAATTTAAAGAAGGAAAGATGAAGATAAAAAATTGCATAAAATTACATAAAATTGATACAAATTTTATTACATCGAAAGTTCAGATGCAAGGATTAATGTAACTCCTTGCATCTGAACTTTCGATGTAATAAAATTTGTATCAATTTTATGTAATTTTATGTAATTTTTTATCTTCATCTTTCTTTCTTTAAATATATATATATATATATATATATACTTCTTTGTAGAATGGTAGGAAAAATCCCAGCAGAGTGCTCGATTAATTAAGAATTAAAGTTAAAAATTAAGAGCATAATATTTATTTATTCTGGTACAGAAAAATTAGTACAACATTCGTACCGTCGGTTTCAAGCACGGAAGGTCTTACCCATCCGGCTCTCTTCAGCTTCTGTTGTCATCTGTTTTGGAAATGTGAGGTCACATGACACTCTTGTTGGGACGCGTTATTTGCTCAGTGTGTTGTGTGTGTTTGTTTAAATTTGAATTTAGTGTAATAAGACCGTTGAGATTTAAAACACGAGGGAATTCAAGATTAAAGGGAATAAAGGGAATAAAAAAAGAAATAAAAAAAGAGAATAAAAAAAGGGGGGTAAAAAATAAAAAAATATATATGAAAAAATATATATATATAAATAAATATAAAAAAACTATATATATAAAAAAACATTTCAATACTAAGAATAAAAGAATAAAAAAAAAGAATAAAAAAATAAAAAAATAAAAAAATAAAAAAATATAAGAATAAAAAAATATAAGAATAAAAAAATATAAGAATAAAAAAAAATATAAGAATAAAAAAATAAAAAAATAAAAAAAGAGAAAGAGTATAAAAAGGTATAAAAAAGAAGAATAAAAAAAGGGGGGGTTAAAAAATAAAAAAATAAAAAAATATAGAGAATAAAAATGTAGAGAATAAAAAAGAGTGAGAGAGAAAGAAAGAATAAAAATAAAAATAGCAAGGATAAAAAATAAAAATAAAAATAAATTAAAAATAAATTTAAAGATTGAAAAATAATAATAATAGAGAATAAAATCAAAAATTAAAAATTAAAAATTAAAAATTAAAAATTAAAAATTAAAGATTAAAAACAAAAATAAAGAAAGGGTTTCTCTGAAATTCCCGTGAGCCAAATTATGAATTTGTATCATTAGCCGTTATATTTTTGAAGGTATGCGTTCTAAAGAGCCGTTAGTGTGTAAAAATCTTATTCCCAGATTGGAGTGATTTTAATGAAGAAATTCGGATCTAAGGGAGGTAACTTAGTTTGAAATATGAAATATTTGAGTTTGTTAAAATGGGTTTGTAGATTTAGCTAGTGGTTGATGAATAAATTAAATATTTTTGCATTTTTGTATTTTGGTGAAAGTCGAAGTTTTTGCTCTTGGAATTTATGTGGATATAGTTTGTTTAAATGGATTTGTAGAGTAATCTAGTGACTGATAGATAAATTAAATATTTTTGTATTTTTGTGAAGGTCGGAGTTTTTGCTCTTGAAGTTTAAGTGGATATAGGTTGATGAGGTATTTGTTCGTTTTTATTGTGTTTATATTAGTAGAGGGGGGGGGGTAGTTAGACATTATGTGAATCGGTCAGACCAGTTTATAAGCAATGCTTGTCTCTTGTGGACACACCCCCTGAATATTTCATCGCGGACATTTAAACAGGCTGTATTCGGATCAATGATGGCCTTTGAAATGTGGTATCTTTCAGCGTCACATAGAGGACATCTGTTTATGGCTGGAGAGAAGGATGGTTTTCTCTCAATTATTTTCCATTTGATGGTGAAGGGTGTATTTTCTTCTTTAAGCTGCCATATTCGGGTCGCGAGTGCCGTATTAGCCTTTAGAACGCATACCTTCAAAAATATAACGGCTAATGATACAAATTCATAATTTGGCTCACGGGAATTTCAGAGAAACCCTTTCTTTATTTTTGTTTTTAATCTTTAATTTTTAATTTTTAATTTTTAATTTTTAATTTTTAATTTTTGATTTTATTCTCTATTATTATTATTATTATTTTTCAATCTTTAAATTTATTTTAATTTATTTTTATTTTTATTTTTTATTTTTTATCCTTGCTATTTTTATTTTTATTCTTTCTTTCTCTCTCACTCTTTTTTATTCTCTACATTTTTATTCTCTATATTTTTTTATTTTTTTATTTTTTAACCCCCCCTTTTTTTATTCTTCTTTTTTATACCTTTTCTCTTTTTTTATTTTTTTATTCTTATATTTTTTTATTCTTATATTTTTTTATTTTTTTATTTTTTTATTTTTTTAATTTTTTTATTCTTTTTTTAATTTTTTTATTTTTTTTTTTTTTATTCTTTTTTTTTTTTATTCTTTTATTCTTAGTATTGAAATGTTTTTTTATATATATAGTTTTTTTTATATTTATTTATATATATATATTTTTTCATATATATTTTTTTATTTTTTACCCCCCTTTTTTTATTCTCTTTTTTTATTTCTTTTTTTATTCCCTTTATTCCCTTTAATCTTGAATTCCCTCGTGTTTTAAATCTCAACGGTCTTATTACACTAAATTCAAATTTAAACAAACACACACAACACACTGAGCAAATAACGCGTCCCAACAAGAGTGTCATGTGACCTCACATTTCCAAAACAGATGACAACAGAAGCTGAAGAGAGCCGGATGGGTAAGACCTTCCGTGCTTGAAACCGACGGTACGAATGTTGTACTAATTTTTCTGTACCAGAATAAATAAATATATATATATATATATATATATATATATATATTGTTGAATATAAGAGACAACTCATGTCTAGATATCCTTTGTTGAATATTAGAGACAACTCATGTCTAGATATCCTTTGATATCCTTTCAATAGTCCGAATAAGGATCTTAGTTTCGGGGGGGGGGGGGGATTGGCTGATGAATTTGCTAGTATTTATAAAAGGATTTTGGCAGGAATTATGTACTTAGTACATAATTCCAATCAAAATCCTTCTATAAATACTAGCACATGGTCTAGACCTGATTAACCTCATTCCTCCGAAGATGGACCCAGATGGGTCTGAAAGTACTTAGAAGACAAATGCAAATTATGGCAAATTCATCAGCCAATTTCTCTCAGAAACTAAGATTGGACTATTGAAAGGATCTACCAAAGGATATCTAAACATGAATTGTCTCTTATATTCAACAATACCTGCCTACAAGAGAAGATGCTGCCTATATATATATATATATATATATATATATATATATATATATATATATATATATATATATATATATATATATATATATATATATATATATGCTTACTCATTATACCATCTAAAAATCTTGGAGACGATCCACGTTCGTCTTAAACGTCCCTCCCTTTGTAAACAAAGGGAATGTCTATTGGGACTAGATGTGATCAGTCTCCAAGATTCATCCTCCATTGTACATATACCATGACGCTATTTTATATTCGGTACTCTCTCTTTTCACCCTCCCTCCTTTTTTTTAATCCGTCGTTTTTTTTAAATCCCTCGATACAGCCTTTGTTAAGAGAGGGCGAAACCGGTCGGCTGGCGTTTTTTTTTTCTTGATTAACTTTTAATCATAAACGATAAAATTCGTCTTTCCTTCATGCTTGCGATAATATATATATATATATATATATATATATATATATATATATATATATATATATATATATATATATATATAATATTAATTATTAAAAATAATAATGAGCAATTAGAACGCCATATAATGCATTTTAGTTTTATTAACTTTTTTTTTTCCAATTTAATTTTCGAAGATATAAAATTGGAAAATAAAAAAAGTTGATAAAACTAAAATGCATTGTATGGCGTTATAAGTGCTTATTATTATTTTTAATAATTAATATTACCATATAAACAATGCTTTTTAAAACAAGGACAACATTTCTTATATATATATATATATATATATATATATATATATATATATATATATATATATATATAAATAAATATTATTTTTATTTTTAAATGTTAAACTTTTTTTCATCATTTTTCAGGACGACCATTATTAATTTTGAAGACCCACTTTTTGCTGAAATTGGAAAAAGATTTATTGAAGAGGTGAACTTTATTATTAGTTTTAATCCATGATATTGTTAATTGTTTTTTCACAAAAATATGCACGACTAAGAGTCGTGAAATTTATTTTTAAAAAATAATTTCTGTTATGGTAACTCAGTCGCCAGTGAAACTGCCCAAGAAAGGTGTCACAGGATCGCAGTTACTTTCTTAATCCATGAGATTGTTAATTTTTTCATACATAAGTCCTCAATAAGTAATTAAATTCTGTTCATCAGTTCTAATCCTCTCATAATATTCTTCATCATTTCAACTGGCAATTAATCCCATTAGCTCAGAATCTATCCATTTAACACTTATTGTTGGCTAGTTTTTTGACCTTGAAGTAGTATTTGTTTTTTTAGCTCTTTACATCAAGTGGCTTCATGCCTTGTCTGGGGAGACTTCCATAAAAAAGTCTGATATTGAATATGTTTAAAAAAAAATTTGTATAAAAAAATCATATATATCTATTACTAATGGAGGTTTGGTATCTGAAGCCCAAACTATGCCATTCTTTGATAAGTTACATTTTTTTTTCTTTGCTATGTCTTTATTGTTTTTATTGTTGTTTCTATGTCCTGTAATTTAATTTTGTTTCCGTTTTCTTAGACGATTAAAGAACTTGGAACAAATCACATATATGCAACTGACTTATTCAATGAAATGCGACCGAAATCAAGGTAAAAATTTAGTTTAATTTTGAATAATCTTTATATTTTTTTGTATAAAAAAGTCATGTATAAAAATAAGTTTTGTATGTGTTTATTTGTCTGTCCTGCTTTTTTTTTCCTGATTAGACACCCTCCTCACGAGTTAAACCTGGTTAAGTCACTGAAAACCGAATTATACAGTAGGTAGTTTTGAATATATGTGTATTCATTGGAAGCGGAGGTAGGACTATCATCATCATCGGATACAATAGACAACCAAGAAAATGGGATGAGTGCTGTACACACGAGAATAAGTTGTGATTTAAATAGGAAAAGCTTACATGAGTATAGCAGTTTTATTCTAGCTGCTGCTGATGATTTGATGATAATGTTGCTAGTCTCAGTCTTTTCTATGAATACTATTATGGTGTGTGTTCTTCAGAACTGTCTTATCTATTCCTTGCTTCCTTTGTTCCAAATCGTTTGACTCATTGGTCTAGTGGTCTCCATCAATTCGCTGTTTTGATACCTCATTGTAATACAGCTTCCTATTCCAGTAGCTTCTTTCCAAGAAATTGCAGGCTTGTGGAACTTTTTTTCTTACTGAATGTTTTCCTCCTTCATATAGCTTTGGTCTTTTCAAGACTACGGTCAATAGGCATCTCCTGTCTTTGCAATAATCATTTTTCGTTCCTGTTAGCTCCTTTCATCAAGTGGTTTCATGTCTTGTCTGGGGCGATTTCCATTGAAAAACAAAATTCCTTATAAATATATATATTGTTAACTTTCAATAACTCCTTCTCAAATTACTTATTCATCCTTTTTCTTTGCAGTAATCTTACATACCTGAGAAGGTCTGGTGCTGCTATTTATGAAGGAATGGTCTCTGCGGACCCTGATGCTGTCTGGTGAGTATCTGTTAACTTTCTTTAAAATTATAATTGGTTCCAATCTTATTAGTATGAATCAATAAATAAAATTTAACTGAATGCTTAAGATTAAACACAAAATATATTTTATTTAACAAAATATTACATTCATATAATATCTTTTATGATGTAGTTGGGATGCACAACTGGAGGCCTATTGACAAATGTTTGATTTTCAGAGATTTTTTAAGGAAATTAAATCAACTATATTTGAAAATACATAGAATAACTTTCTGACCAATACTAGAGGCCTATTGACAAATGTTTGATTTTCAGAGATTTTTTAAGGAAATTAAATCAACTATATTTGAAAATACATAGAATAACTTTCTGACCAATACTAGAGGCCTATTGACAAATGTTTGATTTTCAGAGATTTTTTAAGGAAATTAAATCAACTATATTTGAAAATACATAGAATAACTTTCTGACCCATACTAGAATCCTATTGACAAATGTCTGATTTTCAGAGATTTTTTTAAGGAAATTAAATCAACTATATTTGAAAATACATAGAATAACTTTCTGACCCATACTAGAGGCCTATTGACAAATGTTTGATTTTCAGAGATTTTTTAAGGAAATTAAATCAACTATATTTGAAAATACATAGAATAACTTTCTGACCCATACTAGAATCCTATTGACAAATGTCTGATTTTCAGAGATTTTTTTAAGGAAATTAAATCAACTATATTTGAAAATACATAGAATAACTTTCTGGCCCATACTAGAGGCCTATTGACAAATGTTTCATTTTCAGAAATCTTTTAAGTAAATTAAATCTGTAGACATGTGCAAGACGCATGCTACGGACGGCAGACATGTGAGTGGAAATATTTAATTAGGAGAAAAGAGACTACCTAAGAAATTGGAAATATATCTGGCTTGGGGTTTGACCACCCAGAATTTCATTTCTCCATTTGGAAAAGTTATTGTCTTTCTAAGCAGGGGTTCATGTTGAGAGATGAAAACATTTAAAGTACTTGAAGGATTAGTGTCCGTCTGATACGCCCTCCCCCGCCCTGGTATATATATATATATATATATATATATATATATATATGTGTATACGGGTTTGTATATATGTGAGCATATGAATAAAGTTTATACATAGGTCAGTTTTGGAAAGAACTTATATACTGACCGTTAAAATATTTGGCCTCGCACAAATATGATTATACTGAGGCAACGTTGGGTGGGTAATAAAATGTATAAAAGGATTTGAAAGCGGTCAAACGTACTCGATAAACTTGAATGATAAAAAGTAAAAGAAAGTGAGTAGCGCGAATGTCTAACTGAATATGAATCTTGCCCGTTTAATTATGCATCCATTCCCTCCCAACTGGAGTAATACACAGAATAAGAAACTTTGTTATTTCTCATTTCATTTTTTCTAAAGGTCTGAGGAAGTTGGCTCTCGAAAGAGGGCGCTGCTAAAACATGTATGCACATATGAAACTAAAAATATTTGTATAAATAATATATATATATATATATACCCCCCAATCCCTCACTCATTGCTATCATTTTCCAAATATTTCAAATATTTCACACCCTATCACAACAAATCCTCCCTCTCTCTCACTCAACTATTTTCTCCCATACCCCTTCTTAAATTCCCTCATTTTCTCAAAACGCTCTCTAAGACCATAACTTTCGCCCATCCACCAAAATCACAGCCCCCCCCCCTTCCTCTCTACCCATCCTCCTTTCCCTGCATACACCCCCCATACACAAACATTCCAACCTACTTTTTCCCCTTCAATCTTGAACCGCAGCCATCTGGTCAAACACCCCCCCTCTTCCTCACCTCCCTCTCTGCCATCCACTTTAGCCCTGCTCATCCCCCACCTCTTTCTCTTACCACCAGCTACAGTAGTCCTGGCTCACCCCATCCTTCCATTTTTCCCCACTCATTCTTTTCTACATTCATTTCTATTTCTCCAACAAATACGGACGTCCACCCAGTAGTTGGCCACTATTTCATTCTATTTTTCCCAATATGTCTACCCTACATGTATCTGTGCTTGCATGACATTTTTTTCTCTATTTTATCATCCTGATGAAGTCTTATAAATAAAGACGAAATGTTGATGTACACATAAAAAACATCCATTTTTTGGTTTTCCTTTTTCATTTTCCCATCACGTCGGATTACTTTCATCCTTCTCTTCCCATATATATATATATATATATATATATATATATATATACTCCTGGGCCAAAAAATTGAGCTTAGTTAATTTTAATATTCTTTTTAAAAAAAAAACATTGAATATTTAAGTTTTTTTAAATTTGCACAAGCACAAATTAGCAAAATAGCATTTAACTCATACCGGAACAAGACTATTAGTTTGGGTAAGCTGTCTGTCAGTTTCTTACATTGTTACAGTGATATCTTCCCACTCTTCTTTTATTGCCTCCCAGAGTGATTTTTTGTTTCAAAATTTCCTACCAACCAAGTTTCTTTTAACTATGCCGCACAAGTTCTTGATCGGGTTGTGATGAGGACTTTGTCTGGACCAGAACATTGTCCGAAAAGCGTTACCATTCAACCACTTTTTGGTTAATTTAACAGTGTGAACTAAAACAAGATATTTTTTTACTGATAACAGGAAAGAAACAACTTTTGAAAAGTCAGAATTAAGCTTTTTTCTAAAGTACAGATTTATGCTTTGGTGCTGATGCTCATATCACACCGAATAAACTCTCCAAAACCAAGTGATAAAAATGCACCCCAAACGATAATTCTTCCATTTCCACGCTTAACTATTGTTCGAAGGCAATCAACCCTGAACCTCTCATCTGATCTTGAACGGCACTGTTCAGAAGCATCACTCACCAGAGAAAACAGCGACTCATCCGACCAAATAACTTTCTGAAACCATTTTGAGAAGTGCCATATTCAGGTTATTTATCTACCTCCCACAGCGGTAAGATGTGACACAAGGTCGGGAAAGTGGGATTTGAAAAGCCAGCGCCCGAGAATTTGAGCACTCTGGCCTACAAAAAATGCCTGGACTGCCCCGTCGGCATTCCCCGGTAGAGGCGCCTCAAGCAGTAAGCAATAAACTTATTCCTCCCCAAAGAGGGGAGGCAAAGCCTGTGAGGGTGGACCTCCTAGAACTGCACAGGACAAACCCATAGAAAAAATCAAGCCCCGAAGGCCAAGACAATACCGGTCTATAGGGTGCAGTATCCATCGGAACAGATACTACACTTTGCTCTTAGCCAAAATTCAGTAACAAAGCTCATCTTATCCATGACAATCTTTCGCAATAACAAAGGCTTTTTTGCGCATTGTCTTGCTGATACATCGTTTTTTGTTTTTTTTCAATCTCTTGGCTATTGTTCTTCAAGAAAGAGACTTACATTTTCCAATTTTTAACTCTTTGGCCAAATTTATCAGGGTGTCTTTCCTGTAAGGAAGAGCTGTCATTTTCAGCCTTGAGTCATCTCTTCTTGTTGATGATTTGGGACGGCATGAGCTTGTCTCCCTTTCCAAATTACCTGTTTGTGCATATTATTTACCAATCGTTTTCACTGTGGAAAAAAAAGGTAGCAATTTATTCCTTTTTCAAGGCGGTAAAAATTTATTTATATTTCAAGCCTTTCTTTCCCATCTCTCCAATTTCGGGTCTCGTAATTTCATCCAAATACTTATTTTTCTTCTTGTGTGATGTTTTATATAAAATACTAAGATTCATTTAACAGCTCAGACAGTGAAAAAAAAAGATCTGCTATCAATAAAATTACTTGAAAATACAATTTTAACAAAATTATTTTTAAAATAGCCAGGCTAAATTTTATCGCCCGGACTTTACTTTCCACATCTGATGAACTTTATTTGTATTTTTTCTAGGTTGATGCAAGGTTGGCTTTTCCAAGATTCTGGTTTCTGGCAACTTCCGCAAGCCAAAGCTCTCCTCACTTCAGTCCCAATGGTCAGTATAATACAGACAACAAATGTCGTTCTTTCATGGGTTGAGTTTTATAAATCTTTAAATATTTCCTACTTAAGTTTAATTGATATTTCCCTGACAAGCATTTATTTCTGAAAATCACTTTTTTTTAGTAATGCATAATCGATAATCGATGTACTATTTACTATTGATGTAAACAGATAAGCGAGCACTGAGTAATTGACCAATCGACCAATAGGATGAATTGGCGTATGAATACAGTTTGTTGGACTAGTTTTGAAGTGCGCTCATACAAGATTTTTTTCCGCTATGTAAACAGTTGGAATTTGGGAGTTGTACGAATCAAATCTCCTGTGGCTGGTTCTTCCGAATCACTATCCTGCAATGAAATCTGCTATATAGTGTGGGCCCTTACATTTTCTAAAGTTTACTATTGTCTGTCTTTAATCTCGTTACAGTTTGTCTAACATCAAAAGGTATTTTTTAACCCTAACCCTAACCATTGTCTACTCTTTCTGCTTCACACCAGAAGGACATTTCAATATAATACAGACATTTCAATATAATACAAACATTTCAATATAATACAGACATTTCAATATAATACAGACATTTCACTATAATACAGACATTTCAATATAATGCAGACATTTCAATATAATACTGATATTTCAATATAATACAGACATTTCAATATAATACTGACATTTCAATATAATACAGACATTTCAATATAATACAGACATTTTAATATAATACTGACATTTCAGTATAATACAGACATTTCAATATAATACAGACATTTCAATATAATACTGACATTTCAATATAATACAGACATTTCAGTATAATACAGACATTTCAATATAACACAGACATTTCAATATAATACTGACATTTCAATATAATACAGACATTTCAATATAATACAGACATTTCAATATAATACTGACATTTCAATATAATACTTACATTTCAATATAATACAGACATTTCAATATAATACAGACATTTCAATATAATATCAACATTTCAATATAATACTGACATTTCAATATAATACAGACATTTCAATATAATACAGACATTTCAATATAATACAGACATTTCAATATAATACTGACATTTCAATATAATACAGACATTTCAATATAATACAGACATTTCAATATAATACAGACATTTCAATATAATACAGACATTTCAATATAATACTGACATTTCAATATAATACTGACATTTCAATATAATACAGACATTTCAATATAATACTGACATTTCAATATAATACAGACATTTCAATATAATACAGACATTTCAATATAATACTGACATTTCAATATAATACTGACATTTCAATATAATACTGACATTTCAATATAATACAGACATTTCAATATAATACAGACATTTCAATATAATACAGACATTTCAGTATAATACAGACATTTCAATATAATACTGACATTTCAATATAATACAGACATTTCAGTATAATACAGACATTTCAATATAACACAGACATTTCAATATAATACTGACATTTCAATATAATACAGACATTTCAATATAATACAGACATTTCAATATAATACTGACATTTCAATATAATACTTACATTTCAATATAATACAGACATTTCAATATAATACAGACATTTCAATATAATACTAACATTTCAATATAATACAGACATTTCAATATAATACAGACATTTCAATATAATACTGACATTTCAATATAATACAGACATTTCAATATAATACAGACATTTCAATATAATACAGACATTTCAATATAATACAGACATTTCAATATAATACAGACATTTCAATATAATACTGACATTTCAATATAATACAGACATTTCAATATAATACAGACATTTCAATATAATACAGACATTTCAGTATAATACAGACATTTCAATATAATACTGACATTTCAATATAATACAGACATTTCAGTATAATACAGACATTTCAATATAATACAGACATTTCAATATAATACTGACATTTCAATATAATACAGACATTTCAATATAATATAGACATTTCAATATAATACTGACATTTCAATATAATACTTACATTTCAATATAATACAGACATTTCAATATAATACAGACATTTCAATATAATACAGACATTTCAATATAATACTAACATTTCAATATAATACAGACATTTCAATATAATACAGACATTTCAATATAATACTGACATTTCAATATAATACAGACATTTCAATATAATACTGACATTTCAATATAATACAGACATTTCAATATAATACTGACAATACTGTCATTCTTTTATGAGTTAAGTTTTATAAATCTTAAAATATTTTCATACTTCTAGAAGAATCTATTTCTGAAAATCAGAATTTCTGTAAAGTTCTGCATAATCGATAATCGTGTACGTTTCTCCAGTTCCCCTGAACTTTCTTCGTTGGAACTCCAAGATGCAAGAAGTACAACGATCCTGAATTACCCAATCGTCAGGATCTCCCTCTCCACCTTACTGATAGGATCAAAACAAATGCTGAAGTTTGGTATCAGTTTGGACAATTATGTAATCCTACCACTTTTGGTGCTCCATGTTCATCAGTGGCATGCATAAAAGGAGGTTAGTTGCTCTGGGCATCCAAGTTTAGGGAGAGGAACATCCAATCATATTTAAACTATCTCCCTTTCTAATTATATTTCTCAGTACTAGGACTTATACTTGAGTCTTTGGGGCATGCAATCAATAAGTTGGCCCCAGGTATCACCAGAGCATCATCAGACCTCTGCATGCCACTGATGGCCATTGACTTCTTGACCTTTCAGGAGAGTTCATTTGATCATCATTGGCACATGGGTCTTGGTAGGTCCTGAAGTTGCCTCTACAGGATTCAAAAAGTATGATGAACCATGGTTACCTAATTGTCAGGAACCCTCCTCTCAGCCTCATTGATAGAATGCTGAACACTATTTTTGGCATCATTTTTTCTGCGTAAACATCCGGAAACTACCGATACAAAGTCGATTTTAGCTTGGGTCCTAATTTGGACAAGTACTATGCTGGCTATGAACACGCATGGAAAGTAAAAAAATGTCTTAAAAACCTGTGGTTGACAAAGACATTTCATTTATTAATAGTTTGCCTACAACAAACTATAAAAGACATTCAACGATACAAGTATGGAATAATATAACATGAAGAAATACATTGTTCCCATACACAGAAGAATGCATAGATTATTCATATAAAAGGTAATATGAAAACTTACATTTCCCTGTGGTGTCTTTTCTGTTAGAGAATGTACCCTGAATCCTGTGCTTCTGTAGCGTCTCTGGTCGTAATACTCAACCAAGTGTTGGTACAAAACCTCCCACAACATCTCATGTTCACCATAGATTTAGGCGTCTACACTTTTTCACCAAGGAGGTCTAAGTTTTTTTATCAAGGGGCATAATTTGGGTTTAGAAAACTATTTCTCTCAAAGAGAGATTACTCTGGTCATGACACAACCAAATTAATATCTACTCTCGTATTGGTTGACAGATGAACTGGGAATCAGACTTTGTCGATCCTACATATATCTAAAAGATAATATTAATACTTATCTTCAAAAGCATACTACTGCTAAGGAAAGTTCCCCTGTTCAGGTTGTGAAAAGGGGATCGGGTGCAACTCAATTTTTTGTGGTACTTTTAAGCTTGTGTGAAAGAAGTGTAAGACAATGGAGACAGATGAGAACTCAGATGTGGAGAAAGTATATTTGGATTGAGATTGTTCAGAAGTTTTGTTACCTTGGTGATACCATCTGAGCATAGGGATGAGCTAGTGTGATTGCAAGAGTTAGAAGTGGATGGAGTAAGTTCAGGGAACTTCTGCCATTACTAACCAGCAGAATTTTACCATTGTCGACCAAGGTAAGAGTCTATCAGGCATTGTCGAACAATGGAAGCATCTATCCCATATTAGTATGAAGTGTGATGATATGTTGCATAGAGAGAAACGATATGAGAATCTTCTTCTTTCGTGTGAATCAGATGATTCTGGTGTTGGCATTAGTTTCCCTGATGTTTTTCTAGTTAGAAATCTTTCTGGAAAGACATCGGGTACTTACGGGAAGGACCATGAGAAGGTTGCCAACATCCCTTAGTGAAAGTGGTACTGTGGAACCGACTGGATTCGAACTTGGAACACCCAGGTCTTCAGTCCGTGTCGATATCCACTTAACCACTACCACCTCCCGATATGAGAATGATACGATGGATAAGTAATGTGAGTCTAAAAGACAGACTTAGATCTGATGACTTCAAAGGAAGACTAAATCTGGGCAGTATAAAGAGATGTGTGCAGAATAGGGACTTCGATTGTATGGCTATGTTGAAAAAAAGGATGAAAATTCTTGGGTCAGTAGATGTAGAACAGTTGAGATAGTAGGTTCAGTTCGCAGGGGAAGGTCAAGGAAGCATGAAAGGAAATGATAAGGATGGACTTGAGAGAAAGAGGTTTAAAGACCTGGACAGAGATAGATTAGTTTAGAAATCAATTTCTAAAAGCCGTCCAACACATGCCAGCATGTAAAACAGATGCTAAAGCGAATATGATTATGATACTGAAAGAATGGATGAGAGTTCTTGGGGTTGTAGATGTAGAACAGTTGAGGTAGCAGGGTGAGTTCACAGGAAAAGGCCAAAGAAAAGATGGAAGAGAATAATAAGGATCGACTTAAGAGAAAGTAGGATAAACAAAGACCTGGTCAGACATAGGTTAGTTTGGAAGTCAATTTCTAAAACCCGCCCAACACATGCCAGCATGTAAAACAGACGTTAAAAAACGAATATGATGATGACAGTGACCATACAACACTAAATACGTCTCTACGGAAGTTATTTTTACCATCAAATGCTGAAAATTAACCTTTAAATGCTTTTTGTTTAAAATATGACACATATAACACTCAAGATGAGAACAGTAGTCCGAATTAGCCAAATTATACAAATTATCAATCCTCATCTCAAAAATTCAAAAACGCTAAATATGTTTCTATAAAGTTATAAAAAAATGTATTTCTACCATTTTGTTTTCGGGGATGTGAATAAGGAACAAGGTCTAGATAGACTACATCCAGCAATTTTACGTGTTGTTGTATCCAAACTAGCTGAACCTCTAGCAATGCTTTTCAACCTTTCACTGAATACAGGTGATGAGGGGGAGGGGGGGGGCAAGAGGAAGAGAAGGAGGTGGGAGAGAGAGAGGTGAGGGGCAATTCAAGGAGAAATTGGACAGATGCTGGGCCACTGTGTAAATTTCTGTTACGGGAATTTATTTAACTTAATTCTCATCAGAGTTATAAAACAAAGATCTGAATATTAAACATAAACCATTAAAGTTTTGCTAACACTGTGAATAGAACTGTGAATCTACTTACTATAGAACTACAGACCATTTTGTCGTCCACACATCGTTATTCAAAGCACAATCTAAATATAAAAAGCAAAGTTGTCTATATGTGTGTATGTGTCCACGAGAATGTGTTCAACAAAATCTGAGTGTGTGTAAACAGAGAGGTGAAATATTACTACCGTATTGTGTGCTTTGTGAGGAGCACGCACATGGTGGCAAAGTATTTATCAAAGCTGTCAGACCGAAGGAAGAGAGAGACAGTCTGACTGATGTCGTCTGCAGCAAGTCCTGGGCGAAAAAGAGGAAACAGCCTGTGCATCTCTTTTTATAACACGGGTCGTTGCACCACCTGCCGCCACAAAAAGGGGTAGATAATTCGGGTCTGACGCCCCCTAGTGAGTGTCTGTGTAAATGTATTGAGAAAGGGAGGTAATGCTACATCTATATGTGTGTATGTGTGTCGTGGCATCACAGTTAAACCGTGGATCTAAGAGCCAAACTAACCACAGATGTTCTCATCGATGTCAGAAGTTCTTGAACCTTTTTAAGAAATGATATGTGTCAAAAACGTATGTATTCGTAATTATTTTGGCATATGTTTATTTTGCAGTATACTTACCTATTTTATTTTATTTTTATTTATTTATTTTTTTGATTGTTTAAACTGTTTGTTGATATTGGACTTGAAGACGACTATGTTGTAGTCAGTAGGGAAGCACTCTCATGGTATTGTGTTCCACAGAATGGGAAGTTTTGGGAAAGAAACTCTGTTCTAGGTACACAGAGGAAAAATGGAAAGTTCTTTGCAGTGGTGGTAGCTAGACGGGTACTTTCTGTGAAGGTTTTATGGGGGATGGGGAGACTATAGACGGGTAACCTTGCAAGTATATATATATTATTACAAAATTATTATTACTAATATTAACAAAATAGCTTTCAACACAGGTACTAACATATTAAAAGTATTCCATAATTAAATGAAAATAAAGTAATAATAAAAAACAATAAATAAATAAATAAATAAAAATAAAAAAAAAATAAATAAATAAAAATAAAAAATAAAAAATAAATAAATAAATAAATAAATAAAAATAAAAAATAAATAAATAATGGTAAAAATAGTAATCGGAATAAATAATAATAAATAAATAAATAAATAATAGTAAAAATAAGAATTAATAAAATAAATAAATAATAAAACAAAACATACAAACAATAAAATAAAATAAACTCAACCACACACCCCTTTTTTTTCTTTCATTCGCCCTTAACGATACCTATTAACTCAAGTCTTATTATTTTAAAAAACCTAATCCTGAAGACGACTATGAAAGTCGAAAGCGCTCGAAAAAAATGGCTGAATTAAGAACAATCGGAGAAGTACTATACGGATTGCCACCTGAAACCAGAAGGGTAGCTCGACGGTTTGAGAACCTCACGAAGAAGATATACAAACGAGAAAGTTCCGTGACGTTCAACAACGCTTGCTTAGAAATATATATATATATATATATATATAAAGTGGTGTACTAAAAGCGAACTTTTAGGAAAAGTAAAACCTATTGTGAAGAGTATACAGCTCAATATCCAGGATAGAGCAGGTAGATATGAAGAAGAATGGAAAGGAATTAGAGAAGCAAAAGCCAAATCATAATTCAATTCAATTGCTCAGAGCAAGGTATATTCCGCAAAAAAGGCAATTTATTCAAGTTAAATTTTCCTTAAGCCAGGCTTTTCAAAGATCAAAATCTTATCATCAGAGGAAGTCGCTGGGATAGATAAGTTGGCAATGGCCAAGATTTAAAATTTGAAAAAATAAAATAAAAGTTGTAGGGGAAGAAACACAGGGCAAAATTCTGCCCGAATGCAAGCAAATGTCCGATTGCTAAAAAGATTTTGATCTTTGAAAAGCCTGGCTTAAGGAAAATTTAACTTGAATAAATTGCCTTTTTTGCGGAATATACCTTGCTCTGAGCAATTGAATTGAATTATGATTTGGCTTTTGCTTCTCTAATTCCTTTCCATTCTTCTTCATATATATATATATATATATATATATATGAGAGAGATGTGTGTGTGTGTGTAAACGAACAAAAGATCTCTCAAAATTGGAAGAAAAACAAATGAAAATAGCAGATCTTGAACAAATAAAGGGCTCGATATCGTACATTAGATGATCACCACCACAAATTAATTTGTTTTAAGTGGATCATGCATTGTGCAAGACACGACCAACTCTCTCTACAGGACGAGTGATGACTGCATATGTGCACGAGATTTATAACATGACTTTATAGGCAGGGGGACCATATATTGTCGTAGCTGTAGTAGTAGCATATCTTTACAGGAGGACACAGATTGTAGTAGTAGTAGTAGTAGTAGTAGTAGTAGTAGTAGTAGTAGAAGAAATAGAATACTCGTACAAGGGAACCATAGATTGTAGATTTTTTAATGTACTAACGGCTCACAGCTTATCAAGGCCCAAAGGCCACTCGAGGATAAGGGTTAATGAGATTGTCAATTAAATGTAGAACAATACTAGGAGAGGGTTGGAAACAATGATTGAAAAGGGCAGATGTCCTCATCGATGTCAGAAGTTCTTGAACCTTTTTAAGAATGATATGTGTCAAAAACGTATGTATTCGTAATTATTTTTACATACGTTTGTTTTGTAGTATACTTACCTATTTTTATTTTCTTTCTATATTTTTTTCAGGGAAGAATGATTGTCTTGGATTTATTTGCTGAAGTCTACCCATTTTGGCAGAAATATAATTCCTTCTTTGGTCAACCATTTATCTGGGCCATGTTGCATAATTTTGGTGGCACCATGGACTTATATGGGAAATTAGACAGTGTTAATGTGGTAAGAAATACGGTTTGTCACTAGTCTCTCTCTCTCTCTCTCTCTCTCTCTCTCTCTCTCTCTCTCTCTCTCTCTCTCTCTCTTAAGATCTGCTGAGATAAGCAGAGAGCACATACAGCACCTGGTATTCCGAAATGGTCACCCATTCAGTACTGGCCAGGCTCGACGTCACTTAACTTCGGTGATATACATATATATATATATATATATATATATATATATATATATATATAAAATATTTGTTATTGTTTATATCTATGGATGTATACGTTTCGTCTTTTTTCAATCAAGACTCATCAGCATAGAAGTACGACTATTCATCACCGGTCATACGATTCGAAACCCTGGACTACAAGTATTTTCCAACTCCCGTCCAACGTCGCTAACCGCTAGGCCAGTTCTGAACAGCTTATAAACAATGATAATTTTAACACGTTAACGGCGGCGAAGCAAAGAGGCATTCAAACTTCTATAAGTGAAGGAACGATGCATATAAAGCAAGTGACGCTACGCTGTGTTACTACTACCATTTTACGGTGCTCTACTTTTTAACGAGGAGCTTCAAATATAAAATATTTGTTATTGTTTATATCTATGGACGTATACGTTTCGTCTTTTTTCAATCAAGACTCATCAGCATAGAAGTACGACTATTCATCACCGGTCACACGATTCGAAACCCTGGACTACAAGTATTTTCCAACTCCCGTCCAACGTCGCTAACCGCTAGGCCAGTTCTGAACAGCTTATAAACAATGATAATTTTAACACGTTAATGGCGGCGAAGCGAAGAGGCATTCAAACTTCTATAAGTGAAGGAACGATGCATATAAAGCAAGTGACGCTACGCTGTGTTACTACTACCATTTTACGGTGCTCTACTTTTTAACGAGGAGCTTATATATATATAACGCACATTTATTTTTCTCAGAGATAGTTTTTCAAAGATAAATGCAAGAATTACACCATGAAACACAAATCATTTATAGAGAATGCAGAAGAGTTAATTCTCTGGTTTCCAAGTATAACTCAGGAGAGATTACTTGAATATGGTTCAAGGGAAATAACTGTTGAATATACTCAGCCAACAATATTTTAAATGTAATTTGGAGTTGTTTCAAATCACCATTTTGCATTAACATGTAATAAAAACGTTGAATTGGTGTTTGTTTTGTTTTTTCTTTGTTTTTTGTTGAACATCCCCAACAGCCACTCAGACTATAACCCAGCTTAACATTTTTTTTTAAATATTTGCAGGGACCAACAAAGGCACGTACATTTGCAAACAGTTCAATGATTGGTATTGGACTAAGTCCGGAAGGAATTTACCAAAATTATGTTATGTATGATTTCATGCTAGATCAGGGTATAGGGAATGCACCCAAAAATACTTCAGAATGGTGAGTATTTCTTTAGTTAAAATTTGTGTTTCTACTTTATTCAATGTTGAATAAGAAATAATGAAAAAACAATTTTGTCCCCGAAAGAGTATAAGTTGATATCATATTAAATTATATTGTGACAATATTGTCGATCTGCCTTCAGTTGGATTCGAACTCGAGAACTTTGTTTTTTCTTTTGGGGAAGTCTAGATTATTTTTTATTTTTAATTAGAGGAAAAGCCGATCTCCGATAAGAGAGAAAAGAATTGTTTTCTTATTGGGAGTTGGTGGGTGAGAAATAACTTATGGTAGAGATACAAAAAGGATATCATCCATCACTGTCATCTCTTATTGACATTTTGAAAGATTAAAAGTTCCCAATAGCATAATGGCAACAAGTAATGGCGACCCAGGAAGATATAATCAGCTGAACAAAAAATAGCATAAGAACGAAATGTTTTTCTTAAATCGTTAATGCCAAAAGAATTAACAGGTATTTCTTGGAATGTTATTATTGTCTCTGTCGAAGAGAATTTGGATGGGGAATGGGGCATGTGGTTACTGTGACAGGGAAGTGGACATCGAGTTGTTGACTTTCCCGACATTGAATGAACATAGGTTAAGATAATGAGCGTCCAAGAATGAACACATATTTTGCAAAGAGATAAGAATTGAATTGTTTTGAGGGGATCTCCCCACATCGCCGGTCTGGTGTGGGATGATGGAGGAGGTGAGGTGTCTGTGGAATGGCATTCCCCGTATTTGCAGGTTAATGAAATATATTTTCTATTCTATGAATGAGTTTCAAAGGAGGGTGGATCTTCTCCCTCCCACTCAGGTAACGGTGTGAGATGGAAACAGATGAAGAAGAAGAAGTGTTTTATCTGTGAATGAGTTTCAAATGGGGAGAGATATCCTCTCTCTCACTCAGTTAACAATGAGAGATGGAGACGAATGAAGAAAACGAAGGGGGCGAATTAAACATACACTTGGCTAATTCTGAGTTATAAGAGTGAATTGGAAAAAGTGGGGAGGGGAGGCGAGATCCCGCCCAGTTTCAACACACCTAATTCTCAATAAAAGGAAAGTGTAACAGACATTCAAAGACTCTGCTTTGCTCGCTTATCGAATCCACGTCGGCGAAAGACGGACTCCCTCCTTTTCCAGACTTGGGGTCGGTGTCGCCAGATCATGATCGCCCAAACTTAGTAATATTACCGATCCAAAACACCCATTTAGAAGTTAAAAGTTAGAAGTTTTTGAGCAAACATAGTCTTGTATATTTTACCCTAATAATTATTTTCTTATACAAAAACGTACATCCGAATTTGTCCTTTATTTTTTTTTGCTTGAAATTGCCTTCGCCCCTCAGAGGTACAAACTTTGGAGACCAGCGCCAGCCGATTACCCTCTTGATCTAATCACAACGTGGGGAGAGTGGTAATCGAAGGACCTTTCAACACCGACGGTCTTCATCAGTACAGCTACCTTTTCCGCAAACAGGTACCGAGTGACCAACCGAAAACACTGAACGGCCAACTTCGGGGACGTCATAAGAGAGTGGGGGTACATTTTAGGAATTCTGCATTTTAATGGCGCCCCACAGAATAAGGTACAGTTTAGTGGTACCGTGCAGGAGTCGGGGTACAATATAAGTGATAAATGAATATGGAAAGAGAGCGTTGTTTTAACAAAGTTTTATTGAATGTAATTGTTACATTACATACAAATGTTTTTCATTTGATTTTCTGGACGAACCAAGGGAAGATAACTGTTTCCGTTTTCTTTGTGAACGAAGGGGAGATAACTATGGTTTTCTTTACTACAAAGTAAAATATTAGTTACTCACTGAACTACTTAACTATTGAAATAATCTTCTGAGTTTTGGTGAGAAACATGAAATTTCTATCCTAGTAAACATAATAAAATGGATTGTGTAACTCTTTATATATTTATATTTTGTCTATGACACCTCATGAATTAAAAGATAGAGAGAACACCCTTTGTATAATTATCTCTTGAGAATTGATACGAAATCTACCTGCTTGGATGCAAAGTTTGGTGTTCTAACCATTATCTCATTTCAATTAATTGAGAAAAAAAAAACTCATAACAATTAAGATACCTGCTTAAATCAAAAGATTTCTTTTAATGATATATGTAATAAGTACAATTATATTCTTATCTATCATTTTGTACTATTCAAGCGATGAGAAAAAGAGAAATAGAGAGAGGGAGAGTTCCTAATTTCTTGCATAGAAATACAAAAAGATAAATATTTTTTTTCTTTTTAACAGGGTGTCTGGATATGCAAAGCGACGATATGGAGTTGAAAATAAACACGTAGATAAAGCATGGCAACTTCTTCGGGTGAGCCAGATTCCATCTTGCATAAATTTCACCATACTTTTGTTAGTTTTAATAAATGAAATCCAAAAATAGTATAAAACTCAGAACTATCTATGTTCCTATGTAATTCGATATATGTTAAAAACATGATAAAAATAATAATTACCCATGTATTAAATAAATATAATAATTACCCATGTGTCAATGAAAAGTAATAATTACCCACGTGCCATGAAAATATATATTTTTATTAAACAACTTAGTTTATACTTATAGAGCAATATATATTTGTAGAACAACCTAGTTTATACTTGCTCTCTGAGAAGTGTTGGTACATAAGTATGATGAAAATTATGAAAATAATATTCCAATGTGATGGAAAATTAAAAAGAAAAACCCAAAATTATTTATATATTCATCAATGTTTCGTCTTTGTTTCAATACTTTCTCAAGATGATTGATTTGAAGAAATAACATACAAGTACAATATTTGAAAATATTTGGTGTGTTTGTGAAGTGAAAAGAATGTTTTTTTTTTTTGTTTTTTTGTTTTTCTAACGGCTATGGTTCTTTCGAAAGAAGAACAAAAACATTCTTTGCACGTCATAATTGCACCACATATTTTGAATTGCAATGACTGTTTCTTTTCTTTTTATATATTTTTTTTCTTAATCTGATATCTAAAATATTCGTTGTTTATTCTGTAGGTCTCTGTCTATGCTTGCGATAGCTCAATGCACGATTCTGGTGATAATGTGATCTTTACTCGGAGGCCATACTTAAGTATAGGGGAAGCTGTAAGTTTTTCCACATATCAGTTTTTTTCATATTGTCAAGCATTAGTTTCCTGTTTATACACAGATTTCATATTTTATTCCATTTTTTATCTAATTATAAAATTATGATTCTAATAAAAGTCAGCATTGTGTTTTAAGTAAATCACAGGATTTCTGGATTTCTTGCTTTGTTTGACAAACATATACAATACACTTATTCTGTTGCTAGATTGGATGTGGATGTCTAAAAACAATGTTCAAAACGGAATTTTCCACATAAGGTTAGAATAAATGGAGAAGTGGAAAATTCCACTAGAAGTTAAAAAATTAGAACTAGGGCTACGTGTCAGGATATGACGTCATGGACAGGAAGTCCAAAGTGTGACGTGGTGAAGAAGATAGTGTCATGTTCCGTATCAATACCCCGTACGAGTATTCTAAATAATGTTGTAAACACCCGAGATGTGCATCTCAAAATATGTGATATGCCGTATTAATACAGGGACGATACAAAGTTAATAATTTATATTTTCCTTTCTTTCTTCGGTGATTTTTTACATTAGGACCCGCGCTAACTTTAACCCTCATCGTTAGGGTTAGGGTTAAGGTTAAGGTTAGGGTTTAGGGTTAGAGTTAGGATCATGGTCAAAATTAGCGCGGGTCCGAATGTAAAAAAGTACCCTCTCTTCTATTCTGATTTATTTCTTTTTGATATATTTTCTTCTGTTCTTATTTCTTACTTTCTTCTTTTTCTTTCAATTCTTTTACCTTCTTTTTTTTCTACCTTACATTCTTTCTTTCTTTCTTTCCATTCTTTCTTTTTTCCCATTCTTTCTTTCTTTCTTTCTTTTTTTCTTTCTTCTGTTCTTAATTCTTACTTTCTTCTTTTTGTTTCAATTCTTTTACCTTCTTTCTTTTTTTCTACCTTACATTCTTTCTTTCTTTCTTTCCATTCTTTCTTTTTTTCCATTCTTTCTTTCTTTCTTTCTTTTTTCTTTCTTCTGTTCTTATTTTTTTCTTCTTTTTCTTTCAATTCTTTTACCTTCTTTCTTTTTTTCTACCTTACATTCTTTCTTTCTTTCTTTCTTTTTTCCCATTCTTTCTTTCTTTCTGTCATACTTTCTTCCATTTCTTCCAAATTATGTTTTTCTACCTTGAGTTTCCTGTTAATACACAGATTTCATGTTTTATTCCATTGTCTATCTAATAATAGAATTATGATTCTAATCAAAGTCAGAATTGTGTTTACATAAATCATAGGATTTCTGCATTTGTTGCTTTGTTTGGCAAATGTATTCAATAAACTTATTCTGTTGCAAGATTGGGTGTGGGTATCTAAAAATAATGTTAAAAACGGTATTTTCCACGTAAGGTTAGAATAAATAGAGAAGTGGAAATTGATATTCCTTAGAAACTTCCTCTTTCAGTGGAAGCCGGCGAAACCCAACCAGGGTGAATGCCACACCTGGTTACTATTTTCTGTGGGTTGCTCACTTCCAACTGAAGAGTTAAAATGTTTCATTAAACTTTTGATGAAAAAAAAAATGGCAATCATGCAGTATAGTTAACAGCTGAGAAATCGAAAAACAAAGTATACAACAAATGATTTTTTATCAAACGCAAGAAAAATTAATTTTCTACCGACCTGTATAATTTTAACGTGTGGAAACTGATTGGAAGATTTATTATCTCTGAATTTGTTATCGTCACTTTTATTTAGCCAAACATGAGTAAAATAAAAATTAGTTTCCTGTAAATAGACAGATTTCATATTTCATTCCATTGTCTATCTAATAATAGAATTATGATTCTAATAAAAGTCAGAATTGTGTTTAAGCAAATCATTAAGAATTTTGTATTTCTTGGCAAATTTAAGCAATACACTTATTATGTAGCATGATTGGATGCGGGTGTGTAAAAATAATGTTAAAAACGGGATTTTCCACATAAGGTTAGAATAACCAGTAAAATTTTAAATTCCATTAGAAGTCTATATAATGATAAAATTATGATTGTCATAAGAGAATTGTGTATTGTTTACATTTACCAAACAAATCAAGAAATACAGAATTTTTATGATTTATTTAAACACAATTCTCTTATGACAATCATAATTCTAAGTAAATCATAAAAGTTCTGTATTTCTTGATTTGTTTGGTAAATGTAAACAATACACTTGTTCTACTTTAAATTCATTAAAAATTTTAACAAATTTAAACAACTAATGATAACTAGCTGACCCTACGCGCTGTTGCCCGGGAGCCTTTAATTTCATTTTTTTTTAAATAGGATTTCGTAAGCTAAATTAAAATTCTTCCAATGTCCAAAGTAATTCGTTATTTTTATCAACTATTTAACAAAGATAAAAATGGCTGACTTGTTGACAAAGAAAATGATGTAGATCTTTTCAACGTAATAAAATTAAAAGTCTGTAAATCTTCATTCTGTTGTTTCATTCCTCTTTCCCTGGTGCCTTGTCTGTTCTTACTTATATTTTCCATTAGAATTAGAACTATTTCGAAAATTTGCGTAGTTTGGGTTATTCGGACTCCATTTATCACCTTGAGTGTTATCATCACAACGTTTCGCCCGCTGTAACCTCCGGCTTTCTTCAGGTTTATCTCTTCGAACTCGGGAATATTTCTGTCGAACTCGGGAATCTGGACTGAATTTACAACTGAAACCTTTTATTTAATCCACGCAAGGACCTGTTGCGCAATGTATATAGTACTAAGTATAATTTAGTTCCAAGTGATAGTCATCTGAAGGTTGAACGTTCAATCCTCGGTATGGGCGATATGAAGAATTGCGAATTACTGAAGACTTCTCCCAGTCATGGCTGACGGAACAAGAGCATGCTACTCCCGTGGATTAAATAAAGGGCTCCGTTCGTCCAGATTCCCGAGTTCGACAGAAATATTCCCGAGTTCAAAGAGACACATCTGTAGAAGGCCAGAGGTTATAGCAGCCGAAACGTTGTGATGATAACACTCAAGATGAGAAATGTAGTCCGAATAACCAAAATTATGCAACTGATCAATCCTCATCTCAAAAATTCAGAAATATTTCGAGAATGTTCTTTTATCATCTAACTATTTTGTGCTTAATCGATAATTTTAAAAATAATTTTCAGTAACAAAAATTTTAAGATCAGGGAGGGAAGTGTCTTTCTGATTTATTTTTACTCTGCATTCCTGTAGCACTTCCTTTTGCCTTCTTATTGTCTGAAAAATTATCCGTTTTCAGACAAAACCAACCTTGTAAAAACGACCCACAAAAATAAAAAGGGATAGGTGAAAAAAGAAAACTTAAAATGCAGTATCCGTTACTTTGTCTTTTCTCTTCTAGGTCAGTGAAGGAGAAATCTTTCTAGACTGTGGCAATTTCTTTTTTTTATTACTTTCCCTCTATTTAACTATTTGTCAATTTTAGAAGAAATCCTTCTAGATTGCAGCAATTTTTCCCCCAGGAGATGGATTTTCAACACATTAAACATAAATCCTTCTAGACTGCGGCAATTCTTTTTCCTCAGGAGATGGATTTTCACCACATTAAACATCACCATTGTATAACTCTCCCTCGTGGAGAGGCAACGAAATAGCAACAACATAGTCAATGGTAAAAGTGCAGATTAGTTAACAGTCGATAAATCGAAAACAAAATAACCACAACAAATTCCTTAAATCAATCGCCATATAAAGGCCAGAGTTAGACGAAAGATCGATTTTAAATGTTGTTAAATTGACTACGGATTGAGATAAAAATTGCCTCAATCTAGAAGTATTTTTCCTTCACTGATATTGGAAAGCTTCACACATATTCTTAGATCATATTTACTTGGGGAGGGGGGGGGCAGTGGTTTTTTTTATTTTTTCGAATAAACCGCTACTTACAATCTTAAGGGGGGGGGGGACAGTCACCAAAAACATAGAGAAATCTTCTTTTTTTTTATTCAAAACATCGATGAATCCTTCTTTAATCACCTAAATTACAGGGTTGTTTTCAACTGCTTTTTGACGAATTAATACTCTAATACTTATATATTTTTTTAATTTAATTCATATTTATCCCGGGCAACGCCGGGGCACGAGTCCTGCTAGTTGTAAATATTTCCTTTGCAGACATTTACACAAAGTTTACTGAAAATCAAACATTTGTCAATAGGCCTCTAGTCATGCTTCTCAGCTGCACCATAAAGTGTCCTGTATTATAGAACGCCATGGTGTATGTCAAGATATTTTGGATCAATTGCAGAATAAGGTCTGTTGAGGTGGTAGTTTTGTTTTACGGCATATCAACCCTTTTTGGGTTATTTAATGCCAAATCTGGTCATTATAGTAAAAGTTTTTATGCTTCAAGTTCTAAAAATAAAATAAAAAAGGGAAGGGAGAAAGGGAGAGGGGCTGTTGTTTTTGTTTTTGGTTTTGTAGAACATAATTAAGTTTTACAAAAAATAAATTTAAAAAAATTAAAAAAAAAAAAAAAACGTCAATGTAGGTGAATTTCGTCTCAGGGAGCCACAGGGCAGCCTGATCTGGTATCACCAGAAGGTCTGTTGAAAACCTTCCCCTATTTTGCTAGGATTTCATGCAGATTTTGGACGAATTAAATTTTATTTTTGGCCCTGAAATAAAATTGTAAAGTCTTTAAAATTTTAACTTAAATTAAAGGTTTGAATCATTGGCAGCCATGTTTACATTGATGATTATTATTATTAAATTATCGATGAGTTATGTCTTAACTTTCTTTATCTTTTAAACTTACAGAATTTAACAATTTAAAAACGAATCTGAAGATGATTAAGACATGAGTAGTCGATAATTTAATAATAATCATCATCAATTTAAACATGGTGGCCAGCGATTCAAATTTTTTACTTAAAGTTAAAATTTAAAGACTTTAAAAAGTAAATTACAATTTTATCGTTTTCAAATACAATTTAAGACCAGAAATCAATTTTATCCAAAATCCGTGCCAAAACAATCAAAATAGATGATGTAGAATTGAACCAATGTTTTTGTGAAAATGATTTTCTTTATTACTAAAACTATCAAAAACATATGTTTCCTCTGGTCGCATATTTTTAACAGTATATATGACGAACGAACATATACCACACTGCCCCCTCCCAAAAGAGTAGGTAATGCCTGGGAGGATGGTATCGTGACGAACGAACATATACTACACTAACCCTCCACGCCCCCCCCCCCAAAAAAAGGAAGTAATTCTTGGAAGGATAGTATCATGACAACAGAACAGATACTACACTACCTCTCTCCGAAAGGAGGAGGTAATACTTGGAAAGATGGTCTCATGACAATAGAATAGATGAGGTAGGTAATGCCTGGGAGAATGGTTTCATAACAAACGGATACTATACTACCCCCTCAAAAGAGGAGGTAATGCCTGCAAAGATGGCTTCATGACAACAGAACAGATGCTACACTACCTTCCTCCCCTGAAGTGAGCATTGAAATATACTACATTAGTCTGAAATAGTATAGTAAACTGAATTGAGCATTAAAGATAGTACAATAGTACAATTAATAGAAGTAATAGTATATTTTCGGCTTCAGGCAAAGAGATACAAAATCTCCATTACTAATAAAAATAGTATAATAAATTAAATTGACCATTAAACAATAGTACATTTATAGAAGTAATAGTAGAGTTTCGGCTTCAGACAGACAGATACCAAATCTCCATTAGTAATAGATGTAAGAATAAAATATGAACAGAAATGCTTTTCATAATTTTGCTCTGTCTTTGCAGCTTTGGTATGACCCACAAATATTGTTTTATGCCTGGGACCATTTTCTTCAAGCCTCGAAAACAATGACTTCTGACCTATTCAGGTTTGTACACTTGTCTTCAATAGTATGTATACGATTTAAAAAGAAATAAAAGTGGAACAAAAGTACAAAAGACTTCCGGGTAATGCCGGGTAGGTACAGTTATTATCTATATATTAATACGATAACATGTGTGTTCGTATGTCACATTTACATCGAAAGCTCTGCGCATGCGTGCCGTACCTAGATGTTTAAAAGCATTCAAGTCACCTAATTTTCATAAGATAGCGACATAGGAATTTGACGTCGGTTTTTGATGTCGGCTCGACTGGTTTATAGTTCGATCCGAACCAACCTCTAAGATTTTTTTTTTTTACATCGAAGTGGGGGAGGTAGGGAGTGGACGATCGGGAAGACACATATTAATACGATAGCATGTGTGTTATTTTGTGTGTCACGCTTACATCAAAAGCAACGACCTTCCGAATCTACTCATAAATTGGAGCCAAATTTAATTTAATCTAAAGCATTTACAAAGTAAGGTTTAGTTGTCGAAATCGGAATTAGTCGATCAATCAAATCGAGAAAAAAGTCTGACGGAACAAGATAATTAGTATTGAAAACATCATTTTGTGTAATTTACACGGGTCCCGCTAGTTATATATTATTTATAGTGATTTTATTTTAAAGTGTATGGGCGTGTTCTTCAAGTCTCTGTGAATACAACGTTTTTTAATTTGTTTTTAATAAATATAATATCAAGAATACAATTTTCGGTACTGATCCAGAATATGACCCAATCTGCGGTAACTTGGCGTCGGAAGCTTTCAGGCAAGTTACATAAGCAGCCGAAAGATGCAGAAGCGATTAGCCAATCAGCTGTCACCCCCCCCCCCCCCACACACAAAAAAAAAACGTTCAGAAGTAAACAAACACCCCGCCCCCATAAAAAAGATTTTTGACCAGTTGACTATTTTTATTTTCTTCAGCAATAATTTTTACTTTGTTTGAGACTTTTATTGAAAAATAAAATTGATTAATAACAGTTGTTTATCTGTTTTGTTCGTTTTTAGATATAAAAAAAAACTTTGACGAGTTGTTTAGTTTTATTTTCTTCGTCTGAAAAAAAATTTATTGGTTTGAACTTTTTCTTGAAAAAAAAAAAAATGTTTCATATAATAAACATATGTTGACGACAACGCAGCGTTTTTGAATTTATCGTCTGGCAGTCTTTTCGTCGGCTTTTTTCCGGCTGCTTACGTAACCTGCCCGGAAGTTGCCGACGCGAAGTTGCCAGAGATTGGGTCGTAAGTAACGGAATACAGGACTGGAGTTGGTAGCTTAAATACGCGACTCAAACTTTAATTCCAATTTCTAAACATTTCAACGGTCTGACTCTGACTCCACAGCCGTGGAAAAATATGCCTACTTTTAAATTAATCATGATTTATTTTTAGTCTCATAAAACCCTTTGGAAATTTAACGAATATTTTATATCTAAGCTTTTACGTTTGTGCTCGCCATTTTGATAACACAGGAAAAAGATAAAAAAGACAATGATGAAGAAACAGTTGGATTTGCATATATATACATTTATTCACACATAAACAGTTTGTCGAAGACAAACATAAAAAGGGGATGTGAAACAAGATGGTACTTAATATGACGTCATATATAAAGGGAGAACAAGCATTAGTATGCGGGTTGAACCGGCTTCCTCGAAAGAAGGAAGTTTCTAGGGAATATCAAATATACAAGCGGTCCCTAGTCGCATGTATATCCCGGTTAGGGGAGATAATGACGTTAGGTTTTTGCAGTTCTTGCAGAGAGGTGTCGACGTCCTCCTACATACAACACCTCGTATTCCCAAATGGTCACCAACCTGGTACTGACCAGACTCAACGTTGCTTAACTTCGGTGATCTAACAGGCATTAGTACAAAACAAAGAATACATTAATGTCCCAATACAATGAAAAAAACATGTGTTTCCGGAATCGGATAGAGAGATGCGTGAACAATGTATAAATAAATGTGACTTACATTTTATTTATTATGTGGTCTGGGAGTCTGGGTGGCTGCGACCAGAAGAGGGAATTCAAGACAATTGTTACCGAGGCTTTTAAAGCCAAGGAGAGAGAGAGAGTGAGAGAGAGAGAGAGAGAGAGTTGCTTTAAATTCCCCACATGCATGGAATTAGAGTGCATTCTCCCCTTGGTCTGTATAATTAAAGGGGGATAACGCAAATATAATCCAAGGGAGATCATTCAGATGGCTTTGCAAGGCAAGCCTGAAAAGAGAGAGTGCTTCATTCTAAATTCTCCACATGGGTGAAATTAGATTTTTTACTGTGTCAGGCTCAATACTTTTCATTCATTTCATGTAGATATGCTTGGATGCTTTGGATTATTTTCATTATTCAGACTACTGTTTCTCATCTTGGGTGTAATTTTGTAACATCCAAGATGAGAACAGTAGTCCGAATAAGCCAAATAATACAAATGATCAATCTTCATCTCAAAAATTTAGAAACAGAACGTTTGGATGCCTCAATCATCACGATTCATCATATTCGATTTAACGCCCGTTTTATATGCTGGCATGTGCTGGACGGCTTTAAGAAATTAAATAATATATAATGAATACTGACCCAACGGGTCACAGGTAGTCTAGTAAAATTGAAATAAAAACTACTTGCTTACTATTGAAACACAGATGGATTCTGAGAGTTTATGATTATTGGTGACTTCTGCTGGTCATTTTCGTTACTAGTAGGGGTCCACCCATCACCATCATCATCATCATCATCATCATCATCATCATCATCATCGTCATATTCAGTTTAACATCTGTTTTATATGTTGGCATGCGCTGGACGGCTTTAAGAAATTGACTTCCAAAGTAACCTATCTCTGGCCAGGTTTTTATTTATCCCTCTTTTCCTCGGGTCCATTTTCTATTACTTCCTCCTATGTTTTCCTTGGTCTTCCCTGTGAACTTAACCTTAACTGTTCTACATCTGCTAACCCAAGAATTCTCATCCAATCTTTCAATGTGGCCATACCATTGAAGTCTCCTGTTCTGCACACATCTCCCTATACTGTCCAGACTTAATCTTCCGCTGAGGTCATCAACACTAAACCTGTCTTTACGACTCATATTACACATCTATCATATCATTCTCATATGATTTCTCTCCATGCAACGCATGTCCCCAACCCCTACTGGCCAAGCTCACACTGCATACACATGCTTGATAGGCTCTTTCCTTGGTCGACAGTGGTAACACCAAAAATTGTGTCTCAATTTCATTTGTTTAAACCATTAACAATCTTTCTCGCTGCCGGAAAACATACCCCCTCCAAAAGTTAGTCGAAAGCCTCTACTAAATAATAATTTTTTTTTTTTAAATTGTTTTTTCAGATATGACCTGGTTGATGTAACACGCAATTGTCTGGAGATTTTGATCTACAAATACTACAAGACCATAATTAATGCCTACAAACAAAAGAACCCTGTTCTTCTTCAGTAAGTAATTTTCTGAATCTATTGGATTGTTGAATGAAGCTTAACATTATGGAAACGGAAATGACAAAACTTTTGATACAAATATGTTTTGCTAAATCCATAATATAAAAGTTGAAAACTAACACAATTTTATGTCAAAGAGAACAATGATACACAATTTAATCAAGGAATTTTGTTCAGGTGTCTGGTGTTAAAATGTTCTCTTTAAATAGAAATATATAATAAATTTCATCATTCAAATTGTAAATAATTTGAACCACCCTTCATTATAAATATAATCATTCAAATCGGACATAATTTGAACTACTCTTCATTATAAATATGATAATTAAAATTGTAAATAATTTGAACCATCCTTCATTATAATCCTTCAAGTGGGACATAATTTGAACCACACTGCATTAAATATAATCATTCAAGTGGTAAATAATTTGAACCCCCCTGCATTAAATTGTAAATAATTTGAACCACCCTTCATTATAAATATAATCATTCAAATTGGACATAATTTGAACTACTCTTTATTATAAATATGATAATTCAAATTGTAAATAATTTGAACCATCCTTCATTATAAATATAATCCTCTAAGTGGGACATTATTTGAATCACACTGCGTTAAATATAATCATTCAAGTGGTAAATAATTTGAACCAGACTGCATTAAATATGATCATTCAAGTGGTACATAATTTGAACTAGCCTTCATTAAATATGATCATTCAAGTAGTACATAATTTGAACTAGCCTTCATTAAATATGATCATTCAAGTAGTACATAATTTGAACTAGCCTTCATTAAATATGATCATTCAAGTAGTACATAATTTGAACTAGCCTTCATTAAATATGATCATTCAAGTGGTACATAATTTGAATCGGCCTTCATTAAATATGATCATTCAAGTAGTACATAACTTAAACTAGCCTTCATTAAATATGATCATTCAAGTAGTACATAACTTGAACTAGCCTTCATTAAATATGATCATTCAAGTAGTACATAATTTGAACTAGCCTTCATTAAATATGATCATTCAAGTAGTACATGATTTCAACTAGCCTTCATTAAATATGATCATTCAAGTGATACATAATTTTAACCAGTTTTCATCAAATATGGTTTTTCAAGTGATGCAAACACCAATAAAACCATGAAAAAATGACACGAAACAAATTTAAAAGCTGTGTGACTTAGAAGAAAGATCTGAGCATCATAATCGGCAGGGGCTCCTTTAATAGTCAACATGGGGGATCCGACTGATATCCTGTAAATGTTAGCCCTTCTTATTTCTGGTGAAAGAATACAACAGAACAAAGACAGTTTAATGATCACGAAAAGGAAAAAATAGATCACAAAGGAAATTAAACTGGTAATGGAATGCTATTACAAAACTAACCCCCACACAACAAACTTCCTTTACACATATAGAGCATAATCCTGTGTTTATGCCATCAATTTTCCAGTTTCTTTATTATTATCTTCTCTTCATCATTATTATTTCCACGTTTACTTCGACACTAGTGTGTTCAAGAGAAAACACAAATTCAAAATGGCCACACGTGGTTGCTATAAAAACGTATAAATTTCATATCAGTTTTATCTCTATTTATATAAAGTTAGGTATGTTTATATGTTTATATATTTTTATGTACAGGATCCACTCATAAACTCATTAACCGATCGGTATGAATATTTTAACACAGCTGCTAGGCATAAGCGCGGATAATGTGGACTATATTTAGTTTAATTTATTTTTATGCAAAGGGAACAAAGAAGAGGTGGACGTTCTTCGTGAAAATTCAGATAACTCTGATTTTTATTTAATTTTTACAATCGGTATTAGACATCAATTAATAAATATTCCCCTAATTTCACTTTCTTTTGAGTATTCTAAAGGGTTTTTACGAGGCATAATATGGGCACAACATACTATTTTGATATTCAAATATTTCAGATTCGCATTAATTAAGCAAGATTCCTTGAATTTCAATTTCTTCTTAAGACTCCTTAAGCCTTAAATTTGAAACGTTTTCTAAAATCAAAATCATGTAATGGGTTTTGATCGATATTTTGAATAAGGATTGTAGACATGAGGTTTAATATTATTATATCTTGATTTTAATCTTCGTAAGGGGAGATAAAAAGTTTGAAAAACTGATCTGTTTGGGGAATTAATTTTACCCGTTCTGGGGCAGGTATTCTTCTGGTATTTTTTTATAAATATGACATTTTAAAGGTTAATCAATTTTTTTTAAAAATCTATACCATTCGATATTTTTTTTTACTGTTGCAATTTTCAGGAGAGCAAGTAAAGACTTGACCGAGGTGTTAATCGATCTGGACACGTTACTGGCTTCCGATCGGCACTTTTTACTGGGCAACTGGTTAGAAGCAGCCAAAAGTCTCGGATACACAGACCAAGAAAAGAAACTCTACGAATACAATGCCCGTAACCAAATTACTCTGTGGGGACCAAATGGAGAGGTAAGCACATTAATTGACTCCCACCCCACCTTTTTTTGAGAAGCTTTGTCTGTCTGTCCGTTGGTCTGTCACGCTTCACATTAATTGATTCTTGGACACATCTAAAATAAGAGGGGCTGTCCATCAGTCGGTCCGTCACACCTTTTGTTTGAAATAATTGGAGATCAGAAAGTGGACTTTGGGTTTACTTTCGGCAGGCTCGTAACTCTCACTTCTTTTATTTTGTCCTTTAGTCCTCACATTCCGTGAGCGATGTTTCTGACAAAGGGGGAATAATTGCTGCTTTCTGGATCGGAATCTATCCATATAACACTTATCGTTGGCTAGTTTTTGACCTTGAACTAGTATTTTTTTCTTTTTTAGCTTCTTACATTTCCATAAAAAAAAAAATTGCATTTTTCTGTTTTTTTGAGATGAGGATTTATAATTTGGATTATTCGGACTAACATTCTCATGTTGGTTTTTATTTTCACAACATTTTCGTTCATGTAAACTCTGACTTTCTTCAGAAACATCTTTCGAGCTTGGGAATTTTTACGTCGAACCTGTACAGAATTTTTTAACTGAATTTATTCAGTTCATATTAATTGCCACCACCACCCCCCCCCTAATTTTTTAGATGCGTCCTCACATCTGTCCATCAGTTTATCGCTATCACGCTTCAGTCGGAAACAGCATTTTCATCACTACCCACATAGATTGAACACATCTCAAATAAGATGCACTGTCCGTCAATCAGTCTGTAACACTTTCGTTTGAAATAATAGCATTTTGTTGATCTGTCATGCCTAAGTTTGAAATAATAGCATTTTGTTGATCTGTCATGCCTAAGTTTGAAATAATAGCATTTTGTTGATCTGTCATGCCTAAGTTTGAAATAATAGCATTTTGTTGATCTGTCATGCCTAAGTTTGAAATAATAGCATTTTGTTGATCTGTCATGTCTAAGTTTGAAATAGAATTTTTTTAGACATGTCAACATCTCTATTTATTAGTCATGTATGTATGTTTATTATATTTCTATGTATAGGATTCACTCCTAAACTAATGAACTGATCATTATGGAACACAGCTGTTAGGCATAAGGGTGAGTAATGTGGGTTATATTTAGTTTAGTTTAGTTTTATGCAAAGGGTGCAAAGAGGGGGTGGAAACCCTTCATGAAAATTCAGATACATCCGATTGTTTTGAAATTTTAACAATAGTTATTAGACAACAATTGATAAATATTCCCCAAATTTCAGTTTGTTTGGAATATTTTAAAGGGATTTTAATAATATGGGCACACCCTCCAATTTGAAAATTCAAATATTTCAGATTTGCATTAAATTTTATCCATATTCATTAGACACAATAACAAGCAAGATTCCCTGAAATTAAATTTCTTATTAAGCTGAAGCCTTAAATTTGAGATATTGTCTAGAATTAAAATCATGTAATGGATTTTGATCAAAATTGGAATAAGGATTCTAGACATAAAGTTTAATATCATTATATATTGATTTTAATCTTTGTAAGGAGACATGATGCTAAACTCTTCTGTTCAGGGAATTAATTTTACTCGTCCTGGGACAGGTATTCTTCTAGTCTCTTTATAAAGCTAAGTATGTGTATATGTCTATATATTTCTATGTATAGGATTCACTTGTGCAGTTTAGTAAACAGCGGCAGATAATCCACAGGAAGCAACGACCAATAGATTAAAACATTTTGATAAATTTATTTATTGAATAAAATATAGTTTCTGAAAGAAAAAACATAGTAATAAAATGAAGTTTATTTTCAATAAAGTAACATTTTGGCTAAAACAGTGTAATAAAATATAGTTTTTATTATCTTCGCTTTATAACATTTTAAATTATAAAATTATTGAATTATAAAAAAAAAATTACTGTTAATTTCAGAAACTATATTTTATTACAATTTTTTGGTTAAGATGAGAACAGTAGTCCGAATAATCCAAATTATCCAAATTATCCTTAGCTAAAAAATTCAGAAACATAATAACAAAAATTTGTTCTTGTATTTTTATCTTGAGACATTTAACGTCAATTCCTGATTGATTTTGTTTTCGGTTTGTTTGTTTTCCAGATTTCTGATTATGCCAGCAAGCAATGGGCCGGACTCGTTAAGCAGTAAGGATTTCAATTTTACATCATCATATTAGGTTTAATGTCTGTCTTCATAGATCGATGTATGTGGATATGCAATATTTGATAAATGTAGGAATAAATATACTGCACCCTGGATAAGGCAGGTGAAGCTATGACGGTAGCACGAGATACCTCCAAAGCCTTCAACAAAGGTCTTCTCAGGAAAATCAATTCGTACTGTATTAGACTCAGACTTAGGAACTCCGACGTCCTGCAACGCATGAGGCATTAAAGGAAACCATCGTCTGAAGCCAAATTCACAACGAATAAATCTCCCTTGATTGTTGGTCCCCCGATTTATAAAATCGGGGGACTTATGTTTTGAGGCATGTCCGTCCGTCCGTCCGGATTTTTCTCCGCAACCATCCATTGAATTTCTCTGAAATTTTGCATGAAGTTGTAACTTTGGTCAGGTTAGAAAGCAAATATATAATAATAAGCATGTTTGCCTCTTTAGCCTCAGTGGTTTCCTATAGGACAGTTTGAACAAAATTATTTTTATTTAGTTCACAGGAAAAGAAAAAAAAATTGACTCCGTGTTTGTTAAGAAATGTCCAGTATCTTTTCTGCATGTTGAAGTAACAATGTCACGATGTCTCTTTAATCCAATGTATTTGCATATCAAACTTAAGTTAACAAGCAACTCTCTCTCTCTCTCTCTCTCTCTCTCTCTCTCTCTCTCTCTCTCTCTCTCTCTCTCTCTCCTCTCTTTCTTTCTCTCTCTCTCTCTCCTCTCTTTCTTTCTCTCTCCTTCTCTCCTCTCTTTCTTTCTCTCTCCTTCTCTCTCTCTCCTCTCCTCTCCTCTCCCTCCCTCTCCTCTCCTCTCCCCCCCTCTCTTTGAACCAACCGCAGTCAGAAACTTAATCCTTGTGTGACTTTCTCTTTGTTTCCTTAGTAAACAAAAGCAAATATATAAACAGACAGATGAATGCTGTCGTTTTGATTCTAGCTCTGTGGTAGGTATTTAACCTGCTTCCCAATGAGCACTTGGACACCTTGCATAGTGGTAGCTCTCTGGAAGGATAAAAGTTTTTAAAGATTTGGGAGTTTATCTCTATAAATAAACATACATGTACATCATTATATTCGGCTGTTTATATGCTGGCATGTATTCAATGGCTTTTAGAAATTGACTTCCAAACCAACCTATCTCTGGCCAGGTCTTTATTGGTCCCCTGATTTTATAAATCGGGGGACCTATGTTTTGAGGCATTTCCGTCCGTCTGTCCGTCCGTCCGGATTTTTCTCCGCAACCATCCATTGAATTTCTCTGAAATTTTGCATGAAGTTGTAACTTTGGTCAGGTTAGAAAGTGACATTCTCCGATTTTTGAAAATAAATCTGGTTAGTCCCCCAGAGGGTCAAAAGGCCCTGAAATGGTAAAAAAATTACATTTTTTTGCCCCATAACTTTTCATCCATCCATTCAATTTCTCTGAAACTTGGCCAAAATGTGGAGGCAATTGTTTCTAATAGAAAATAAGTATCGATGACCTTGGAAAAAATCTGGTTCGCGCCCCCAGGGGGTCAAAAGCCCCCAAAATGGCAAAAATGACCCTTTTCTTCCATAACGTTTGATCCATCCATTCAATTTTTATGAAACTTGGCCAAAATGTAGAGGCAATTGTTCTGGATATAAAATGAGCATCCTTGACCTCAGAAAAATTCTGGTTCGCGCCCCCAGGGGGTCAAAGGGGGGTCAAAAGTGCCCCAAATTGCCCAAATTTATTGCATTTTACACTCGCCACATCGAGTCATATACAGAGGGGGACCACGCACGCGCGGCTTGTTTTCTTTTAGTCCTTTTGGTCTTCCTCTTCTTCTTTTTCCATCAGGGGGTCACTGAAGCACTTGGTTCGTACTGTATTTCTGGACGATTATTTAATATAATCAGATCTCTCTTAGCTAAAAGAAAAATCCAGGTCGTTCTTGATGACCATACACCTAAACAACATCGCATCAATGCAAATAGAAATCCTCCCAACCCTACCTTCTGAGGCCCTCCCTCTCCGTTCAGAGGCACCCTGACTCCAGTAGAAAACACTCAACCACGAGAACGGGAATGGGACGATCAAAAGTTGCTATAACCCGATGGGGCTACAAAACTGACCCAACCATTCGTGAATGTAGAGAGGAGGGCCATGCGATGCAACATTGTCTGCCCCCTGCTGCCCAACCGGTGTAGCTTGAAAGATCTTGCAGAGTACATCAATCACGCAAAGGACTGCGTAAAAAAGAGGGAAACTGTTGTATGACCACATGACGCTTCAAAGACACACAAAGAAGAAACAGCTGCTTATGGATGATATAACACTAATATTGAATTAAAAATTATACCATTTTATAAATTTATTTATTTTCCTTTTGGCTAAGATGAAAGTGTAGTATCTGTTCCGATGGATACTGCACCCCATAGACTGGTATTGTCTTGGCCTTCGGGGCTTGATTTACGCCGGTCTATGGATCTGTCCTGTGCAGTTCTAGGAGGTCCATTGACCCATCCATCTGTGAATGTGGAGAGAAGGACCATACGATGCAACACTGCCTTGTCTGCCCTCTACTGCCCAACCGGTGCAGCTTGAAAGATCTTGCAGAGCACAACAATAATGCAAGGGACTGCGTAAAAAAGTATGAAACTGTTGTATGACCACATGACACTTCAAAAACACGCTAAGAATAAGCAGAAGATCAACGCAAATGTTCCCCAGTATTTGATACTTGGACCTTTATTATTCCTGATCTTCATAAACGACCGCCCCCCCCCCTTGATGTGATCGCATCCGAAATGGGTGTATTTGTTGATTACACTATGCTCTATTGCCGGCATGAGGGCAAATTAAATACCCACACATGCAAGGAAATGGGTAAATCCTTAGAAAATGACCTCCAGTCTGTAGTAGAATGGCGCCAAAAATGGATGGTCACATTTAATGCTACCAAGACTAAGCTATTTTCGTTTAACAACAAAATGAAACCTGTTATAAAGTGTTAGACTGCTTAACTTTTGGAATTCTCTTCCTGCTCCCTGTTTCCCCCGACAGTACCAACATGCAAAAATTTTAATGTAATGTGAACAAAAATCTTGCTGCCCAACTCCCCCCCCCCCCTCCACACACTATAAATCTCTCCACTATCACATTAGCCTCTTAAGTTTAGTGGCAATTTGTTTGGGGTGAATAAAAGTTTTTTTAAAAAATCATTATATTCAGTTTATTGTCTGTTTTAAATGCTGGCATGTATTGGACGGCTTTTAGAAATTGACTTTCAAACTAATCTATCTTTGACAAGTGAATAATTCTGTTCTGTGCTCTGCCGCCTATCACAGATTCCAATTTCTGTTGGAAACATACCAAAGATGTATTCTAATCGCTTTGGTTGAGATGGCGGTTCTTTCACAGATTAGGGCCAACGCTAACTTTGACCCTGTCGTTAGGGTTAGGGTTTAGGGTCAGGGTTAGCATTAGCGTTAGCGTTAGAGTTAGGGTTAGCGTTAGAGTTAGGCTTAAGGTCAGGGTCAAAGTTAGCGTGGGTCCTAATCTGTGGAAGTGCCGAGATGGCAATACACTGAGTACTGAGTCACTGATAGTTTCAAATTTAGTATCCAAAAACTAATATTTAGTAACATAGGAAGAAGTGATAAGGATGGATTTGAAAGAAAGAGGGATGAATAAAGACCTGGCCAGAGATAGGTTAGTTTTAGACAGATTTACTTCACCTGTGAAGGACAGGTGAAGCACTCTTGGTGAACAATCACCTAGAGATGGTGTCTCGATAAAAATACTGGTCCCCATCACCACACTGTCAATTATGCCTCAATTAATGAAAATGTCTACCAAAGTAATTTTACAAAACAGAAAATAATAAAAATACAAATAACTATAAAAAAAATCATAAAATAAAATATAATTTTTTTAAAAATATTAATGTAAAATAGAAATTAAAATAAAATAATAAAGATAACAAAATAATAAAATAAAATATAAATTGTTTTTAAATATTAATGTAAAATAAAAATTAAAATAAAATAATAAAGATAACAAAATAGCAAAATAAAATATAAAATCATCATCATCATCATCATCATCATCATCATCATCATCATCATCACGTTCATTTTACATGCTGGCATGTGTTGGACGGCTTTAATAAATTGACTTCCAAACTAACCTATCTTTAGCCAAGTCTTTATGTATCCCTATTTCCCTCAGATCCATTTTTATCACTTCCTCCCATGTTTCCCTTGGCCTTCCTCTGTGAACTGAACCTGCTATCTCAACTGTTCTACATCTACTAACCCAAGAACTCTCATCCATTCTTCCAACATGGTCATACCATCAAAGTCACCTGTCTTGCACACATCCGCCTATACTGTCTAGATTTAATCTTCCTCTGAGGTCATCAGAACTAAGCCTGTCTTTAAGACTCACAGTACACATACATCGTATAATTCTCATATAATTTCTTTCCATGCAACACATATCCTCAACCCCCACTGGCCAGGTTTCACTTTCATACATCATCATACTGTGTACATATACTTGGGAGACTCTTTTTTTGGTAGATAGTAGTAATGCTCTGCTGGTTAGTAATAGCAGAAGTTCCCTGAACTTACTCCATCTGCTCTTAACTTGCAATCACGCCAATACCTGCCCTACTCTTAGGTACTTGATTAATGTGGATAATACCTAATCCCTACCTTTGGTGAATTTTGATCAAAATTTAATCAATTTCTGTTTTACAAATACTTCAATGGATTGTGCTCTGATGAGCTTGCTGCTCTGGTGCCCCCACGACATAAATTTACTAGACCAATCCGACAATCTGCCATATCCCATCCATACACTGTGGAGGTCCCCAGATGCCGAAGAGCTTTCTACTCCAAAAGCTTCTTTCCTCGTGCTGCTGGACTCTGGAACTCTCTCCCTGCTCCCTGTTTTCCTGACGTTACTGACATGCAGAAATTTAAAACTAATGTAAACAGATATCTCGCTGTGCAGCTCCTAACTTAGGTTGACCCCCCTCCCCCAACCTTCACCCTTTTTTCTCAGTAGCCCCTTACGTCTACAGTGGCGGTGAACTATGATAAAAAAAAAAAATTTTAATTAAATTTTAAATATTTGTGTAAAATTGACATCTTCACCGATTTTGAGTCATTTTAATCCATTTCAATCAGTTTTCTGCAGACCTACCCAGTGTTGTCTGGGATTCACTGATGTTTCATTTTAGTTTAAATTTTTAAGAAAAAAAAAAAAATTATGTTAAAGTCACAAAGAGATGGAAAAAAAAATCAATATGTAAGGGAGATAACTTCTTTACCTTTAAGTGAAAATAAGAGGAATTATCCTCCTTACATTTTGAACTTTTTAGGTCATTATTTAAAATTATCTCTATTGTAATAATCTTCTGTGACGGAATAATTAGTATGATAAGGAACTGAAGCAAATTACACTTTTTTAGTGTAAAGTACATACTGCAGGGATAAAAAAGAAGAAATCGTTATTCAGAATCAAATATCGATTTGTCAGCTCTATTGCTATTTAGGTCTAACATGGAAAATCCGACAAGATAATGTTATACATTAGATATTGTGAAAAACTTATGAACAATCTTTACTGGGCAACAAAATAAGATTAAAAAAATAAGAAACTGCACCCTCGGTTACAATCTCATGTTTCTTTTATCAAAGGGTTGTTTACTGTCTCCAGGATGCGTATGTTTCATAGAAACGTGCAAACGTCGGACAGTTAGCATAAACTCTTATCAACAATCAAGACTCTAGGGCATGGTGTATTTTAGACACAGATTTTTTGATCATCGACAAAGGTAAAACTGAAAAACGAATGAAAACATTGTTTCAGAAACACTTAAATACAAAATGAAGACGAGGCAGAGACAGGGTGTTTACTAAAACCTAAAGAGAGCCGTAGACTAAATGATATGCTTAAAAGAAAATATTTTGAACATAAAAAATAATGCTAAAAAAGGAAAAAATAGAAATTATGCTAGGTAATAGTAGAGTTATGAGAGGTTAAATGGAGTTTCACACGTGGTGAAAAGGTAAACAAAGTTCGTTTAGATAAAAGAAATAATACTAAAGAAATAATACTAAAGAAATAATACTGAAAAATAATAATAAAAAATAATAATAAAAAATAATAATAAAAATAATAATAAAAAAAATAATAATAAAAAAATAATACTAAAAAATAATACTAAAAAAATAATAATAAAAAATAATAATAAAATAATAATACTAAAAAATAATACTAAAGAAATAATACTAAAAATAATACTAAAAAATAATACTAAAAAATAATAATAAAAAATAATAATAAAAAATAATAATAAAAAATAATAATAAAAAATAATAATAAAAAAAATAATAATAAAAAATAATAATAAAAAATAATAATAAAAAATAATAATAAAAAAAATAATAATAAAAAAATAATACTAAAAAATAATACTAAAGAAATAATTCTAAAAAATAATACTAAAAAAATAATAATAAAAAATAATAATAAAAAATAATACTAAAAAAATAATAATAAAAAATAATAATAAAATAATAATACTAAAAAATAATACTAAAGAAATAATACTAAAAATAATACTAAAAAATAATACTAAAAAATAATAATAAAAAATAATAATAAAAAATAATAATAAAAAATAATAATAAAAAATAATACTAAAGAAATAATTCTAAAAAATAATACTAAAAAAATAATAATAAAAAATAATAATAAAAATAATAATAAAAAATAATACTAAAATTAATAATAAAAATAATACTAAAAAGATAATACTAAAAAAATAATAATAATAATAAATAATAATAAAAAAATAATACTAAAGAAATAATACTAAAAAATAATACTAAAAAATAATACTAAAAAATAATAATAAAAAAATAATACTAAAGAAATAATAATAAAAATAATACCAAAAAAATAATACTAAAGAAATAATAATAAAAAATAATACCAAAAAAATAATACTAAAGAAATAATACTAAAAAAATAATGATAAAAAAATAATAATAATAAATAATACTAAAAAATAATACTAAAAAATAATAATAAAAAAAATAATAATAAAAAATAATAATAAAAATAATAATAAAAAATAATACTAAAGAAATAATAATAAAAAAATAATAATAAAAAATAATACTAAAAAAATAATACTAAAAAAATAATACTAAAAAAATAATAATAATAAATAATAATAATAATAATAAATAATACTAAAAAAATAATACTAAAGAAATAATAATAAAAAATAATACTAAAAAAATAATAATAAAAAAATAATAATAAAAAAATAATACTAAAAAAATAATACTAAAAAAATAATACTAAAAAAATAATAATAATAAATAATAATAATAATAAATAATACTAAAAAAATAATACTAAAAAAATAATAATAAAAAAATAATACTAAAAAAATAATACTAATTCTCTTTAATTCTCTTTTTAGAGAGAAGAAAGGCAATAATCCTTACCAGCAATGATCAAAATGTCAGGATATTTAAGGAGATAGAAAACTGCATAATAACGGTTGTGAAGAAGGGAGCTAAAATAGATCGGGGACAGGTACCGGAAGGATCTCACTGGTGACGAGTCTGGTAGAATCCCCTAAGAAAAAAGGACCGGCTAAGGGAGATAAATGCTAGGATATTTATTCTACGTTAGACAGAACAGTTTGCTTGTTTGTGATTGACGAGAAAGAGTAAAAATTATCATATTTCGAGGTCTATTAAAATTGCTACATTATCAATAAGAGTTTTCTTTCTTGACAGACTGTACGCAAAACATAAGGTAAAATATTACTACCTCTGTCATAACCAAAAAGTTATTTAGGAAAGTAGTTATGTAATTAGGTAGTTATACCTGTTGGATTTCAAGGATTCTTTTTATTTCTTTTTTCGTTTTGCACGCGTAGCAAAGTCATAGATTTTTTGGTAATTGTAAAGCATGGATACCCAGAGGATTTCAGTACTTATGGAGTCAGTCCCAAGTATTGATAGATAATTCTTAGTCAGTCCCAAGTATTGAGGGATAATCCTCAGTCAGTCAGAAGTATTGAGGGATAATCCTTAGTCAGTCCCAAGTATTGAGAGATAATCCTCAGTCAGTCCCAAGTATTGATAGATAATCCTAAGTCAGTCTCAAGTATTGAGAGATAATCCTCAGTCAGTCCCAAGTATTGATAGATAATCCTAAGTCAGTCCCAAGTATTGATAGATAATCCTGAGTCAGGTCCAAGTATTGATAGATAATCCTAAGTCAGTCCCAAGTATTGAGAGATAATCCTCAGTCAGTCCCAAGTATTGATAGATAATCCTAAGTCAGTCCCAAGTATTGATAGATAATCCTTAGTCAGTCCCAAGTATTGATAGATAATCCTAAGTCAGTCCCAAGTATTGATAGATAATCCTGAGTCAGGTCCAAGTATTGATAGATAATCCTAAGTCAGTCCCAAGTATTGAGAGATAATCCTCAGTCAGTCCCAAGTATTGATAGATAATCCTGAGTCAGGTCCAAGTATTGATAGATAATCCTAAGTCAGTCCCAAGTATTGATAGATAATCCTGAGTCAGGTCCAAGTATTGATAGATAATCCTAAGTCAGTCCCAAGTATTGATAGATAATTCTGAATCAGTCCCAATAATTGACGTAAAAGCTCGATGAATAGAGAAGAAACTGTTTTTTTTTGTTTTCTTGCAAAAGATTTATTTATTAAAAACTGTTTTTTTCTTCTTGCTTGCCCTAAAGAGAGCAATGTTTTTCATTATTTAATTAAGGTCAGTGTCAATTAACCCTCTCCCCTCCATGTTAAGAATGGGTTTAATGATTTTCTTAAAATCAATAAGTGAATCAACTTTATTCATTTTTTTTTTTTAAGAAGGTTTTTTAACTTTATTTGGAGGGGGGGGGGTGACCTAAACTGGTTTTTACATTTGTATGCTTTACTGTCATCAACGTTTTTACATTTGTTTAGGTGGCTTTCACATTTCGTATCGTCTGTCTAACTTGGACAAACACGTAACCACGTTTTTTTTGTTCATAGCGTCTGTCTTCAGACTTGAGAATATTCGGAACTGAGTCGAGAATCTCTGTCGATACTCTTGACTTACTTCATAAGTACCTATTTCTTACGAGTATCAATTTTTTTTTTTTTTTTTGCACAGAACCAAATTTTTTTGTTCTCTTTTCGTTTTTTGTTCTCTTTTCGTAATGAAATAATCTCGACTTCAGAAAGCTTTTATGTCTACCGCGGAATGTCGATCATTTAGTGATAATTTCTAAATCTTTTTCTTTTCTTTTTTGTTTCCAGTTATTACAGTGCGAGATGGTCGCTATTCACCGACATGTTACAGGATGCCCTGCGTGATGTGAGTTTTACTTTTATAACTTTTTTTTGTATTTTCTCAGATGTTCCTATTTACTTGCCTCCCAACGAGGGCAGAGTTAGACACAAAGTCGATTTTTAATGTGGGAAAAATCAAGCTCCCCCCCAAAAAGGGTCACCTTAGAACGGGACAAAAATAAACATTACCTCAGACTAGAAGGATTTCTCCGTCACTGATCAAGAACAGAAAAGATGAACTGCGGTATCAGAACAGATACTACACTTTGTTTAAAGTCTTTAAATTTAATATTTTTTGTTTCATTTGAATATGTTATCTATTTATCATGACGACGACGAGTCCGACAATGACTTTGTTGCTGTCAGGCTGAGGTATAGTTCTCTTCAGTCCTAGGAGGTTCACCCTCCCAGGCTTTACCTTATCTCTGAGATAGGGGTTAGTTTATTGCTAATCGCCTGAGGTGCCCCTACCGGAGAATGCCGACGGGGCTGCTCAGGCATTTTTGTAGGCCAGTGTGCGCTTATCCTAGTGTGCTGGCTTCTCAAAACGATACCTGACCTTGTGTCTAACCTCCTGGCATGGAGGTAAATAATATGTATGCTCTTAGAAATTGACTTCCAAACTAATCTATCTCTGGCCAGGCCTTTTTTTTTATCCTTCTTTCTCTATTATAGTGACTCTTACATAATATTAAAAGAACATTCTGGAATCTCTTCCTGTAGAACAAAGTTTGTCCCAGAGATAATTTTTAGAAAGAACATAATAAGATCTACAAACAATTATTTTTAAAAGTAAGTTTTCACAAAACAATGATAGTGGTCGCCAATCAGTGCAAGGGGCGGCACTCGGTCTGGACTACCGTAAACAAATAAGAATTTCTGCCGATTTCTTAAAAAAGATATTAGTAAATCTCTATCTATATATTAATACGCTAAGGTGTACGTACGTGTGTCACGCTCCTAAAGAAATTCAATAAATTCAGCGTGGAAGGAGGAGGACATTGTGGAAGGAGGAGGAGACGGCGTTGGTAGAGGAGAGCGAGTCATTATTTATTTAGTAAACTAAACAGTTTTTTTTTATATTTAAAAGTTCTTCTTATTATTATCATTCATATATTAATACGATAGAGTGTGTGTTGTTTATTTTGTGTGTCACGATCTGACACTCCTATTTAAGAAGAATTAGTATTTACTTTTGCGCCTGACAACGGGGGGGGGGGGTAGGGAGATGGGAGGGAGCGAGTTAGAGGGGAGTCGCGACCGACGGTGACTGTGCTGAAGAGACAGCTTTTGCCCCGGCAACCGAGTAATATACATAAATATATATACTTCCATCCCGTCACGCAAAATTTTGGTGAGTAAAATATATGCATATTTTTAGCCACCGGATAATATTATTAACAGTAAATTATACAGATTGATGTAGAAAACACTGTGGAATTTCCACAGGGTCCCGCTAGTATTAATAAAATTGTGTGACAATTTTCTGTGTGTCTGTATGTGTTTCTCGCCTCTACGTGACTTACACATTATTATTTTCTGTTTATAATTAATCAACTATTTAATGAAATCAAAATTGCAATAAGTTAAATAGAACCAAATTTTTAAAATCCTATTACTTGCAAAATTAAATCGACCAGAATGCATTTTGGTTTCTTCGTAAATAAGTCAGCGATTTTAATCTTTTATTAATAGGTGAAAAAAAAAAAGAATAAATTACTTTATGACCCGTCGAAATTTAAAAGTAATTTGGAAGCCTTTAAAATTATTAGCAAATCCTCATAATAACTTTGAACATTTTTGAAAGCTATTTATATTCAATCATTTTATAGAGATTAAAACAAAATTACAGTAACAACAATTAGTTATAGTTTTATAAGAATTTGGTTCAATTAATAATTTGATGACTAAACGATACTGTTAAAAATTAAATTTGAATTTCAAAATCCGATTTTAAAAAAATGAAATAATTTAGTAAAAAATAAACAAATCACATAGTTAAAAAAAGCAAAAGTTCGAAATATCATTTTCATCAGTCTGACACACTTAAGCTTGAAATAGCATTTTTTTTTATCTGCCACACTTAAGTTTGAAATAGCATTTTTGTTGGTCTGCCACACTTAAGTTTAAAATTGCAATTATTTTGGTCTTTCACATTTAAGTTTGAAATAGCATTTTCATCGGTCTGTCACACTTAAGTTTGAAATAGCATTTTCATCGATCTGACACACTTAAGTTTGAAATAGCAATTGTTTTGGTCTATCACATTTAAGTTTGAAATAGCATTTTCATCTTTAAATACACAGATTGAATGAACACATCTTAAGAATTGATCCATTCTTATTAAGACAACGATTATAGCCTCTGACCCGGTGTAGATCTATTCTTAGCCTTGTCTTTAATAAAAAGCATTTATATGTTTGTTAGTCTTACAAAAATGCATGTTTAGAAAATAAATCTGTTCTTTTATTTTCAAAAATGATAAGATATTAAAAAAAAACAATTCTTCATACATTTCTTTTCAGAATGTTCCGTTCAGTCAAGCCAAATATAACGAAAGAGTCTTCAGCGAAATCGAACAACCTTTTACCTTTGACCGATCAATTTTCCCTACTCGACCCAGAGGTAAGTGTCCCTATTTATTTGCCTCTCCACAAGAGCATAGTTAATTAGACACAAGGTGGGGAAAATCCAGCTTCCAAAAAAGAGACACTCTGGATTGGCACAAAAATTTTAATTGCCTCCGTCTAGAAGGATTTCTCTTCCACTGACTAAAGATACAAATAAATTAAGTGTAGTATCAGAACAGATACTACACTTTGATCCTAGCCAAAAGGTAAATGTCCGTGTTAAATAGATGCAATGGTAAATAATTACGGAGTTATCTCCCTTTCTACTTAAAATCATATGTATTTTTATTCCAACTTTCAATCTCTATATTAATCAAATTGTGCGACCACTTCTCGTGTGTGTGAATGTAACTTTCATAATTTCACATTATTTTATTAATTTTCTGTGAAACTGCTACAAAATACATGTCGAACTCGGGAATCTGGACGGAATTTCGAACGGAACCCTTTATTTAATCCACAGGGGTAGTGTTCGGATCGAGGGTCGTGTTCCCCCGATTATAAACGTGCAAAGTTGAATCAAGCAATTGTTGCATGCAAAAGACAGAGTAATAATTAATAAACAAAAATGAAGTAGTTCAAATAACGTTTATTGAACGTGTGTGTACGTGGAATGATGAAGTGTGTGATGTATGCATGTGTGTCGATGGAAAAACAGTTCTTGAATAGAATAAGAAGAAATGAATCCGGCGTGTGGAAAGTCTTTGAAAGCCGTACACAAAGAAAAAGTTGAGAACTCTTACCGTTGTTTGACCACGTGTTGACGGAAGAAACGTGTTGGTAGTTGTTTTGCCGAGACCAGTTCAAGAGAAAAAGCGTGAGACGAAGCGCTAGTGTATTAGCGTCGTTCTGTCGACCAGAGAAGAGTGAAACGGAACGCTAGTGTCAGCGTCTGTCTGCCGAGGCTGGTCGGTGAAGGAGAGGGCGAATTTCCATTTGCAACGGATTTTATAGTCCGAAGGGCAGATAACTCTGGTGTCGTTTTCAGCGCCACCTGTCGGTGAAAAAGCGACACCTAACGGCCAACCGGTGCAGTTATGTTTTGAAAGGAGGAGGTAACTGCTACAGTAGCATGCTCTCGTTCCGAGGATTGAACCTTCAACCTTCAGATGACTATCACTTAGAATGTAATTTAACTTAGTACTATATCCACTGCGCGACGGGTTCTTGCGAAAGAGGGCCGGAGGTTACAGCAGCCGAAACGTTGTGATGATAACATTCAAGATGAGAACAGTAGTCCGAATAACCAAAATTATACAAATTATCAATCCTCATCTCAAAAATTCAGAAAACTAATAGTCAGTCTTTATAAGGTGCAGAATGCAACCCGCTGAGGTTGGTTTACTGGCTCCTCCAACTGCCTTCAGAAGGAAACAAAATCGTATGACGGCTGTAAGAAGTCCGACGATTTGTGTTCCTATGTCAGAGCTTCTGATTAACTGGAGAGGGGGTGGGAGGATTGCTCCAGTGGTACACTTATTTATATCAAAGGAAAGTAGGGCATAATACAATTAGGGTAATCATTACCATTAGTGACATAAATTATTTTAAAAGAAAATATAGTTAGGAAATTAGTCTAAAACAATTTATTTTGCTCTCTCTGCCTATTCGTTTCTGACATTTTTGCGTTAAAAAATAAATATTTAATCAAAGTTATAAGCCCTTTTAAGTTAGCGTAAATACCGATTCTGAGCAAAATAGTCATTTTGTTTAACATAAACAAGTGGCTAAGCAAGATGGCTACTTTGCTTAGAATCGGTATTTATGCTAACTTTAAAGGCTTATAACTTTATCAAAAACTAATTTTTTTTTAACGCAAATAGGTCACTAATGAGTAGGTAAAGCGAAATAAATTGTTTTTGACTAATTTCTCAAATGCATTAATTAATTTGAAATAATTTTTGTCACCAATAGTAACGTTTACCTATTTCTGAATATTTTCATCTTTCAAAGAAATACGTCAGAAAAAAATAAAACACTTTTTTTTTAATTTAAAAACGAAAACAGAAATCATAAATAAAAATAGAAGAATAATTTATGGCAACATTGGTCCTAATGAGTAAGTAAAGCAAAATAAAAAAATTTTTTGACTAATTTCCTAAATGTATTAATTCTTTTAAAATAATTTATGTCACTTATAGCAATGATTACCCAATTAGAATATACGATTGCTATGCCATCTTAAACTTCTCGAAGCAGGTGTAGATGCGAATTTCTACTAATTCAGTTTCTTTTCCATTTTAGGTGATTCAAAATTGCTGGCTGCAGAGATGTACAGGAAATATCGCCCGGCATTGTACCCCTTTCAGTGATAAACAAATAATTGTACAGGAAAAACACTGACAAAATTTCCAAACCCATTCAAATTAAAAACAGAACATGATTTAAAAACCATGGATTATTATTTTCATTCTTTAATACAACATTCGTGTTTTCCTTTGTTTTCGGAACACATATGAACCATAATACTTGACTTTTGCCGTTTATCCTAGTCCTCATGTTTATCAAATGCATAGCATTAGAAAAAGTACAACCATTTTTTTTTTTCATTTTTTTCATTTTTTTGACAAGTTTACAGTATTTTAAAATACTTTTTTAAATCTGAAATTTTTTTTTTATTTAAGTCACATGGATTATTATTTTCATTCTTTAATACAACATTCGTGTTTTCCTTTGTTTTCGGAACACATATAAACCATAATACTTGACTTTTGCCGTTTATCCTAGTTCTCATGTTTATCAAATGCATAGCATTAGAAAAAGTACAACCATTTTTTTTCTTCATTTTTTTCATTTTTTTGACAAGTTTACAGTATTTTAAAATACTTTTTTAAATCTGAAATTTTTTTTTTATTTAAGTCACATGGATTATTATTTTCATTCTTTAATACAACATTCGTGTTTTCCTTTGTTTTCGGAACACATATGAACCATAATACTTGACTTTTGCCTTTTAAACTTTACGTGAAGCCTGAAATTGATTTCTATTCGACAGTTTAAAACAGCGTTTCTCAACTAGGGTCTTAAAGGGTTCCGCATGAAAAAGAGAATGAAATCCGTGTGTGTTTGCAGCAATTATTGGTTACTTGGTTACTTATGTTGATATTTTATACGTTCGAGTATAATTTGTTATGTGTGTGTGTGTGTGTGTGTGTGTGTGTGTGTGTGTGTGTGTGTGTGTGTGTGTGTGTGTGAATGAAAACTCACTGATGAAGTATTGTAAACGAACGAATATTTTTTATTTCTAAAAGTTTGGCTTCAAGCATTTTAGAAAGAAGTATTAATTTTTCCTTAAACCAGTAATTCAAAATCATACATTATGATAGTTGCCTTATGAACTTACAATGAAAATAAAATGAGAAAGATATGGTACATAATTTTGTTTTTGCACACGGATTCCTTGAGACATGTCATTTATTACACAGGGCTAGATGCTGGTCTAGTCCAAATGATTCATATTATGACAGTAATATTAGTTTACTGGTATTACCCCGTGGAAATTCCATGGTGGCTTACATATCATCTTTCTTCTTGGCGTAAAAATATTTGACGGCTAAATATTATTTTAATAAATAAAACAAATGTTTTTAGAAATATAAAAATAATTGAAAATTAGAAACGTTTTCAATGCAAGACATATATATATATATATTTAAATTCTCGAAACGGTTTTTCATGGTAAACAACTGATGATCCCTTAAAATAGTGTTAGAAACAAACTAATATAATAACTGTAAAAAATAAATTGACTTACATGAGTGATTTTCCACTGAAAGACTTGGGACTAAAAGTTTTTTGTTTTTTTTGTTTTTTTTTAATGGTTGAGAAACTTCCGAGACTATATATATATGTATATCTAGGCAGCATCTTCTCTTGCAAGCAAGTATTGTTGAATATAAGACACAACTCATGTCTAGATATCCTTTGGTAGATCCTTTCAATAGTCCCAATTAGGATCTTAGTTTCGGAGGGGAATTGGCTGATGAATTAAAGTTTAAAAACAAACGCCAAGTATTATGGTTATTTTGTGCTCCTCAACCAAAAGAAACCCTGAATTTTCGAATGGTATATCAAAGAATCCTAGTTCTCATGTTTATCAAATGCATAGCATTAGAAAAAGTACAACCATTTTTTGTTTTTCATTTTTTCATTTTTTTACAAGTTTACAGTATTTTAAAATACTTTGTTAAATCTGAATTTTTTTTTTTATTTAAGTCACAAATTTTCAATAAACAACAACCCCCTACTTACAATTCTGGCTCATATTTTAAAGATGATCACTGATGTTCATAAAAAATAAATAAATAAAACAAAACTTTTGCAAATTACTAAAACATATGAATGCATAATTCGTCCTAGAAGTTACTTTCCAAATTTCGAACGCTTACCAAATAGTAAGCAAGTCGCCCATTTTAATCCATTATTAAGAAATATTTAAAAAATGGTCAGAATTTGTTTATTTCGTGACGGTTCAAAATTTGAAAGTTATTTTGAAGCCATTAAACTGTTGATCAAAAAATAATTTCTGGCTTGAATTAAAGTTTAAAAATCACAAGATGTTTGGAAGTTTGGAAAATAGTTTTTATTTAATTTTTTAATTAAACGTTATTAAACGCAAAAATAATGAAATAAAAACAATTTATTTTTCCTCTTGTTGTTCTTAATGTTCTTGTTTTTTTTTTTTAATTTTTAAAATAATTATTGTTGTATCTTCCCACGCTGAAAGACGAGGGTTGTTGTCTCCCCCTCTCACGGACTAGGGTCGAAGATGTTCTCTTGATTTTTGTCTTGGAAGGTCTGTGGAGTCGGAGTCAAGTATTCAGAGAAAATTCATTCCTTTCAGAATCAAAGCTTGAGTTTGACTTTAAAGTAAAAACGCTGTTGAAAAATTAGAATATTTGATACTCTATTTCATCAAGATTAGCAACACATAGGTCATCATCATCACTAGTTTAACGTCTGTTTTACATGCTGCATGTGTTGGACGGCTTCTAAAAATTGACTTCCAAACAAACCTACTCCTGGCCAGGTCTTTATTTATCCCTCTTTTTCTCAGATCCATCCTTATCACGTCCTCCTGTGTTTTCCTTGACCTACTCCTGCCAACTGATCCTGCTACCTCAACTGTTCTACATCTACTAACCCAAGCAAGCACTTTCATCCATTCTTTCAATGTGACCAAACCAACAAAGTCTCTTGCTCTGCACCCACATCTCTATACTGTTCAGAGTTCAGATTTAATCTTCTTCGTCAGATCTAAGCCCATCTGTGGTGGTGGTGGTGGTGGTGGTGAAGAAGAAGAAGAAGAAGAAGAAGAAGAAGAAGAAGAAGAAGAAGGGTCACCATTTAGCAATTGCTAAATTCACCTTAGTACCTGTTTAAATGGATCCTGGTTTGAAGAGGGGTTCATATATTTCTGAATGGTGTAAACGCGTAATTGATCATACCAGACCCGAAAGGGTTTTAGCTCAACATTTCCGATTCCATAGTCTACGAAGCTATCTATTAGGCCACTGACGCCCGCCCAAGTAAATCAACATCATTTTATTTAAATGTCTATCATAATCTTGCTTGTTATGTTCTACAATAAATAGATTTCACTTTTCAGTTTTCTCGTCTATCTTTGAATAAATACCGTCATCAAAGAACACACAAGTGTCGAGAATGCACACATACCTCTCTCTCTCTCGATATATATATATATATATATATATATGTATATATATATAAAGGTATGAAACTAAAAGTAGAATGTATACTTTTTAAAATTTAAACCTATCGTGAAGTGTTTAAAGCTCAATATACGGGATAGAGCAATTGTATAGATCAATGAAAGAAGAGAAAGAAAAAAAAGAAAAAAAAGTAAAAATGACAAATCTATTTCATCTTTAGTTGTTCAAGACAAGGTGTATTCAACAAAAGAATGTTTATTTTTTCTTTCCTTAAGCCAGGATTTTCAAAAAAATGGTATCTCATCATCAAAGGAATTAAATAGATAGAAAAGTTGGCGGGGAATAACCAAAAATCATAATTTGAAAAATTTGAGAAAGTTATAAAATGTAGATGTGAGAAGAGTGTTGAACGTGCAAACCCTAACCTTAATTCTAACTCAAAAGGTGCTCGGTTAAAAAAATATCCAATGACAAAATGTCTAGTGAAGATAAGGTTAAGAAAGGAAAGACAAAAATTCACCGTTAGAGGGTTTGTAGAGACTGCATCAATAGGGTCAAATACTTTAAATCCAGGAGGACTTAACCCAACAGAATAATATGTGGTTCTGCCATAGAAAAAAGGTTGGTTAGGGTATCGGTTGGAGATTTGAGGCCATCTTAAATCTTCCATGGACCTTAGTAAAGAAATTTTTAAGGATTTAAGTCCAAGATAGTGTAGAGATTTTAAGTAGAATCCAAGAAATAAGCAGTGTTTAAATGTTTATCTGACGGCCTCTAGAGATTGAATGAGGTAGTTAGGTGAAATTCGAAGCCGGTGACAGTTAGGGATGAGATAGGGGGTATGTGGAAGGCAGGGGTTGAACGAGGGATACTCTGGCTGACGCATTATTTGGAGTGGGATGGGGGGTTGTTTGGATACAATTCATCAAGGATTTTGCCAAGCAGAGAAGGATATCGGTAAAAAATGAAACTAGTACATGACTAGCTTTAAGTGAGGAGTTCGGGGAAAATTTAGTCGTATTGAGGAGAAAATTTAACTTAGAGTTTTAGATATTACAGGGTGAAGGATTAGAGCACGTTAAATGTAAAGATCTAGTGGGTGACCTGTTAAAGCACTATCATCAAGACATAGTAGATTAGTGTTTAAATGTTTATCTGACGGCCTCTAGAGATTGAATTCTCACCATGACGAGAAGCGAGAGGAAATGTACGTCCATCTACATTGAGGTATCGACTGGAACTCGATTGTATTTGCCCGCGAAAATAACTGAGCGGAAATTTTTTTTTAAAAGTCTAAGAGTGCGTAAGTGCAGTGATGCACTAATCGCCCAATGTATTTCTACGCGAGTTTGGATATGCCTGTTTCAGCCAACCGAATCACAACTTATTACTATGCAAGAGATTGTGTTTATATACAGAAGAAATAGATCTCAATCATGTGATTGCTATAGACTGCTTCACCCGCATATCACATCCCACCGCACCAAAACTTAACAGCAAGCTTTTATCATCGTAAAGATTTCACCCCAGAACGTTTTCCATTCTTTCTTCCATGATGATATGTGAATTTTGTATGTTTGAATATATATAAAATCTTTGCATTGTTTATATGTTTATACCTACTTTTTGTATTCCTTTATTTCTTACTGGCACGGCTATTCGGCGTTGCCCAGAGCAAAGGTGTAACATATTTCTATTAAAACTTATATCTCTTTATCTCTCTCTATCTTTCTCTCATTTCCCCTCTCCTGCCCCCCTCTTCTCACTCCCTCTTACTTCTTCGCTCAGCCCAGTCTTCTCTCTTCACATACACACATACATACACACTGACAACTCTCTTATATAGATTTCTCGCGGAAGGAGTCGGCATAAGGGAAGTAACTCCTTAATAAAAAATCAGAGTTACTTGTACTAAGTACATAAAATAGCTGAATAAAATGGCTGAAAAACAAAGCCCCCTTCCTAACGAAATCTGGGCCAGTTCACCCCCAAAGAATAACTAATTTTAAAAAAATGTTATATTTTATTTATCCAGGGCAACGCCGATCAAGAAAATACCAACTTTCTGGGTGTTTGTTTTGTATTTTTTAAGTTTTAGCTGGACATACACACACACACATACACACAGACAACTACCCTCTATACTGCAGCTAACAGAACGAAAACGGGGTCAAAAAAACAAATAGGCAACAAATAAATGTTACGAAAGGCAAGATAAGTTACTCTTCTATTAACCTGGATAAGTTTATTTGTGTTTTAACTTATTTTAAAGAGTTTTTTGTTCAAAACAAACCTGGTGTCCACCTGTTCAGTTAGAACGAAAAGAAAATGGCTGAAATAACAGAGTTTCGATAATCGCTCAAAAATCGAAAATTAAGCAAAATACTGGTAGAACATTACATTTTATTACGATTGTTGACATTTATTGGATGTGTTTCTAACACTATTTTGTTTATTTTTCGATTTTTCACCAATTATCAAGAATCCCCATACTGGGCTCCTGAACAGACATTTTTTTTTTTTTGTATAATATCATTCGTCGTTAGTTGAAACGACAATTGTCTAACTGTTTGAAAAGCAGTTTATTTTGGTTCACAGTAGGCAGCTTTTACGCTGTTCCTTCTATTTTATTTTGTTACAAGGCGTTTTGTCCTTAGAGGTTGAATGCTCGCAAGGGAAATATTTGCAAGTGTTTGACTCCCGTCGGGGACTTTTTTGTAAAATAAAATCTTTTCCTTTTGATTTCAAACAAGACCATTTTTAATCTTATTTCTATCTTCATCCTTTTATTTTATCCGTTTGTTTTTTGCAGGTTATTTCTATCGAGTTGTATTTGTCGGAAAACTGATAAATTTGTGACAAACACATACAAATTTATCTCCTTTTAAAAACAAATATTGTATTATATGTCCTTAAAAACGCTATCTGATCTGGATGTGAGTGATTATCATCGCCTGATGGCCCATAAATGGATGATCATTTTACGTTAAATTCATATGTGAAGCTGATCTTTCACTCTAAATTCTAAAATAATTGGGGGTTTTTTTACCACTAATCGGCTAAAAAAAAGTAGAATCTCATTTAAAAAATGTTTATTTTAATGCATTAGCATAATGTCTAGGGCTACAATTTTACGAAATATAAGGATAAAAGTGCAGTATAGTTAACAGATACACAACAAATAACTTTTACCAAACGCATTAAAATTTAATTTTCTACCATCATGTATAATTTTAGTTTTAACGTTCTGAAACTGCTTTCAAGTGTTTTTTTTTTGTTTTTTTTTTAATTTTAAATGTAATTTGAAAATTAGACTTCATTCCAAATTCTTTTTTCGTCACACATGAGGAAACAAAATGGCAACTTGTGGCTTAACTGTGCGTGAGGGATGGGCTTATTCATTAAAAAAAAAAAAATAGTAAAACAAAACTTACCTTACCACTAACCCTAACTACGGAGAGGGGCTACTCGGACAGGGTTAGTGGTAATGTTAGTCTTTTTTTTTAAACTATTTTTTTAGGAATAAAATCCCACCAACAACAGAGAGAGAATCGGACATTTTTTATCGTCTGTTGAAAGAGATCTTTGAACGAAATATAATACTGAAATAAAAAAAAACTTTACAGGTCGGTAGAAAATTAAATTTTAATGTGTTTGGTAAAAGTTATTTGTTGTATATTTTGTTGGTTTTTTTCTCGATTTGACCACTGTTAACTATACTGCACTTTTACCAATATAAAATATGTCGGGTATTTATAACTTCTTCTTCTTCTTCTTCTTTCGTTTGCTTCACAGCATCTGAAAGAAGAAGTTATAAATACCCGACATATTTTATATTGGTAAAAAGTGTATGTATAACGGGTATTTATAACGAGGTGGTAGGACAAAAGCCCACCGGACATAAGCCCACCGGACAAAAGCCCACCGGACAAAATCCCACCAAAATAAGTCAAACCCTGACAAAAGCCCACCAACGTAGAAAGAAATTAATTATTAAAATTAAAAAAAAAATATTTTGATATTTATTATTGTTACAATTGTCAATAAGTCTTTGTCTGTAATTTTCTTTTCTTGACAAAATATTTTACATTTCATTTTTAAACATTTTTCCGGTACTTTGTAAATACTGCATTCTTTTAAAGATTGCATCATAAAAAAATGACGCATCTTTTTTACTACTAACCCCAAGTCTGTGTGGTAAAACGAAAAATACATTTTTTTTTTAAATTATGTATAGTATTACCCATCTTTCGCGGGAAGAAAGAACAACAATTATGTAAGATTGAAATTGGGGGATCAGTTTTGCATATTTTTGTTCAAAACAAACCTGGTGTCTACCTGTTCAATAAGAAGAACGAAAGAAAATGGCTGACAATATAGAGTTTCGATAATCGCTCAAAAAACGAAAATTAAGCAAAATACTGGTAGAACATTACATTTTCCCACGATTGTTGGCATTTATTGGATATGTTTCTAACACTATTTTGTTTATTTTTCGATGTTCCACCAATTATTAAGGCTCTCCATGCTGGGTTCATGAATAGCCATTTCATTTTTCGTTCTAACTGAACAGGTGGACACCGGGTTTGTTTTGAACAAAAAAATCTTTAAAATAAGTTAAAATACAAATAAACTGGGTATCTTTTAGAATGATCAGTACAGTCGCGGACGGGGTCCAAAAAACGAACGAGAATGGGGTTATAAAAATAAATATGCAACAAGTGAGTTTAACCTACGTCGAGAAGAGATATTTGTCTACTTACCTATGATATTTGTTTGTATTTTTAGTACTATAAATGGGTTTTTATTAGATGTAAAAAAAAAATTTCTTGTTCATTTTCTACTCGTATTTTTTTCTAGACAAAATGGCGTCTTCTGCTCACTTCCTTACGAGCAAGCGCCATTTTTTTTTTTTTTGCAATGTTCGTGTGACAAAACTATTGATTTCTAATAAATAGCAGTTGGAACGGTTTAAAAATATAAACAAATATCACAGGTCAGTTTTAAATTAACTTTTATCGACGACAGTTACTTTTATTTGTTGTATATTTGTTTTTTTTTAGCGTTTTCAGCGTACTGATCATTCTAAAAGATACCCAATAAACTTATCCAGGTTAGTAGAAAAGTAACTTATCTTGCCTTTTGTAACATTTATTTGTTGCCTATTTGTTTTTGTTTTGTTTTTTTACCCCTTTCCGTTCTGTTAGGTGTCGTTATAAATGCCCAATATGTCTTTGTCATAAATGAGATCAGACCCTATTTTTAATTTATTTTATTTTATTAACGCACTTAAAATTTGGATCTGTTTTTTAATAGTCACGGTCGAGAGGCGGAGGGGTCCGACATTATAGAAAAAAAAAAAAGAAGGGACATTCTTCGGTTAACACCGTAAAAATGGCGTCTCTGTATAAACTTAGATGCACAATTGTTGGGCATGATAATGATGTCCGAACCCTCGCCACTTACGCCCAACTCGGCGATACAATTATCTCCGGGTCGAGGGATAGAACATCTAGGATTTGGACCCCAAAAGAGTAAGAATGAATAATTATTTCATCTAAAATCTCGTACTTTCTATTCCGCCAGGAACCACCGCATTTTCTGTTTGACTTTTTTTTCCTCACTTGAGAAAATAACGAAATATTTCTCGTAATTTATTTTTACCTTTCTCATTAAGTTAATAATAAACTAGACTTATGTTTTAAACTTTTATATTTATATTATTTAGTAATCGTATTTATCTTATTGTTACAACAACAACAAAAAAACTATTTCTACTTATTTAATATTCCCCATAATGGCGTGTGATTGAAGAAAAACTAAAAAGTCAAAGTCTTTGTTAGATGTTTAATTTAGGTGCTTGTATAGATCAGCCCAATGGCTTTTCGTATCTGTTCGGTAAAATCTAGTCACGGGTTACAACAAAGAAAAAGGTGACCATACAAAAAGAAACCCGGGTTCCAAAAACAAGATTACTTTTTACTTATATTTACATTGTTGCGTTGTATTTTTTTAAAAATTTAGGTTGCTGTGTAAATTTGTTAACACCCTCAACTACCCCCCTAAAAAAAAATGAAATAACTAATTTTTTTACCGCTAACCCTAGGTCCGACTGGCAAGTTCGTAAAACCACATGTAATTGCCTATAAAAGTAACCCCTCAAAAAAAAAAATCGTGAATGGCAAAAAAAATGTTGGAGAACTGTCGTAAAACGCTTAAATGGCCCGTTAAATTTATATGCGAAACTGATCCCTCACTCTAAATTCTAAAATAATTGGGTGTTTTTTCGCCAAGTTTTTCAGTGTGTTCGCAATCGCTTAAAAAAAAGTAGAATCTTGTTTGTTTTTTTTCGTTGGGGGGGGGGGGTAGCTGAGTGTTAATCTAGAATAATACCATTTGTTTTACAAACATAAAATCGAGATAAGTTCTCTTAATTTATATTTTGTTGTAATTATTGTTTTCTAGTATTGTTATTTTTTTTCACACGGTCGGTTTATTTGTTTTCGACGTGGTTTGTTGTAGCCTTTGTGTCTTGATTCCATCTTTTTTTAGAAAATTATATAGGCCTAATGTAGATGTTTGAGATATCATGTCCGCGTGAAATGCAACAATTTACAATTTATTTTTTAAATACTAAAAAAGGCTAATTCTAAAAAAAAATCAAAAGCAATTTTATTTACTGTGCCAATATGGGCAGCCATGGGGGTTGATCTATAAAACCACCGATTTTAATTTACTTACGTCTACACATTTTTATTATTTACGGATTTGTTTAGAAACCTCGAAATGATTACTATTTACTTGTTATTAAAAATGCATTTGGAATGTGTGTTTTTTTTGGTTTTGATAGTAAAAAAAGAATAAACATTTGTTTCTAAACAATTTGCTGAACTTTAACTTTTGGACGCAGCGTTGTAAACAAAAATAGGCGAATGGGCATAACAGGTAGGAACGCTGGCTTCGGTGGAAAAGGGTTGAAGAAAGTGTCTACGGATGCCTGAAAGTGATACAACAATTTTTTTTTTTCATATTAATTTCAGACTTTTCTTTCATCATAATCTAATAATTAACATAATACAGACTATTTGAAAAATAATTTATTTGATTGTTTTCAAAACATTTTTTTGTAATAATAGTGAAAACATTTTTTTGTAACAATAGTGAAAACATTTTTTCTTGGAAATGGAGTAACTTCCGGAATCAAACTTTTTTCTTAGAAATGGAAATGTCCTACCCCTAAGCCTAAACCCTAACCGTAAACCCTACCCCTAAACCCTAATCCTCCCAAAAAACATTGAATAAAAAAAAATCATAATCCGTTGCTCAAAAACATTATTTCTTGAAAAAAAAAAAGATTATTCTATTTTGTTTGTTTTTGTTTGTTTTTTCAATTAAAATTTTTTTAAGTTTTGAAAACAATCAAATAAATTATCTTTCAAATAGTCTGTATTATGTTAATTATTAGAATATGATGAAAGAAAAGTCTGAAATTAATATGAAAAAAAGAAAAGTCTGAAATAACCCTTTTCCACCGGAAGTCAGCGTTCCTACCTGTTATGCGCATTTGCCCAAAAATAAATAAATAAACTAGTTATTAACTTTTTGTGTTTGAAATAAATTGACTAAAATAGAAAATAATTTTTTATTTTATTTAAATAAATAAAATATTTTTGCCAAACCAGAAAGACATTCGACTCTGAGTCAGCAGCACCGGTCAAGGCTCAGATTCTGTACCTAATATTAAAGACTTTTGTTTTTGGTTAAAAATACGTAATCAAGGTAAACAAAAAATAACTACTGAAATAGGGCCACTCCAGACAATGACACTGCCGTGCTGACTTCCGGTTTATCCTGCAGTAAATGTAGCTTCATATCAACTATGGATGATCAGAAATGCTAAAAACTTTTTTTTTTTAATTTGAGACTTTTCACAAATTTTATTAATAATGTAAGTGTTTGAAACAAATACAAAAATATGATTTCGTTACATGTTAAAAAATAACAGAAAATTTAGAATTGTGTTTTTATTATAATAAAATAAATTGTTAGCAAAAAAAAAATAATTATCAAATGTTTTTATTTTTTTATGAAAATATAATACCAAACCTTTAAATCTTTTTTATGAATCAAATATGTTGAAATGCTATAAATAAATTTTGTGAAACAATATAATGTTTTGATTTTTTTTTAATGAAAATATAATAAAATAGCTTAGTATTTTAATACTAATTTTTAAAGAAAATATTTTATAACAATAATAAATAAGCAAACATTGTTTTAAACAAAGATTTGAAATGTCTTTTTGTATTTTGCGAAACAACAACGAAGATTTTATTATTTTCATATATGAATTTAAAAAAAAAAAAGTTATTTTTATCGTTTCTGATCATCCATACTTGATAATGAAGCTACATTTACTGCAGGGTAAACCGGAAGTCAGCGCGGCAGTGTCATCGTCTGGAATGACCAAATAGATGTTATAGAAAAACAGGGAACATTTTTATTTTACTTATTTTTTTTTTTTACAAAAATAAGTATTCACATATATTTGTCTTAGAAGCATCACGACCGTGCCGCCGAACTTCCGTTATTACATGAGTTCCAAAACAGACCGGTGTAGTCCGGAAAATGCCATCTGTATATTTTTGGTCCACAAATAAGGAAAGCAAAATGATTTCTGTAATTAGAAATTTAGAATTTTACTGGAATGTTATTTATTTTCATACATATTTTAGAACGAAAATAGTGAAAGTTTTTTATCCAAAAAACTTGAAATGTTTTTATTTATTTTTTTTACTAATAGTCAAAACATGTTTTTCCAAAAATACGTAAAATGTTTTTTTTGCGAAAGTTATTTTGTTCAAAAATAATAATAGTGGAAATATAAACTTTTTTTCTTCGAATTTCTTTTTAAATACATAAATAATGAAAATATAGCAAACTTTCTTTTTTTTTTACTTTGAATCGGAATGTCTTTCTTTTTACATGCATATTTTATAACGAAAATGTGTTTTTTCAAAAAATACTTAAAATGTTTTTGGAAAGTTTTAAAAAAAATTTTTTTTTTTATCCCCAAAATACTAATACTAAAAAAAAAAATTTTTATCCCAAAATACTAATAGTAAAAAATTTTTTTTTTTTATCTCAAAATACTAATAGTAAAAATTTTTTTTTTTTATCCCAAAATACTAATACTAAAAAAAAATTTTTTTATCCCAAAATACTAATAGTAAAAATTTTTTTTTTTTATCTCAAAATACTAATAGTAAAAAATTTTTTTTTTTTATCTCAAAATACTAATAGTAAAAAATTTTTTTCCTAAACAATGAAATCATAATACTGTTGGATCTCAGCTATTATATGGCCGAAGTAATTCGTTTTAACTTGTCGACACGAGACAAACTCCTGCAGGTAGCTGTTAAAATTTTCTCGGCTAGTACCTCGCATTGATCTAAATTTTCCTTTTAACGTGGCTCCATGATCCTTCTACACAATTAGTGTGGATTGTCTGATCTTCAAGATCCACAAAATTATACCTGTGGTTTACCACACTATGATTAGGTAAGCCATTGTAGGCCCGCCATCTGTCAGTAATTATTCCGGTGCCAGGCCTCACAAATCGTGGAATTATTGATAAGTTTCGGAATCTCTACTATCGACTGGCACCATAATTTTCACTTTTGTTTACGCTCCACCCTAACTCTAACCCTAACCAAGAACCCATTGACCTTTATATCTTCCTCGAGTATACTTCCGATGCATAAATTTACTTTCGTCAATTTCCACGGTTTTATCAGGACCACCTGTCTCAACCAGAATGTCAATCAATGACATAGCACATATGTCTCTGGTGTAATTGAACCAGTCCTGTAGACTTTTGGTGCTAACGCCAGTCTCCATGCTGACGTTCATTTGTGACTCTTGCAAACCCCACCAATATATAATTTGTATGATTTTATTCAGAGAAATGTGGGCAGCTTCAAAGAAAGATCCCACCCGCACCGACTTTGTTTTCTTACATGTTGGACATTTCCAACATGAACCATCACAGATTGCCCGGACGTCTCCGCTCTATGCTCATTCTACTAGGTGTTGACCAAATCGAACAAATACAAGAATTTAAAATTAGGCCTTAGCTGACCAACCATTCCAAAGTTTTCTTTCTCCCAATTTGTTTCCGGAAGTCAAGTTTGCAACAAAACTATGCAAACAAACTTAATCGGCACTTAACACGTCTTGTACTATAAGCTAACCCTAACACGTCTTGTACTATAAGCTAACCCTAACGCGTCTTGTACTATAAGCTAACCCTAACGCGTCTTGTACTATAAGCTAACCCTAACGCGTCTTGTACTATAAGCTAACCCTAACGCGTCTTGTACTATAAGCTAACCCTAACGCGTCTTGTACTATAAGCTAACCCTAACGCGTCTTGTACTATAAGCTAACCCTAACGCGTCTTGTACTATAAGCTAACCCTAACGCGTCTTGTACTATAAGCTAACCCTAACGCGTCTTGTACTATAAGCTAACCCTAACGCGTCTTGTACTATAAGCTAACCCTAACGCGTCTTGTACTATAAGCTAACCCTAACGCGTCTTGTACTATAAGCTAGCCCTAACGCGTCTTGTACTAACGCGTCTTGTACTATAAGCTAACCCTAACGCGTCTTGTACTATAAGCTAACCCTAACGCGTCTTGTACTATAAGCTAACCCTAACGCGTCTTGTACTATAAGCTAACCCTAACGCGTCTTGTACTATAAGCTAACCCTAACGCGTCTTGTACTATAAGCTAACCCTAACGCGTCTTGTACTATAAGCTAACCCTAACGCGTCTTGTACTATAAGCTAACCCTAACGCGTCTTGTACTATAAGCTAGCCCTAACGCGTCTTGTACTATAAGCTAACCCTAACGCGTCTTGTACTATAAGCTAACCCTAACGCGTCTTGTACTATAAGCTAACCCTAACGCGTCTTGTACTATAAGCTAACCCTAACGCGTCTTGTACTATAAGCTAACCCTAACGCGTCTTGTACTATAAGCTAACCCTAACGCGTCTTGTACTATAAGCTAACCCTAACGCGTCTTGTACTATAAGCTAACCCTAACGCGTCTTGTAGTATAAGCTAACCCTAACGCGTCTTGTAGTATAAGCTAACCCTAACGCGTCTTGTAGTATAAGCTAACCCTAACGCGTCTTGTACTATAAGCTAACCCTAACGCGTCTTGTACTATAAGCTAACCCTAACACGTCTTGTACTATAAGCTAACCCTAACACGTCTTGTACTATAATGTGCCTAGTTAATTATTTTATTAAATAAAGCCTTGTCACTTTCTAATATTTCAGTATTGAGAAAACGAAACTATCGAAGATCGGTAATCGAAAATTCACACCGGAAATCAGATCACAAAAGTCTTTAATATTAGGTACAGAATCTGAGCCTTGACTGTTTGCTGCTGACTCAATCGAATGTCTTTCTGGTTTGCCATATTTTAAAACTTTAGAGTGTGGTTCACTTTACTATATAAATATAACGTAAAATGATTTATGCTCTTTATGACCAGAAAGCGATGTTGATCACTCTGTTCTTGACAACATAGCCTAGAACAGAATGAATAACCATTTTTTTTTTCTATTTCCAAAATGGCTGCTACACGACGCATCCCACTGTTTGAATTTTTTTCAGCAGAAAAATACTGTACCCTTAAAAAACAAACATGGACTTCATTAACACTAAGACCGGAGTGACAATACAACAAAAAAATGGGTTGACAATACGTGAAAAAAAATTATGCTTTTTTTACTTTCGCTCCGACATGTCAGGCCTCTCTTAACAAAAAAATAGCTAAAGGAATGTATGAACTTTGTTATGTACTTATGTGGTAGCTGAAAAGAAAACTGTACATTAAAAATTATGCAAATACATCCAGTATTTATTAAATTTAAAATTAAAAAAACACGATTTTATCTATCGGTCACCATTTTTTTTTTTTAACCATTTCGCTTTCTGATTGGGTAAGGGAGATAACTGAAATTTTCTGTTTTTTTTTTTTATTTTCTTGAAAACCACTAGAAAATCTACTGAAGCAAATTGGTGAACTGTATCCTGTATAAATTTATAAAAGTCCTACATTTTAGCATAATTTTTTTTTTTTTTTTTAATATTTACGTTAGTTTAATAAAATGCTATGTTTTTATCTTATATCATACTTATAAGTTGTTTTTCCGAAATTAGAAAAAAAAAATTGAGTTATCTCCCTTGCCCAATCAGAAACCGAAATGGATAAATAAAAAATGGCGATCAATAGATAAAATCGTGTTTTTTAGGGGGGGGGGGGGCAATTTAATAGATACTGGATGAATTTCCGTATTTTTGGTGTACAGTCTTTTTTTTTTTTTTCAGCTACCACGTAAGTACATAACAAAGTTTATACATTTCTTTAGCTATTTGTTTGTTAAGAGAGGCCTAACATGTCTGAGTGAAAGTAAAATATATCTATGTGCAATTACTGTCCACATAGATGACCTTTTGAGTCTCTATTCTCTGTTTTAGTAAATGACATCATCCTTTTGTTATTTACGAATTTATGACATCACAAAGGATCTCTTCCCAATTTCTTGAACTTGTTTTAGTGGATGACTTCTTTCCTTTGTGATGTCATCAATTAAGATCCACAGAGTTTTTACTTATCTCTCTCCTAAGATGGGAAGATTAGACACAAGGTCAGGAAAAGGGGATTTGAAAAGCCAGCCCCCTGGAGGAAGAGCACTCTGGCCGAACAAAAATTGCTTGGGCAGCCCCGTCTGCATTTTTCGGTAGGGGTGCCTCAGGCGATTAGCAATAAACTAACCCCTTCTCAAAGGGGCGAGAAGGTAAAGCCTGGGAAGGTGGACCTCCTAGAACTGCACAGGACCATTTATATATACTGAAAAAAGGAATTATTTGGAGTTACTATTCTCATCTTGATTGTTATATTCTAAATGTTTCGGTTGATGTAATCCCTGACCTTCTTTAGGTACACCAAATCTTCAGTCAATGATTCACACACGAGTAAGCATTAAAGAAGTGATGTGGTATTTGACCAATTCCAATGTATTAGGTCAGTATTGAGGTTATCCTAAGGACAGATTTGGTTACGTTGGTACGGTCATGTGGAGCATTCATCTTCCTCGATAAACCATTGCAGAAGCATGGATGTCTTGAATCGCAAGAAGGTTGGTCGGCCAAGGAAAACTTGGAAGCAAGTGATTAGGCAAGACTATACAAAGTGGAATTTGGAGACAGTTGAATCATGAGGACTGAAAAGTGAGCTTGCGAAATGTCAAAAAGCATCTGATCCTTGGACAAGGGAAAAGTGACTTTAAATGAATAGAGAGAAAGACGATTGTGCAGAGATTAAGTGAGGACACTCGTACAATAGTAAATTGTGAAAGCGGAAAGATGCAGATGTCATCCCTTTGTGACGTCATCCAGTGTGCACATACCAGATCCACAGTTTTAGTAGTAGATAAGACACTTTCTTTTTTTTTACTTTCTTTTTTTCTTTTCTTTCTTTTTTTTCTTTCTTTCTTTTTTTCTTTTTTTTTCTTTCTTTTTTTTTTCTTTTCTTTGTTTTTTTCTTTTCTTTCTTTTTTTCTTTTCTTTCTTTTTTTCTTTTCTTTCTTTTTTTCTTTTCTTTCTTTTTTTCTTTTTTTTTCTTTTTCTTTTCTTTTTTTTCTTTTTTTCTTTTTTTTCTTTTTTTCTTTTCTTCTTTTCTTTTCTTTTTTTTTTTCTTTTTTTTTTGTGATGACATTGCAGTTCTAAAGAAGCCTTAGAAATATATAATTAGCCGGTATCCATTTATTTCCTTTTCTCTATATAAATTAAGGCGTCTGATGGCAGTACTCATTTCACTGCCTGATTTTAATTGTCATTTTTCTTTAAATGCAAATAAAAATGTACAAATTGTTATTTCACATGATTTATGTGCACAAAATAATATTAATGGCTTTTTATTCAACTCTATCAATCCAATAGTGCTCAATGTCCGCAGTAACAGCAATTCATGTTAACAGTTAGCGACAGCAATTCATGTTAACAGTTAGCGACAGCAATTCATGTTAACAGTTAGCGACAGCAATTCATGTTAACAGTTAGCGACAGCAATTCATGTTAGCGACAGCAATTCATATTAACAGTTAGCGACAGCAATTCATGTTAGCGACAGCAATTCATGTTAACAGTTAGCGACAACAATTCATGTTAACAGTTAGCGACAGCAATTCATGTTAACAGTTAGCGACAACAATTCATGTTAACAGTTAGCGACAGCAATTCATGTTAACAGTTAGCGACAGCAATTCATGTTAACAGTTAGCGACAGCAATTCATGTTAACAGTTAGCGACAGCAATTCATGTTAACAGTTAGCGACAGCAATTCATGTTAACAGTTAGCGACAGCAATTCATGTTAACAGTTAGTACACAGCTTACCTAAAGAATGTCTGGGTTTGTGAGTTATTTAATGCCCAAACAAAAATGCCTATTGCAAACGTTTCAATGAACACCAATGGAAAACACTCAATTACCTGAGAACAAGAATGGAGCAATCAAAAGTTGCAATGAGTATATGGGCTACAAAACTGACCCGATCATATGATACAAAACTGCCTTGTCTGCCCTCTACTGGCCAACCAGTGCAGCTTGAAAGATCTTTCAGAGTACAACACTAATGCAAAAGACTGCGTAAAAAAAGGGGGAAACAGTCGCATGACCACATGCTTCAAAAACACGCAAAGAAGAAGAATTGAACATATATTTTTATTTTACTTATGGTTGGGACGGAATTGTAGGTTTATACCTCCCCCCTAAATATTAGTGCATCAATGATTGCAATGAATCCGATAGAATTGTAACTTCACATAGCCAATTCCATAATCTGCAATTGTATCCATTCAGCCAAATATCCACTCTGTGTTATCGCTAAGTGCTCGTGCTTCCACAACCATAAATCTATTATTACAGCACCTCCATGTTAATTTTTTTTTTTTTTTAATCGCTCAAACTCAAAATTATCAAATTTTAATAACATTTTCAGCATTAATTCTATCTTACTGTGGATGTTTTGTTTTTTTTGCTATGTTTGTACCTGTGCACCCGGAATGGCATCTACCACTAAAACAGGTGGAAGATCCTTTATCATGTCATAAATGAATGCTGAAGTAACAACAGGATCTTGCATCCGTGCACATTGGATGAAGTTATCGCAAAAGACGACAGATGTAAATAAAGGACGATTGATAGTAGTAGGAGGAGGCGGCAAATGACGTAAATAAGTAAGAGAGGGAAGGGAGAGGGGGGGAAATATACAAATGTCATGGGTCAGACTTTTTTGTCAGCCAGTTTTGTAACCTCTTCTTTCCCTATTGAGCTCTTGAAAGGCTTACTTTTTGGCTAGCCTGTTTGGAGTTCAGAGGATTGAATGCTGGTGGAGGGGTCTCTTTCAGGCTTGGTTTGTCTTGAAGTGATTCTACCTTCCTCGCCCTTTTTATTATTATTATTATTAGCTCCTTACATCAAGTCGCTCCATGCCTTGTCTGAAACCATTTACATGAGAAATATATATATATATATATATATATATATATTAAGGCATGTGTTATTAAAGACGACAGAAATCTTCTGTTTAGTGATTCCTTTTTTTATTTTTTCCATTCGTCGAATGATCTTTTTGACGTGTAGATGGAATGAATTGATGAAGGATCCATGTGTTTGACTAACGTTTTCGATTCTCTCCGGAATCATCTTCAGGTCTTTTATGGCAAAAATGAATAAAAAGCGAGTGAAAGAATGGAATATATATATATATATATATATATATATATATATATATATATTATTAAGGAATACAAGTTTTCAAAAAAGAGGATTGACTGAATTTAAATTTGTAGCTGAAAGTTCGAAAGAAGTGGGGAAAAAAAGAAAGTCAATTATGGTTTAAGCGCATTGCTTAATTATTTACCATTTTGTTATACCATCTGAAAAATGCATCTTGTCTTGTTCAAACTACCAAGACTGGCGGTTCTTTAACTGCCTCTCTCTGTTGGTCATGTCTGACGGCTTACTTTTTGGCTAGCCTGTTTGGAGTTCAGGGAATTGACTGCTGGTGGAGGGGTCTCTTCCAGGCTTGGTTTGTCTTGAAGTTATTCTACCTTCCTCACCCTTTTTATTATTATTATTATTATTATTATTATTATTATTAGCTCCTTACATCAAGTCGCTCCATGCCTTGTCTGGAGCCACTTACATAAGAAATATATATATATATATAAGTGGAAAACTAAAAGCGAACTTTTAGGAAAGGTAGAACCTACTGTGAAAAGTATACAGCTCAATATACCGGATAGAGCAGATAGATAGGTAGAAGGATGAAAAGAAATTAGAAAAGCGATAGGTAGATCTTTTTTCAATTCAGTTGCTCAATGCAAGGTATATTCCGCAAAAAGGCAATTACCAAGACTGGCGGTTCTTTAACTGCCTCTCTCTCTGTTGATCATGTCTGACGTTATGTCCAGCTGCTTCATCAGCTTCAGGTCCTCACGACTTGGCAGGATTGACCCTGTTCGTGACCCCTGTCTGAAATGTTTCCTTTTTTCCCAATACATATCTCAACAATATATTCCTGCTGATACATGTACTCTCATCAATATTTAACCTGTTTATTTGACCGCTATTAACCCAAACTATTGGTTGAATTTTAACAAAACTGGGCAGCGTTAAATTTTGCTGCTGATGATGGACCGTGTCCCCTCTAGATTCTGTCGCTCATCGTGCTTGACCAGCAACAGTTTGGAGTTTATCTACCGCCAGAAGCTACCGTTATTTCCGTGTTTTCCTTCTAGACGACTGACAAGATGCTCTACCAAGGCTTGAGAGTCTCTTCGACCGTACTATTTTACCCATAATTGGAGAGAGGAGCAGGGATGGATTAATACCTTTCCCAAGGTTTTTATAAAAAAATGATGCAATAGCCCCAACAAAACTCTGAACACCAAGTCCACATTTCATACCAACGATGTCCGCTGTCGCAAGCTATGACCCAGGTAGTGGTGTAATTATAGCTTTTGTGAAGTTAACCTCGTTCAATCGTGAAGGTAATGAAAGGTAAAAGCAAAACAAGGTATTATGGTTGGGGGAAGCCATGGCCTTGTTATTGAGTCAAAGAAGCCATTTCTCATTTGGAAGTGGTACTCGGATTCAGAAATTTCAAAGAATAAAAAAAAATGTTGCGAATAGTGAGCAAGTAGATAAGATTGGAATCAACAACCCGACAATCAGCTAGGTCCCATCCATTCACTGTGGAGGTCCCCAGATGCCGGAGAGCCTTCTACTCCAGCAGCTTCTTTCCTGGTGCTGCCGGCCTCTCGCTCCCTGTTTCCCCGACTGTACCGACATGCAGATGGTTTAAAAACTCATTGTGTGCCTAGAGGAGGTTAAACAGATTATAAATTTACCAAAAACTATCACATTTAAAAATGCTTTCAAGCTTGAGCATGACAGACCGCTAAAAATACTATTTCAAATTTAGGTGTGACAGACCAACCGACAGTCTCTTCCTTGGCCTTTCAACTAAGATCAAAGTGTAGTATCTGTGAAATCCTTGTATATATGTATATTAATGAACAATAAATTTGCAATTAACTTGGGGACATCTTAAGTAGGACGGTCCCTGGTGTAAATGTGGTATTGTGGTGATTGAGATGATTCTAGTTAAGAGTAGGATAGACATTTTTATCACTTTGAGCCAAGGATGACGAACGACATCCATTTCCTCACACTTTTGATGGCCTTGTGCCAGATGTAATTTTTTACATTTTGTGCAAATAATTCAATGTGCAGTATCTGTTCTGATACTACACTTCATCTTTTTCTGACCTCAGTCAGTGAATGGAAATGTTTATGTTCGGCCCAATCCAGAGTGCTCCTATTTAAAGGAGCTGCATTTTCCCCGCATTAAAAACTGACTTTGTTTCTAACCCTTCCCCCGTGAAATAGGTATAGTCACTTACAACTGAGATTAATTTAAAAATGCTTTTGAAGATAAGCATGACAGACCGCCAAAAATTCAAATCTAAGTGTGACAGACTCGGCCTCTTATATAGATACTTGAATGCCTCTAAAAAAATATTTCTTTTAAAATTTAAGTTTTTCTAAACATACTTCTAACACTTATTTTCTTTAACACAATAAAAATTAAGTCTAAATTGGTAAAAGTGTCGTTTCCCAACCAAAATTGTGGACAATAAATCGTCTGCAGTTTACCGACCTCACAAATGAGTAAGTAAACCCAAATAAATTGTTTTGGACTAATTTCAAATTTACCTTACTGTAGTCCAAAACAATTTATTTGGGTTTACTTACTCATTGGTGAGGCTGGAAAAATGCAGCTGATTCATTGTCCCCCATTTTGACTGTGAAACGAATTAACCAAATTTTTTCATAGAATTACTCTCAGAAATGCTGTTACTTTGTAACTCGTATGTTTGCACTATTGATGTCGACAATCTATTTGTGTTTTTTTTTTATTTTTAGAAATGACGTTGGCTTTCAACAAAATCATGCGATGCGTGACCATAGCAACTTTGTGTCTTCTGTCTGTATTGCACCTCCGACCAGCATCTACGAACAGGGACTCATCTTAACTGGCAGCAATGATAATCTTATTATAGTCTATAATTTACAGACCTACGAGAAGCTTTACCAATTGACCGGTCACGAGGGAACCGGTAAGTACAACCGATTCCAAACTTTTACCTACATTTCAATTCGATAAGATTTCACATAAGTCTCTTTTTATTCAATACTTATCTATCAACGGCTACGAAGCTCCAGCCCTTGTCCCATCACCGCAATGTTGCATCCCTTTACTTGTTTTACAACTATTTCAATGGAATGTGCTCCGACGAACTTGCTGGACTCAACGTAAATACCCCTGACTAACTAGACAATCAGCAAAATCCCACCCCTCCACTGTAGAGGTCCCCAGATGCCGGAAAGCTTTCTACTCTAATAGCTTCTTTCCTCGAACTGCTTGCCTTTGGAATTTTTGTTAGACTCGGGAACCTGTACGGAATTTCGAACTAAGCCGTTTACTTAATCCACAAGGGTAGTTTGAACAGAGGCACCTGAAGAAGGTCAGAGGTTACATCGGACGAAACGTTGGGAAAATAATAACCAAGGTGAGAATAGTAGTCTGAAGAAATCTTTCAATATTAAAATAAAAACTCTTCAGAAATAGAGTTTAGAATCAGCCTTGTATATAATCGTAATACCTACGATAATTTGTATTAACAAATTATTAATCCTCATCTCGGAAATTCAGAAACATAATATTGATTTTTTTTTTTTTTTTTTTTTTTTTTTTTTTTGTTTTAGTTTGCGCTTTGGCTGTTGGAAAAGCTGGTACGATCATCAGTGGATCCTGGGATAAGACTGCCAAAGTGTGGATCAAAGAGCGCTGTGTAATGACACTTACAGGTAAGAATAATTTGTTCTTAGTGTGGGAGAATATTCGTGTGCGATGTGTCTGTTTGGTGTTATGGCTAACGGATGAGTCTGGGTTTGAGATGTGGCAATTCTGTTGCACATTTGTAGCCTCTCGCCATCTAGTAGGTATCAGCTTTTAGCGTTTATCTATCTATACTTATCAGAGGCACACGTCTGTCTGTCCTTACAATTACTATTCAGCTATTAGATCTACCAGTACTTCTAATGAACATGAACCGCATCCCGTGAAGTTCGCGTCAGCAGGGTTCGGTCATGATGCTACGTAAACACCCGAGAGATGACGAGGCAAATGGTGGCAGTCGATAACTTCGATACGTTGCTGCATCATATTTTTTCCAGTTGTATTTTTCAAGAAAGATAACAAAAAACAAAAAAAAATGTGCCATTCTTACGGAATTCCAAGCTCGACATTTAGCGTTTGTAAACCTCCATGAATACTTGTCCGTTATTCTTTTTCTTTCTATCAACCGGCACATGTAATGACATTTATGACATTTTTAAAAAAATTTTTTTTTCTTTCTTTCCTGAGAGAAAGAAACTACTCTTTCGGGAGATTCGACACTACTACATAGTTCTTAGTAGTTCATTTTTATGGAGAGGGGGGATTTAACAGGAAATAAATATGCACTGGCTTTGATAAATTGCTTCTGGCTTTAATCACTTTCAATACTGGTTAGAAAATTCTCATCTGGTAGCTGACAGCAGATTGGCTAATCGCTCGGCATTTCTCGGGTGTTTACGTAACATGCCCGAACGCTGCCGACGCGAAGCTCATGGAAACTGGTTCATGTTCGATAGAAGTACCGATCTACCAACTTAATATTTGGTAGTAATCCTCCTTTTCCATGCAGACTTTTATAACTGGATCATTTTCTTATAAAAGAGATCATATCTCCGCCTCTTGAAACCCTGAATTTTAATAAAATTCAAACTATAAAAAGTTACTTGTGAAATCAGTTGATGCAGATCCCAGGCGGCTTGAAGCTAGTGGCAAATGCTGGTACCCATATTTAATTTGAAATAAAACCCCTTACTATACACTCGTTCTTTGCCACTTTTAGCATTTTTCGCTCTTGAACACCACCACACAACAGTTGGGCGAAACGTTGAGTTCTTAGGTCTTCCGCTGTTTCCTTTTTAATTCATACCGTCGGATTATTTTATCCTTTCATCTATTCATTTTGTACACTGTATAATTATATTAATTTCTTGTGAAAATTATATTTCAGTAATAAATTACGAGCACTTAATAATAGTTACTTTCCAATCACCTTGTATATATGTAGATTCTTTATTTTTCATACAGAGTTTTCAAATGATTAACGTTTTTTTTTTAAGATAAAAGGAGATCCAATGGAAACTAGTGTATGTGATAAATGGAGCTGAAATGTTTGGTACTTATGTATATAAAAACACATGCGTAAAATATGACAGTTATAAATGATAGGAAAACTTTAGAAATTACTTACTTGTGGTGGAAAAATATTAACGTACACTGAAATTTACAAAAATTAATCGAGTAAAATTTTAAATAAAAATTAAAAGTAGCAGTTTTACACTTGACTGACGCCATTTCTTGTTTTAACTTATCTCCCCTGAATCAGTAATAATGTCGTAGCTTTAGGAAGTCAAATAGAATTTGAATTTATAAAATAAAATTTAAAAAATACTGGATTAATTTCTGTAAATTTCAGTGTACGTTAATATATTTCATTCACAAGTAAGTAATTCCTAAAATTTTCTTGTTATTTTATTTATACCAGCCATATTTGCCGTGTGTGTTTACATACATAAGTACCAAAAGTTTTATTTGAACGATACTGACATTTATTATCGTCTTTCTTGCAGGCCATGAAGCTGCAGTTTGGGCTGTTTGTGTTCTTGCAGATCAAGGGCTTATGTTAACTGGCTCTGCTGATAAAACTATTCGCGTGTGGAAAGCTGGAAGATGCGAAACCGTGATTACTGGTAATCTTCCTTTTTTTTTCAATTGATGTGACGAACAAAGACTTTGTTTTTTCCAATTGATGTGATGAACAAAGACTTTGTTTTTTCCAATTGATGTGACGAACAAAGACTTTGTTTTTTCCAATTGATGTGACGAACAAAGACTTTGTTTTTTCCAATTGATGTGACGAACAAATACTTTGTTTTTTCCTAATTGATGTAACGAACAAATACTTTGTTTTTTCCAATTGATGTGACGAACAAAGACTTTTTTTTTCCTAATTGATGTAACGAACAAAGACTTTGTTTTTTCCAATTGATGTAACGAACAAAGACTTTGTTTTTTCCAATTGATGTGACGAACAAAGACTTTTTTGTTCCCAATTGATGTGACGAACAAAGACTTTTTTGTTCCCAATTGATGTGACGAACAAAGACTTTTTTGTTCCCAATTGATGTGACGAACAAAGACTTTTTTGTTCCCAATTGATGTGACGAACAAAGACTTTTTTGTTCCCAATTGATGTGACGAACAAAGACTTTTTTGTTCCCAATTGATGTGACGAACAAAGACTTTTTTTTTCCTAATTGATGTGACGAACAAAGACTATTTAACTGTTGTAACGCTATTAGCATGTATCACAAACCAAAATTTTATTTTCATTATATCGGAAAAATTTTTATGCAGGCACATGGATGTTTGCAAAACATAAACAATGGTACCAAATTTACTTTGGTAACTCAATTAGCCAGCAAATTATGACCGTTCGAAGTTTGTTGGAAACTTAAAAAAATGCCATCTTGTGTGCTATTTGTCCAGAAGCCAATTTTAACAGTGTGTAACTAACGATACAGACTTCAAACTCGTGAAACATCCTACAAATGTAATGTCATCTCGTGGAAAATAAAAATGAATCATAATGGAAGCAATAATTATTAGATCAAACTAATCTAAACATTGTCCTATTACCCCTTGAAAAACCATGCAAAAATGACGCAAAAGTGCATTTTTTTACTGTTTATATAAATTTCATTTCAACAGCTAACACATTTAATCTTCTTAATATGATCCATAGTACATTAGAGATGAAGTTAGATTTTTCTTTTAATAGTAAATCAATAAAACTTTTTAAAAACTCAGATTTCTTTATTTCATTCACTAAGTTTTTAACTTTGATTTATTTTGTGAAAGACAACTATATTAAGTCCAGCATATTGATGAGTGACCATATTTTTATATATATATATATATATATATATATACACACACATACACAGATGGGGCTATCTTCATATGCATAGGGATACACAATATCACTCACACCAACATTTTTTTCCTGTAAAAAAAATAAATCGCTTGTTGCCGAAAATAGTAACCTTACTTGAAGTAGCCTAGAAAAAATATTAATATCATCATATTCTGTTTATCATCTGTTGTGCATGATGGCATGCATTAGATGGCTTTTGGAAATTGACTTCCAAACTAACATATCTCTGGCCAGGTCTTTATTTATCCTTCTTTCTTTTAAGTCTATTCTTATCACTTTCCCCCATGTTTTCTTTGGCCTTCACCTTCCAACTGAACCTGCTCTCAACTGTTCTACATTTACTAACCCAAGAACTCTCATCCATTCTTCATCAAAGTCTCCTGTCCTTCACACATCTCCCTATACTGTCCAGATTTAAGCCTGTTTTTAAGACTCCCATTATATATCCATCATTCTCATATCATGTATCTCCATGCAACGCATATCCTCAACCCTCACTGGACAGGTTTCTTTTCCATACATCACACTACGTACACATGCCTGATAGATATTTCTCTTGGTCAACAGTGGTATCCTATTGTTTTATTTTTACTTTCGCACGTACACATTACCGACGGCCTAAAGCACTCTGTTTGGTGCATGTTTTTTTATGACAATATGTTTTTACATTTTTGCCAGAAAATGAAGGCAACATCTTCAATAACCTAAACTATAAATAGACATGTATAATTCCTTGATCCTTTTCACTAGGAGCAAAGTGTAGTATCTGTTCTGATACTACACTTCATCTTTTCTGTCTTTGATCAGTGAAGAAGAAATCATTCTAGACTGAGGCAATTTAAATTTTTGCCTCAATCCAGACTACCCCACTTTTGGGAGCTAGATTTTCCTCACATTAAAAACTGACCTTGTGTCTAACTCTGCCTTTGTGGAGAGGTAAGTAAATTTGGACATGTATAACATTTAAGAATTTTTTTTTTTTTTTTTTTTTCAGGCCATACTGATTGCGTACGAGATCTGGCCGTTATGAATAACGGACAATTCTTATCCTGTTCCAATGATTGTACAATCCGCCGGTGGCTCACTTCAGGCGAGTGCCTTCACGTCTATCATGGGCATGACAGCTTTGTGTACAGCTTATCTGTTCTTCCAAATGAAGACGGATTCGTGTCTACAGGCGAAGACAAGACCCTACGCGTTTGGCACAACACAACCTGCGTCCAAACCATTAACCATCCATGCCATTCAGTTTGGACTGTTTGTGTTTTGCATAATGGTGACATTGCATCTGGAGGAAGGTAAGTTCTTGATTCTTTTTTAAAATAGGAATCTATAGGTAAATTTGTAGATTAACACCCTCTTCCCCCCCCCTCCCTATGAGATTCTACTTTTTTAATAATTGTTTTTCTTTTTGTTTTTGTTTTTCTTCTTCAATTATGTCTGAACACCTTGAAAAACTTGAAGAAAACCAAAACAATTATTAAAAAAAATATAGAGTGCGGTATGAGTTTCGTATATAAATTTAACATAAAATGATCCCCTATTTTAGGGCAATTGTAGCTTTTAAAGTAGTTAACCAACTTATTTCATCACTAATCCTAAGTTTGAATGGCAAGGTTGTAAAACCATGTGTAATTGCTTCAAAAACGTAGACACCCTCCCTTTCACCCCCCCCCCCCCCCAATATACAAATAACGCACAGGATTTATCTTCTATAGCAAAAAAAAAAACGAAAACGATAGAATGGACTAGAAATGGAATTATTTTATATTTATGTGTAAAACTGATCCCTCTTTTTAAATTCTAGAATAATATTTTTTTTGCACTAAGTTGTTCAAGGTGTTCAGACGTAATGGACAAAAAAAAATCTCAGATTTTTTTTGGGGGGGAGGGGGGAGTGATTCTCGAATCTCGTGTTTTGCAGAGGATGTTAATCTATATCTAGAGAACCTGTCGACGGCAATGTCCGACAGTAATGGTGAGAGGGAACGGGTGAGGATATCCCAAGAAGCATTCTTTAGCTGATTGATGTATAAGTGATAGATGTTGAAATAAGGGGAAAAAACAAAATACACAACAAACAAATTTAAACAAAAAAATTAACACGGGGTCATGATTTGATTCAATATTTCCCCCTAAAAATAAAGATGATGAATTAGCAGTCAATACTTCTCCGTTGAATACCCTTATACTTGTGGACCCGTGAGCTCAGTCAAGTCAAGTCTTCCCTTTAAATTCTGGTTGTAGAACGAAGAAAGCATTAGCATGCTCGAAGTTTAAGAAAATGAGTCGTTCATTCAAAAGCAGTGGTGGGTCAGTATTATAAAATTGAAAATAGAAGCCTTTATTAATGCAAGATTAATTTATTAATTCTTAAACTTCGAGCATGCCAATGCTGTCTTCGTTCTACAACCAGAATTTGAATTCATAACCACAAACAACATCACTGCAGATACACCCATAACAAGGACATTTTATCAAAAAACAAAAAAAAATTGTTTATTTTATTTTTTAATTTTTTTTTTTTTTTGAAAAAAAAAAAAAAATGACACTACTGGTCAACTCTGATGATGGAATATTATTCCGAAATTAATAAGATTTAAAAAAAAAAAAAAAAAAAAAAAAATTATAAATTAATCTTGCATTGATAAAAGTTTCTATTTTCAATTTTATAATACTGACCCACCAATGCTTTTGAATGAACGACCCATTTTCTTATATATATCTATATATTTATATCTCTCTCTCTCTCTATATATATATATATGTATATATATATATATATATAAATCTCTAGTGTAACTATTGAATGTTTTTTACTGTTTATATTTCCAGTGATGCTGTTATCCGTGTCTTTACCAAATCTCCAGAACGAATGGCAAGCGCTGAAGACCAAAAGGCTTTCGATGAACTCGTAAATGCTAGCAATGTTCCAAGCAAAATTGCAGGCGTCAAATTGGAGGACATTCCTGGCATGGAATGTTTACAAAACCCTGGTAACTTTTTATTTTTAATTTTTTTTTTTTTAATTTTATTTTGAATAGTTTCCATCCGTATCATGTAAACTGAGTATTGCAAAATTAAACCGGTTTCTTTTTAGTGACCCTTTTCCACAATCTATCTATATTGGTCAGTGGCAGTGATGAGGAATGCTCACTCAGTCAGATATGTCCTAAGATGGAGTACAGCTGCCACATCTAGAGAGGTGCCGTTCAAAGCACCCTTTTCTTGTCTAGCTTCTCTCTACTGTATGGTTATGTTCATGGTAGGTGCTCGACTGAGCTTCAATTCATGGTCTCTTCCCTGTAAAACATTAACGGCAAGAACTCATCTAGCTACAACCACAGCAAAGAACATTCCTCTCTCTCTCTCTCTCTCTCTCTCTGTACCAAAAACCAAACGGAACTTCCATGAACAAAGTTTGCTTCATAGAACATCCCATCTGTGAAACATTATACGATGAGGCTGCTTGCTTCCCCGCCAACTACAACATGGTCATCTTCAAGTCTAATGTAAACAAATACTTGTTGACCCATCTTCTTGGATAACCAATTCCTCTTAAATAATCTCTACCCATTTTTTCCATTGTTCAATTTCATTAACCCTTATCCTCGAGTGGCACTCGGCCCTTGATAAGCGGTGACCCATTAGTGTAAAAAAAAAGTCAACTTCACAATTTTGTGGGGATGATCTCTTCTGTTCTCTGTGACCCCTTTCTCACAGAACTGACGTTGCTAGTCTTTCTCTACTCTATCATTTATCTGTTCCGATGGATACTGCACCCCATAGACTGGTATTGTCTTGGCCTTCGGAGCTTGATTTCCGCCTGTCTATGGGTCTGTCCTGTGCAGTTCTAGGAAGTCCACCCTCCCAGGCTTTGCCTCCCCTCTTTGGGGAGGAGTAAGTTTATTGCTTACTGCCTGAAGCGCCCCTACCGGTGAATGCCAACGGGGCTTCCCAGGCAATTTTTAAACCCCACTTTCCTGACCTGACCTTGAGGCACATCTTACTTGTGGGAGTAAGATAAAAACTGGCCTTGTGCCTAATATCTGGAGAGGAGTAAATCAATATTCTATCATTATTTCCATGGAATGTTTGACTGCACTTTAATATCCTGTTCCTCTCTGTAAGACATTCACAACAAGCACTCGTCTTCCTACCACAACTTCAAAGAACTTTTTTCTCTTCCTCCGTGTGACTAACATCCAATAAAATTTCCATAAACAGTTTCTTTCCAAGAATTTCCTATCACATTACCACGAGACTGCGTCCATGCGAGCTACAGCATGGTTGTCTTTAAATTTGATGTTAAGAAATACTTTTTATAAATAATCAAATTTTGTTCATTCCATTCATTCATTATTTTCAATCCTCTCATAATATTGTTCATCATTTAACTGACAATCTATACATAACGTTAGCCCTTGTTATCCTGGAGTAGTTTTTAGCCTTGATAAGTGCTGACTCATTAGTAAATTTAAAAAAAACAAAAAAACTGCCCACATAAGATGGAAGACTCAGTCAAATTCGATATTATGTAATTAAAAAAAATTTTTTTTTTTTTTCGTTACTCAGATAACTTTTTTTCTCGGTGGTTATTTTTCACAACGTTTCGACTGATGTAATATTGTATATTAAAACAAATAAATGCAAAAGTTATTTTCATTTATCACTCTAATATTACCATCAAAATGGGTTACTGTTATTTAAATCAATAAAAGTATTTTGAAATACTATATATATGTATACATATATAGTACAGACCAGAAGACATCTATTTGAATATCTAATTTGCATAACTTTTTTAAACAGTTCATGAACTAATGTTTGGTGTTATTCATTTGTAACTTTATTGTTCTATTTTTTTATATTTATATATATATTTATATATACATATATATAATGGTTTTAAATAGCGAGTCGAGGCACTATCACAAGAAAAAAAAAAAAAGGAAATATTAAATAATATATTTAATCGTCAATTAAAACCTTTTAAAAAGAATAAAAATACCGACTAAAATTAACAGAACAAAAATAAATCCCAAGGTACCTTTTAACCGACACATTGTCAAGGGAAACGTCGGCGAATATCGATTAAAAAAGAGGAAAAGGGTAACGTGGAGAGAGAGAGAAAAAAAAATAGGGAGATTGAATAACGGCATTAAACCGAAAAGGAATAAATGGACATAATAGGCAAAGTATTATTTTTTTTCCTATTTAGAAGTCTCTAAATAAGTCTAATTTGTGAGACAACTCTTTTTGCCTACAGAGCGATGGTTTTCGCATTGTAATACTCACTGCCTCCAACACCTTGAGATTTGGATTTAGTTTTGTTCTGTTAATTTTAGTCGATCTTTTTATTCTTTTTAAAAGTTTTTAATCAACGATTAAATATATTATTTAATATTTCCTCTTTTTTTTTTTTCTTGTGATAGTGCCTCGACTGGCTATGACTCCGTTCATCATATTTAAAACCATTATAAAATTCTGTACTACAAAAAATTTGTTCAAATATCTATCTATCTATCTATCACCGAAGTTAAGCGACGTCGAGCCTGACCAGTACTAAATGGGTGACCATTTGGGAATATCAGGTGTTGTATGTGTTTTCTGCTTATCTCGGCATTGTTTCCAGTCGTCTTGAATTGCTTGCCATTGGAATCAAGCAGTGCCAACTCAGGAGAAGTGTTGTTAGGAATTGTGCAACACTTGCTTCACAATTACACGCGCAGCCAGCCCCTTACAGGGGTATACCAATAGTCTCTCCAGACTTAACGGAGGGCATGTATGTACACGTCTAGATAAGATTAGGCTTAAAGCTTCCAAAATTCATACTATAATTATGAACGTGAGGCCATGGCATAACGGTTAAAAGCGTTGATTAATGATCAGTTCTAATTCGATGGGTTATTTAATTACCTGATAATTTACTAGAGTCCAAGTGTCGTAATTTTTTAATAATTCTAGGTGTTCCCGGACAGCAACGAATGGTGAGGTCAGGAGAGAAAGTGATGATGTACAGTTGGAACGGTGACACCAACCAGTGGGACTTGTTGGGAGATGTGACTGGTTCGGGTTCTGATTCGCATGCAACAACTGGAAAGACAATCTTCAGAGGAAAGGTTGGTAGAATTGTTTAGCAATGTTTATTTGTGGGCGTGTTAAAAAACCGCATTTTCCACATACAGTAAGGATTAAGTATTTAAAAAAAAAAAAAAAATAGGGTGGAAGAATTTTCCATAAAAGGAAAAGTTAGAGGTTAGGCTGACGTGTACAGGAAATTACTTCATGGTAGGAAGTGTGAAGGCACACGTAAAAAAGAAGAGAGAAAAGTTCTGATTGGTCGGTTTGGCCGATCTGGCTTCCGATTGGTTGGTTTGGCCGAGCTGGCTTCCGATTGGTCGGTTTGGCCGAGCTGGCTTCTGATTGGTCGAAAAGAATTAAATAAGACTTAATGTCTTTAAATCGGCTGACTTGAAACTGGAGGCGAAGAAAGAAGAGAAGTCTGAAAACGTCCAGTGATTGGACCATTTTGGAGAAAAGATTGATCTTCCTTGATTTGGGGTTTGACTATTTAAGTTGAGTCTGATAGAAAGTTGAACTCTTCGGTCTCTAAGACAAAAGAGATTGTATTATTGAATTGATGATATAGACGAAGTTGGCAAGCTTTGACAATCGTGAGCTGCATTATTTTATTTCATATTTATCTGGTAAAATTGAGCTTCATGGGTTTCGTAAAAGTCAAAGTGTAAGCAGTGCCCTAACAGAGTTTCATGAGGATGTTTGATAGAAAAAAACTGAAAGCCAAAACTCATAGTTGACACAGTAAACGGGAAATTAAACTGGTTTTGACGTGTTCGGAATTGGGGAGCATGTCCATGCGTACAGGCCTTACAAATATAGCTTTCCTTCAAAAAGACCACCTGGAGGATCACCGAAACAATAGGTAGGCCACATACGTGAAGATATGGAAATCCTGTTTGAAAAAAGACACCTTGAAGAGTGATAAAAAAATCCTGTCCGAATATGAACTGTACAGTGATATTTATTGGATTGTGTAAATGGAAGAATAATAATTTAACAATACTTTATGACATGCATTTCAAGACGGTAACATATGATTTAAAATAGTTCTTTCTGGTAAATATGCCGAGTCATCAGGAATGTGAGTTCTCTCTTTTTTTAACAAAATTTCGCTTTTTTTTTTAATCCAGAAAAAGCAAATTTCCGCTTAAATCGTTAGTCTTCAAATCACTTTCTGGTCGAAATTTGCGTTTTTTCTTTTTTTTTTTCTATTTTTTTTTTTTTTTTGTGTGTGTGTAAATAAATAAAAAAAAGCAAATTTCTGTCAAATCCCTGAAGCCTTATCTCCTTATTTTTTTGTTACTTGGCTGGATTTTCTTTCTTTCTTCCTTTTTGTCTGTGAGCACTCTGGCCATTTAAAAAATTGCCTGGGCAGCCCCGTCGGCATTCCCCGGTAGGGGCGCCTCAGGCAATATGCAATAAACTTACTCCTCCCCAAAGAGGGGAGGCAAAGCCTGGGAGGGTGGACCTCCTAGAACTGCACAGGACTGTCCCATAGACCGACGTAAATCAAGCCCCGAAGGCCAAGACAATACCAGTCTATGGGGTGCAGTATCCATCGGAACAGATACTACACTTTCATCTTAGCCAAAAGGCCAAAGATGATTTTCTTTATCTTTTCATGTTTTTTTTTTCTTTCTTCCTCTTCCTCGCGGTCCTGGGTATGACCTTAAAAGACATCCAGTGTTAAGGCCTCCATTTGAGAGCTGTGTGGAATTGCCCCTTAGTTGCAATTCCTCTCAGGTCCACTTTGGCCCGGAGTGGTAGTACCTGTAAGGGCCCCATCTATGGATCAAATAGAACCTACTGACGCTTCTAAGTCAAGTTGTCTGAGATTATTGACTTCCTGACTCAAAATGCACCAAACATTGATGTTTTATTGTTTGTTTTTTTTTTCCTTTGCAAAACTCAATCATGTTCTGCAAAATCCAAAACAAAAAACAATTTCTCTCTCTATTTCACCAAAATGACCAGATTCGGTATTAAATAACCCGAAAAGAGTTGATATGCCGTAGAACAAAACAACCAAACCAAACACCAAAAATATTAAACTACATAAACATTTTTTTTTTTATATTAAAATACATAAATATCTAAAAAAAAAAAAATGGTATTAAAATACATAAACATCTAAAAAAAATGATATTAAAATACATAAAAATCTAAAAAAAAAAAAATATGATATTAAAATACATAAACATCTAAAAAAATGGTATTAAAATACATAAAAATCTAAAAAAAAAAAAAATATGATATTAAAATACATAAACATCTAAAAAAATGGTATTAAAATACATAAAAATCTAAAAAAAAAAAAAATATGATATTAAAATACATAAACATCTAAAAAAATGGTATTAAAATACATAAAAATCTAAAAAAAAAAAAAATATGATATTAAAATACATAAACATCTAAAAAAATGGTATTAAAATACATAAAAATCTAAAAAAAAAAAAAATATGATATTAAAATACATAAACATCTAAAAAAATGGTATTAAAATACATAAAAATCTAAAAAAAAAAAAAATATGATATTAAAATACATAAACATCTAAAAAAATGGTATTAAAATACATAAAAATCTAAAAAAAAAAAAAATATGATATTAAAATACATAAACATCTAAAAAAATGGTATTAAAATACATAAAAATCTAAAAAAAAAAAAAATATGATATTAAAATACATAAACATCTAAAAAAATGGTATTAAAATACATAAAAATCTAAAAAAAAAAAAAATATGATATTAAAATACATAAACATCTAAAAAAATGGTATTAAAATACATAAAAATCTAAAAAAAAAAAAATATGGTATTAAAATACATAAATATCTAAAAAAAAAAAAATGGTATTAAAATACATAAACATCTAAAAAAAATGATATTAAAATACATAAAAATCTAAAAAAAAAAAAATATGGTATTAAAATACATAAATATCTAAAAAAAAAAAAATGGTATTAAAATACATAAACATCTAAAAAAAATGATATTAAAATACATAAAAATCTAAAAAAAAAAAAATATGATATTAAAATACATAAACATCTAAAAAAATGGTATTAAAATACATAAAAATCTAAAAAAAAAAAAAATATGATATTAAAATACATAAACATCTAAAAAAATGGTATTAAAATACATAAAAATCTAAAAAAAAAAAAAATATGATATTAAAATACATAAACATCTAAAAAAATGGTATTAAAATACATAAAAATCTAAAAAAAAAAAAAATATGATATTAAAATACATAAACATCTAAAAAAATGGTATTAAAATACATAAAAATCTAAAAAAAAAAAAAATATGATATTAAAATACATAAACATCTAAAAAAATGGTATTAAAATACATAAAAATCTAAAAAAAAAAAAAATATGATATTAAAATACATAAACATCTAAAAAAATGGTATTAAAATACATAAAAATCTAAAAAAAAAAAAAATATGATATTAAAATACATAAACATCTAAAAAAATGGTATTAAAATACATAAAAATCTAAAAAAAAAAAAAATATGATATTAAAATACATAAACATCTAAAAAAATGGTATTAAAATACATAAATATCTAAAAAAAAAAATGGTATTAAAATACATAAACATCTAAAAAAAATGATATTAAAATACATAAAAATCTAAAAAAAAAAAATATGGTATTAAAATACATAAAAATCTAAAAAAAAAAAAATATGATATTAAAATACATAAACATCTAAAAAAATGGTATTAAAATACATAAAAATCTAAAAAAAAAAAAAATATGATATTAAAATACATAAACATCTAAAAAAATGGTATTAAAATACATAAAAATCTAAAAAAAAAAAAAATATGATATTAAAATACATAAACATCTAAAAAAAATGGTATTAAAATACATAAAAATCTAAAAAAAAAAAAAATATGATATTAAAATACATAAACATCTAAAAAAATGGTATTAAAATACATAAAAATCTAAAAAAAAAAAAAATATGATATTAAAATACATAAACATCTAAAAAAATGGTATTAAAATACATAAAAATCTAAAAAAAAAAATGGTATTAAAATACATAAATATCTAAAAAAAAAAATGGTATTAAAATACATAAATATCTAAAAAAAAAAATGGTATTAAAATACATAAATATCTAAAAAAAAAATGGTATTAAAATACATAAATATCTAAAAAAAAATATGATATTAAAATACATAAACATCTAAAAAAAATGATATTAAAATACATAAAAATCTAAAAAAAAAAATGGTATTAAAATACATAAAAATCTAAAAAAAAAAAAATATGGTATTAAAATACATAAAAATCTAAAAAAAAAAATATGATATTAAAATACATAAACATCTAAAAAAATGGTATTAAAATGCATAAATATCTAAAAAGAAAAAATGATATATGCGTGGGGGAGGGAGTTCATTTTGATTTCAGCTATTTTTGCCATCGGCTATTCATATCCCCGAGTCATTTTTCGCTCTATCACTGATTTTTTTCTTCCAGGAATATGATTTTGTGTTTAGCGTAGATATTGATCCAAATGTTCCAGCTTTAAAACTGCCCTATAATTTGAACGAGGACCCATGGATGGCTGCTCACAATTTCCTGCAGAACAATGACCTTAGCCCAATGTTTCTTGACCAAGTCGCTAACTTCATCATCAATAACATCAAAGGACACCAACCGCAACAAGCCGACACTGGAGCCTTCTGCGATCCATTCACTGGTCTGTGACTTTGTATTTTTACTCCATTTTTCTTTTTCTTTTTTCTTTTTTTTCTTTTTTTTTTTTTTATAACTTGCAAAAGTCTAGTTTTATTCCATTCTTATTAATCAACCATAAAAATATGCACTGTCTATTTCAAAGTATATATATATTAGTGTTAGGACGATTAATCGGAATCGGGAATAAAAAAAAATTTTTTTTAATTTTTTAATTCTAACTTTTTGGGGTATCAGAAAAACTGTGCCTATTTTTTGATGCCAAAAACGATTCGTTTAATTGTTTTTTTTTTTTTTTTTTTTTTTTTTGTTTAAAACTTAATTTTCCATTGCTGGTACTAATGATAAATATTTATTGATTTTAAACTACCAGTAAAACTAAAATCTATAGATACCCTCACCCCCTCCACCCAGGGTATTTTTACATTTGCGAAAATATATGCATATATTACATGTTTTTTACGGTAATCCGAAAATTAACAAAAAAGAAACAGCAACTCTATAGGTTAATATTCAGAGATTTTAAAATTGGAATCAGAATAGGGAATTTAGAACAGAATCTGTAATTTTATCGGAATCGGAAAAATATTGGAATCGTCCCATCACTAATATATACATCGTCCGATGACTATTCATCAAGCTCTGAGTATTTTTGTATCACATATCTTTAATATAGATTTATTATAATTTTAAAAACTAAATTTACCTTGAAATTAATTCCCTTGAAAATTAACGAACATAATATTTTACAGAAAGTTTTGGTCATTTATCTATTTTTTTTTTAAATCTCTTTAATTAAAAACTGTTTATATCGACGAACCTATTGTATATATATGTATGTGTATATATATATATATAGTCTAAAGAAACTTTGAGTTATTTAAAAAAAAAAAAAAAAATGAAAATGTGTAAAATGCAGTTTAAATTCCCAGACAAACTAACTAAATCCAGGATATTGCAGACTTAACATTCATTAGAAAATTAATAAATGAAAAAATATAAGTAAAAAAAAATAAAAATAAAAAAAAAAGAAGAAAAAAAAAGGGGGGGGGGGATTAATTATCTAAGAGTGAAACAAAAACAGGAGACCTTAAGCTTCTAATATTAACACGGGGATCATCAGCTGTTTACCATGTAACTGTTTCGGAAATTATAAATGAATAAGACCGTACTTAATTTATTATAAACTGTTTAAAAAAATAGTTATGCAAATTAGGCATACAACTAGCTGTGTTCGGGTTGTTTTCTGCTATATATACAGCATTTCAAAAGATTATGTTGTATTATTGATTTAAGTAAAGGAATAGACACACAGAAAACTAAAGAGACGGGTTACTTGCTAAGAGAAAGATATCTATCTATCTATCTATATATATATATATATATATATATATATCTCAGACATCCGCGCTGTACACTCATTAGGTTATGTCGTGCACCACTGTCCTCGATGGGGCTAAAATAGGGAACGCCGACTCTCATGTATTCTTTCCTTGAAGGGTCGCCTGGAAGAGACAGAATTATTTCTCTCTGGTGTCATGTGATTTTGCTGATTTCCGTTTTTCTGAGGTCACCACTGACCCATAGGTGTCACTCAAACTTTTCCATTCGAATAAGTGTTAATTGAGATGGCATTAACAGTCAATTGAGTTTCCTCCCCTTTGCAGATTGGCTGTTTAGAGAGTTTAAAACTAGATGGCTCTGGCTGGCAGTCAATTTGCATAATTGGTAGTGTTTTCAGTATAAAAACTGTACTTTTTGATTGAAGAGTAATTTTTTTTTTTTTTTTTTTTATGAAACAAGCTGAAGGAGAAGAAAGTGACAATTTTGGTAGCAAAACGTACTTCTTGAATCTTTCAAGAACTTCCTGACATCATCATGGCTTCAAAAATTCAACAAATGCCTTGGTGAATCTTGCTTCCCTGATAGCTGGAAAATTGCCTCTGTGGTACCAGTCTTCAAGAATTCTGGAGATGGAACTGACCCTCAGAATTATCACCCTATCAGTCTACTCTCGCTCTTCGCTAAAATCTTTGAATCCTTAATCAATTTAGTGATAGTCAGACACCTCGTTAATGCTAAACTTTTTTCTGACCATCAGTATAGATTTAAGTTAGCTAGGTCTACTGCAGATATCCTAACGGTCATCTCTGAACGCATATACCATACACTGGACAAGGCAGGTGAAGCTAGGATGGTAGAGCTTGATATATCCAAAGCCTTTGACAAGGTCTGGAATAAAGGTTTTCTCATAAAAATTCATATGGTATTACTGGACGAGTATTTAATATAATTAGATCCTTCCTAACTAAAAGAAAGATCCAGGTTGTTCTTGATGGCCGTTCATCCAAACAACATGACATAAATGCAGGTGTACCCCAGGGATCGATCCTTGGACCTTTATTGCTCCTGATTTTCAAAAATGACCTCCCTGATGACATTATGTCTGAGATAGTTATATTTGCTGATGCCACCACGCTCTACACTCGTCATGTAGGCAAAACAGATGCGCACATATCCGAGGCAATGGCGTAATCCTTAGAAAATAACACCCTACCTGAGAGTCCAACGTTCAAACTCCTCGGCCTAACATTCACAGGTAAGATGAATTGGAACAAACACCTATAAGACATTGCCATGGCTGCTGCAAAGAAAGTGGGCTCCCTTTACCATGCTAGAAAAATTCTCACAGTATCCTATATCTCTACAAAGCCACCATCTGCCCATGCATGGAGTATTGTTGTCACATCTGGGCGGGTGCACCATCCACTAGTCTCTTTGTCTTAGACATGATCCAAAAAAGAGTCTCTAATCTAATAGGTCCCTCACTATCGCCACAATGTTGCATCCTTGTGCTTGTTTTACAAGTACTTCAATTAAATGTGCTCCGATGACATAAATACACTTTACCAACCCAACAGTCAGCTAAATCCCATCCATTCACTGTGGAATTCTCCAAATATCTTGGTCTAGATGTTGAACAAGACGGTGAAAAAATTATTGTCTCCAGGACGGATATGTGCAAAATCTACAGACTATCCGTTCGGCTTTGGGAGATTAGGTCTAGCAGAGGAGAGACAACCATGAAACAAGCAAATGGCAGATTAAATTGGATTGCTACACAGACTAGGCCTAATCTCAGCTTTGATGTCAGCGAGTTCCGTTCCTCTATTAGAAAAGGCAGTGGAATACCTCAGCCAGGCTAATAAGAATATAAAGAAGGTTAAGAAGGAGTCTTCGCAGTTTTGCATTCCTAATCTTGCCAATCTACATTAGCTCCCTTCAGTGATGTGCTACCAGATCAGGCTGTCTGAAGATATTGGCTTCCTGACCAAAAATTCACCAAACATTATGCTATTGTTTTTCCTTTCCCTTTGCAAAACTCAATCATGTTCTGCAAAGCCCAAAACAAAAACATTTTTCCTCTGCAAAACAACCAAACCAAACCAAACCAAACCAAACTAAACCAAACACCATGAATAAATATTTGAACGTATAAAATAAATATTTGAAGCATAAACACTTTAACCAAAATGACCGGATTCGGCATTAAATAATCCAAAAAGAGTAATATTTTATTTACCTCCTCTCCATGAGGTTAGACACAAGGTCAGATGCGGGTTTTGATGAAAGTGTTTCTGTGGAACGAACTGGGTTCAAACCCGGCACACCCAGGTCCTCGGTCTGCGTCGTTAACCATTTAACCAGCGTCCATCCCCAAAAAGAGTAATATGCCGTACAACGAAAGAGTAATATGCCGTACAACGAAAGAGTAATATGCCGTACAACGAAAGAGTAATATGCCGTACAACGAAAGAGTAATATGCCGTGCAACGAAAGAGTAATATGCCGTGCAACGAAAGAGTAATATGCCGTGCAACGAAAGAGTAATATGCCGTGCAACGAAAGAGTAATATGCCGTACAACGAAAGAGTAATATGCCGTACAACGAAAGAGTAATATGCCGTACAACGAAAGAGTAATATGCCGTACAACGAAAGAGTAATATGCCGTGCAACGAAAGAGTAATATGCCGTGCAACGAAAGAGTAATATGCCGTGCAACGAAAGAGTAATATGCCGTACAACGAAAGAGTAATATGCCATACAACAAAAGAAACAACCGCTCAAGGTGGCTACATTATTTTTGTTGTGGGCAGCAACAACCAATACTTTCCACTCCATTGGTAATCAAGAAAAATTAGAAAGGTTGTGAAAAGCACAAACTGCAAAGACTTTAACAATGGTGGACCTCGCAGAGGCTTGTATGCTTTATAAGGCATTCCTGTGATATGCAAGACAAACAAGCCGTGCGTGCGTGGTCCCCCCTCAGTATGTGGCGAGTGTAAAATGCAATAAATTTGGGGCATTTTTGACCCCCCCTGGGGGCGCGAACCAGAATTTTTCTGAGGTCAAGGATGCTCATTTTATATCCAGAACAATTGCCTCTACATTTTGGCAAAGTTTCAGAAAAATAGAATGGATGGAGCAAATGTTAAAGGGTCATTTTTTGCCATTTTGGGGGCTTTTGACCCCCTGGGGGCGCGAACCAGATTTTTTCCAAAGTCAGCGATACTTATTTTCTATTAGGAACAATTGCCTCCACATTTTGGCCAAGTTTCAGAGAAATTGAATGGATGGATGAAAAGTTATGGGGCAAAAAAATGTCATTTTTTTGTCATTTCGGGGCCTTTTGACCCCCTGCGGGGCTAACCAGATTTTTTTTCAAAAATCGGAGTATGCCACTTTCTAACCTGACCAAAGTTACAACTTCATGCAAAATTTCAGAGAAATTCAATGGATGGTTCCGGAGAAAAATCCGGACAGACGGACAGATAAACATGCCTCAAAACATAAGTCCCCCGCTTTTTTTAATCGGGGGGACCAATAATTCAGGAGTTCATAGTGCCACTCATTCGCACACTTAAATTGTAGATAAACGGCTAAGAATCAAGATGGCCATTTTTAGAGAAATGCTGAGCAATTGAGAACTGGATGAAATTGTTTGTGTTTCGCAGTAGCATCGGGTTGCTGATGTTTTAACAAAAAGAGGTGTTCCTTCCTTGAAGATCAGTTCTCTTTAAAAATAAAAATGAAGAGTTATCAATTGAGTTATCTCCCCTTTGTAGATTGGCTGTTTAGAGTCTAAAGCAAGATGGATCTGGTTGGCAGTCAATTTGCATAGGTGGTAGTGTTTTCAGTATAAAAACTGTACTTTTTGATTGAAGGGTGTCTTTTATGAAACAAGCTGAAGGAGAAAAGACTGACAAAACAACTTTCGTTATGGAACACATAAACACAGTAACGTTTCACAGGATAAACTCTTGTGAACAAAAAAAAACTGATCATGTGCGTGTGTGTGTATATGTATATATATATATATATATATATACACACACACAAAGGTCCACTTTTTTTTGTTCACAGAATAAACTCTTGTGGACAAAAAATAACTGATCATGTGTGTGTGTGTGTGTGTGTGTATATATATGTGTATATATATATATATATATATATATACACACAAAGGTCCACTTTCTACTCTCTATAAACATTTATTTCAATGAATCTCCTCAGGAACCATTTTGTATATGTTTAATCATTAAATTTAGATCACAATTACTAGAAAATCTCTATCATTGTAAAAGTATTTTTACATATTTGAGTTACACGATTCAATCCTAAACTAATTAACCGATCTTTATATATTTAGTTTAATACAGTTTTATGCAAATGTGATGGAAGCCCTTCGTGAAAATTTAGATACTTCAAATTTTTGTGAAATTTTAACATTTATTAGACACCAATTAATAAATATTCCCCTAATTTCAGTTTCTTTGGGGTATTTTGACCCTTAAATTCTTTATTTTTTATGTTGGTTTGACACTAAAGATACTCATTACCTATTTAACGGGTGTGGTGATACAACATCATACTAATACCTACTCACACTTGCCAACAAGCTCATTGCAGATGTGAAACAAGTTGCAGTTTGGTACAGTTCCGTTGAATATTATGCTAAATAGGCATTTTGTTGGAATGTGTCATATTTGAAACAAAAAGCATTTAAGTGTTAAAGGTTTTTTAGGTGTAATAATATGGGCAGTATATATTATGTTATGTGTTAAGCTAAAATTTTTGTTAATGCTATTGTTTGCATGGATAATATTACTACCAGGGCTAGATACAAAGAATACTATCAAGCGAAAAACGACTCATAAAGTCTCATTTTTCGCTTTGTGGTATTCTTTGCTTATTATTTTCAGCCCTACGGACTACTTTTGTTTGTTTTTTTTGTTTTTTTACCTGCCCTTTAACTTTAAGATAAAAGGTGAACAGGTTCAGAAAAAAAATTATACATGTTATTGTTTTCAAAATGAATGCTTTTTTTTTTTTTTTTTTTTTCCTACCAGGAACTTCACGTTACATACCCAGTAACATAGCGGCCAACAATGGCTCTAGTAATGTAGCTGCTCGGAATGAATATCCCCCAAAAGCTGCGGAACCAATTGGTATGTTGCTCAGAATTTATTTTTGCAACTATCTCTATCTTCAAATCCTTCTGACGAGTCACATGACTAGACCAACCAATCCAACATTCCCCTTTGTATATAGAATGATGTATCTCTTCTAATTACATCTGATATACCGACAAGACAAATCTGGCACAAGACCTTTGATATTTTTACATGTGTAATGGTTGTGCAAGTTAATGGTTACTATTTTCTTCAAACGAAAGTCTTTTTTTCTTTTTTTTTTCTCTGGGAGAGCATCGACATATGTCCCCTCTCTTCCAATCTCTTTCTTCCTCTCCCTTGGTGTGAATATATTTAAAACTAGCAGTCTTCGTCCGCTCATTATCGCTTTGTAATTTAACTCGTATTCATTATTTGAAATCATGGAAACCATCTCTGCGTTATTTATTGATCTGTTTTTTCAGACACTGCATGAAAAAATACCCTATAATGGCTTGATAAGTCATTAAAAACTTCCCAAAATCTTGGGGGGGGGGGGGGGGCAGTTCTAGACAGATTTTAACAAAGTTTTAAAGAAGAAAAACAATGTGTTCCAAAATTTTTTTACTTTTTTTTTTAGGGGTGGGGGTTCATGTTCAGACTTAAACAAAATGCCGAAAATTGACATAAACTCATCTGTGGCTGTTTCTGAAGTCATGTTATGGAAGAGTCTATTTGTTCAGCTCTGAAAAGCCGGCGACAGGATTCGTCGATCAACCCGATTATTTGTCTACAGCCAAGCATTCCCGGGTTTGTGCCGACTTTGCTTGTGTTGGGAAAGCCACCATCATACTTTCACCGCAGGCACAGTACGCAAGGATAATAGGCAATTCATTTTGCGTATCAGCTCGACTACAACTTTCCTCAATAATCTTTATTCATCGTTATTATGTTTTGTTTAACATCTGTTTTACGTGCATCGCGTGTGTTGAACGGCTTTAAAACTAACCTATATCTTCCCAGGTCTTTATTTATCCCTCTTTCTCTCAAATCCATTTTTATCACTTCCTCCCATGTTTTACTTGGCCTTCACCTGCGAACTGAACCTGCTACCTCAACTGTTCTACATCTACTAAACCAAGAACTCTCATCCATTCTTTCAACGTGACCATACCATAGAAGTCTCCTTTTCTGCACACATCTCCTCTCTATACTATCCAGATTTAATCTTCCTCTGGGGTCATCAGATCAAAGCCTGTCTTTAAGACTCACATTACACATCCATCGTATCACTCATATCATTTCTCTCCATGCAACGCATGTCCTCAATTCTCACTGACCAGGTTTCACCTACATACATCATCATCTGGTGCTACCAGAGCAGGCTGTCTAAAGATACCGGCTTCCTGACTTAAAATGCACCAAACATTGATGTTATTGTTTTTTTTCCTTTCCCTTTACACAACTCAATCATGTTCTGCAAAGCTAAAAACAAAAATAACATTTTTCCTCTACAAAACAACTAAACCGAACACCATGAATGAATAAATATTTGGAGATATAAAGAACTTGAAGCTTAAAAATATTTATCAAAATGACCTAATTCGGCATTAAATAACCCAAAATGGGTTGATATGCCGTAAAACAACCAAACCATACATCATCACACTGTGTACACATGCCTGATAGACTCTTCCCTTAGTCGACAGTGGTAATGCTCTGCTGGTTAGTAATGACAGAAGTTACCTAAAGTTATTCCATCCACTCCTAATTCTTGCAATTCAATTAGACCAGCACCTGCTCCACCCTGTGCTCCAATGATTGTTTTTTGTTTGTTTTTTATTTGTTTTGCAGTTAAAGCTAAGACTCCTTGCTACTTCCCCATGTTGACGTACCTCACCGTTGACTCAGCTAACGAAAAACAAATAATAGGTAAGTATATTTTGTTAATTAATAATCTAGTTTGAGAAGCTTTTTGTTTTTTCTATCCCCACTTATCAAGGCCAAAAGCCACTCAAGGATAAGCGTTAATGAGATCGAGTGATTGTCAGTTGAAAGATGAAGTATATTATGAGAGGATTGATTATGATCGATGGGATGAATCAAGTTCGAATACTTGTGGGGACAGTTCATAACAGGAATCTGTTGACATTGAATTTGGGCATGACCATTTTGTAATCTGCAGGGAAGCAGTCCTGTGGTAATGTGTTCCACACACGAGAAGTCCTTGTAAAGAAGTTCTGTTTGTGGAAATTCCGCCTGACGCTTGTTTTATTTTTGTTTTTTTTGGTTTTGTTTTTTTTTTTTTCATTATGGTAGCAAAACAATTTATTGCTGTGAATCAAGAGTAATCAGAGATTGGAACTCAGTCGAGCACTTTTCAATGGAAATAACGATAGAGTAGAGAAAGACCAGCAACGTCTCTTCTGTGAGAAAGGGGCTGCAAGGAACAGAAAAGATCATTCTCCCACTAGATTTCGGAGTCGATTTTGAATTCTGTCTAGGCAACGAAAAGTGTTCTGGGCGGCGGCGCCTCCCCAGATGTGGCAACAGTAGTCCATCTTAGGATGCATCCGACTCTTATATAAATCTTGAACATTGCAAAAGAACAGTTTTACTAACAAAGTTTATCTCATTTGCATCGTTTTTTTCTTCTGACTCGCTGTTTAAATTCAATACGACTATAATCACGTTGACGTATCAGTTCCTGTAAGTAGAAATACCCAGTAATTATAAAAGTTTTAAGCAAGTAAAGTGATAAAAATGTTAACACTGCTCACAGGCCATTTCCGCAACTTTTGTGAAGAACGGGAATGCTTTTTAAAAGTTTGTTACCAATCCTCTGAGGAATTTCGTCATAAAATTTGGAAAACAATTAGGAGAGATGAAGTCCTTAATCCTGGTGGGTGTACAAAAAAAAAACACAAACTATTCCTTTTTTTTGCTATGTCAAAGAATCCTTCAACATAACAAGTTCCGAACATTTTGAAAAGTATATATGCTACTACGGTCAAATTTTTCTGGTAGGGTAATTAAAAATTGCTACTACGAAAAGATAAAACACCATACAATTATAATTTTAATACATAAAAAAGGGTAAAAGGATTGATTACTTATCAGTTGGGGTGCATAATATCTTTTCGTAGTAGCAATTTTTAATTATCCTATCAGAAAAAATTCAACCGCAATAGTATCAGCAGCAGCTATAAACAAACCTGGCAATTTTTACAAACTACGTTTACAGGCTATTATTTTATTTTGAAAAAGAAAAAGATTTTTTTTTTTTTTGCTTGCCATTTAAGTATTTTTCTTGAAATAAATTGACTATCAAAAAGTAAATGCAGTTTGTTTTTTTTTTTCTAAAATGCTGTCTCCTTTCAGGAAATACTGTTTTTCTTATGTTTAAGAGTGCTCCATTTTCAAACTTTAATTCTAGTCAAAAATGACTTTCTAGCTGCTAATTTAAAAATAAATATAAAATTCTACCTTTTTTAAAAAAAATTTTTATAGGCGATTACATGTGAACACCTTAAAAATCTTGGCAGAAAAAAAAAAAACAAGCAAAATGATTAGGGGGGGGGGCAGTTTCGCATATAAATTGAACGTAAAATAATCCCCCATTTCCGGGCCATTTTTGCTTTTTAGAACAGTTAACCCTCCAAATTCTATTGATATTTTTTCATGCTGCAAAAGTTAGTATCCAAAAAAAAGTTATAATTACTTATCGTACCACTAACCCTAGGTTCGAGTTGCAAACCCACTTCTTAAAAATGCCTTCCCTTGACTTTACCACTAACCCTAAATATAAGTGACAAGCCTTCCCCAAATAGAAAAACTCCTTTAACCCTACCTCAACCCTAAGTATGATTGGCAAGCTCACATATTTTAGGCCATCATTTTTTTTTTTTTCAACCGGTGAATTGAGAAGATAGATAAGCCTTTTAAAATATTTCAAAGAAACTGAAATTTTGAGAATATTTATTAATTGTTGCTGTTAATTTTCTGTAAAATTGGAGGTATCTGCACAAAACTAAATAAATCCCACATTACCTACCCTTACGCCTAGTAGCTGTGTTCCAAAATTCATAATGATCGATTTTTTTTTTTTTTTTTTTTTTTTTTTTTTTTTTTTTTTTTTTATGGAAATCGCTTCAGACAAGACATGAAGCCACTGGATTGATACTATGTCTAGTCACACTGATCAGGCATGAAATGGTGTAATCACTGTCTGTGGATGACTCAAAAAAGAATATATATATCTTATATATATATGTGTGTGTGTGTGTGTGTTTATATATTTCTATGCATAGGAATCATTCCTGAACTTATTAATTTAAGCAAAGTAGAAAGTGTACCTTGGGTTTAGTTTCAGCAGCCTCGTAATTCTCGCTTCCTTATTTTGTCGTTTACTCCTCGCATTTAATGACTGATGTTTCTGACAAAGGGGGAAGAATTGCTGTTTTCTGGGTCGGAATCTATCCATATAACACTTATTGTTGGCTAGTTTTTGACTTTGAAGTATTTTCTTTTAAAAATTTTCAAATTTATTTTTAGCTCCTTACATCAAGTGGCTTCATGCCTTGTCTGAAACGATTTCCATTAAAAAAAAAATAATCGATCATTATGAATTTTGGAACACAGCTACTAGGCGTAAGGGTAGGTAATGTGGGATTTATTTAGTTTTGTGCAGATACCTCCAATTTTACAGAAAATTAACAGCAACAATTAATAAATATTCTCAAAATTTCATTTCCTTTGAAATATTTTAAAAGGCTTTTAGGAGGCATAATATGGGCACAACCTTCCATTTGAGAATTCAAATATTTCAGATTTGCATTAAATTGGACATCAACTAAGCAAGATTCCCTGAATTTCAATTTTTTCTTAAGACCCCTTAAGCCTTAAATTTTAGACATTTTCTAGAATCAAAATCATGTAATTGATTTTAATCAAAATTGGAATAAGGATTCTAGAAATAAGGTTTAATATCATTACATGTTGATTTTAATCTTAGTAAGGGGGGGGGGGGCATAAAAGTGTTCCAGAACTGTTTTGTTAGGAGGAATTAATTTTACGGGTACGTGTGTGTAGGTATATATATTTATAGTGAATATCTCGTCTCAGTAGAAAAATATGCCAGAGTGCTCAATTGTAATACAAGAGTATTGATTTACTCCTCTCCAGGAGTTAGGCACAAGGCCAGTTTTTATCTTACTCCCACAAGTAAGATGTGACCCAAGGTCGGGTCGGGAAAGTGGGGTTTAAAAATTGCCTGGGCAGCCCCGTCGCCATTCCCCGGTAGGGGCGCCTCAGGCAGTAAGCAATAAACTTACTCCTCCTCAAAGAGGGGAGGCGAAGCTTGGGAGGGTGGACCTCCTAGAACTGCACAGGACCGCCCCATAGACTGGCGTAAATACAGGCCCGGAAGGCCAAGACAATACCAGTCTATGGAGTGCAGTATCCATCGGAACAGATACTACACTTTCATCTTAGCCAAAAGGCCAAGAGCCAATTGTAATACAAGAGTATGATATATATTTTATTTATATACTATACAATCTTAATTTTATAGCATGGTACCTAGGTTTCGTGAGTTGACATAAACTAGTTAGGAGACCAGAAAAAAAGTGTCAAACCAATCATCAACCGGGGATGAACGAGCGCTTTTTCATTCCCAGACGATGAGCAGTTTGCCCATTCCTTCTGGTCTCCTAACTAGTTTATGATCAACTCGCGAAACCCAAGTCCCATGCTATGAAATTAGGATAAATAATATATATATTATTATGAAATCGCAGTAAATTTGGCCGACCAAGGAAAACTTGGAAGCAAGTGATTAGACTAGACCGCACAGAGTTGAATTTGGAAACGGTTGACCCGCTGAACCGTGAGAACTGGAGAATGAGCTTGCGTAATATCAGGAAACGTCTGACCCCTGACCCCAAAGGAAAAATGACGGTAAATGAATAGAAGAATAAGATAAAGCTTTTTATATCTAGAGAATCGTAATACTTTTAAAATTTCATTTATATTTAATATTGGTACTAATACAGAAACTGACCCAATTTCTGCCAACTTTGCATCGGCAGCTTACGTAAGCCACCGGGAAAAGCCGACGCGAAGACTGACAGACGATAAAACAAAAATGCTGCTGCGTTGCTGTTTTTTTTGTCTTTTTCAAGAAAAGTTTCAAGTAAATACTTTTTTTTTTCTTTTTTTTTCTTTTTTGTTTCTTTAAATCGAAGAAAACTAAAAATAAACAAATGGTCAAAGTTTTTTTTATATATAAAACAACAAAACATAACTAAACAACTGTTAATTATCAGTTATTTTTATTTATTTATTTTTTTTCCCCAGGACAATAAACATAGTCAACTGGTAAAAAATCTGTTTTTTTTTTTCTTTTTTAAACATTTTTTTTTATATACACAAAGAATGAAACATAGGTAAACAAGTATTAGTAATCATATTTCTTTCTTGATTTACTCAATTACGAGATTTTTTTGAAAACTTGTCGTCTGCTGACAGCTGATTGGCTAATCACTTTGCCATCTTTCGGCGGCTTACGTAATCTGTTCAAAAGCTGCTGATGCAAAGTTGGCAGAAATTTGGTCTGATTCTGTATCAGTACCTTAATATTTTTTTTTTTTTTTTTTTTTTACATCCCTTTTTTTTTTCTTTTTTTTTTCTTTTTTTTCTTTTTTTTTTTTTTTCTTGAGTAAAGTTTGTTTGGTGCTTGTTCAGTGTTTCGTGGAGACGGAAAAATTGTTTATGTGTGAAAACAATATTATGTACTTAATCAGTGCAAAGATAATCATGCAAAGGGTTATGCAAGAATGATGTAATTTATAATAGAGATAAGTTCTCTGAAAATGGATGTCAACCGGTTGAACATGGAAGACATTTATTTATTTATGTAGCAATGTCAAGAAATCGATTTTCTGCAGTCGCAGCGGCTTATTGCTGGAATCAGTTTTTTTTGTTTTTGTTTTTTAAATGCGGATTATTTGCCCTTGCAAATTATCTGCCCTTGACTTGTGTCACACGGAAACAGATGGAGGCATAGTCATCGAAGTGACTTGTACGATATGGAAAAATATTTGTAATTAAAGTTCTAGTGGATAATTTTTTCCTACGTTTTTTCAACATTGAACAATAAAATAGCACTGATTAAGTACATAATATTGTTTTCGCACATAAATAATTTTTCCGTCTCCACGAAACACTGAACAAGCACCGTTTGTTTTTTAATAAATCAAATGTTACCACTTAAATTTGTTTTATTTTCTCTTTAGATAAATTAACTGATTTCAACCAGAAAGTCGGTCCTTCTTTTCAAGTGCAGAAATCTGTCTTTCCGGGATTATCTGAATTAATTGCTGGGAAAGAGACCGCGTGCAGCATGCTGACTTTGAAACAATTGCTCAAATGGCCAAAAGGTATCTATTCGAAAATAAATAACAGCAATGTTTTCTGTTGCGCAATTTTTGAGATGCGGATTGATAATTTGTATTATCTGTATAATACTACGCTACGGCAATTTAGTGTTCATAGATCAAGGCGATCCTTAGAATTTATGCCAACGTTAAGAAAAATGTCCCACTGAAAAAGGTGATGTCAGATTTAAATGATGGAAACCTTATATTTCATTCTAATTTTAAAAAAGGACCCAAAAAATAGAAAGCCAGCAAAGAAAAAGAATTGGTGATTCTTTACTTTCACGACGACATGAAAATATTTTAAGAAATGTATAAACTTTGTTATGTACTTAGGTGTTAACTGAAAATAATATTGTACAGAAAAAAATGACGCAGATTCATCCAGTATTTATTATATTATAAGAAAAAGAACAATCTTATGTATCTGTAGACATTTATACTTACTTATCAGGCAAGGGAGATAACTCAAATTTTGTTTTTAGGAAAACTCAAAATGGCGACACAGATAAAATCGTTTTTTTATTTTTAATTTGAGAAATACTGGATGAATTTGCGTAATTTTTGCGTAGTCTTCTTTTCAGCTACCACGTAATTACATAACAAAGTTTATACATTTCTTCTTTTTTTTTTTTTTAAGAGAGGCCTAACATGTCGTAGCAAAACTAAAGAAGCACCAACGAATTAAATCATTAACAAGAGATACCAGTTTAGCCATCGAACATGCATGTAATGGTTTAACTGATGGTCTGCTCCGTGTTTCCCCGACTGTAGCAACATGCAGAAATTTAAATGTAATGTGAACAAACTCCCCACTTAGGATGCCCCTATAAATCTGGCCCCTAATTCTCAATATCTCCTTAGATCCAAGTGGCGATGTGTTTTGTTTGGGGGTTAATATAAGTGAAAAATATAAGTATGCCCATCATTCCACTCGTTTGTCGGTGAAAGTAGTTGCAATCCGTAATAGATCAGAATGTGAAAATAACAACCTAGATGAGAATAGTAGTCTGAATAGTCCAAATAATGTTTCCTTTTTCCATACGTATGGCCTTCTCGCAGTCACCCTCTTCACCCAGCACTTGACAACAGTGGACAGCAACTCAATATAGCCATCTGAATTGAGTCCGAGTCCCTTTTTGAACCCATCGGGCAACATGAAAACCGTATCATGCTGCCCCACGCTGTAAAAACATCCCAAGACTATTACAGTTTGAGGGAACTTGATCTTCGTGATACGTGCGATTTTGTACTGACTGTAATTTAGCCACCTGTTGTTCTGCGCGCTGTGCGATTGGTCCTGAGAAAAACCACACCATCCCCGGCTCGGCTAAATGTTTGACCTTGTTAAGGAGTTTCTTGGCTTTCGTAAGGTGGTTCTCTTTGGCCTTGACGTTGAGTAATTGGTCCTTGCGTCTCTTGTATGAGGAGTAGCGAAAGTGATGCTATAAAACTGACACGATTTGAACCCGACATTCCCAGGTCGTCGGTCCATGTCGGTATCCACTTCACCACCACCACCACCACCGACCGGACATACAGTGACCACAAATATGGTTTTTATTGTATTCTATTTTATTTAATTAAAAGCTGTTCCACATATTCTAACAAAATTGTGTTGAAAGTATATATATATATATATATATATATATATATATATAATAGCACTAGATAAGTGAAAGAATAAAATAAGGTGCGAATCAAATTTTATTAGAATTCAATGTTCAGGCTCATAAGAACCCTGAATTTTGGACATTATAATATTCAACACCAAGTGAGTTTTCTGAACTTTTCATATTTGTTTTTTTTCTATTGTTCTATTAATTTGCATACACCTTGGATACATTTTTCACTGTCATTTACTTCATCGATAGCAAACAAAATTCCCGCCTAGATAACTTTTTCGTTTGTGGACTACCATTCACCACCTGGATTATTTTTCAATCAACCTCTTTGATATCTTTCCTGAATATGTTTTAAACTTTATGACTTGGATGAACTGTATAGGTTTAACAAAAAAGTATGTTTTGGGCCGATATATTTGATGTTTTATATACTTTATGTATTTTTATATATATTTTTTTATATATTTTCAAAGTTTAATTTTATTGCCTGCAGTAATGTCATTGCGGTAATGGTCCTCTGAGGAGAAAAATTTTCTTTGAAAACTCATGAGTTAAGGACTTTAATGTACTTTGCCTGAACATTGAATTCTAATAAAATTTGATTCGCACCTTATTTTATTCTTTCACTTTATCTAATGCTATTAATGCTCTATCCAGTATATTGAACTTCAGTTTTATCCGGATGTTCACTAATTGAAGATATTAGTTGCCTCTTATATCTTTTGTTGTATTAACCTTATATATATATATATATATATATATATTATAATGTAATATAAAATGAAGTAATAAAATAAGGTGTCAATCAAATTTTATTAGCATTCAAAGTTCAAGCAAAGTATCTTAAAGTCCTTAGCTCATGAGTTTTCAAAGATAATTTTTCTCTTCAGAGGACCATTACTGCAATTATACCACTACAGGTAATAAAATTAAACTTTGAAAATATATACACAAATACATAAAAATACATAACATCAAATATATCAACCCAAAAACATACTTTTTTGTTGAATCTATACAATCCATCCAGGTCATACAATTTGAAAAACATAATCAGGAAAGACATCCAGAGGGTTGATGAAGAATAATCCAGGTTATAAAAAGCAGTCCAAATACGAGAAATTGAAGGAGCTGACAAAGTTATCCAGTCGCGAAATGTGTCAATAATCAGTGAAGTGAAAAGTATCCGATGTTTATAAACATTTTATATTATAATATTAATGCTCTATCCAGTATATTGAGCTTCAGTTTTTTATCCGGATGTTTCACTAATTATAAGATATTAGTTGACGCTTATATCTTTTGTTGGATTGCTTCACATATATATATATATATATATATATATATTTTTTTTTTTTTTTTCCCTTCTGGAATTCGTTTTTTTTTTTTTTTTTTTTTTCGATTCTAGAGTACTTTTCTTTTTTCTTTTTTTTTTTTTTTTTATATTCTAGAATACATCTTTCCTGCTTTGGATGTCCTAAGAATTTCAATCAAGTACCCACAGACGAATGAATACTTCTGTTCCCATGGAAGCAGTAAGGAACTCTTGGATTTTCTAATGCAATTCATCTGTGTACCCACCTCGGCATCCACTGCCAACAAGTTGCTCTCCCTTCGAATCCTCTGCAACATGTTTGCCCAAAAAAGCAGTGAGGAAGCCTGCTTCGATGAAAAGAACGTCATTCTGCCAGCACTGACAAACGTCAGCACTGGCGCCACCAAGAGCATCCAGGTAGCTGTTGCGACGCTCCTCTTGAACTATTCCGTGGCGTTCTGCAAAAATACTGATACTGAAGGCAAATTCCAGTGCATGGGCATCGCAAAGCAACTCCTTGACCAAGGGAATCTGGATCAGGAGGCCATCTTCCGCCTCCTGGTGGTGCTGGGAAATTTAGTTCATGAGGACGAGGTTGCCGTAGCAATAGGACAGTCTTTAGATTTGGAAAAATATATCAAGGATTTTATGGATGACGGACAAAATGTCGAGAAGGTTAGCGCTTGTGCCACCTCTTTAATGGATGTCTTGAAGGCTTCTTGAAATGCAGTCTTTTTGATCTCCATCATCTCAAAAGTTTACGTCGGACATTTTTTTTTTTTTTTTTTTTTTAATCTTTTTTATTTTTTTTATTTTTTTTTTTAAATCTGCTCCGGATGCAAACTTTAAAGAAAAGAAAAAAAGAAATAGTTTTACTCTTCGTATTTCTTGCTATCTGCATATATCGAAGAATGAAACAAAATAATATTGAAGGTACAATTCGGTCAACGGTAATCATTTGAAAACGGCGTCTCTGGAGATGTCATCTATTTATGGTACGGCTATTAGCAGTAATTTTTGAACCCTGATCAATTTAACAGTTTGTTATAATTGGAAATCTGGTTAAAGTTTTTAAAAAATGAAGGAAACAAACCCCTTCCTTATTTGCGTCGTTTATCTACAGACTATTGTACTCACAGACAATTCCGTAAAATAAATAGTGAAAGTGAGTACAACAGTCCAAAGAGAAACGATGCAAATAACGGTAACTCCTGATCCACGAAATTAATCAGTTTTTCATAAAAATTACACATATCTAATCTTTCTGTTTCAGAATTTTTGAGATGAGGATTGATAAGATGAGAACAGTAGTTTCAATAATTTTAAACTACTGTTCTCATCTTAGATGTTATTCTCACAACGTTTCGGCCGATGTAACCTCCGGCCTTCTTCAGGTGTGTCTTGTTTAACTCTGGGATCTGTATAGAATTTTGAATGGAACCGTTTATTTAATCCATGGAAGTAGTTTGCTTTCGTTCCGCAAGGACCTGTGATGCAACGGATAAAATTATCGAGTAATAATCAGTTCTAAGTGACACTCTTCTGGAGGTTGAAGGTTCAATCTTCATTACGAGCGATACTAGGAATACAATTACGAATTACTTAAGACTTTTTTTTTCTATGGTATTATTTTTTTCTTCGATTAAGTAGTGCAACGGATATAAGTGCCACGTAATAAGCAGTTCTACGTAGCAGTCTTCTGAAGGTTGAAGGTTCAATCCTCAGTGCGGGTGATGCTTAGAATGCAATTATTAATTACTTAAGACTTCTACTCGGCTATGGCTGACAGAACAAAAGCAAGCTACCTCCGTGGATAAAATAAAGGGTTCCGTTCGAAATTCCATACAGATTCCCGAGTTCGACAAGATGCACCTGAAGAAGGTCGGAGGTTACATCGTCCGAAACATTGTGAGAATAATATCCGAGATGATAACAGTAGTTCAACCAATAAAAAATCCAATCTTTCTTCTTCATTATCCTCAATGGTTAATTCTATCACAAAATACTAGTCCCTTCAGTTCAAACTTCGATAATTAATTGTTCGATTAATTTATTAAAATAAAATTCTAGAGTTATTATGCGTTGGTAAACAATTTATAATATAATATGTATTGTCTATGTTTACCAACCGCGACTAGGACGGCACTGCACAAATCTGCTGGGCACACTACGTGCTGACCTCAAGCAGGCGGGACTAGGACCACTACGTACAGCGAAACAACTTCATTGCCTACGACAACTTGCGCATGACAAGGCCAGATTGCCTAGGACTAACATGGAGGACTGATTGCAGCTACGGGATGTCATTTGACTACCGTAGCCGCAGAACACAGTTTTAATAATAATAATAATATATAATGTTGCTTTTGTACATGTTTGTATAAATAGCTCTATCTACTATTGAGCACTATTATATAAACCTGGTTGAAATTCTCTGGGTTTTTTACCCTGTGAATACATACTTAACCTGGACTACTATATATATATATATATATATATATATATGATAAAGAATGGAAGAAGTGTTCCGACATAATGGAAATTGAAAAAGGAAAATCATTCATAAGCTTACACCCGCCACCACTTCTGTTTCAAACATTTTGTACTTGTTTGTTTTTTTTTTTTGTTTTTTTCAATCATCCTTAGGAAGTCTTATAATAAAGACGAAGCGTTGATGAATACATAATATTTTTGGGTTTTCGTTTTTCAATTTCCATGTATATGTGTGTGTGAGTGTGTGTGTGTAATGCTAAGGGAGGTAATTCAGTACAAACTGTTTATGCTTTCATTATAAAAGTTGGAAGATAATTTTAAAAAGGTATGCTATTTTTTAGGCATAACCACATTAGTTATTATTATCATTATTATTATAAGTTTTTATATAATATTAAAAATCTCTTTACACACACATATATATAGGTGCGTAAAAATATATTTGTGCATATATTTTTTTATAGTCCAAACTATTCAAGGTGAAAACTGATTGTTAACATCTAACAACAGAGCCTATATAAATAAACAATATTACACTAAATTCCAGTGACTAGGTTTTTATTCATTTTTATTTTCCAAATCCAAAAGCTTGGGTGCATTTTGACATTCCATTTCACAGATAAACAACCAAAATTTATATGCCAATTCATACTTTTTTCTGAAAGTGAAATTTGGATTTCTGAAGAGCATTGACATGTAAATTTTGGTTGTTTATCGATGTGCGAAACGGACTGCCAAAATACACCAAAGTTTTTGGATTTGGAAAAAATGAATAAAAACATGGTCACTGGAATTTATCGTAATATCGTTTTATATATATATATATATATATATATATATATATATATGTCAGCCGAAATTTTAAAAGTTGGACCTCAATAGCATTTAAGTTTACAAATCAAACTTTGATTCTGACTAGCCAATTTTCCTTCGTTAGTTCATTGCCAATAACACGGTACAACAATAACATACTTCACTACAAATTATTTACTAAATTTGGTGCAGCAGATTGTTAATATGGAGACATTCTCAAATAAGTACCTAAAAAGAAAAATCAGCTAAGGGAACAACTCCTATTCTTTTAGTAAGAGTTTGTGTTCCTTATTTTCTTTTTTAGCTTAGATACTGAACCTAACAAATTATAGAAACATTTACTAAACAAATTTAAGTTGTTTAATACAAAAATACAATTTTTCAAATTTTTTTTTTAATGTAGTATCTTTTCTGTTGTTATAAGACCATCCCCCAGGCATTATCTCCTCTCTTTTTTTAGGGGGGGGGGGGGGGGTAATGTAGATAGCACTTTTGTTATGTCGTCTTCTGAAATGAAAATGTCACTAAAATAACTTCCAGTTGAAAACTTTTATTTATCAGGGAAAAATTCAAGATTTTGTTTTCTGCCGTTTAAAATTAGTTTGCATTATTATTCACTCGGCTTAAAATTTACATAATATGCATCTTAGCAGCCGGCAAAAGAATGCGAACGGAGGGAGCATACGTTCTGCTAGTACAGGGTGGGCCAAAATAAGGGTCCTATCTTTAAATTTGAATAACTTGAATTTGAATAACTTCCACAAAATAAAAGTTAAACTCACCAAACTTTATGTGTGTGTAGACTGACCCTTTCCGAGATTTTTTGAAATAAACAAAACAAATTTTAGCCGAAAAACACTTCTTAAAACTTACAAAAACTAAAGTATTGTTTTTTACACTGTTTTGAGTTTTTTAAGCAAAAATAATGTTTTCTAAATGAGGGTACGTTCCTTAGGGCTAATACGGCTCATGCTTGTTTCGGAAGGGGTCCTTTACTTATTCGAAAAAAAAAAAAAAAAAAAAATCAATAAATAAAAAAGTTATGAATTTTTAAAAATAGGACCCTTATTTTTGCCCACCCTGTATTAATAATTAAAGAAAGACAGCACCAAAGACGCCATTTGAAAATGATTGCCGTTAACCAAATTGCGCTATATTAAATATGAATAATATTATAATATATATTATGATATTATGATTCAAATGATTTTAAATATACATTAAAAAATGTAACACAAATAAAATTAAATATTTAATAATTAAATGTTTAATTGAATCTATGGTTCAATGGATGGCGCCGTAACTATTGTAATAGTTAGCAACTCTTTTGTACCGATTCTTCATGAAAGTTTTCTGAAATGTGAACTTTGTCCTTTCTCTTCGATTTTTTTTTTTTCTTTTCTTTTTTTAAATTTGTTCTGGATGCTAACTTGAAAAACCAAAAAAATAAATAAAAATAGTTAAATTACTTATATTTATTGCTATTGAGATATATTCAAGAATGGAAAGGAAAGTATAATGCATTTGAGTAAAATAACTCGACCATCCATGATTCGTTGGGTCAGTATTTGTTATGTATATTATTAAATATAAAATTTCTCGACTTTGACATTGCTTGATAATCATATTTTTATAAGGAAGTAAGATTTACTTGAAAATGGATAACACCGTAACTAATGAATGGTATCATTTCTTTGGCAACTTTTGAAAGGAAAAAAAAAAAAGATCATTTTGTAAATATATATATTTTTTACTTGATAAATAATCATTCTTTTTTTTTTTTTTTTTTTTTTTTTTTTTTTTTTTTTTTTTCGCTCATATCCCTCTCTTCTCCTCCTCCCCCCCATCCCTCTCTTCTCCTTCCCCCATCCCTCTCTTCTCCTTCCCCCATCCCTCTCTTCTCCTTACCCCTATCCCTCTCTTCTCCTGTCTCCGCCCCTTATCCCTCTCTTCTCCTGTCTCCGCCCCATATCCCTCTCTTCTCCTGTCTCCGCCCCATATCCCTCTCTTCTCCTGTCTCCGCCCCATATCCCTCTCTTCTCCTGTCTCCGCCCCATATCCCTATCTTCTCCTGTCTCCGCCCCATATCCCTCTCTTCTCCTGTCTCCGCCCCATATCCCTCTCTTCTCCTGTCTCCGCCCCATATCCCTCTCTTCTCCTGTCTCCGCCCCATATCCCTCTCTTCTCCTGTCTCCGCCCCATATCCCTCTCTTCTCCTGTCTCCGCCCCATATCCCTCTCTTCTCCTGTCTCCGCCCCATATCCCTCTCTTCTCCTGTCTCCGCCCCATATCCCTCTCTTCTCCTGTCTCCGCCCCATATCCCTCTCTTCTCCTGTCTCCGCCCCATATCCCTCTCTTCTCCTGTCTCCGCCCCATATCCCTCTCTTCTCCTGTCTCCGCCCCATATACTCTCTCTCTCTTCCCCCACCTTCTTCTCCTCCCCCTTTTATCTCCACCCCCCACCATCTCTCTCTCTTCCCTTCCCCCCCCACCATCTCTCTCTCTCTTCCCTTCCCCCCACCATCTCTCTCTCTCTCTTCCCTTCCCCCCTACCATCTCTCTCTCCTCTTCCCTTATTCTCATATATATTATTATTATTAATCAATATATAGTTTCATAACTTTTGACGTTTGTTAATAAAGCAGCAGTCATTGCTGTTGCGTTCAAACAAATATACACAGCCACAGCTTTTGACAACTACCATTCATCCTTCATGATATCATCCGTTTTCATGTAGAAATATATATTTCTTTCTCGATGATAATCATATGGTGACAAGCAAGCCAGACCCACAGTTTCATAAATATAATAGATGACAGTGCGCAAGAAAATAAATTGTAGTTAATCAACATGTAAGCTACTCCATATTTGATTAGTAAGCCTTTCTTTGCCTGCGTTGTTGTCTACTTGTGACGGCCATCACCCAAGAAGCCTTCATCCGGATGCCATCTTCAACGAGTGCCTCCCCTGCCACACAGTTTTCATCGTATTAGCTGACAATCACCAGGCACTCACAATTCTGCTGTCGAAGACCGTAGATCCAAGGGTCAGTGATTGCCTCCAGATCAACTTTCACCATTGTATAACAACACATACAGAAGTCTCTTGAGAAAAAAAACCATCAGATTTCAGTATTAAAACACAACACCAATGAAAGGACTTCAGAAATAGCAAAAAGACAGCAAATTGAATAACAAATCAAACATTCAAAACATTCACCATATAGGTTGAATCAAGAAGAAGAAATTACATAAGAGAATAAATACATCAATAAAAAATAAAAATATAAGTTACATGAAACAATAATAAGAATAAAAATACTGATATTAAAATGAAACTAGATAGGGTATATAAGAAAGTAAAATTGAGAAATAAAAGGATAAATAAGAATAAAATAAATAAATACACAAAATAAAAATTATTTTTATTTTAAATAGAAAACAAGATAGAGTATAGTTTAAATTACTGAAAAATTAAAATAGGGATATATCGAGAAATATATATATATATATATTCCAGAGTTTGACAAGACGTACGTACCCAAAGAAGGTTGGAAGTTACATTAGCCAAAACATTGTGAAAATAACATCCAAGATAAGAATAGTGGTCGGAATAATACAAATTATCAATCCTTATTTCAAAAATTCTAAAACCTAATTCAAAATGTACGCACCCAGAGAGTAACTCTGAACTCTTGCTATTTTCACGGCATCTGTTGTGAAGTGGTTTGTGGTAAACATTCAGTATTATAAGGTGAGTATTAAGAGTAAGTGGAGTTGTTGTGAAGTGGTTTGTGAGTTGTAAGACGCAGATATGAAGAAATAAATGGATGAAAACGATTCTATGAAGATCAACAATGCAAAATGATTTATCAAAAGTTTACAACTGGGTGAATTACTATGAAATGAGGAAGTTTTAATTGTCTGTTGCTGAGCTGATGTTGGTAAGCGCCCACCATTGAATCTGCCTGTCTGTTGTCTGGTAAATCTCGGGGCAGATCAATCATTTTGGGGGAGCAAAGGTGTTGTTTGTCTTTAGACATTTTCTTGATGAAATTTATTATCCATCTAACAGCGTCGAATAATATGGCTCCATATTCTATGCTAAATTTTAAGGCGACAAATCCATTGTTTTAAAGACAGACTGAAAGGTTTCTTTCAACTGGTATCTTCTCTTCGACAGTCATGATTTTGTAAATGAGTATTGTTTATTCATGCAGGATACTGCAATAAAACCTCCCTTTTTTTTTTATATATATATACGGTTATTTTTTTTGTAGCATTATTGAATCTATGTAAATTATAATTGTGGCTTTAAGTTTTGAGTGCCCTTCGATAGAACAGAGATAGAAAATAAGTTGTCAAGGCCATCAGAAAATGACATGTATGAGAACACAAAAACATGAGTGAGTGACCACATGAACAGATAGCAGTTAGAGCAAAATCTGTCAGAAGTGAATCAAGAAAGATCCATGAAAAATATAGTCTCATGAATAGCGAGTAGAAAGCTTTTCTCTCTCTATCTTTCTCCACTCTATCTTTCTCCTTTCTCTCTCTCTCAACATGTACTGATGATGATAATAATAAAGAACAAGCCTTGCATGCGTGGTCCCCCTCTGTATGTGGCGAGTGTAAAATGCAATAAATTTGGGTCATTTTTGACACCCCCCCCCATTGTACCCCCTGGGGGTGCGAACCAGAATTTTTCTGAGGTCAAGGATGCTCATTTTATATCCAGAACAATTGCCTCTACATTTTGGCCAAGTTTCAGAAAATTTGAATGGATGGATCAAACGTTATGGGAGAAAAGGGTCATTTTTTTGCCATTTTGGGGGTTTTTGACCTCCCTGGGGGCGCGAACCAGATTTTTTCCATGGTCAGCGATACTTATTTTCTATTAGGAACAATTGCCTCCATATTTTGGCCAAGTTTCAGAGAAATTGAATGGATGGATGAAAAGTTATGGGGAAAAAAATGTCATTTTTTGCCATTTCAGGGCCTTTTGACCCCCTGGGGTCTAACCAGGTTTTTTTTCAAAAATCGGAGAATGTCACTTTCTAACCTGACGAAAGTTACAACTTCATGCAAAATTTCAAAGAAATTCAATGGATGGTTGCAGAGAAAAATCCGGACGGACGGAAATGCCTCAAAACATAGGTCCCCCGATTTTATAAATCGGGGGACCAACATGTATTTTGTCTACAAATATCTTTGCGTTAATTATTGATAATTAACAAAGAACCTGCAAGACAAAACAACCTGTAAAGTATCCTCACTAAACGTGTGTAGAACAGAGCCCAGATAACCAAGTTAGTGTTCATCTCTTGTCGTATTTTTACTTAGCACGGAGGAGGTCATCTAGATGACCCTGTGTCATCCAGATGACCCTGTGTCATAATTTAGTTTCAAGTCCCTATTTACTTGCCTCACCATGAGGGCAGAGTTTGACACAAAATCGTTTTTTTTTTTAATGTGAGAAAATCTAGCTCCCCCCAAAAGGGAGACTCTGGATTAGGACAAAAATTTAAGTTGCCTCAGTCTAGAAGGATTTCTCCTTGACCTACCAAGGACAGAATATAATAAGTGTAGTATGAGAACAGATACTGCACTTTTATCCCAGCCAAATAGGGAGGCCAAAACCTTGCCTGTTGATGTTTGTGTTTTTAGTCGTTTGGATTGTTTTCAATCAAGTTAAAATCATAACTTCATTCATGGGGCGTCATTGTGTGTGTGTGTTTTTTTTTTTGGGGGGGGGGGGTCTTTTTGTGTTTTTTTTTTCTTTTTTGGAGTTTTTGTGTGTGTGTGTTTTTTTGTGAGTCTTCTTTTTTCTGTGTGTGGTTTTTTGCGGGTCTTTTTTTTTTTGTGTGTGTGTGGTTTTTTGTGGGCCTTCTTTTTTTGTGTGTGGGTTTTTTTGCTGTTGTCCTAGTTTGTTTCACATTCGGCAGGCCGGCAACATCAGATGAAATTTTTTTTAAATCTATTTTTTTTTTTTTTTTTTTTTTTTTTTGCATCTTTGGTAATCGGCTGATCCCATCTTTTAAACAAAGGATGAAACATGAAATTGCCTTAGCATATTATTATTATATAGATTGGTTCCGATATTGTATTTACTTAGGAGGCCATTGTCACCGTAGATATGCGCGGTTTCTTTGAAACATCTTACTCCCGATTGTTCTTCTCTGTCCTTACTTTATGATATTAAAATATTTATATAAATGAGCAGGAAAATGCCATGATGGATTTCTTTATGATTCTCCAAACTCGAGTCTATTGTCCTCGATCAGTGAAGAAGTCCTTCTAGACTGAGTCAATTTTTATTTTTGTTCAAATCCAGAGTCACCCTTTTGGGGGAGCTGGATTTTCCCCACATCAAAACCCGACCTTGTGTCTAACTCTGCCCTTGTGGGGAGGTAAGTAAATAGGAACAAGTCTGCATGAAATAAGATTAGAATTATATCTGCTGTAGTTACTAAGGATCGTGATCTCAAGAATCACTGATCTGTCTCTCAAGATTTTTAGTCCCGCAATCGCCAGAATGTTAGAATTTAAGAACAGTAAAATATACAATGAATGAAATTCTTAGAATGCTTGTAAAAAAAAAAAAAAAAAAATTTAGAGAACCAAAAAACAAATTTCTTTCTGGCCACACAAAAAAAGGCAGGAAACATGAAAATAAGAGCAAATGCGATTGAAATTGATGAACCTGTTAAAAAACCATATAAATAAAATATCACTCAATAAGTCCAGGGTCTAACTGATAAACCAACAATTTTTAGGCAAAATTCAACTTTATTCATCAACATAGTCTTTTTCTCGGGTGATACACTGATTCCCACAATTCTCTAACAGTTTGATGCCATTTTTCTAGAACAATTTGTCTTTGATCTTAAAATACGCCTCAGTTTCTGATTTCACTTTTTCATTGGAGCCAAATCTCTTTCTCTGGAGCATTCTTTTGAGATCTGCAAACAGCCAGGTAGTCGCTGAGGGCTAAATCTGGTAAATTAAGGGGGATGTGGAGCATTTTGAAGTGCAATTCAACCAATTTTGCCATCGTTGCATTCGACTTGTGACACAATCCATTGTCTTGGTGAAAGAGGAATTTTTTCTTCTTCAGTTGTGGCCTTTTTTTAGCTTTTTTTCTTTTTTCAAAGCTTTTTTTTCTCTTCTTTTTTAGCTTTCTTCTTTTTTTTAAGCTTTTTTTGCTTTTTTTTTTTCCTTCAAACGCACCAATAATCCTATATTCGCGATTTATGGTTCTTCCTTTCCCAACGTAATTATGCATCCCAAAATACGGAGACCAAAACCTTGCCTGTTGATGTTAGTGTCTTTTGTCGCTTTGGATTGCTTTTACCTGCCGTTGTTCAATCAGCTGACTTCAGAGTCATGTTTTATCCATTGTCACGTATTGAAGTAAAAATTCCTTTTCGTTGCGTTGAAACAGTTGCAAACAACGCTCTGAATCAGCGACGCGCTGTTGTTTTTGATCAACTGTGAGCAAACGCGGCACACACTTCGAACACAGCTTTCTCGTTGACAAATGTTCACGCAAAATGGTGAATACACTGCCTCTTGATATCTTCAACTGTACTGCTATCTCACGCAAGCCTGACGATTTGAAATCAACGATTGGGGTGATCTCTCGCTCCATAGTTTTGGGGGGTTGGGATTAGGTTCCAGGTAAGCTTTACCCATCATCAGCCACGACATCGCTTTATCCATGACATCGCTTTTTCCAACCCTGTGGGGGGAGGTGATTCTGGTTGATGGCAGAAGGGTATGACCCAACCAGCATAGATGTCTCACAAGGATGACTTGTCAGAGGGAGTTTATTTTGCAACAGAAAAATTATTGTTTAAGAAACAATAAAAAAAAGATGTCAGTCTTTTGATGATTTTGAAAAACAACAACAACAGCGTACAAGTCATCCTTTAAATTTACCTCTTTTTAAGCAACAGGCCACCTAGACTATTCCTATATGTAGAACGTTATACTGCCATAACACATATCTAAATCCAGGTACCGTATCAACACAGCTCAAAGAGCGGGTATAAACTGGTCTGTTTTGTAAAAATGTACGATAACGGCCCCCCTGAATGCGCGTTTGAACTTTCTTATTGAAAGCTTCTAGAGTATGTGATTGTGGGTCTACAATGAAATGGTGCACTGATAGACAATTAACGGGTGGGTTTATACTGCGATGTAGAGTGAAAGAATGTACGAAAAAAAATGTCTGTAAGAAGAGGCTGTAACAGCAAGCAAACTGGAGCAAAATCTCGGGCACGAATTATACTGATGAATATGTATTTATTTGCGCGCACATTGCCAACACTGAACTATAACATCTTTTCACCGTAAAACTGGAAATACATGAAAATAAACAAGTCTTACAAACATGTTCTAAGACAAAACAAAGCAAATTATAAAAGAGTAAAAATTTAAATAGGTTTAGAGAACTATGTGTTACTTACCTCTATTTTTGCCAAGCTACTTGACCCAGATCCTACGTCCATCACACGCGGAACAAACGTCCGACTCTCATGTTGACTGATTCGAAAAGACCCCCTCTGGGCAAGCAGGTGGTGTAGAGGCACGACAGTTACCCCGTGCACATGTCTTCTGGAAGAGGACAGTGCTGAATACAAAATGTCCCCTTCCTGAATTATGACCGGCCAACATGTGAAACTCCTACGTTTACAGAGGCTCTTTAGACTTAAATTTTGTGTTTGTTTTTCATTTTTACCGATAGACCTTTTATTTTTGCGTTCACGTTTGTTCATGCATGCGCACAGCTAGGGGGCTGTTATAGTACATTTTTACCGTTTGTTTTTTTATCTAAATTACATTTAGGTAAGAAACATATCCGATAGTTTTATTACTACAGAGATTTATTGATGTCTTTGATAGGCTTGTAATCCATGTTTTCGCAGCAGTCGAGCCAGAGGGAGACCCTTTGACTGCTTGGTAATAAACTGGTGGCATTTACTCATAACTTTTTTTTAACAGCTTTCGGTGATTCTTCAGATGTGATGTTGCTAGTCTCAGTCTTTTCTATAAATACTATTATAGCATGTGTTCTTCAGAGTCATGTGATCTTTTCCCTGCTTCATTTGTTTCAGCTCGTTTGATTCGTTGGTCTAGTGATCTCCATCAATTCGCTGTTTTGATACCTCATTGAAATGCAGCTTCTTATTCCAGTCACTTCTTTCACAGAACTGCAGGCTTGTGGAACTCTCTTCCTGCTGACTGTTTTCCTCCTACCTATAGCCTTGGTCTTTTCAAGACTAAGGCCAATAGGTATCTTCTGTCTTTGCGATAATCATCTTTCGTTCTTGTTAGCTTCTTACATCAAGTGGCTTCATGCTTTGTCTGGAGCGATTTTTTAATAAAAAAAAAAGGGGGGAAAAATACTGTTTTTCAAAGGAAAATAAAGAAAATAGCACAAAATCTTTATTATGTACTTACGTGTTACCTGAAATATCAGAAACCATGTGATCAGATCGAATGCTGAGGGGAGAGGGGGGGTATTTAGGACTGGAGTTTTAGCAAATGAGTTTTGTTAGGGAGCAAACAAAACCGACAAAAATATGAGATCTTATTTCAATAGTTAAGTCTCTCTCTCTCTATCTCTCTCTCTCTCTCTCTCTCTCTCTCTGTCCGAAACATGTGATAAAATTAAAAAAACTTCTTTTTTAAAACTTAGTTCATCCCAAACAAGGTAAGTTGCCCCTGTAGACGTAAGGGGCTACTGAGAATTAGGGTGAACGTTTCGGGGGTCATCCTAAATTGGGAGCTGTGCAGCGAGATGTTTGTTCACATTGGTTTTAAATTTTTACATGTCGATACAGTCGGGGGAAACAGTGAGCAGGGAGGGAGTTCCAGAAGACAGCAGCATGAGGAAAGAAGCTATTGGAGTAGAAGGCTCTCCAGCATCTAGGGAACTTCACAGTGGATGGATGGGATTTAGCTGATTGTCAAGTTCGTCGAGGGGGCACCAGAGAAGCAAGTTCATCAGAGCACAATCCAACACAAGCATGCAACATTGCAGCGATGGGGCAAGGGCTGGAGCTTGGTAGATAGTAAAAGACCTATTAGATTAGCGAATCTTTTTTGGACCTTGTCTAAGAGGGAGAGACTAGTGGATGATGCACCAGCCCAGATGTGACAAGAATACTCCATGCATGAGCGGATGGTGGCTTTGTAGCGATATAAGATACTGTCAGGTGTGAGAAGTTTTCTAGCACGGTTGAGGGAGCCCACTTTTTTGCAGCAGCCTTGGCAATGTCTTCAATGTATTTGTTCCAGTTCATGTTAGGCCGAGGAGTTTGAATGTTGGACTCTCAGGTCGAGTGTTATTTGCCATGGCAATCGGTGGTTGAAGAGATTTCTTGTAGTTGTTGAATGAAAGGAGTTTTGTCTTAGCAGCATTAAATGTTACAATCCATTTATGACTCCATTCCACTACAGACTGGAGGTCACTTTCTAAGGATTCGGCCATTGTCTCGGATATGTGTGCATCCGTTTTATACACATTAACTACATGTATTTTGGGTACAAATGTCTTTGTGTTTAATTATTATCTAACCCTAACCCTAACCCTAACCAATGATTGGCAACAGAAGGACTCTCCATCAAACAGTGTGAGAACCAACAACAGACCATGCGAAGTCTTCAGATGATCTGGAGCAAGATGAGTATATAACAGTCTGTCTGTCTGTCCATCCACTAACAACTTTTAGTTTATTAGACCTGCAACTTAAAATATGGTAGCAATGGTTATCTACCCACGCAGATTGTCTAAAAGCGTTTTATACTACGGGCAACTTTATGGCGCAGCTGAGGAACACAACTGGACGCCTATTGACAAATGTTTGATTTTCAGAGATTTTTAATGAAAATCAAGTCAACTATATTTGACAGTACATAGCATAACATTCTGATCCATACCTGAGGATAAAAAAATGTGTTGAAAGATAAATAGATGAATATATACATATTTTTGCTGTGGAAACTGATAACTATTAAACAAAACAAAAAGGTAATTAGGATATCTCGGAAAAGATATGATAGACAGATATTTTTATTGATTTTTTCTTTTAACACATCTTATCCTCGGGTTAGGGTTAGAATGTTAGTCTATGAACTTAAATGAATAAATGCTGTTGTTTTTGTTTTATTTACCACACCTATATTACCATCAAAATGGCTAATTCTTATTTTAATCAATAATACAACATCCTCTTTTGAAATACTGTATATATAGTAGAGATAAAAGAGCAAAACAGTTGTTTGTATATATAATTTGGATAACTATTTCAGGCAGCTTATAATAAATCTATGCTTAGTGTTATTCATTTGTAATTTTATTATCCTATCTCTCTTTATATATATATAGTTTTTTTTTTCATATTTTTTTTTATTTTTATTTAATTTAGGTTATTTTATTTTTTTTATTTTTTATCCTTTTATTTTATTTTTTCCTTTTTATATATTTTTTTTATTTTTATTTAATTTTATTTTACTTAATTTTTTATCCTTTTATTTTATTTTTTCATTTTTATATATTTTTTTAATATTTTATTTTTATTTCTATTTTTATTTTTATAATGTTTCATTATTATTATTATTATTATTATTATTATCATTTTATCTTTCTAATTTTATTTTATATTTGTAACTTATTCTTTTTTCTAATATTTGTCTCTGTGGCTCTTTCTGTCAATAGATGTCCCTCTACGACAAGCTTGTTATCTTTTCTTTGAATTTCTGTAAGACGCGTTGCTAAAGGCGCTGATGAAGAGACGTTTTGGATTAGCTTTATTAATTTATAAAATAAAATAAAATAAAGTATTTCCAAAATGTTTTGAAAACGATCGTACGCCATACTAGACTTGATGTTCTAACTCTTGGAACAATTGTAATTCATCTAAACTTTTATATATATATATATATATATATATATATTATCCAAGCAAGTGTTGTTGAACGTCACGGAACTTTCTCGTTTGTAAATCTTCTTCGTGAGGTTCTCAAACCATCGAGCTATCCTTCTCGTTTCAGGTGGCAATCCGTAGAGTATTTCCCCGATTGTTCTTAATTCGGCCATTTTTTTTTTTTTGAGTGCTTTCGCCTTTCTTAGTCGTCTTCAGCATTAGGTTTTTAACTGGAGTTAATGTTTTATAGGTATCGTTAAGGGCGAATGAAAGAAAAGAGAGGGTGTGTGGTTGAGTTCATTTAAGAACAATCAGGGCAATACTCTACGGATTGCCACCTGAAACCAGAAGGATAGCTCGACGGTTTGAGAACCTCACGAAGAAGATTTACAAACGAGAAAGTTCCGTGATGTTCAACAACGCTTGCTTGGATAATGACTTGCTGCCTAAGTATACATATATATAAATATATATATATATATATATGTATATCTAGGCAACATCTTCTCTTGCAGGCAAGTATTGTTGAATATAAGAGACAACTCATGTCTAGATATCTTTTGGTAGATCCTTTCAATAGTCCGAATCAGGATCTTAGTTTCGGAGGGGAATTGGCTAATGAATTTGCCATAGTTTGGATTTGTCTTCCAAGTACTTTCAGACCTATCTTCAGGAGAATGAGGTTAATCGGGTAAAAACCTTTTATAATACTAACAAATGGTCTGTACCTGATTAACCTCATTCCCCTGAAGATGGATCCGGATGCGTCTGAAAGTACTTGGAAGACAAATCTAAACTATAGCAAATTCATCAGCCAATTCCCCTCCGAAACTAAGATCTTGATTCGGACTATTGAAAGGATCTACCAAAGGATATCTAGACATGAGTTGTCTCTTATATTCAATATATATATATATATATATATATGAGAGAGAGAATGTGCAATAGTTTCGTTGATATTTACAATAATTAATTGAAATGGTTTGATAACAAAGGGATAAATTACCAAAGCCAATCTTAAAATATGTTCATAAATTTTCAAGGGAGGTAATTTTTTTTAAATATTAAGGTTTAAAATTTTCAAGGGAGGTAATTAAAAAAAATCTTATGGTTTAAAATTACAACCGATTTATGTTAAAGATGTGTAATTTAAGTTGTAGATGAAATAAAAAATATATATTTTGTTCTTGGAAATTGATAAGTATGCAACAAAACAAAGAGGATATTAAGATGTCTGGTAAAAGAGATGATTCACATACGTATTTTCATTTATTTATCTTTCAACACATCTTCTTATCCTAAGGTATAGGTCAGAAAGTTATTGTATGTATTTTCAAATATAGTTGATTTAATTTCCTTAAAAAATCTCTGAAAATCAAACATTTGTCAATATGCCTCTAGTATGGGTCAGAAAGTTATTCTATGTATTTTCAAATATAGTTGATTTAATTTTCTTAAAAAATCTCTGAAAATCAGACATTTGTCAATAGGATTCTAGTATGGGTCAGAAAGTTATTCTATGTATTTTCAAATATAGTTGATTTTATTTCCTTAAAAAATCTTTGAAAATCAAACATTTGTCAATAGGCCTCTAGTATGGGTCAGAAAGTTATTCTATGTATTTTCAAATATAGTTGATTTTATTTCCTTAAAAAATCTCTGAAAATCAGACATTTGTCAATAGGATTCTAGTATTGGTCAGAAAGTTATTCTATGTATTTTCAAATATAGTTGATTTAATTTCTTTAAAAAAATCTCTGAAAATCAGACATTTGTCAATAGGATTCTAGTATGGGTCAGAAAGTTATTCTATGTATTTTCAAATATAGTTGATTTAATTTTCTTAAAAAAATCTCTGAAAATCAAACATTTGTCAATAGGCCTCTAGTATGGGTCAGAAAGTTATTCTATGTATTTTATAATATAGTTGATTTTATTTCCTTAAAAAATCTCTGAAAATCGGACATTTGTCAATAGGCCTCTAGTATGGGTCAGAAAGTTATTCTATGTATTTTCAAATATAGTTGATTTTATTTCCTTAAAAAATCTCTGAAAATCAGACATTTGTCAATAGGATTCTAGTATTGGTCAGAAAGTTATTCTATGTATTTTCAAATATAGTTGATTTAATTTCTTTAAAAAAATCTCTGAAAATCAGACATTTGTCAATAGGCCTCTAGTATGGGTCAGAAAGTTATTCTATGTATTTTCAAATATAGTTGATTTAATTTCCTTAAAAAATCTCTGAAAATCGGACATTTGTCAATAGGATTCTAATATGGGTCAGAAAGTTATTCTATGTATTTTCAAATATAGTTGATTTAATTTCCTTAAAAAATCTCTGAAAATCAAACATTTGTCAATAGGCCTCTAGTATGGGTCAGAAAGTTATTCTATGTATTTTCAAATATAGTTTATTTAATTTCCTTTAAAAATCTCTGAAAATCGGACATTTGTCAATAGGCCTCTAGTATGGGTCAGAAAGTTATTCTATGTATTTTCAAATATAGTTGATTTTATTTCCTTAAAAAATCTCTGAAAATCAGACATTTGTCAATAGGATTCTAGTATTGGTCAGAAAGTTATTCTATGTATTTTCAAATATAGTTGATTTAATTTCTTTAAAAAAATCTCTGAAAATCAGACATTTGTCAATAGGCCTCTAGTATGGGTCAGAAAGTTATTCTATGTATTTTCAAATATAGTTGATTTAATTTCCTTAAAAAATCTCTGAAAATCGGACATTTGTCAATAGGCCTCTAGTATGGGTCAGAAAGTTATTCTATGTATTTTCAAATATAGTTGATTTTATTTCCTTAAAAAATCTTTGAAAATCAAACATTTGTCAATAGGCCTCTAGTATGGGTCAGAAAGTTATTCTATGTATTTTCAAATATAGTTGATTTTATTTCCTTAAAAAATCTCTGAAAATCAGACATTTGTCAATAGGATTCTAGTATGGGTCAGAAAGTTATTCTATGTATTTTCAAATATAGTTGATTTTATTTCCTTAAAAAATCTTTGAAAATCAAACATTTGTCAATAGGCCTCTAGTATGGGTCAGAAAGTTATTCTATGTATTTTCAAATATAGTTGATTTTATTTCCTTAAAAAATCTCTGAAAATCAGACATTTGTCAATAGGATTCTAGTATGGGTCAGAAAGTTATTCTATGTATTTTCAAATATAGTTGATTTAATTTTCTTAAAAAAATCTTTGAAAATCAAACATTTGTCAATAGGCCTCTAGTATGGGTCAGAAAGTTATTCTATGTATTTTCAAATATAGTTGATTTTATTTCCTTAAAAAATCTCTGAAAATCGGACATTTGTCAATAGGATTCTAATATGGGTCAGAAAGTTATTCTATGTATTTTCAAATATAGTTTATTTAATTTCTTTTAAAAAATCTCTGAAAATCGGACATTTGTCAATAGGATTCTAATATGGGTCAGAAAGTTATTCTATGTATTTTCAAATATAGTTTATTTAATTTCCTTAAAAAATCTCTGAAAATCGGACTTTTGTCAATAGGCCTCTAGTATTGGTCAGAAAGTTATTCTATGTATTTTCAAATATAGTTTATTTAATTTCCTTAAAAAATCTTGGAAAATCAAATATTTGTCAATAGGCCTCTAGTATTGATCAGAAAGTTATTCTATGTATTTTCAAATATAGTTTATTTAATTTCCTTAAAAAATCTCTGAAAATCAGACATTTGTCAATAGGCCTCTAGTATTGGTCAGAAAGTTATTCTATGTATTTTCAAATATAGTTGATTTAATTTCATTAAAAAATCTTTGAAAATCAAACATTTGTCAATAGGATTCTAGTATGGGTCAGAAAGTTATTCTATGTATTTTCAAATATAGTTGATTTTATTTCCTTAAAAAATCTCTGAAAATCAAACATTTGTCAATAGGATTCTAATATGGGTCAGAAAGTTATTCTATGTATTTTCAAATATAGTTTATTTAATTTCCTTAAAAAATCTCTGAAAATCAAACATTTGTCAATAGGCCTCTAGTATTGGTCAGAAAGTAATTCTATGTATTTTCAAATATAGTTTATTTAATTTCCTTAAAAAATCTTTGAAAATCAGACATTTGTCAGTAGACCTCCAATCATGCTTCTCATCTGTGCCATAAAGTGGTCTATAATATAGAACGCCACGGTTTTCGGGTGAGATAAATATTAAATATCGGCGTTTTATGAAAGTAATTAATCTAATTAAAAACATAATTTACAATGTATTTTCCTTTGTTTATCAATTAAATTTACCTTATAATGAGTTTTGTTAGAGGTTTAAAAAGAAAATGATATTAATTTAGTAAAGTAATAAGAATAAATGGAAACATAAAATCTTAATAATTATTGATAAATAAATATTTTTATATCCATAGACATGATTCGCATTTTTTATTTTATGCTCATCGGTATGGAATTATGTAACCAGTCAAACAATTTCAAGTATCATGATCCTTAGTCTCGTAACCATTCAGCCAACACGACAATCACCGTTCGAAATTCTGTCCTGATTCCCAAGTTCGACAGAAATATTCCAGAGTTCGAAAAGATACACCTGAAGAAGGCCGGAAGTTACAGCGGCTGAAACATTATGAGGATAACACTCAAGATGAGAACAGTAGTCCGAATAATCCAAATTATAAAAATATTTTGTCTGCCCGGTTACTTCTGTCACCCGGAGTGACCTCCTCAGCCAATCTAATGTTGAACTGATACAATATTTTTTATATTGAAGGATGGAAAGGGGTGTGTGTTGGAAGGTTTTGGGGACAGGAGTTGGAGTGTGTGTGTTTGTTTTTAATTATTTTAATTTTTTTACTTTTAAATTGTTTTTTTTGTTTTTGTTTTTTAAGTTTTGTTCACCACAAAGATAGCATACTGCCACTGAAGCATAAGGGGCTACTGTGATTGAGACCAGATTTATAGAGGGGGGGGGAGAAACCTGAGTGAGGAGTTGGGCAGCAAGATGTTTGTTCACATTACATTTACATTTCTGCATGTTGGTATGGTCAGGGGAGCAGGGATGGAATTCCAAAGGCGAACGGTCCAAGGAAAGAAAGGTATTAGAGCATGCTGCAGACAACAGGCCGGTGATGGGTAAAAATATCTGGCTCAGGGTGCGTTTAAAACAAGCACAGAAATACCGGTGATGTGTGTGACAGGGGTTGGAGTTTAGCAGACAGTGCGGAATGTGTTAGGTTTGAAACTATTTTTGTACTCTGTCCAAGAGGGACAGGCTAGTGGTTGGTACACCAGCCCAAATGTGGCAACAATACTCCATGTTTTGGTGAGTGATATGGGTGGGGATGGGGGCTAAATTTACTTATATGATGGACTATACCTACATATATGCCAGTACTTATGTATATATACATCTGGGCGGGCATGCATATTCATTTCATTTTACTTCAGTCGAAGTTCTCAGAAATCAAGGTACTCCTTCCTGGGGCTAACACTTGATCTCTACATGAGATACATAGATATTCAAGTGTTCCATTAAAGTTCTCCTTTACCTCTAAAGCGTTCAGTTTATAAAAAAGTTAAGAACATTAAATTTCTTCTCCACAGCACGGGTCCTTGCAGAGAAGGACCCGTGGCGCAGTGGATATAGTACTAAGTAAAATTCAGTTCTAAGTGACAGTCATCTGAAGGTTCAATCCTCAGTGTCGTTAATACGAAGAATTGCGAATTACTGAAGACTTCTTCCCAGTCATGGCAGATAAAACGAGAGCATGCTAACCCCGTGGATTTAATAAAGGGTTCCGTCCAGATTCCCGAGTTCGACAGAAAGATTCCCGAGTTCGACAAGGTACACCTCAGAGGTTACATCGGGCGAAACGTTGTGATAAAAACACCCAAGATGAGAACAGTAGTCCGAATATACCAAATTCTACAAATTATCAACCCTCATCTCAAAAATTCTGAAACACTATATATGTATATGTAGCAACTATTACATGATCAAATTGCGTTCCAAGAAATCAACATTATAACAGTTTGTGTACGATCGTTTCAGAGTACTGACATGAAGTAAAAGCATGTAGACAGCATCAATGGAATATAGACCAACGTTCTCAATTATACAGTAAATAGAAACGATGAGGGGAGTTGATGCTAGTGAAACATTATTTAGGGATGTACATCGAGGCTCAAAGTTAAAAGATATATATATATATATATCAGGTTCATATTATATTCCAATAACCATGTTTTTATTTTATTTTTATTTTTTATTTTTCACATTTCCAAAAAACATAACATTTCTGTGAGATATATATTTTTACGGTCCGTTTCATATTGGCATAAAAATGAAACGGACCGTAAAAAATATATCTCACAGAAATGTTATGGTTTTTGGAAATGTGGAAAAAATAAAAATAAAAATAATAAAATAAAAACATGGTTATTGTAATATAATATGAATCTGACTTATATTTGCTCTGTTGTCACTAATTGACAATCATCGAGCTGAATCTTTTAAGGAGACTGCAAAGTAAAAGGGCACTGATAGTATATACTAATACATATATTGTCAGAATAAGTATATATATATATATATATTCCCTCTTTTTTTTATCTTTCCGTTTTTGCTGGCGATGGGGCATCCTACCGGATGCCAGACATTCACTGGCTATTTCAGACACTCCAGCCTAGAGATCTTTTTAAGATTCTAACCGTCCCTTTAAGTGGAATTGTTTGTATTTCTCTTGCACTCGGTTCACCGGGTACACTCGCCAGATAGCTTTTGAAATTCTTTTTCATTAGTCCTGTTGCTCCTATAATTACTGGTATGATGGAGATTTTCCTAAGATTCCATTTTCTTTTCATGTCGTACATAAGACCTTGGTATTTCGTAATCTTTTTCCTTTCAGCTCTGTTTAATCCTGCATCATTAGGGACACTGACTTCAACTAGGGTTGCTACTTTCTCCCTTTTGTCCCATGTTACGATGTCAGGTTTAACAGCTCCGTTTTCTAGATATGTAGCTGTAGGGATTGCATAGTCATAGTGGATGGTGTATAAATTATTTCCAACTGTTCTTTATGGTATATGCTCCCAGGACTTGCTGCTACACTGGATATTCAACTTTTTACAAATATTCAAGTGAAGATATTTACACACTCCATTGTGTCGCATTGTATAATAGCCATTCCCCAGGAGAACCTTACAACTGGATGTAAGGTGGCACACACTCTCTACTTCTGTGTGGCAGAACCTGCATTTGTTATTGTTGCTGAGATCACTCATCTTATTAAAGGCATTGGTCATCAAGCCTTGATCTTAAGCAGCCATTATCATGATCATGGTGGAGAGATCCTCTTTTCAGCCAGTCTACAGAGCCTTCCTTATCCATATATTCCTGGGATAATTCACCTAGGAAATATTTAGCACGTTGTTGGTTGGCCCATTCTTCCAGTTTTCTGGAATGGAAGGTATTGGTGTATTTCTGACGGCTTTTGCGGGCTATTTCTGTGGCAGGATTGTTGTCTGTTTCTGCCTCATTTGTAAGACAGTCCTGTCCAAAATTTTTGGTCAGTTTTGTGATAGAGGTTGTTCTGCTTGCTCTGGTTTCTTGATGTTGGCATACCATCATAAGGTTTGGGTTCTGGGAGCTCATCAGATATTGGCTGGTGCTCACAATAGTGGCTCGATGTTGATGGTCAATTTCTGAGAGACCCATACCCCTTGTTCCTCTTGGCAGATACAACCTTGGTAGACACTGGTTTCTGTACACTACTCTGTACATTGTCAACATTTTTCTATTAATGTCTTTTTGTGGCCAATCAATAATTCCAAAGCTGTATGTTATCACTGACATAGCTAATTGGTTGATGGCAGTTACTTTGTTTTTGTTTGTAAGCTGTGTTTTGCAAATTTTTCTAACACAGCGTATATATTCTCTTCCAATATTTTCTCTCATCTTGGCATGTTGAATTGAATCGTTTTCTTCTATGCCAAGGTATTTGTATTGTTCCTGTTCGTTTTGAGTGATAGTGTGATGTCGTAAATCAGACACCCTCTACCTTATGATTTTGCTTTGTGTGTCTAAGGGTAGCGCCACCCGCTTTTTTGTCGACTTTGCTTGTCGTTGCATTTATCTGGACAGCATTTTCACTTTACCCACTGTTTTGTTGAGTCAGAAGTTTGTTTGTTAATTTTGCCACTGAAAACCGTTTGCTTTCGATCATTGCGATTAGTGATGTCGGCGTCGTACATTGTCAACATTTTTCTTGTTTTAGTGTCTAATCTATTAATGTCTTTTTGTGGCCAATCAATAATTCCAAAACTGTATGTTATCACTGGCATAGCTAATTGGTTAATGGCAGTTACTTTGTTTTTGTTTGTTTGCTGTGTTTTGCAAATTTTTCTAACACGGCGTATATATTCTCTGCCAATATTTTCTCTCATCTTGGCAATATTTTCTCTCATCTTGGCAATATTTTCTCTCATCTTGGCATGTTGAATTGAATCGTTTTCTTCTATGCCAAGGTGTTTGTAGTGTTCCTGTTCTTCATGGTCTTTGATGTCAGTATCTTCATCAAGGTTAAGTTGTTTCTGGAGCTTCAGTTTCCACGGTGGTGTTGTGGCTCGTGCTCTGGACTCCCATTGCTTTTTGAATTGAGGGAGTGTTTTCCTAACAATGTAAAGTCCTGCAGCGTATGTTACTTGATTTAGCTCCGTGAGGGATATGTTGGATGGAACAAGTCTTTGGAGAGCGATGTTTACGTTTTGTATTACTGCCTCGGTAGCTCTTGAGGCTTAGGTTTTGGGAAATTGAGGTCTTTCCTCGCGCCTCATCATCTGGGCTTCCTCAATTGTATTCCCAAGTTCTTCTTCCAAGACCAATTGCTCATCATCTGGTTCCAGTAATTTATGAGGTAACGATGGGGATTCAGGTGTTACCAGTGGTCTTGGTGATAGTGGTGAGGAAGAACTTAGGTTCAATGAGAGGCTATCTTCTGATTCTAAATAGACGTCTGATGGTGGTGGTATACTTATCGGGGAGCTCCTTGCTAAAGGGGATTCTGGTGTTGATGTGACTTTATGGTGGGTTGTCTTTGACCCAGACAGTTTGACGGCTTCATTCATGGGTGAATGGTAATGTGATTTCTGCTGTACCTGTGGTGTGGTGTTTTGGACGATGATGGGAATTGTGGGAATTTTGACGGGGCTTTCAAGTGGACATTTTTTGTTTCTCTGATGCCATATAGTCCAGCTCAGCTTCATTGAACAGGCTGATGCTGTTATATCTTTGGCAAGTTATTTTTTGTGGTGGAACATTTTTCTTGCCTGGACAGAAATGGAAGAAAATTTCCCTCCAGGTCTCTGTTCTCTTTTTTTGTTTGGTATATTTTTCTTGAGCCTATTTCATAGCCCATAACAATGTCAACTTTTCTTCCCTCTCCCATCTAAACTCTTGTCTCCGTCTAGTTTCTTCTTCCCTGATAGAAGGTAGTCTTCTTCATCCTCTCTAATAGCTGCATTTTTTATAAGGGTGCTCTTTTCTTCTGTTATATATATTCCCATCTGGGAAACAAGCGATCGTAGGAGGGTAACCGGTGTATTTTTTTTTTCTTCGGGGAGGGTAGATTCTTGAATCTTATCAGCTAGAATCTCATTGGATGTTTCGCTCCACTTTTCAAACTTTGAGTAGTGGTAGCAAAACAATAGCACCTTCTTTTGTGCAACAGTCCATGGTTGGGCTTTTAAGCCTCTTATGTTTCTGTTTTTTTTTTGTTGCTGCATTTGATGGAGATAGGGGGCCAGGACCTTTTGTCTCAAGGCCTGATGGCTGACCCTGATTGGCCTCTGTCATGGCTGGAGCACCATTTCCAGAGGCAGGAAGGTTTACACCATTGCTTACATCTTCCCGCCTGGTGTATGAACGGGTTGATGGGCCCTTTTTATCCTGGGTGCCGGCCTCCCAGTATTCATTTTTGTTTTTATTCATATTTTTTATCATTCATTTCCTAATTGTCAACGGCTTCTAATTCGTTTATTCGGAGCTGCCCTCTATTAATAGAGGGGGTGCCCCTGTCCACAATTCGGGAGACGTGCTTGAGGAGACAGCACACCATTTTTAAAAAAAATATATTTGGTCAGGGTTTACTTCAAGTAAAAAGTATTCTCATATCAGAGTCTCTGACAAACCCCTGTACAGAGAGACCGAAGACACCCGAGGGTGGTGTCTAGTAGGCATTCAAGTCCTCCCCCGAAGTAGGCATTCAATGTGTGTGTGTTAGAGTGAAATGAATTCCAGAAGGAAATTCGAGTATGAGAGCCCAATGTAATAGACAGAGAAAGAATAAAATAAAGTAACACGGAATCACATAATCACCGGTGCAAGAGGGTCCTGATCGACCTAGGTGAGATGATATTGATTATTTTCCCTCACTGATGAATTGGACAATCACTCGGTTAACAGTGTAAAGTGGAATCCCGAGGTTTGCAACGATTTGACGCTAATTAATTCCACCTTCAGATGTTTAAAAAAAATTATTTTTACTTCTATTCATTCCAAGCCAGGCATATTGCTACTGAGACGTAGGGAGCATACTAAGTGGGAAGTTATGCAGCAAGATGTTTGTTCACATTGCATTTCAATTTCTGCATGTTGGTACAGTCGGGGAAACGGGTAGCAGGGGGGGGGGAATTCCAAATTCAAGCGATTAAACTATAATATGGCTCCTCTGTGAATTCTAATGCTTATTTGGCCTTGTGTCATACTTAAATGGTGATATATGATAGATATATTGATATATGAAACACAAAAAATGTCAATTAGTGTAAAATATGGATGTTTCAATTTTTACTGCTGCTTTGTACGGCTCCGAGTGATAGCCGTCGACGAAGGAAGCAGAAACTTTAAATATGTCTGAATTATTGTTGTTGGGTGTCTATTTAATTCTTGCGTGTCTGTGTGTGTGTATATATATATATATATATATATATATATATGAAAATTGGTAAATTTGTTGTTTCCCACCTAAAATGGCGGACAACTCTGACTTTAATGAACAGTCTGCTAGTTTCCGACCTCACAAATGAGTAAATTAACCCAAATAAATTGCTTTGGACGAATTTTAAATTTACCGTAATTTATTTTAAAGGAAATTAGTTGAGAAATTAGTCAAAAAAAAAAAAATATTTGGGTTTATTTACTCATTTGCGAGGTCGGAAATTAGCAGACGGTTCATTGACGTCAGAGTTGTCCGCCATTTTAGGTGGGAAACGACAAATTTACCTGAAAATCTTGCGCTTAATGGTATTCCAAATAATAATTAAAAAATAAAGCATACAAAAAAAAAGAAAAGCTGACTGGGAGGGGGGGGGGGCATCGTCTGCGTCCGATAAATAATGTCTTTGTCATTATCGGTTTTAAATTAGTTTTTTTAATCATTTTTTTCATTCCATGAAAAGAAAACACTGAATAAAGAAAAAAGATTAGTATCTAAATTAATTTATCTTTATTTAATTTTAATCAATTTGACACAAACAATAAAAAAGTAAAAAAAAAATTTTTTTTTCAAATTGCTTTCTATTATTATTCACATTGTCATTAAAACTCCTGTCGTATTTATTTTAAAAATGATTTTTTGTTTTGTTATTTAGTGATATATTTTTCATAACTTAAATGATATTAGGAGCAAATATCGATTTCGTTTTAAATGTCAATATTTAATTAATATCTTCTAAATTTAATTCCGATCCTTGTTAAAATTATCCTTTCAAAATGTGTCTATTATTAAAAGTTGTAATTTGGGACGAAAACAAGGAAACCAAACAGCGGAAGGATTTCAGCCGAACAACACTTCATTTCCTCCGCCCTTATAACCAAAATAATTTTTTTTTAAAGGTAATTCTTTGTTTTTGAAAATCTTTTAATATCATAGAAAAATTACTTTAAAAGTTTATTTCTTATATCCATAAAATTCCGAAAATTTTCATCAACCATATTTGTTAATAAAATGTTCGAATTACTTTTTCTCGCGTACGTGAACATTGAAACCACCGATTATCACTATAAGTTCATTTAAAATATGGAGTCCTGTCGTTGTTAAACCAGTTTTTAAACAATTTTTATAATTACTCTTTTTTTAACAAAACTAAGCTGAAAAATTATATATACATAAAATATCAATAAAATACGCAATGCATATACATTAGATAAAGAAAGAACTGCAATAAAAGGATAACTATATGCTGAAATTGTTTTGCGATTGGCCTTCCGTATTATTTTTAGTGTACAGTCAGTTTTTTTGTTTTCGTACTATTTCATCTTATATGATATTGTCGTTCTCAACGTGTTTATACCGGTAGTATTGGATACATTATTATTTAGACTGTATGTAAGTAAACACTTTAATTTCACTCATTTTCTTTTGATAAAGATACGTTCTGTTCGGCCTTATTTATTTGATGGTTTGACTTAAATATTTATCGGTGTTTAATACCGCAAAAGCAAACCACTGCTTCATTTTTTCTGCGATGTTTCACGAAATGTGAAAATGCGACGAGGGGGACCAGTCTTTTTTGATAAATATAAACATTTATCACGACGCGTCCATTTTATATGCTTAGTATATTTGAAAAATATAATTATTTATCTGTATTTTTATATAAAATCGAGTGTTTTTTGTGCTGTCTTTTGTTTGCAAGCTTAGGATTTAATCGACGACTGCGCTTAAAAATAAGATTGGTTTTTGTGATGTCGGCCATTTTGGAAATCCGAATTGTCGTTGTTGTTTGAAGAGATATTTTTTTTTTTTATATATATATATTTTTCTTCACTTTTTATGCAAAAATTAAAACCTTTTGATAATAATATAATTAAAACGAATTCATTTTATTATCTTTAATTATCAGTTAATTATTCAATACGTATTTTTACTTAAAATTTTTTTTTTTTTTTTTAGTTAAATCTACTATTTTGACCTTCGTTCCTTGTTATGGCCTTTATGTTAATGAGATGGACACAAAATCGGGGATTGTTTCTTTTTATTATTTTTTTTTAATATCAACATTATTATTTCTCATATATATATATATATATATATATATATATATATATATAATATGCGATTTTGTTTTTTATATAATTAAAAAAGTTTAGATTGTATATTTGTAGTGTGTTGTTAAATTCTTTTTAAGCTAAATTTTAATAGAATGAAATATTTTATTTGGTATTTTTTTTATTAACACCTACCCTCACACCAAAAAGAGATTCTACTCTTTTAGGCGATTACGCATGAACCACCATCTTGGAAAGAAAAAGATAACAATTATTTTAAAATTTAGATTGGGAGGGGGGGGGGTCAGTTTCGTATATATAAATTTAACATAAAATGATACACCATTTTAGGGTACGGGGTTAACCTTTTTTTTCTTTTTTTTTTTCTTTATGGAGATATATTTCTGTGTGTTCTTTGGAAGCGATTGCGTGTGGTTTTACTACCTTGCCACTCGGACTTAGGGTTAGTGATAAAAACAATAACTAATAGACATTTCTGGGCCATTCTTACTTTTTAGTAAGTTTTTTTTTTTTTCTTTCTGCAAAGTTTTTCAGGATTTATACACGTAACCACCTTACATAAAAAAGTAGAATCTCATTTAGGGGGGGGGGCAGCTGATGATGTTAATCTACAAAATGAACTTTTATTTACTGTATAAAATCAGGGTTTCCTTGCCCATTGTGTAACAGATAAAGTTAAGCTCTAAATCATTTTTCAAAATGTTATTTAACAAAATTTGAAATAAGTATTATTGTTATTAGGTGCTTATATAGATCATCCCCAATGGCAGCCCATGTTAGTTCAGTAAAATCCGGTAATTAGTTACAACAGCCGAAAAGCGATTACACAAAATTAAACTCGGTTTTCTTGAAACGGAAAACAGTAATTTATTGACTTATTTTACTGATATATTTACGTCTGTATTATTTCTGACTACTAGTCTCATCTTGATTATCAAAGTTTCGGCTGATTTCACTTCCGACCTTCTTCAGGGGCATCTTTTCCAACTTGGGAGCCTGTATGTTGCATTATATATGTATTTGTAAATTGTTTTTTTAATTTTTTTATAGTATTTTTCAAATGTTGATTACAAAAACAAAATTGTCCACGAGACTAAAAGAAAAAAAAGAGCACTGGAAAACAATTACACACACACACACAAAAGGTGCTTCTTTGGTTTCGCTACGGCATGAAAACATTTTAAAGAAATGTATAAACTTTTATGTACTTACGTGTTAGCTGAAAATAAGATTATACAGAAAAAATTACGCAAATTCATCCAGTATTTATTAAATTATAAGAAAAAAGAAAAAAACCTTGCGTATCGATAGATTTCAGCATACTATTTAGGCGAAGGAGATAACTCAGTTTTTCTTTTCGAAAAAACTCAATTAAAAAAAAAAATGGCGACCGATAGATGAAATCGTTTTTTGTTTTTAATTTAATAAATACTAGAAGGAATTTGCGTAATTTTTGGTGTACAGCTACCACGTAAGTACATAACAAAGTTTATATATTTCTTTAGCTATTTTTTTTTAAAAAGAGATGCCTAACATGTCGTAGCTAAACTAACAAAACAATGCAAATAAATTGCTGTTTTTTTTGTTTTTTTTTTTACTTTAATAAAATATGAGTGGCCATAGCGGGGGGGGGGGAGGCTAATCTGTTTAAGCATTGTTCTTTGTATACAAATTCTGTCTATTTGCAGAAATGTATTTTGATTTTTTAACCCTCAAATTCACAATCACATTTTATTTATTATTTTTTTTTTTTTTTTGCTTTAAAAGCAAAATCTTTTATTTTTTTGTCGATTTAAGAAAAATGAACAGAAAAAAGGATGACAGAAACAAATGTTACCAAAGGCAATAGAAGTTACTTTTTTTTACCTAACTACCTTTTTTGTTAAAGTATTTTTAAGCATTTATTACAAGAGCGAACAAAACACAAAAAAAGGGGTGAGAAAACAAACAAACAGATTTGTAACAAATAAATGTTACCAAAGGCAAGATAAGTTACTCTTCTACCTACCTGGATAAGTTTATTTGCGTTTTAACTTATTTTAAAGCGTTTTTTTTTTTTTTTTTTTTTTATCAAAACAGTGTTCGGTTAGAACGAAAAAAGAAAATGGCGTCGATAAGCAATGCACGTGTACCCCGGATAATCACTCGAAAATTAAACAAAATACTGTTTCATTTTCGCACGATGGTGACGTTTATTGAATGAGTTTCTATTTTGTTTAATTTTCGATTTTGAAGTGATTATCAGGGGTACACGTGTATTCTTTATTGACGCCATCTTCTTTTTCGTTCTAACTGAACACTGTTTGTTTAATCTTGTAATATTTATTATTCTTTGGGAAGCTCTTAAGTTTTTACTAATATCAAATCGACAAGAAAACAAAAATCTCGAATATATTAATTACCAGATGGCGTTGTTACAGAAAAAAAATAACGCAAAGCAGTCATGTTTGCAATAAAAATAAAATTGTATGACCCCCCCCCCCCCCATTTGTTATTTTGGGTTTTAATAAATATTGGATTAAAAGTAGTTAAAGTTCAAAGTTACGTTTGGGCGATTAACATACCGACACAGTGTTATTCATATTATGTCTTTCTGGGCATCTCTTGTTTTGAATCAATATCATGTCAACTTTAAACGAAGCGTGAATCTGGGTAGAATCCGCTCAGTGTGTTGTTGTTTTATTTTAAGAAATATATCTTTCACATTTATTTCGTGTACGTTTTTTTTTTTTTTTTTTTTTAAATTTTTTTTTAATGCGCTAAAACCCTCACCACTTTTAATTTAGCATTAATTAAATCACGAATAAAAAAAAACTGTATTAATAATAGGACCTTAGGTATTTGTAAGGAATGGGTACACGGAGGATTTCAATTTTTATGGAGTCAGTTCTGAGTATCGATGGATAATCCCGAGTCAGTCCTGAAAATTGCCGAAGCAGTTTACGATTTAAAAGAAAATGTAAAAAGGCAAACGACACTAAATATATAAGAGTTGGCTTAGGATTAAAAGTATTTTTAGGCCCTAAAAAAACAAAAAAAACAAAACAAAACTTTCTCCTAAAAAAAAATAAAAGAAAGTGGTTTTCGAATTGTAAACTGCTTCGGCATTATCTGTCGATACTAGAAACTGACTCTGGTTCCCATTCCTTACAAGTATCGGACCTTATTTTGATCAGGTTCTACCGAACATTTTTCTTTTTTTTTCAATCTTAATTTAAATTTAATTATATGCATCGATGTGAGGGGTACCCTTTGTAACTTAAAAGTTACAAAGAAAAAAAATAACAATCACGTTTACGTGTTAATAAAACATACTTTTATTTTCTCGTATTATTGTTAAATTTCAAATCAGTATAATTATTTTTAGGAAAAGCGTTTCCCTGTCACTCATTCCGAATAAAATGATTTATCTATATATTGAAATCGATTTGTCTGTGAAACATTCAAACTTGATATTTTCATTTCAGAGTTGTTTTTCTTTTTTTTTTCTTCATTTTTATCAAATTTAATTTAAAATATTTAAAATTGGTGTTGCAACAACATACCCCCTTCCTATAATTGTTTACGATTGAACGGAAAAGTATTATTTAAGACAAATTTAAAATATATAATTTTTTTAAAACTTTTAACAACACCAACATTAATTAAACCATAGTCGGTTGTGTCCGTTTTCAAAACGTCTCAAATTCTTTTTCAAATATATACGATTATTCGAATTGTAGTTTTAAAATTACATTGCAAAGTAAAAAAAATATTTAGAACTATTTAATTCAATAGCGATTTTCTTTTCTTTAAGCGAAGTTAGTATTTTAACTCAATAATTACAAAGAAAAAAAATAACTAAAAAAAGTAAGATACAGAGAAAGTCGATAGTCCAAATTGAAAACTTTGTAAAAAAAAAAAAATGTTCTGAATTAAATCGCTATTAAATCGTTATGAATATTTTTACTTTGTTTCATCTTAAAATCGTAATGTCAAAACTACCAATCGAATAATCCTTTTGAAAAGAGAATTTGAGACGTTAAAAACGTACACAACCTTAATTCTCGTAGTCGTACACGTGTTATTTCTACAATTTTAAATGTTGAAATCGAGACGAATCGACTTATTCGTGTTTGCTGGTACTATTTCGTAATCGTCAACCATAGATTTTACTGGCGGAGTTTTAGAATCCATTCGCAACGACGTACTTGCTTCGTCTTTCTCGATTTCGTAACATTCGTTGTACATACGTCACGCTTGTAAATTGTATGGTTGACGTTTCCGAAACAGAACCTGTTAGGTTATATAGTGATGCTAACTGTTACGGCGGCCAAATGTGACGTCAGACATCTTATCACATTTGCAAAATTTGTACGTCTATGAACTCTTTGGGGAGGAGTAAGTTTATTGCTTACTGCCTGGGGCGCCCCTACCGGGGAATGCCGACGGGGCTGTCCAGGCAATTTTTAACCCCCACTTTCCCGACCCGACCTTGGGTCACATCTTACTTGTGGGAGTAAGATAAAATCTGGCCTTGTGCCTAACTCCTGGAGAGGAGTAAATCAATACAAAATCGAACTAAACCTAAAAGTTAGATTAGGGTAAAAAAAACAAAAACAGTTCTGTTCAAATTCTGTAGAAGTACCGCAAAATGAATAGTTCAAATTTTCGATTTAAAAAAAAGGGGGTTAAAATATTTATTTATATCTTTTAGGGCAATTTCTTATTTTAAAATCCGTAGTTATTGGTCGTAAAAACGATGAGGCATCTATTTCCAACCCACGTTAAATTTTATTATAATCTAAAAAAAAAAAAAGATGTTTAGCGAGTGGCACTGTCGCTCTGCTGTTGAATGCTCGATTTCGCTCGATGTTTTCCTCGAAGGTTCGGAATGCAGCCACTGCGTTTTTACCTGTGTATAAACGAGACAGTATGATATAAAGATGACTCTAAAATGTTTTTATATGTAAAAAGTTTCCACACAATCCACATGACGCTTCGGCACACAGAACATCTTCACAGACGCAAAAATAAATAAATAAAAACGTTCAGGTTTAGATTTTTCTAAACATACTTTTAATTTCTGACTTAGATTTTTTTTTCTTTTACACAATAAAAATTAAGATTAAAAAAAAACAGTCTAAATTTAGTATTTATTTATATTTATGGCATTAAAAAAAATTCTAGTCTCCATATCACGTGGTTCAAATAGAAATCGACGAGTGAAGTGAATGGACGATTTCAACTTGTACTACGTGATAGAGTTCATCGATGTCATGGACTCTACTACAACAACAACAACATAATAATAATAGACTATTATTGACCTAGTCAGTAAAAGAAGTAATACTCGTTTTTCCACAACATTAGAGTAGTAATATTTATTTGTTTGTTTTTTTATAGAAAACTGGTTTATTTCGAATTTTTACATCGGAAGTTTAATTTTTACTTTCTTTGTTGACAACGAATCGTTTAAACTACTTGGGTGGGGGGGGGGTGGTTTTTTTTATTAAAAACATTACGTTTTTGTTTTCTTATTTCAATTACATTTCACTAACAATATTTCAAACGAAGTTACATGAAGGAGTTAAGGTCTAAAACTGATCTAAAACTATTGTTGTTGTTAAGTTAGCGGCTATAGTTTGCTTTTTTTGTTGTTTTTTGTTCGAATTTAGGTCAGTTTGAGAACCATAACAGTTTTGAGCGGGCCCCAAAAGATGGCTGTCACTCATAAAGGGAGACGATTCTGACAATTTAATCACTGGTTAATGCGAAGTGACAAATTATAAAAAAAATTGTGGAATTAGTAGTAAAAACTGGAATTTATTTGACGATAAATCGGACGAAAACATTCTTTTCAATAACACTAATCTAAAGTTTACGGTCGAGAATGTCGGTACGGAGTTGGTTGCCCTAAATTCGGTTTCGCCTCATGAAGTTCAGTTTGGGTACTTTGTTAGATTAGGACCCACGCTAACTTTGACCATGCCCCCTAATCCCCCATCCTGACCCTAACGACGGGGTCAAAGTTAGCGTGGGTCCTTATCTAAATAAGAACCAGGTTTTGTTTTCTCCATTTATTGATATAAAGAAAAGGGGTTTGTTGATGAAAACGACGGTGCTTTTACAGATCAACCCCTCAAAACTGTCAACTATTTTCTTCTCGGTAAATTCCAGTAACCAGTTAAAACAGCCGAAAGGCGATCATAGAAACCAGTTTTCCAGAAACGGAAACATAACACACACACACTGATTTATTTACATGGTTGCTTTATTTAATATTTTATTTTTGTATATTGTTACATTTTATTTGTAATTAATGTTTGCAATTGGTTTTGATGTGGTTTGTTGTGTAGCGTTCGTAACTAAAAAAAAAATACTATGTAAATAAATCGGTGTTTTTCTTGACTCGGGTTTCATTTTGTGTGGTTTCCTTTCGTCTGTTGTAATTCGTTACCGGATTTTACAGCGCCTCCAATATTGGCGGCCATGGAGCTTGAGCATCCAATAAATAAATTCTTTCTCGGGATTGTTTTATAAAATGTCTTCAAACAATTACAATGGAGACGTGTATTTTTATTAGCGACATTTCTCTACTTTACTCGAACTACGTTCACCGACCGACATTCTTTTGGTGTCTGTAATAAGGAATTAAGTACGTCTTTCTTCATATTTTTAGCGGTTATTTTTGGTAAATGGGACTAAAGGCCATTAAACCTGACTTCCGCTTTCTTCCGTAAGTTTTAAATCAGATTTATAATGAAATTAAATAATTTATATGCAAGTGTCGGATTTATATAAATTTTATAAAAATTGTATTTTAATTAGAAAAAATATACAAAACAATTGGTTAAAAACTTGCGGAAGTCAGGTCCAATTGCCTTTATGCCCATTTACCACATTTTTCAATAATGGAGACGGGAGGGGGGGGGGTAAATTACTAAAAAAATTATCAATATTATTGAAGCCCTACACCATTTTCCTAAAAATACAATTGTGATACTACTTTTTATTAGACGAATACACAACCTGAAAAGGTAGGCGATAAAAAAAAACAACAATATTGTAGAGTTTAAAGTGGAGGACATGTTCTCATAAATTTAACGTAAAATGATGACCCACTTCCGGACCAGGTATTGTTTTAAAGACATGTCCTTAAAAACGCTATCTGGTCCGAAAGTAGGTGACTATTATACATTATTCGCTAAAGTTTTCACCAAAATATTTTCCTTTTTTAATTTTAAAGAAAATTCTCGGTACTGGTTCGTCTTTTTCCATAGTCTACGTTGACTTTACATTGGAAACTGATCCCCCTCCTAAAATGTAAAATATTTTTTTTTAAATTCCAAAACCCCCGGAATTCTCTAGCAGCCTGACAGGTAAGTGTACACCGAAAAAATAAATGGTCAGTAAAAAGTTGTGAAAAACGGACTATGGAAAAAGACGAAACAGTACCAAATTCTCCGACATCTATGGTATTCCTTTTTATTATAATTTACGAAAAACTGAATCGTTCAGTTTCTTAGGACATGGCTATCTGGCTGATATCAGAATGTAGTATCTGTTCCTTGCAGTCATGAGAGGTCATTCTTTTACCCTTTTCTTCGGGAGAATGTGTTATTGCCAGTTGTTTGAACCGGTTCGAACTTGGCAAATGTTGCAACCCTCCCACTCCCGTTAAACCGACCATTTGGCACATCCATTCGTGGTGGGAAAGACAAGGATAAATAAAACTGAAGTCTAATGTCGATAGTTAAACAAACAGTGGCAGTAACAGTTCAACTACTGAAATCGTGTAGTTACTGTAAAATTGTGTGCTGCTTTTTATGTTTATAAACAGAATGGTTTCCTGTATTATTCGGACTACTATCCTCATCTGGTTGTTATATTTACAACATTTCGGCCGATGTAACCTCCTATTCTCTTAAGGTGCATCTTTTGAAGAAGGTTGGAAGTGACATCGGTCGAAACGCTGTGAATATAACAACCAAGATTGGAATAGTAATCCGTATTAATACAAATTATAAATGCTTCTAAAAAAATCCGAAACAAAATAATTTTCTCAAATTAAGTATACTGAATCTGAATAATTAATTCGACCGAGCTTCGGAATAGAGGCCGCATCGGGTTTTATGTGTGATTATTAAAAAAGCAAACAGATTATTGTCGATCACTTTTCGAAACGATTATCAAAAATAAAATTATTTCTTTTTATATATCGAGTGGCGGAGGGAGGGTAATTTCTTCATTATAAAAATGTGCAATTAAAACCCGTCATGTCTACCGTCTTTACGTAGCAATAAGGCAATTCGGTTAACAACACTGATGATGAAATGCAATTGAATTCCCTATGGAAATGGATACTTTATCGTCGTCGATAAAGGGGTCCATTTCAGGGCCGGCGGGACAGTTATGAAAGTGGGGGGGGGGGCTTCTCCTAAAAAGTGGGGGAGGCCCGGTTAAACACATGCATATCAACTTAATTATTGATGACCGTAAAGTGGGGCGGAGTAGTCAAAAAGTTGGGGGGGGGGCTTCTGCTCCCCCCCCCCCCGGTGCCGCCGTCAATGCATTTCCATCTTAAAACGAACGTAGAATAACAAAATGTATGGTGATTTTCCTTCTCAATAATCCTGTCGTTTCCGTATTCAATTCTGAACCTCCGCCAAATTTCCCACATTATCAACTTTCTTTCATAGGTTAAGTAGTTTATTAATTTACCAGGGTTGTCGCTGCCGTAAAAAAATGACGCCATATTTATTTCATTGGTTCCCAACTTCACCTACAAATTTTGGTAATTTCATAGTTTACATGTGTTTATTGACGTTCAAACCATTTTTGTTATTGTTTTAAATAAAATCATGATTTATGCATTTGTTGTCACGTATTGTTTTTATTTTAAATTATCCGAAAAACTTAATACCATTAACCGGCATGTATTTTCCATGCATTATTTATCGTATTCTTATTAATTTCGAATCTATTCATTAATTTTTATATATTGTTTAAAAATCGATTTTTTTTTTGTAATAAAAACAATACGGAACAACAAATACATAAATCGTAAAAAAAAGTTTTTTCGAACTAATTCACACCGTAACTAACATTTGAACTAGTAAATTATCCAACTTTTATAATTCAAGTCACTTGGAAAAAGCGGTTTTCTTATTTACAAACAATATTAATACTTCCTGTTAACTGCTGCTATGTTTACGTTCGTTTAAATATATACTGAATTACCTCCCTTAGTGTTACATAGAAATAGCAAGTTTATAAATTAACACGGTCAACGAATATTGTTTTAAGTTAATTATAGTTTTTCTTTGAGGGACTACTTCAATTGGAGCATCGATGAAAAAGACAGCATTGTTTTGAAATCTAAATTGTTTTTTTGTTGTGTAATTCAATATAATCTCTCGAAAAATTAGTTTCGTTGCACAATTGGTTCAACTTCATCGCCCACAGTTTCAAAATTTAGCAATATATATATATATATATATAATTACATACAATGTTTGTATAAATGAAAATTTATACTAAAGAACAGCTGTACTTTTTATAAACACTGGAGTTTCAACGGATTTACATCTACAGAAACTTATATAATACGTGTACTAATATATATATATATATATATATATATATATATATATATATATATATATATATATACATATATATTATCATAAATTTAGGAAGCCTTTATCAATAACGAGCTATACTGACACAGCGTTACCCAGGGATCTTTGCTTTCATTTTTGTTTCGCCTTTTTACATTTTTTAAATCGCATAAATACTTTCTAGTGTGTGTGTTTTTTTTTTCACACCTAATTTAAGAGCGAAGGTTGCTAAATGAGAAAGCAGGTTCATAGAGAAGGAGGTTCTGGCTACGTAGTGTCAACCTTGCGTGTGAGCGAAGGGTATTGATTTACTCCTCTCCAGGAGTTAGGCACAAGGCCAGTTTTTATCTTACTCCCACAAGTAAGATGTGACCCAAAGTCGGGTCGGGAAAGTGGGGTTTAAAAATTGCCTGAGCAGCCCCATCGGCATTCCCCGGTAGGGGCACCTCAGGCAGTAAGCAATAAACTTACTCCTCCCCAAAGAGGGGAGGCGAAGCCTGGGAGGGTGGACCTAGAACTGCACAGGACAGACCCATAGATCGGCGTAAATCAAGCCCCGAAGGCCAAGACAATACCAGTCTATGGGGTGCAATATCCATCGGAGCAGATACTACACTTTGATCTTAGCCAAAAGGCCAAGAACACTGCGAAGGGTAGACGAGAATGAATATGTATAAAATTGCAGTTAAGATGTTATTGTATTTATGGAAACGTATCCATTGTATTTATGGATAACGTAAAGTTCACAAGAACTTTACTAACAGCGATTAAATATAAGATACAAATGTTACAAAATAATTGAAACTTTTTCTTTTTTAAATCTCTCGGAAAATCGTCAGTTTTCTGGGATTTATGAAGATTGTGCAGGTTGGTACGACAGTCTGCCCATGAAATGTAAACCTGCGTTTTTCTAATTAATATTCGTTTATTCAAATAGTATGCAGTGATCCAAATTAAAGGCAGCACTTTTTGTGGTACTTCTATCGAACATGACTCAGTTTCCGTGAGCTTCGCGTCGGCAACGTTCGGGCATGCTACGTAAACACACGAGAGATGCCGAGCGATTAGCCAATCTGCTGTCAGCTACGAGACGACAATTTTCTAACCAGTATTGAAATTGATGAAAGCCAGTGCATGTTCATTTTCATGTTAACCCCCCCCCCCCAAAAAAAAATGAATTACTAAGAGCTGTGTAGTAGTGTCGAATCTCCCGAAGGAGTCATTTGTTTCTGCCAGGATAGAAATATGTTGGCAAAAAAGAAAAAAAAAAACATGTCAGAAATGTTATTACATGTGCCGGTTGATAGAAAGAAAATAAATAACGGACAAGTATTCATGGAGGTGTACAAACACTAAATGTCGAGCTTGGAATTTCGTTAGAAGTGGCACATTTTTTTCTTTTGTTATTTGCTATTTTTCTTGAAAATAAAACTAAAAAAAAAAAAAAAATTTTAATACGACGCAGCAAGGTATCGAAATTATCGGCTGCCACTATTCGCCTCGTCATCTCTCGTGTTTTTACGTAACATTCCCAAACGCTGCCGACGCGAACTTCACGTAACCTGGTTCATGTTCGATAGGTTTCACAGGGTACCTTTTTGTATACGCCACTATCCATCAGGATTTGTCTCGCGTGATTCAAATAAAGCAATCAAATTTTAATAATGAAGACGATTCTCTATTTTTAAATGATTCCGATTGATTGGTTTATTTGAGTCACGTTAGACAAGTCCTGGCGTATACAAAAAGTGCTGGCCCAAAATTAACGGTAGGAAAACGAACCCTAACTCTAAAACAGCCATGACGCCGCATCATTTTGTCCCACTACTTGTCAATGAAAGTGAATAAATTGAATCAACCTCCAGAAAACTTCACTTAAAACTGATTATCACTTAGCACTTTATCCGTTACGCCACGGAGTTTGTTACTGTTAAACTAGAGTATTTTTACACAAAGAAAAGTGTAAACGGAATTTAACGAATTTGATTGAAAAGTCAATAATTAAAGAATAAAAAAATTATTGAAAAGAAAATGGTCGAGAAAGGTAAAAAAAATTGTTAATATCCAAATTAGGTACTTATCCAAAATTACTGAGACATTGAAAAAAACTAAGAAATATCTTATGTACGTACCAAAAATCACGCAAATTAATCAAATAGTTTTTATTTTATAAAAGAAAATCAAATTTTATCGATAAACGAATAAGGTTGAAATATCGGCGCTATAAACTTTCAAGCTGAATGATTTCAACGGATCGAAACGCGCAAATACTGAAATGAAATTTTAACAAGGTTTCACAGGCTGTTGCATCTCCGGGGAGGAATGGTAAATTTGTGTCGGGAAAATAAACTGATAGCGGGGGGGGGGGGGGGTATATGTCTGATCGCTAAGCGAACCGAACTCAGCGATAAGTACTCTTGGCGATTCACTAACGCCAAAGACAGAAGTTGGATTTCACTAAGGTTCGTTTGGACATATCGGACAAATAATTAAGCTATGTGGTTCCAAGACATAGCAACCACGAAAACGGCACCGAACGAATGTCGGATCGGATCAGCGAGAACGATTAGATTGGAAGAATTTCCTGTGTGACGTGTGCCATCAACATTTCGAATCCGCGAAAAATCGAAGGCCCAGGGCATACACGGTGGAGATTGATGAATCGCTGTTCAACCGTCGGAAAAAAAGAAAAAAACAACGCTGGACGATTTCTCCACGGGCTCTGGGTGTTCGGCGGATACGATCCCGCAGAGAAAGAGGGTTTCCTTATAACAGTCTCAGACAGAAACGCCGAAACCCTTCTTTCCAATTATAAAGAGTTATGTGTTGCCAAGGACCCCAATAGTGTCCGACTGTTGGAGAGCGTATACTAAAGTATAAGGGTTCGTACATCTCACTGTGAACCACGGTAAGAATTTCGTAGATCCCAAAACAAAAGTTACTACGAACCACGTAAAGCGAGTGTGGAAGGAGGCAAAAAAAGAATGCGGGGCAAGCAGAGATCTGGTCGAATTTATGTGGAGGCAATAATTCGAAAACACCTCTTCGCCTCCCCATATTGTCGCAGATAAGTTGAACAGTACCGTGGCCATCGTAATATTTAGTTTACTATTATGACGGCCACGACAGTACCCGGTTCAAATGCTTCCTCCCACTTCCTATACCCCTTCTTCTTCTTCGACGTCTGCAAACGAGCCTATTTTTTGTGATACCTTTTCGGGGAAAAAAAAAACCTAACCCCTAACGAAAGCAACAATAAGAATAAGTAAAAAACAAAAAAATAATAATTTTCGTTAAAAAAACAAACACTTGATAACTTTTTAATTTAAACACTTATTTGAATATTTATTTCATACAAATTTTTTTGCTGTAATTTTTTGCTTCCCCCCTCCCCCCTTGTAAATCAAGCCCCGTTTTTTTCTTTTTTGGACGCAGGTAAGTCAACGTTTAACGTAAACACCGGAAGGTACCGACGCCGAGGCACTTTTAGCATGGGTCCTAATGTAAAAAAGCACCAATGTTTTTAATCTTTAAAATTTTTGTTTTTTCAATGTTAGTTTTTTTTTACATGTTTTTCATGTTTTTCAAAATTTCAATTAGTCCTTTGGGAGATTCAACGAGCTGCCAGATTATAGAAATTCATTTTTTTTGTTATTGAACGCGATTAATTTCTTTCCAAAAGTTATCGGCTGCTTGTTGTAGTCCGATTGTCTATGCCTGCTGCAACCTGATTGGTTAATAGTTTCGTCAACTCCCAGGCTCTTCCGAACGTTGACGACGCGACCCGAAGTCACAGATACATGGTGCGTCATTTATAAGAGTACCAAAACATTTGCTTAACAAATCTAACAAAATCATCTTTTGAAACTTTCCGATGCACAAACAAAAAACATTTTGGTTCTAACTGAACAGGTGACACCAGGTTTGTTTTGAACAAACAAAAACTCTAAAATAAGTTAAAACACAAATAAAGTTATCCAGGTTAGCAGAAGAGTAACTTATCTTGCCTTTCATCGCATTTATTTGTTGTCTATTTGGTTGTTTTACCCCTTTTTATTTCTCTTAGCTTTCGTTATAAATGCCCAAAGATTTTTAAAAATTTGTATCAGATATTTTAAAGTGAGAGATCACCTTCCTATATAAATTTAAGGTAAAATAATCAGCCACTTTATGCCCATCACCAATGTCGTGGGCCGACTTGATTTTGTTTTTGATGTTTAAAAAGAAAAGAAAAAGTTATTACAACATATAGATCACAATTATGGGGTGGGGTTGTAAAAATATTTCATAGATAATAATTGTCTTAGACATTGTTGTAATTGAAACATCTTAATTTCAACCGAAACGACATTCTAAATGAAATGTTGCGCCAGTTATTTTGAAGGAAACAAAATTCACGATCAAACTACGAAACGCCATCTCATCCTCGAAGCTCCATCAAATTTCGAAGAAAACGTGAAAATAATCCGCTAATTCCTATTTCAGTCACCTAAAATAATTTGTTGGGAAGCAATACTAAAAAAGTAAAAACCATTTAAAATTATTATTCGCTTTGTTTTTGTTTTTTTTTGGGGGGGGGGGTAACATTTCGCCGAATCGGATTATTATGAACGGCAAGATGACTTAAAAAAAATAATAGTAATAAAAGTGAAATTGAATGGGGTCTTTTTGGGAACTATCGGATGGGCTTTTAAAAAAAATGTGTTCTGTATATTGATATTTTACTGACAGTGTGAATTTTAATACATTATTTTTTTTTAAAGTTGAATTAAGATAGTTAAAAAGGGAGATGGTGAAAAGGGGGCATATATCCCTTTTAAAAGAAGCTCGTTTTAAAAGTAGGTTGAATCACCTCGTTCGTCGCCGTTCGTGATGAATCACTCACCAAAAAAAAAAAAAAAATCCTGTTTTTAAATCTCTTCATTTGTGTTGCATCACTATTATAAAAAAGCAAGTCCGACCAGATAATGTGTTGTAAATTACGAATTAGCGTGATTTATCAAATTTATCTAAAATAGTTAATAAAAGAAGAATGGGTGGGGATCCATATCGGCCCGAATGTTTCTGATTGTATTAAAATGAAAAGAGACCTTAAGGATTTATTAATATACTTATGACGATTGGAAATCCTGTGAAACTACACTAAAATGTTACGCTCGATATCATCTACCACCAGCTGTGACGCCGTATCACGATTCTTCAGTGTGGCTAACCGTGACGAGTGTTTCAAGCTGAGATTCGAAACCCGAAAAAAAAAAAATTTGTATTATTCAAGCTACTGTTTTCATATTGGATGTTATTCTCACAACGTTTCGGCCGATGTAACGGAACTCTTTATTTAATCTACGGGGTGTAGCTTGCTTTTGTTCCGTCAGCCATGACCGGATAGAACTGTCTTAAGTAATTCATAATTGTATTCTGAGTATCGCCTATACTGAGGATTGAACCTCCAATCTTCAGAAGACTTTCATTAGAACTGATTATACCACGAACAAGCTATCTCAGTGGATTACAGATTCCCGAGTTCGACTAGACTCACCTGAAGAGGATCGGTTGTTACATCGGCTGAAACGTTGTGAGAATAACATCCAAGATGAGAACAGTAGTGCGAATAAACCAAATAATTCAAATTATCAATCCTTATCTAAAAAAAATTCTGGAAAAAAAAAAAATATCATAAACATTATTTATTGTGATTACCTGTTTCGTAGCTTTTATGCCATATCAAAGCGATCCTTACCGCCTTGTGCCATATACAATCTTCGGTACGCACCATGTTTCCGTGACTTCGCGTCGCCAACGTTCGGGTAGGTTATGGAAGCGCCCGAGAGTTAACGAAGCGAAAACTGGCAAACGCTAAATTACGACTAAGAAAAGCAAACTAAAATACATATGTATAGCAAATGTGTTTAAATAAAATGTTTTTTTTTTTTGTTTGTGCACCGGAAAGTTTCAAATTATATTTCTGTTTGATTTGTTAAGCAAATGTATTTCAAAATTTCAATTAGTCCTTCGGGAGATTCAACGAGCTGACAGATTATAGAAATTCATTTTTGTTATTGAACGCGATTAATTTCTTCAAAAAGTTATCGTCTGCTTGCTGTAGTCTGATTATCTAATGCCTGCTGCAACCTGGTTGGTTAATAGCTTCGTCAACTCTCGGGCGCTTCCGAGACCTGCCCGAACGTTAACGACGCGAAGTCACGGAAACATGATGCGTCATCTATAAGAGTACCCAATCTTCTTAGCGGAATAAATATTAAGAGAGGAGACAAATAAGCGAGACAAAAATGTAAGTCAAGACTCCCGGGCAACGTCGGGTCGGTACATAAAAAAAGATTTATGACGACTGACTTTTAATTAAAAATGTCTCCGTTATTCATTGGCACTTTCTTCGCAGATTATTTTATGTACTGCGAATTAGTTTGGCGTTGTTATGGATTCAAAACGTTTTAATGAAAGACTAAAAATATATGAAAGGCTGAAAATAAAACATTAAAGTTCAGGATCGTTTGAATAATACTTGAAAGAAAGCAGTAAATGTTTTACGAATAAATTGGTTTCCATGGTAATAAAGAGGGTACTGTTAAAAAAGAATCCTTTTCTTTTCTTTTTTCCTGATAAAAATCCAGTAGTTGCAGCGGTTGTTGGCAATTCATTCCATCTTTGTTGCAGTTATATATATATATATATATATATATATATATATATAGCAGGAAGACCTGATAAGGAGCACTATGTCGGTTTCACTATGTTCATAACACCATATTTTTCTTTTTACCCCCCCCCCCCCCCCAATATAGTCGGAAGAGGCTGACATTTTTGGTAAACTCTCTGAATTAGTGTCTTATACATTGTTTAAATTTCATTAAAATCGGATATACCTATCTAAAGCTTTAGGAGAGTTCTTAGGAACCACTTCCATTGCCTGCCCCAGAGAATTGTATGCAGATAATATAAATTTCATGAAAATTTGAGATTTTAAAGGAGCCCCCCCCCCCCCCCCCCCCCCATAGCTCTATTAAGAGAGGTCTTACACACACTGGTTCGCCGGCTTGCTACCGCTTCACAAAGTTCGCTACTTAGAATACTTGAAGCAAAAAATTTTGAATAAACACTGTCTTGTAAACAGGAAACAAAAACTTTCACATTTATTCATATAGATAAACAATTAAACATTAACATTTTGGGAATTTTGATGCAAATTCATTTATCTTTTCAATATGACCGTTAAGAAAGAAAAAAAACAACTTGCTTGATCGATGGTGTGTGTGTTGTGGTTTAACTTAAAAATAGAACGTAACTTGTTGAAAATTAGGTTAGTTCTTGCTAAAGAAAAGTCCGGAAAGGAATATTTGAACACTTGCAAAATATTTATTTACCAAATAAAACATTAAACAGAAATACTTGTTATATTAAGATCAAAACAATCATTTAATTAAAAAATAGCAACAAATAATTAAACTGCCCTTTCCTAAAGCAATATGCAAATTAGTAAACTTTACGACTGTAAGTACACTGTGTGTGTGTGTGTACTGTGTATATATATATATATATATGATGTTGCCATTGTGTAAACTTGGGTTAACTTGGAATAGAGCGTTTTGACTTCGCCGTTAGTACGAGAAATGGGCTTAACTTTCGCATTTTTTCATTTAGTCTTTTTTTTCTTTCGCATAAATACTTTCTAGTTTTTTTTTAGTTTTCTCTTAAATTTATGAATAAAATATTTACTATATTCACGATATTGATCAAATGTCACTGGTAATATATACATAATGTGTTTTTATGTAATTGTTTTTATTGTATTGGTGATTGCAGCGTTCGTTGTTTTTTTTTTTGTTGCCCATAACTTTATATAACGCAGTTTTCGTTAATATATATATTTTTATTAATTTTATACGTACATAATCCATGTAATTTTATGTATGTATAAAATGAATAAAAAATATATTAGGTATGATCAAAAACACGCACCTGCTCTAATTCAGTTTAATAAGGTGAAAATGTAATCTAATCTTTCAAAAATAGACTAATTATTGTATTTCGATAATCTTTTCGGTATTATAAGCGTTAAGAGATGATCTTTCTTTAAAACAATTGCTAACTCGAAATTTTGAAGGCAACCATTTGTTTTGTTGGGGGGGGGGGGGGTTCACCCCCCCCCTCTAACTAATCAATGCTTGCAAAAAAAAAAAAAAATTTTTGATACATGTTTAAATTAATGATTTTAATAGATAATTGCTCGTAGTTTAATATGTTATTTTGTTTTCTGAAAAGAAAAAAAAAAACTAACTTCTAGTCGAATCGACCCCTTACTTTTTGAAATTTAAAAATGGTAACATAACTAAAATATTGCTTGTTGAGAAAAGTTTTTTGCGTTAAATGTTCGCTTAATTTATTACGGATACGATTGTAAAAACAATATTAAAAATATATTTGTTTTATTATTCTAACAAATCTTTGCATAATTGACAACTCAATGTTTTAGTATCGAAACTTGAGTTCAACTGTGAGCTTCAGACTTTAAAAAAGGCAACTTGATAAATAAAATGGCTGAAGTTGTTACAAAATTCAGATTTCAGAAAATTTCGTTTTTCATTTTAAAATTTCGGTTCATAACTCTATTGTTGTATCACTTCTTCGCATTCGTAGAACGGATCTGATATTGTATGTAAAACCATACAATATCAGATACAAAAATAGTTATCGTTAAGTGAGTTAATCACGAACGGCAATAATTTTGATGATTATGAACTTCCATAGTTCTGGAAAAAAAAAGGGACGTGGCAATGGCTGCCGAGCAGACGAAATTGGATCATCCCTAATATATATATTAACGAAAAATACGTCCTATAAAGTTAAGGGCGACTAATAATGCAATTTTCTGCATCTTAATCACTTAGGAAGTGAAACAATCGAAATAGTAGTATGCAATCACCAATAAAAACAATGACATAAAAATGCATTAAATATTTAGGTGATAAAAATCGTACAGATTACTAGGCAAGGTGTCGTAGTCCAATGGTAAAACATAAATATCGAAGGTTCGATTCTTGTCTAAGCTAGCCATACTGTGAACCAGAAACACGTGTTCATGGATTATTTGCAATAGCAGCATAGTTCTTTTTTCTTTATATTTTTCCACTTCCTAAGCTGTAAAGCAATTGCATCAAGTCACCCTTTTTGTTTTTTGATAGAACGTGTAATTATTTTTTTATGTTACATATATGTTTATTAATTTGTACGTACATATAAAAGGAATCAATGGACACATGTTTCTGGCGATCAGCCATCATCAGCATGGCTACCCTGGTCAAGGATCGAACCTACGATATTACCGTTTGCAGTCTGGCGTTTACCACTAGACCACAAACACCTTGTTGAAATGTTTGATTTTTTTTTATCGTCATAATGTTACATAGTTTTTTTTGTTATTTTTACTGGCGATGGAAGTATAGCTTTTTCTCTTGGTATTTTCCACTTCCTAAGTGGCAAAGAATATATATATATATATAATCCTATTTAAAATAATGTGCCCCCCCCCCAAAAAAAAAAGAAATCGGCATCGTTAAAACAAAACACAGAAAATATTTATTTACCTCCCCTTCATGGGGCTAAACACAAGATTAGGTGACGTTTTGAAAAGCCAGCGCATTCAAGTGCACTCTGGCCTACAAAAAAATAATGCACGAGCAGCCCCACCCTAAATCCCGCTGGTGGGCGCCTTAAGTGATTAGCAATAAACTAACCCCTTCTCAAGGAGAGAAGGTAAAGCCTTGGATAGTGGACTTCCTAGAACTGCACAGAACTATACCTCAGCCTAACAGTAACCAGGCCACTGTCGGACTGATTGTCGATGACGTATCCCCGACTGGTATGAACAACATCACCTCAAGCTGTGCAAGAAAAGTATTTAAAGACATCCGAACGATTTTGTTGCAAAACCGATTTCTTTTAAATGAATGAAACTAGCTACCGAAACAGTAGCAGAAACTCGCTATGAAGCGAGTGGACAACAGAAGATATTGTTGTTTGGAAGAAACAGCTTACCTTGTGGGCTTGTATATATATTTTCCTCGGCTGTTTTACTTGTGGAATATTCCATTTCGGCCTCCAAACTATGTCAGGTCATCAGGAGAGAATACGCACCGTTTTGAAGGTTTCCTCTCAACGGCTTTTTCGCGTATCGCCCCCTCCCCCCACTCACTGATTTGAGGCCCCATAATCTGAATCGCATTTCAATCTAATGAAGTGTTCAATGAAATTTAAAAAAAAAAAAGCTGTCTGTTCAACGGCTTGACATCTTGCGTGTCGTTTGATGATTCAGCGTCTCATCCGTTGTATAACGTCTGAGCGTCTCACGTCTTTGTTGCATGAAAACGTTCTCTTGTATCGAAGAGAGAAAAAGAATTACAAAATAAAATAAATAGCTGAATAAATAAATAAAATTTCTAACATTAACTATCGAGAAATGATTCAAGAGAAATAAATTATAATCCAAATTGTTCAATGGAGATATTTTATTAAAAAAATTTAAATAAATAAATTAAAAATGTTTTCCTCTCACAGAGATAATTATACAGTGGACAGAGCCACATCGCACATTGTTCGGTTATCTCTGAGGCGTTTGCTGACTGCAACTCTTTTTCGGCCTTTAATTCCAAGCTGGCCGAGGAGTTGATACAGAGAGACCGCAAGGAACTCTCTCTTTTGGTCTTCGTATTACTCTATCTTATATTGGTGTTGGTTTTCTACCCGGCTCTCATAAGGTACTCTCAGTTCAACCAAGATGAGTCTTTTGCTTGTTCTTGACCATAGAACAATGTCTGGCCGTTGCCCCTTTTCACTAATGATCTTGGGGTAATTATTGTGCCAGCCAGGGAGATCTGCGGCTACCATCCAGTCCAAGAATATTTTGGCCGGGTGCTAATAATTGGCCTGCTGTACGCTTAGACCCGAACCATGTGTAAAAAAACTTTGGACTGATGTTAGCTGCTTCGGGTTTCATATGATTGCTAATTGTTGTTGTCAGTTCATCTAGTACCCAGTTGTGCCACCACGTATATCGGCCATTAGCAAGGGCCACTCTGCATGAACTAAGGACATGGTCCATTGTTTGGGGCTTTTCCTTACATAAAGGACAGGTTGAATCGTCCTCTTTCCTCCATTTGACAAGGTTGGTCATTAGCGGAAGCATGTCGTAAGTTGAGCGTATTATGAAGCTCAACTTTATCGGCGCCATATGCCAAATGTCATTCCATGTACGTGATCTTTGGATAGCTTCTTCCCAGTTCGTCCATTGTCCCTGCTGTGACTGTTGGACTTCTTTTACGAGCCTTTTGATTTCCTCTTTACTCCTTATTTCCTGAATGACCAGGTCGCAGCGATCTTTGACTGAAGCCGTGGACCATCTTTGGATGCTGGTCATTCCCAGCCCAAATCTTCCTGTCCGAGTGAGTTTGATGACTTCCTTGAGACATGGGTTCTCTTTAGCCTCATTTATAGCGTCTCTAACTTTCCTCTTCCTTATTGTCTGAAGAGAGGGTTGTACTGCCTTTACCACCGTGTCCTTGGAATTGTTCAGCATCATCTGGAAACTGACTTTCTCAGCTTTAAATTCCTCTGCAATAGACTTGAGCGGTAATTTTAGTTTGACTTGTTTGCTAAATAATGCTACATTTGACAATCCTGAAGGCAAACCCAACCATTTTCTCGTATATCTACTGATCTTTGCTTCTATTGCCTCAACTGTGCTCAAAGTGATTTCATATACGAGAAGAGGCCATAACAGAATTGGGGTGAGCCTGTGTTGAAGCCACCATACCTTGTATTTACCTTGTAGTGGACAGCGCCCGATCGTTTTTAGACTTTCAACTGTTCTTCTTATTGTCACTTTAACCTACTTGGTGTCTTTCAAGGTCTCATTGTACCATCTTCTGAGATGGTAGGGATTTTCTGACCACCCACTGCAAAGCAGATATCCCGGTGTACCTTCCCCTTTCTGAGAGAGAGACTTCTGGGCTTGAAGGTCATTCTCGATCAGATCATCCATTATATTGAGTAACTTGCGCATCTCAGCTGCTTTTGATGTGAGGATCGTAGTATCGTCCATAAAAGCCTTCAGTGGTGAGAGTTGGCACTCCCCCTCCCCTAAGGTAGTAGAGTTTGCATTGCTTTCTGCTGCTTTGAGAATTTATCTGCATCACTAAAACGATAAGTATAGGTGACACTGTACATCCCATTGCTATTCCCACCTCGAGTCTCATCCAGTTTGTTGTATAGTCGTTTGTGGTAAACCGCATATGAAACCCATCGAAATATGTTGCAAGCATCGTTCATATTTCCTCTGGGATGTGGTATATTTGAAGGGATAGTTGAATTATCTGATGAGGCACAGCCCATATGCATCAGCCAAATCGAGCCATATAACATCCAAATCAGTTTTGTTAACTCTCTCGCTCTTTGGATCGCCCCCCCCCCCCCCCATATTATGCTTCCATGTTCCGGGGCAACCTGCTATTCCAGGGACATCATCTTTTTACACGAAAGTTGAGAGTAGGTATTTTACTGCAAAAAATATTTTCCCTTCCACATTAAGGAGTGAAATTAACCGAAATTTATTTATGGCACTGGTTTTTCCATGCCAACCTCAACTTCGTATGTAGTCATCTAACCACTTTAGGGCATCTTTTGTAGAGTAAGAAAGGTATTCCGTTCGGGCCCGGTGCAGATTTATTTCTGGCTTTGTTGACAACACATCTTACTACTTTTTGCGTTATTGTATTCATGTTGAACTTCGTATTAGGAATATCTGGCCATATCGGCTTACCATTTTGTTTCAGTGGGATGTGCCGTTGGTGGTCAGAGTATGTATGTTTTAAGTGCGTTTCTAAAACGTCTTGTTCCGTTTTTAGTACTAAGTGTAGTATCTGTTCCGATGGATACTGCACCCCATAGAATGGTATTGTCTTGGTCTTTGAGGCTTGATTTACGCCGGTCTATGGGTCTGTCCTGTGCAGTTCTAGGAGGTCCACCCTCCCAGGCTTCGCCTCCCCTCTTTGGTGAGGAGTAAGTTTATTGCTTACTGCCCCTACCGGGGAATGCCGACAGGGCTGCCCAAGCAATTTTTAAACCCCACTTTCCCGACCCGACCTTGGGTCACATCTTACTTGTGGGAGTAAGATAAAAACTGGCCTTGTGCCTAACTCCTGGAGAGGAGTAAATCAATACTCCTGATTTCGGCTGGTCGAGAAGACTCTTTGCGTATTTATATGGTTCTTGAACGAATCGTTTACACTCTCTTCTTCATCTCAGTCGTTTTTTCCTGGCGCGTTCTGTCCTACTGAGAGCGCTGTGCTTGTCTTTGAGATCTTTCCAGATCTTTAGTAAACTTTTCTTCTGGTCGGAAGTTGAGATGCGAAGCTGTCTTTTCAAATGTTTCTTTTTATTTCTTAAGTTTTCCATCTCCCTCTGTTGTCTGTTTTTCTTGACTGCTGGTTTAGTAGATTTCCCTTTTTCACCATACAATGCCGGTATATAACATGACCACATTTTCCCAACCGTTGATCATATTTTTTTATCTAATTATTTATGTAGTGCATTGCTTATTGTATGGTCAGGCATGCACCATTCCTCCGAACTGCTGACTGGTCGGAATTTTATTCTGGGAAGTTTCCTCTCACTCTCTGGCGCAACTGCATGGATATCCTCGGCACTGTGGGTTGCGTCCTGGCCTTGGTTTTCCGACGTCTTATCGGGTGCTTCCGTAACCTGTCCAAACGTTGACGACGCGAAGTCACGGAAACATGGGGCGTCGTCTATAAGAGTACCCTTATTTCATTGGATTATCTTTGAAAATGTAAATATTTTCTTACAAAAAAAAAACAAAAAACGAAGAGAAAGGGCTAGGGTAAGACAATGTGCGAAACAAAAATTTAAGTACCCCCACCCGTACAGTTTAAATTGAAATTCTATCTTTTTTCTTTATTACTTTTATTATTTTAATATTTTTATCAATATTTTAGAAAAGAAAAAAAAAGCGTCCATTTTTTCCTCACTGTTTTTGTTATACTAATTTCGTTAGTTTCTTGTTTTTATTTGTATTTTTGGCGGCAATTTGGGAGCTTTAGGGACCATTACTCCTCCCCACCACTACCACAATCGTTCTGTAAAAACTGGCCCTAGTGACCTTAGAATTAGCAAATACAACTAATATAAGTCTTTGTGATCTGCGCCAACCAGACACTATCCGGCGATGACAGATCGTATTCAGAATTCTGTATCCTGAATTCGGTACTTTCACACATTAGAATCCACGCTAACTTTGACCCTAAATCTAACCCTAATCCCCACCCTAACCCTGACAACGGGGTCAAAGTTAGCGTGGGACCTAATCTGTAAAAACACCCTAAATACCCCCCCCCCCCCCAAAAAAAATAATAATACCCGGGTCGTTATAAAAATGGAAAATAAGGAACCATTTCCTCTCTCATCCTAATGTTTTTATCACGTGACATACGCAGATTCATTTCTTTTATTGTTGTTTTTTGTTTGTTTTTTAAGCTGAGAGTACCCCTTAAGTTGTGTGTAGTCCTAAGTGATTCTTTTAAAGTTTATCATTCAATAATATTTAAAACAAAACTTTGTTACCTTTTTTAAATTGATTTAACTTCGCATTTCTATCACGCTTTGCTATTATTTGTCCTCTTTTCGTTGAAAATTAAACAATACTAAAAAAGAAAAACATGACCTTTCGCATGCGCCTCTGTCATATCAAAGAACTGAAGTCGGCTTAACCGCATTAGCTGTTTTCTGCCAATTTAGCTATTCAGTTTGTTAGTGGTGGCGAAGGGGGGTCAACTTTTATACTTAACCTTTTTGGCTTTCTTCCGACAGCTTGTCTTATGTTTTTTGTTTTTACTTTATTTTACTCGTTTTTAATGTAGGGGTAGCCAATGTTAGATATATATATATATATATATATATATATATATATATATATATATATATATATCTCACCTCGCTATCTCAGCATTCGGGATAAAAACAAAGGTTCTGCTGTTTCTTAGATCATTGCCGGTCGCCTGAGATGTCCCTACCCACGAATGCCGACTTGTCCTATCCTATTGTAACCTTCTAAAGTGCCCTCTCGGAAGAGCTGAGCCCTATCATTAAACTGAATCATTTTAACTTTGCTGTATTGGGAAGCGAATACTCCCCCCCCCCCCCTAAAATACTAGCAGTGTCTACTCGGCGTTGCCCAGGAGACATTTTACTTTAATTTCCTTTTCACTTTAACTTATTTTTTAATTTATTAATTTTTTAAATAGTATTTTAAAATGAAATTTAATTATTTCTGTATTGTTTGGTCGTTAAATTATTGATTGAAGCAAATCGTTATAAAACTATTAGACGACCCGTGACCCGATGGGTCAGAGAGAAGAGAGGAAGGAGCAACAAAAACAACAGCAAAAAGCTTTACTATAACTACATACAATTAACCACAGGGCCATGGTGTGTGTGGGGGGGGGTATAAAAAAGACCTATATTAACTTTAAAATAGGTTAGGTCTGTAGCGCCATGCTTACGTGACAAATAGGCTTTTCTTATTTTTGTTAAAGAGTTGCTCCAAAAAGTACCATTTTATAGGCGTATAACGAAACATTAATAAGAATTTCAGTTAATCCAAGCTGAAATCTAAATGTTGGTTCAGGAAATGAGAAATCGTGCATGCGCGTGCGCGCACACATCTTCCCCTTCCCCACTCTCTCTCTCTCTCCCCTTCTCCACTCTCTCCCCTTCTCCACTCTCTCTCTCTCTCCCCCACTCTCTCACTCCCCTCCCCCACTCTCTCTCAGTCCCCCCCCCACTCTCTCACCCCACTCTCTCACCCCACTCTCTCTCCCCTCCTCCCACTCTCTCCCCCCTCCTCCCACTCTCTCTCCCCTCAAAAGAAAAGACGCACTCGTCGTCGCACATCTGCCCCTTCTCTGGTTTCCAATCGAGTCTTATGATTGGCGCATGTTTCACGGGACGAATAAGACGTTATTGTTTCTTTTTATTGTGACGTTGTTCTTTTGTTTCCTACTCCTTTCAATTTGTTTACCTTCGTTTGTTAAATAAATTAGATAGTTTAGGTTTAGTCGACGAGTTTTCAATTTGATAACGCACCGATTTATTTGATGCGCATGTCATTAGAATTTTTAAAATTACATTTTTTTTTTTTTTATAAAAATAATCAAACAAGAAAAGGCGAATTTATTCATAACGTGATTGAGTTTAGTTCACTTGTTTTCTGTTTTTATCGTTAAAAAAACTGGTCGTTAATGAAAATTATGGAAATAATATTCCAACGTGATGAATAAGGAAAAAACAAAATTATTTATATATTTATCAACGTTTCGTCTTTAGTAGTTCAAGACTTTCTCAAAATGAAAAATAAATCTTCAAATCAATCATCTTGAGGAAGTCTTGAAATAAAGACGTGAAACGTTGATGAATATAGGAATAATTTTGGGGGTTTCTTTTCATTTTTCATTTTTCATATAACTTATTGTCTTTGTGAAACAAAATACTCCCCCCCTCCTGAATAATACATGATTTCTCTTGTATTTGGGGTGAGGGGAACGAACACACACACACACACACACACACACACACACACACACACACACACACACACACACACACACACACACACACACACACACAAAGGGTAAGACTGCATAACACTGCCCCTGGCTGTACGCATGCGCCAACAAACGGAAAAGCTAATAGAATTCCTCATCAATGGGAGTATATTTGTGATTAGAAAAGAACACAAATATGTTTTTATTGCATTTGTAAATAAAATCAACAATTTTTAGCCAGTTTAAATTTAGGTGTTTTGTTTTTTAATTTTTGCGCTTCCGTTTGTTGGCGCATGCGCACAGCCATGGGGCCCAGTGTTATGCAGTCTTACCGTTATGCGAACTTGGTTACATATGTTACATATAGTAAACATTAGATTTTATTTCCGACAAAATATTTTTTGTCACGCGTTTTTTTTTAAATTTATTTATTTATTCATTTATTTTTTTATTTACTCTATGAGAGGAGGGGGGGGGGTAATACCTTTTTAATAAATCTTTAATTTAGTCCACGTGACTGGAAATAAACAAAACCACAAAGAGAAGACGAGTCGGTTTTATTCTGTTTGTGGTTTTCCTTGTTTATTGTCAGTCCCGTGAACTAAATTAAACGTTTATTTAATGGTATTTAACCACGCAAATTGTGCCGACAACACACAAAAGCAGCTAAATGTAGGTTTTGTATCATTTTAATCATTAGTTTTTTTTTAATCATTTTTAACTTAAACAATATTTTTTAAAATCCAAGTGCGCTAAAAATGTGAATTACTTCTGAAATGGGAAACTGTAAGCCGGAAAGTTTGTAACATATTGGAATATACCACTAGAAACACTTAGTGATGGTTTTAGGGTGCTTTCGTTTCAGTTAATCTCCGTTTTGTATTGTCTCCTCTTAATGTCAAGTCAATTTTCTACCCAATATTAACTCGTTCAGAGCACGCATTTGTGCACAGACATCTTAAACTCTTTCATAGCCGACATTATTTTTTATTCCTATTTATTTATTTTAAACATTGAAGGACCGTGTGAGAGACAAAGCAGGAGCTATTAAATTCCCGTAAGAAAGTATTTTTCACAAAGTTCGGTTTTGTGATGTTGAAATGTTCAAAACATTCTTTAATAAATTATTTTTCAGAACATTCGTTACTGTCTTCTAACCTAACCAGCAACCAATCGGACTTAGGGTTAGTGGTAAAAATATTTAGTTACGGTTTTATTTTTTAGAGTAAAGAAAATAACATAACACTAGTAATAGTCAATATAAAACCCCAAATTAGCCGAAACGAAACTGCTCCAGTCAAGAAAGTTCAAAAGTGCCAGTTTTAGTAAAGTTATTGATAGTTTTTCTAATATGAGATAAATCAGTTTCAAATAGTTCCCTCATTAATTCTTGTCCTGATTTTATCATCCAATCTGATTGATAAAAATCATAACAGTTCTGTTTCAACATGGCCGACATACAAAATTTTACCGAAAAAAAAAAAGAAAAACTAATTTTGAATGATTCAATTTTAAGGAAAATAAACATAAATCAATAACTTTTTTATTATTATTATTAATGCACGACATGTTTTTGTTTTATGTGCGTAAATTTTGCTAGATTTTCATCTAAAAATTAAAAAAAAAAACAAAAACTTTCGAATGGGGTTCATGGAGTAAACCATTTTTTACCACATAGTGTAGGACAGAAAGAATAACCATTTTTTTTTTTGTATTTCAAAAATGCCCGCTATTTCTTTTTATTAATAATTTCAGAACTAGTGTATTAGATTTACTGTAAAGATTAAAATGATTGACTTGTTTACGAAGAAACAAACATGCATTCTGGTAGATTTAATTTCGTAATTTAAAAATTTATTTTGAGTACTTTAAGCGTGTACATTTTTTATTTCAATAAATATTCAATTAATAACAAAAAAAAAGTCTAAGCCACATAGAAACGAGAAACACGATTCATGAAAATGGCTAATTAAAAGTATTTATTTTCTTTACAGATTGTGATGTTGCAGTCATGGAATCCAACAGTGGTGGCAGTTTTCCTAAAATCATGGTCTTTCGGCCAACAATGGAAGAATTCAAAGACTTCAACAAGTACATTGACTATATCGAGTCACAAGGCGCTCATAAAGCTGGATTAGCGAAAGTAAGTTACGTCTACATTTGTAAATAAAAGACAAGAACACAATGATTTACATTATTCAAACTTCTGTTCTCCTCATCTCAAAACTATTTGTCTAATGTAACCTCTGACCTTCCTATCAAACTCGGGAAGTTTTACGAAATTTCAAACGGAACCCTTTACTTCTACTACGGGGATGGTCTGCTCTCTTCGGACATGACCAAGTAAAAGTCTTAAGTAATTCTTAATTATATTCTTAGTATCACCCCTGCTGAGGATTGAACCCTCAACTTCCAGAAGACTATCACTTCGAACTGATTATTACTTAGCACTTTATCCATTGCACCACTGGTCCATGTGAGAATAACATCCAAGATAGGAACAGTAGTCCGAATAATACAAATTATCAATCCTCAGCTCAAGAATTCTGAAACATAAAACCCGATAAGTTGCATATTTTTTTAGTGTTCACAATCTTCTGATACGTCCTCTATAAGATACTCTGTCGCAATAAAAAATTTGAGATTGCGTTGTCATCGGTAAACGTGCATGGAATGGACAAATCTTATTTTAGATGCGTCAAAATATCTCTATAATTATATTTTCATTATATCTAAAAACATTTTTAATGAAGGCACATAAATTTTTGCAAAACATTAAGAATGATACCAAATTTATTTTGGTGACGCAAGTAGCCATCGAATTATGACTTCAAAGTTTATCGGAAATTAGAAAATTTGTTTTGTTTTGCTGTTGGTCCAGAAGCCAATTTTCATCGTGTATAACTAAAAATACATGCTTCAAACAAGTGAAAAATCCTTACAAATTTAATGTCATCTTATGATAAATGGAAACTTATCATAATGGAAGCAATAATTATTTGATCAAACCAGCCTAAACATTGGGCAAAATCCTATTACCCCGTGAAAAAAAATGACATGGAACACAACTGTTCATATATTCATTTAAACCGCTAACACATTGGATCTTCTTAATAGCACAGTAGAGATCAAGCTAGATTTTTATTTTAAGAGTAAATCAATAAAAAATAAAACTCAGATTTGGATCCTGTAAAAACAGACGGAAACACAATTTGGTAATAGTGCAGAAATGTCTTTAGTATTTCATTCACTAAAGTTTTCAACTTTTTTTTTTTTGTTGTGAATGACAGTTTAAAACCTTATATTAAGTCCTTCATATTAACAAATGCCACTTTTTTTTAAGTTGGGACTATCTTTATATGCATAGAAATACATAATATTGTGCACATAAAATTTAAAAAAAAAAAAAACACCAGCATTTTTTTTTTTTCACTGTCATCGAAAATAGTAACCAATTTGAAGACGAGATATCGCGAGTTGACATTGAAAAGAATTTCACTATATTTACCTGTTCCCGCACCCTAAACAACGCTGGTTTATGATAACTAATATTAAGAGGTTCCATCATGATCAAGTTTGCAATGGTATTTTCATCATTAAACGCGCAGGTTCAATGGATGCGTCCTACGAATGTTTTTATAAGTTTTCTTAATGTTTATTATGTTGTGCATTTCATTTTATGATATATGAAAAGGACAGGAAATCTGAAAGAACGTTAGTTCATTATTTCTTTCTATCATATAATTAGCTTGCTTTTTATAATATCATCATCACCATATTCGGTTTAACGTCCGTTTTACATACTGGATGGCTTTTAGAAGTTGACTTCCAAACTAACCTATCTCTGGCCAGGACTTGAATTATCCTTCTTTCTCTCAAGTCTATTTTTTTTCACTTCCTTCCATGTTTTCCTTGGCCTCCCCCTGTGAACTGAACCTGCTACCTCAGTTTTTCTACATCTACTAACATCAAGCTCTCATCCATTCTTTCAATGTGGCCAAACCATCAAAGTCTCCTGTTTTGCTCACATCCTTATACTGTCGAGATTTAATCTTCCTCTGAGGTCGTCAGATCTAATATCTTGCCTTAACTAAGGAAATGACTTCAAAAGAAAATCTCTCTTATAATATAACTAGCAATATACCCGTCCCAGGATGGGTATTCTGCTAATTAATAATAATAATAAGATTAATTAACAACTTTGCACCATATCTCTTTTAACAAAAATTAAAATCAAAATGTATATGCTACTAAATCTTATGTCTAGAATCTTTACTCCAATTTTGATCAAAATCCATTGAATGATTTTAATTCTAGAAAATCAAGCTCAAGGGGTCTTAGGAAGAAATTGAAATTTAGGTAATCTTGTTTAATGGGCGTCCAATAACCATGGATAAAATTTAATGTAAATCGGAAATATTTTGAATTTTTAAAAAGGAGGTTGTGCCCATATTATGCCCCTTAAAAACATTTTTAAATGCTCCAAAGAAAGTGAAATTTGGGGAATATCGTTACAATTTCATCAAAATCAAGAATTTTCACAAAGGGCTTCAAGTAGCCCCCATTATCAAGTCTTGCGCCGACCAGCTTTGTTCCAAAATTCATAATGATCGATTAGTTTCAGAGTTTACCCCCACACAAATATATAATATGTAAGGACATATACACATACTTAATTTTAAAAATATCCCCCCTCCCCCAATAAAAAAGACAATTTTAAAAGCAATTACTTTTAAAACTACTAAGCCTAGTTCAATGAAATTGAGCGGTTTAGGTGTTAAACACTCGTGAAAGACGTCCCAGAATATAAGTTTATTCTGGGACGTCTTTCATGGGTGTTTAACATGTGTACCGCTCATGACATGTCAAGTCGATAGTTAAACTCTTGCTAGACATGCTCTAGCATGTCTTTGATAACATTATCCAGCGCGGAAGTTATTCTCTACTTGAGTTCATCAATGCTAGCAGGAAGGAGGAATATAGACCAGTCTCTTCACAAATTCCCATAAAAAGAAATCGCACTGAGACAGGTCCATTTCATCAGAAAACTGTTTATCTCCACATTCCATCCATCACTTTGACAGATTCTCATTGAGATAAGTACATATTGTCCTGTTCCAGTGGGGTTGAGCCGGTTGAAAAATGAAATTCTCATCTTCACTTTCAATGAGTTCATCATGGATGTGTGTCCCTTGAGGTATTTCTGGCGTGGATGACTGGATCCGTCACTGTCATGCTAATGTTTTGACTTTAGGTTCGATTATTTTGCCTCTGAATTTATCATCATCAGTTAAAATGCTCCCCTTGTTTTGACATGATTTTACCTTCCTCTCCCTTTTTGTTATTATGCAACTTAATCATCTTTTGTTTTTTTAGCTCTCTACATCAAGTGGCTTCATGTCTTGTCTGGAATGACTTCCATAAAAAAATAGCAAATATTCAAAGAATTGCATATCTTGGTTAAAAATTATCACCTGAGAATGGTTTAGTGTTTGTTAGAATCGTCATTTAATTCATGAAAGAGGAACTTTTTTCTGAAAAAAACAAAAAAACCTCAGTTTGGGTCGTTCAGGGGACCTTATTTCCTTATTTGGGCATATTTCATCACTTTTTTGATCATAAGATATTTCTAAACGGTTTCAATAATAACAGGATGATACAATTGCAGTAACATTAGGATGATGCAATAGTTGCATACGCAATGCAGGATGATGCAATATTTCCACAAGATGTTAACTGGCATCACCAACTGGGATGAGAATCCGTAAAGAAATAATAGTACTTTATAAAATGGTGATAGAAGAATAATAATAATAATAATAATAATTAGAATTTTGTTTCCTGAAATTAACACTCATTTTTCTTCAGGTAAAATCCTGATTACGCAACACACTATTTCAAACATGTATCAAAATGATGATATTGTAAAGTTGATAAATGAATCCAATTGTTATTCAAAGGATGATAAGTTTAAAGAAGTGGCTTTGGGTGCTTCTGCTGTTTAGCCCCGACATGTTAGCCCTCTCTTAAAAAAAAAAAACGTAGCTTAAGAAATGTATAAACTTTGTTATGTACTTACGTGGTAGCTGAAAAGAAGACTGTACACCAAAAATTACGCAAATTCATCCAGTATTTATTAAATTAAAAATAAAAAACGTTTTTATCTTTCGGTCGCCATTTTTATTAACTCAAATTTTGTTTACTGGTTTATCTCCCTTGTCTATTTCATAAGTGATAATGTCTAACGAAACTTAAGATCGTTTTTTTTTTTCTTATAATTTAATAAATACTGGATGAATTTGCATCATTTTTTCTGTACAATCTTATTTTCAGCTAACACGTAAGTACATAAAAGTTTATATATTTCTTTAAATATTTTAATGTCGTGGCTAAACAGCAGAAGCACTGCACATTGTTGCTTGAAAGATTAAGAAGCTTGAATGATAATTGGGGAAAGACTGATCCAGAAGGGGTATTCAGAAAAAGTTGAGTCATGGAAGGCTGAAGTTTTTCCAATTTCACAGTTATATTGGATTGTCTAGTGCTGGTACTGTTCCTGTTGCTGGTCGACTTGAAAGTGTAAACCCTGGACGTAAAACAAAAAATCGTATCCTAGGATTGTCTTTTGGATTGAAGAATTTGCTTACAGGAAAAGATTACTTTCCATGTTCTCCGGAAACTTGTTGATCGGTCGAAGAAAAAAAAACGGATGAGGGAGCCAACTGAACCAAGAAAATCAATGTCTTCATTGAAGATGCACGTGCAATGATGCATAAGATCAATTTATCAGTACAGCAAATATGAGAAACTGCATTCATACATTTCAGTAATCTTCCAAGAAGAAATGAAGTTGATTCATATAAGAAGAAACTTCAATGTGAATTCAAAGTTGAATCAACTAAAAACATACTTCACGCGTCAAAGAGGAAAGCGTTGAAATCATGGCCATCCCTACTACAGGCCAGGCAATCGTGCAACTGGGTTTTTTTACTGGGGGCCATGTGAATTTTCTTAAATATTCGATATAGAAGTTGCAAACTATATCATCAACTGGTGCGGATCCTTTTTTTCTTTTTAACCACAATATACAAGTAATGATCTTTTGACATAAGTACAAATTCTCTAAAAAAAAATCCAACATTGAAATAAAAATTCTTCATTGCAATATGCATTCGCCTTTGTTTATTCAAAATTACCTGTCTCTTAAATTTATAGGAATTTGTCAATTGTAAAATTTATCAATTAGCTCATTGTGGTTCTTATTATTTGGTATGTAAAACACATAAAAACATCAAACTAATCTCACAGAGGAATTTTACCTTTGTTTGCAACTTCTATATCGAATATTTAAGAAAATTCACGTGGCCCCCAGTAAAAGACCCCAGTTGCACGATTGCCTGGCCTGTAGTAGGGATGGCCATGGTTGAAATGTAAAAGATGTGAGAAGCCTGGTCATGCCGTTTGTTCGTGTACATTAGATATGGCAATAGTGCAAGACTCGAGTCTTTTATTAAGTCGTGTTAGATCTGGATATTATTGAGGTCTGTGTGTGTCACTGTACCCAATAATTGAGATAATTGTATTTTTACCAACTCATGAACTGAATTTTAATAGTTTTCTACCGTTTTATTTGGTGTAGAAATAGGCATTTTAATCTAAATTTGAGTTTTTGTTTTTCACCGTTTTCCACAGAATTTATTTAAAAATTGAAAATAAATATTTTTATGTGTACGAGATGAATGGATTGAAAGAGAAAAACTTCATAATCATTGATGTCTATATAAAGTTATATTTGTAACCATTTTGCAAAAATTTGGTGTTTTTTCCATTAAATTTTTATAGCCATTGATGGTGGATTTCATCAGGAATCTTGAAACCCTATGTCAAATTCGGGCAAATGTTTGTATTCGAAGAATTATGGTTTCCAAACTTGTTTTCCTTACGGACTTCTTGGGACTTTGCAAGAGTTTTTCATAAACTGCCCATCACTCTCACCCTCTCTCACTGTATGTTGATTGACTTTCCCCGCTTTTATTTTATAGTGTTCATCACTTTTGCTTCGGTCAGTTTCTCTCTCTCTCTCTCTCTCTTTCTCTTTCTCTCTCTCTTTCTCTTTCTCTCTCTCTTTCTCTGTCTCTCTTTCTCTCTCTCTCTCTTTCTCTCTCTCTCTTTCTCTCTCTCTTTCTCTCTCTCTCTCTCTCTCTTTCTCTCTCTCTCTCTCTCTCTCTCTCTCTCTCTCTCTCTCTCTCTTTCTCTCTTTCTCTCTCTCTCTTTCTCTCTCTCTCTCTCTCTCTCTCTGTTTATCAGTCAAAGAAAACTATTAAAACAAGATTATTTAAGATAAATCATCATCATCTAGTCGTGGTGGTGTCACAAATCCTGCTGACTCTCACGCCATCTCGCTCTATCCCTCATCTCACCTCGTAGGTGCATTGCAAGTCTTGTTAGATATAGGTTCTGTGCAGTCCACCCACTGAGCCACATCCCTGTTTTGGCATCCACAGAACAACATCGCTGATGATTTCATCCTTAGCCCTCCAGCAATGTTCAGCAAATCTTGTTCTCCCCATAGTAATGTAATATAAAGGAAGAATCCAAATGGAGTTGATTGCAAAACAGAATCAACAAGAATCTTATTTGTTGTTTCGCTTGAAATTATTAAAAAGTTAATATATTTCGCCCACCTCAAACTCGTTAAGTCATCCTGCCCGCAAAAATAAAAGTTTAATAAACCCATGAGATAAACTGTCATATTTCAGCAGATATATGCCTCCCCGACCCCCACCTTGAGGATCTGAATTTTTCGCAAAATAATCTTTTTCTTATTCCTTAATTAATGATTTTTACCTTTTTGTTTTTTCTATTTTCAGGTAATTCCGCCTCCTGAATGGACCCCAAGATGTGTAGGTTATGAAAGTGTTGATCTCACGGTTCCAGCACCAATCACTCAAGTAGTGAGTGGCTGCCAAGGCTTGTACACCCAATATAACATACAGAGGAAAGGTATTCATGTGAAGGACTTTGAGAAACTTGCTAACAGCGATCGGTAAGTACTCGGCAGATTTATTAACAGCCTCGTTTTATGACATTTAATTTGACCCCCCCCCCCTCTTAACTGTTTGCAGTGTATCATTGTTGTTTTGCTAAACATGTTAGAAGTGAATAATTACTTGAAAAAAAAAAAATGTCACCCATTGGGTCACACATTGAGCTCGGGTTAGATTGTTTGAATCAGGGAAAAGTGAATTTGCAAATCCAGTTAAATATATAAAAAAGAAATACAAAATGTCAAATTAGTCTCATTTTGTTCTCTATATCTTACTCTTCACTCTCCAGCTACGGGTTAAATAGTATTACTACTTACAATATTCCCTTTTTATTGTTTCCTTTTTTTTTTTTTTTTTTTTATTACCTTCGACTGTTAATAAATGATGAGTGACGGAAGCGAGACTGATAGATATCGTACAAAATAACATTCGTCAGGTGAAGCAACGTAATGAGAGTGATAGATATAAACTTAGTAAAAGATGCGTCACTTGATGAGTTAATTACAAACTACAACTAATTAGAATGCAATTTTCTTTCAAATATAACTCCATCCTGAGAAACATTTTAGCATATCTTTTGTGATTTAAAATATTGGGGGAAACAAACGTGGATTAACTTTGCTTTAGTATAATAATAGATATTTGCTGCTAACCAGGCTACCGAGAGTTGCTCAAATGAAGGAATCTAATAAAATTAGTGTTCAAAACATTCTGTATAATATACATGACTAAAATCTGTATAATAATAGACTTCTACCTTCGTTTCTACATGTTATCAGCTTCCACAACCATCTAAAAAAAAAAAAATTTTTTTAAAACTGGATATGTGTTTTATAAATATAAAGAAATTAACATAATTACATTATTTATTTTTTTACTAAGTGACTTTATATATATATAAATGTGTTCAAATCATATTGAATCTTAACTTTGTTCCAAGAATTCAAAACCAACTACCATGCATTTCCAAGACTTTTTGGGAATATTTTATTTTCATTATTCTTGATGATTCCAAAATGTCTCTTCATCAGCACCTTTTATAACATCACATAGAAAAACATTCAAAGACCTTGGGTAACATATATTTTTAGAATATATATATATATATATATATATATATATATATATATATATAAAAACAATTATTTATAAATAACTATTATTTTCAAATTGACCCATATACACGTTTCATGCCAAACCTGCAATCATCAGTATGGGAGGAGACAATCCCTGTCGGCTGCACGATTCAAACCCCAATACGAAAGTCATTCAATAGTCAGTGTTAATCGTTGCAGCCAACATGCATTGCCGTGGAAATGGGAGAATAAATTAACGTCTAAATGCCAAATTCGCCGGGCATGTTAGCAAGCTGTCAAACCAAACTCAATAGGCATGGCCGAGAGTATTGCATTATGCTATAAATGACTGCTTGTCGTGAACCTACTTAAAGTTCCCTATGTAGCAGGAGCTTTGAGCAATTATTTATAAATAAATAAATATTTTCAAATTGACCCATGTACACGTGTTTCATACCAAACCCGCAATTATCAGTATCATTCATGTCTGACGTCTTCTATTTTTATAGATCCATTCTTTGAGTCGATATGTTTGTTACCATCCATTTTACTATTCCTCTGCTGGAAAGGTTTATTCTGTTCAATGCTTCTACTACCTATTCCGTTAATATAATTGTTTATTTTACGCTTAGGTTTTTTTTGTCATCGCCATGTTATGGGTTATTATATTCGGTTTATGCCTGATCATACGATTAACATTTTTAACAGAATTTCTAGGATTCCATCTAATAGGCAAATATTTAATAAGAATTCTGAGTTTTACAATACTGCACTGAAAAATTCAAGTTATACGGAAAAAAATTAGTTTCCAAAATAACAATGACTAATATGATCAGGCCGAAACCGAATATAATAATTCATAACATGGCGATGACAAAAAAATCTAGGCGTGAAATAAAAAATAATATATTTTCTAACACTTACTCTCTTGAAATGTCTGTTTAATTTCTTTATATAGAGATAATGTATAAAGGAATTCAGAGTTTACTCTTGTTTTTTTTTTTTTAAAGAAAAAAGAAAATCCGAGCTGGATAAAGTACTTTTTAAAGGAAGTAAAGCGAAGGACAATTTTTTTGTTCTTAACAACATGCTGCACTACTCAACAAAACAAACTTTCTACTTTCTCATTTTCTACTCTTGACCTTTTGGCTAAGATCAAAGTAGTATCTGTTCCGATGGATACTGCACCCCATAGACTGGTATTGTCTTGGCCTTCGGGGCTTGATTTACGCCGGTCTATGGGTTTGTCCTGTGCAGTTCTAGGAGGTCCACCCTTCCAGGCTTTGCCTCCCCTCTTTGGGGAGGAGTAAGTTTATTGCTTACTGCCTGAGGCGCCCCTACCGGGGAATGCCGACGGGGCTGCCCAGGCAATTTTTAAACCCCACTTTCCCGACCCGACCTTGGGTCACATCTTACTTGTGGGAGTAAGATAAAAACTGGCCTTGTGCCTAACTCCTGGAAAGGAGTAAATCAATACTCAACAAAACAAACTGCCGAATCAGAATAATTTTTTTTTTTTTTTTTTTTTTTTTTTTGAGAATCCAACTGACTTAATTTCATATATTTGATGACTGAATAATTTTGTGATTCTTGTTTTTATAAAATTTCACTATTGTTGCATCTCTTTCTGTTCTCTTGTAGACATCATACACCACGTCATGCTGACTATGAAGAACTTGAAAGAAAATATTGGAAGAATATCACCTTCGTCTCCCCCGTGTATGGAGCTGATATTTCAGGAAGTCTTTATGATGATGATCAAGATTATTGGAATATTAATCGCCTGGGCTCAATATTGGATCATGTCAATGAAGATTATGGAATTAAGATTGAGGGCGTTAATACTGCCTATCTTTATTTTGGTATGTGGAAAACAACATTTGCATGGCATACAGAAGATATGGATTTATACAGCATAAATTACCTCCATTATGGAGCCCCAAAATCTTGGTATGCTATCCCACCTGAACATGGAAGAAGACTGGAGCGGCTTGCTCAAGGTATGACTTACCATTTTCTAATGGTTTTTGTGCTTTTTTTTTTTTTATCCTCTCCTTTATTTTTTTGGGTTTTTTTTCTTTCTGATTTTATTTGCCCAACTCCCCACCGAGGTTGCCGCCCTATAAATCTGACCCCTAATTCTCAGTAACCCCTTATGTCTCGGTGGCAATGTGACTTGTTTGGCGTGTACAAAAGTATTAAATAATTTTTTTTTTTTAATCTTAAACACCAAAATGAATATTCTGTGGGAAAAATAAGAGAAGGGAGAAAGCTTCTACAACAAAGAAAAATATTGCAGCCGATATCCAACCATAGGCCTTTTTTCTTTTTTTTCTTTTCTTTTTTTTCTTTTTCTTTCTTTATGTTTCCGTTCCTTTTTTCTCCTTTTTTCTTTTTCTTTTTTCTTCCTTTTTTCTTTTCTTTTTTTTTCTTTTTCTTTCTTTATTTTTCCTTTCCTTTTTTTCTCCTTTTTTTTCCTTTTTTCTTTTTTTTCTTTTTTCCTTTCCTTTTTTCCTTTTTTTTCTTTTTTCCTTTCCTTTTTTCTTTTTTTCTCCTTTTTCTTTTTTCTCCTTTTTTTTTCTTTTTTCCTTCCCTTTTTCCTTCCCTTTTTTCCTTTTTTTTCTTTTTTTCCTTTTTTTTCTTTTTTCCTTTCCTTTTTTCTTTCTTTTTTTTTTCTTTCTTTATTTTTCTTTTCCTTTTTTCTCATTTTCTCCTTCCTTTTCTTTTTTTCCTCCTTTTTTCTTTCTTTTTTTTTTCCTTTCCTTTTTTCTTTTTTTTTCTTTTTTCCTTTCCTTTTTTCCTTTTTTTTTCCTTTCCTTTTTTCTTTTCTTTTAAATACTGAGCCATTAGTAATTAGAGTAACGTTATCTATCATATAGTCGGCTATTCTGTGTGTGTGTGTGTGTTGTTACAACTCGGAAACAAGCAAAAAAGTTACAAAACTTACATATCCGAATTGAGTACGATTCCAATCAAACTAATATTCATTTTAAAAAGCTTGGATGTATTTCGGTTTCTTAGAAAACAAGTCAATCATTTTAAATGAAATATTTTATTTGCTATTCCTCATGTATTATCTCAACAGCATTAAGTTAACTCCCGGGTTATGCCGGGTGGGGACAGCAAGTTGCCTATAATTTCCTGAACTAAATTCAGTTTTTTCTTTTTTTCAGGTTTCTTCCCTTCAAGTTTTCACGCCTGCCCTGCATTTCTCCGTCATAAAATGACATTAATATCTCCACATATCTTGAAAAAATATTCTATTCCTGTTAATAAGGTACGCATGATTCTGATATATATATTTTAAAATTTCTGTTTGGCAGGGATGCGAGTTCTTCACTAATTGGCAGAATTCCACTTTTTTTTTTTTTAACTGAAAAAGGTTGAGATTGTCAACATTATTTCAGTTTTTAAAAAAAAGTTAGTTTTTATAGCTTAACAGTTTGCAATTTTAATGAATGTTTTAATAAATAAACATAATTAGGTTTGTGTTTGTTTTTTCCATGAAGTTTGTTTTTACAAATAATTGTTGTTTTTTTTATTATTATTTTTCCTTCTAAGACATGAATAAAATTATGAAGTTTTTTCATAAAAAATTGTAGAGAAAATTTTTTGCTTGTCTCTTTTGAGAAATGTTTGAGAAAATTTCTTTAAAAAAAAAAGTCTGTGCTTGAAGACTTTTGCTAAAGTGAATACGAGAGGATGGAAAAATAGTGTTTGTAGAGAAATTTGAAGCAAGTAGAAACAACGATAAGAACAATAAATATAAACTATAATAAAACAAGGTTACAAAATGTTTGAAATATTGTAGATTTGGTGCGAGTTAATTGGAAAGGAAATGATAAACTAAATAAACTCTCCTTCTTAAAAAGTTATTTTGTCAAATATGTCATCGTGCCACCAAGTTAATCAACCCCAAAATTTAGAAATAAAAAAAACAAAATTTGTTAAAAAGATTTGTGAAACGATTCCAGGTTTTTTAACCTACATAAGTGACTTGAGTGATAATTTTATTCATCAAAATTCTATTTATAAGTCTTTCCTTGGTTAGTTTTGGTATTTAGGGTCCTGTAAATGTCCTGGACTCCAGTGTAGGCAACATCTTACGCCTGCTCGCCACACAGTCCGGTCAAAATGGATTGACATCAGTCAGATTGTATGCAGTTTTATCACTTCTTTCGCATTTGAACTATGTCTTCCTTAGTCTACCACAGTTTTTGGTAACCGGGGATATCCAAATGTATTATTAAATCGATGCAAGAAGTGGCACGCTGTACATGGTCGTATCATACAGCAGTAAGACTTGCCATAATGATTGAAGCAGGGGTTTAATTGGGTGGCTTCTTTGCCTATCTGCTAACTCAGAATTTTGTATTTGAGACTTTGTTCTTCCCGCATCCAGACCCTGTGCCTGCCGTTGTCCCCTCAAGGGAGGATCATCAACCTAGTTAAATAGCAACTTTTGTCAACATTTGTCAATGACTGCTGCAGAAGCCTACTTCTACCCAGATGGAAACAGCTAGTAACCTCTAGAAGAGAGCATATATAGTCCCGTAACGTACCAGTAAATATGTGACCGCAGTTGTCTATTGATGAGACTGTTTGGTGCCAAAACCTAGCATGTTGGCGACCACACATCCAGTCTGTTGGAGCATGCCAGTAAAATATCCACGCTCTGCTGCCGACGCTTCTTTTCTATATGTTAACCCTCTGGAATATCAGAAAGATGCTAACAGGTGCTACACTTTGCCTATGGATGACCTGGAATTCTGCAAGGCTGGGGCATTCCTTGAGATATTTTACATCCCCACATATCCAAGTATTTTGATTAAGTCCTTCAAGTAAATCATATGTACAAGCCAATCTGGTTTTTTGTTTCTTTTTATTTGGCCGCTCTCGCAAAGGTTTTGGCCACTCAAATCCTTGCGTTAATAATTTTAAAGTTAAACCTAATTTTGCATAAATCTTCTGTATTTGCCATTTATATTAAATCCTACAATCTTCTGTTCGATGCAGATTACACAAGAGGCAGGTGAATTCATGATAACTTTCCCATATGGTTATCACTCGGGATACAATCACGGTTTTAATTGTGCCGAATCTACAAATTTTGCTACAGCTCGATGGATTGAATATGGAAAGCGATGTTTACAGGTAGGTTGAAATTTTTTTTTTTTTTGACTTGTTCAATTATTTTTGCTTATGTTGGAAAGAAGAGTTGGTGCTTATGCATATCAGCCCTGACATTGAAATATTTAAAGAATGTATAAACTTTATCATGTACTTACGTGTTAGCTGAAAATAAGATTGTGCAGAAAAAATTACGCAAATTCATCCAGTAGTTATTTAATTATAAATAAAAAACGATTTTAACGATTGTATCACTCGGTAGATATTTCCACCATTTTGTATCTTAGAGTTTCCAGTGGGCAAGGACGATAACTCATTTTCACGATTTCGGGGTTTAGAGTCTCCATTGTTTACAAAAATGTTAAAATGTATGTAAAATCATTTTTTTTCTTTTTCTTATAATTAAATAACTACTGGATGAATTTGCGTAATTTTTTCTGCACAATCTTATTTTCAGCTAACACGTAAGTACATGATAAAGTTTATACATTCTTTAAATATTTCAATGTCAGGGCTGATATGCATAAGCACCGAAGAGTTTTCTATTGTAGCTGAATGCATGCAAGCACTTTTGTAAGAGGCGGCACGGCGTCTGTCTATCACGCTTCATCGTGGAATAAAAATTTGATGTTTCTGAATTTTTTAGATGAGGATCGATTATTTGTATTTGAATTATTCGGTACTCCTATAGAGAACGCACCGCGTTTCCGTGACTTTGCGTTGTCGATGTTCGGGCAGGTTACGGAAACGCCCGAGAGTTGACGAGGCGGAGAACTGCGAAACGATAAATTGAAGACTGGTAGAGGATAAATTCAGACAAAGAAAATCAAAGTAAAATACATATATGAAAATAAAGAACAAATAATCCATAGCTAACCAATTGCTTTTAATTAGATGCTTATTTATTTTTATTTTTTTGTCAAAGGAACCATTGTTAATCAAATGTTTTTGAATAAAATGCTTTTTTGAGGGGCACCGAAAAGTTTCAAAAGATGATTTTTTTTTTTTTTTTTTTGTTTTTTTTTAATGTAACAAATAACTGCTTTTAGCCATTTTTTTTTTTTTCTTCAATTTTTAATTTTTTTTATAACAATATTTTTTTCTTTTTCACATATTCTGGGTTAGGGTTAGTCTTTCGCTAGAAGTGATTGTTGCTAACAGAACTCAATGTGTCCTTCGGGAGATTCAACGCACTATCACAGATTGTAGAAATTCATTTTTTATTTTAACGCGCTGCAGATCGTAGAAATTAACTTCTTCCAAAAGTTATCGTCTGCTTGCTTGGAACCTGATTGTCTTATGCCTGCTGCTATCTGATTGGTTAATAGTTTTGTCAACTCTCGGGCACTTCCGAGACCTGCCCGAACGTTGATTACACGAATTCACGGAAACGCGATGCATTCTCTATAAGAGTACGAATTATTAACACTACTGTTCTCATCTGACAGTGTCTCAGCCGATGTTACATCTGACATTCTTCAGGTGCATCTTGTCAAACGCGGGGAATCTGCGGAATTTCAAATGGAACCCTTTATTTAATCCGTCGGGATAGCTTCTGTCAGCGATGACCAGATAGAAATCTTGAGTAATTCATAATTATATTCTTAGTATCACTCCATACTGAGGATTGAATCTTCAACCTTCAGAAAACTGTTATTTAGAATTGATTATTACTAAGCACTTTTATCCGTTGTGCCATAGGTTTGAATAACACAAACATTTTATTAGTTAAATGCGGAGATTGAATGGATATTTCTCAAGAAAATCAGTCCTTGTTTACTTTTCGATAAGACGCACACATTTTAACAGATTTAGTGATATCAGCTTTGTAAAATCTGCGTTTTTGTTTTAAAATATCTTAAAATTGGGATGTCTTATGGTTTGAAGGAAGGCAAATTGAGGTCTCCATATAACCAGTTTTTAGACCCTAAGATACACCTTTTGATTTAAAAAAAAATCAACTTAAAATTGGAGTGTTTTGTGATTTTATATTGGGTGATATGTATTATTGATTTTGTAGGGATTCCAAACAGTCTACATCACCTCCCGATTAGAGCAAAAGATGCGTTTTTTAAGACGATTTTAAAAAAAAAATTTTTTAAATAAATTTAAAAAATCTATTTCAATTTTTATCATTAGTAATCAGTTGATGTATTTTACCCCCGAAGCATTTTGAAGTAAAAATTATCCTGAATCTACATTTATAAAATAGGGATGTGGGTATTTAACGGAATACCGGTTTTTCTTTTTAATCTAGAAAAAAGGGATTTCCGCTTATATTGCAAGAGCCTCTCGTATGTGAGTTCTCCGCTTTTTGGTTGAAATTTGTTTCGTTTTTTAATAAGAAAAAGCTGATTTCTGCCAAATCGCTAGAGCCTTACCTCCTTATTTTTTTATCACTATTTGGCTGGATTTTATTACTTTTTCTCTTTTTCTTTCTCTTTTCCTGTTTTTTTCTTTCTCTCATGGCAGTTCTCTCTGAAAACTGAAAATGTTTATTTTGTTGTAAAGGCTGAGATATCAAACGTTTCATGAGAGGGGAGAGGGGAGTTAGATGACTTTTGTTTTCCCAAAGAATGACTTCCTTTCTACTCTCTGCCCACATGCACACTTTGTGTCTTTCTCTTAAATTTGCCTGATTTTTGTTTATCAAGATTGATATTTCACTAATTAAACATTTTTCAAATTATTTTAAATGTTTTTACTACTTATCAATAACACATCATCAAGGTTTTAGTTGTTATTTGTGTTTTTTGTGCTGCTCTCTATCTCCACACAGACGCACACAGGACTTTGACCTTCCAGCTTAGGAAATTCATCCTGATTTCAGCTTTTTTTTTTTTTTTGCCATTGGCTACTTGGAAAATTATCTGATATATTGAATGTGTATTTAAATACAAAAAAATAATTACTAGTATAGTAGGTAATAAAAAAACAAAAATATGATGAATAAGTTAAACTTTCAAAATAATGTAATAATGTCATAGTTAAGAAAAGGGCAGAACAAAAATGAAAGTAAAGACTCCTGGGCAACACTTGGTGGTTACAGCTTGTAATTAATAAATTATTTAAAAAAATTTTTTTTTTTTTTTTTTTTTTTTTTTTTTAGTAATGTTATTAATAAATTGTAATGGCATAATTTCAGATCAGCTGCACCTACCCGGCTTTTCTTTTTGTAAACTATGCTATTTTTTTTTTTTAATTTATTTATTTTTTTTTAATCTCCATATTTTTTTGTTCCAATCAATGGGAAGTAACTTTGTATGGACAAATACGTTTACATTCTTTTTTTTTTTTTAAGATGGCAGCCATTTTTAAACTAATTCCAACCCGCTCAAAGCATTTTTTTCTGAGTTCTCGAGTATTAACTTCTCTGTAATTTTACTGTTTAAAAAAAATATTTCCACGTGTTAAAATTAGCCAAGTTCTGTAGAGAATTTCATTCTAATGTGTTTTACATAAATTGTTTGTTTTTATGAGTTATCTAGTGTTAACTATTTTGGAATTTTACCATTTTTTTAATGTCTAATAGAAAAGTTTTTTTGTTTTATTTTAGACATGCCATAATTATTTTTTGCACAAAATTAATGATTAATTACACGAATCAAGTCCTGGTGATCCCCAGAAAACTTGTTTACTCCTAGGAGAACTGAAAATACCCCATAATGAGCAAAAATTTCACTACATCTAAAAATCCATAGTGAAGAATGATTGTTTACGTTTTTCAAATAGTGGTGCTCACATCGTCATCATCGGTTTAACATCTATTTTACATGCTGGCGTGCGTTGGACAGCTCTAAGAAATTGACTTCCAAAGTAACCTATCTCTGCCAGGTCTTTATTTATCCCTCTTTCTCTCCAGTCTATCCTTATCATTATCTCCCATGTTTTCTTTGGCCTTCCCTCGTGAACTGCCCCTGCTACCTTAACTGTTCTACATCTACTAACCCAAGAACTCTTATCCATTCTTTCAACGTGGCCATACCATCAAAGTCTTCTGTTCTGCACACATCTCCCTATACTGTTCAGATTTAATCTTCCTCTGAGGGCATCAGATCTAAGCCTCTATTTAAGAATCGCATTACACCTCCATCAAATCATTTCTCTCCATACAACGTATGTCCTTAACCCTCAGTAGCCAGGTTTTTCACAGCTATACATCATCACATTGCACACACCTGCCTGATAGACTCTTACTCTGATCAACTCATTAGTTTTTGTCAAAAATTCGCTGAGAGTTGCGACAAATGATCGTTTATCGGATTCTATAATTATTGACGACCAATGGAAAAATTTGGTTTGGTGGTGACGACTGAAAATTAGTTTCTTGCCTCAAATCAACTAAAAGTTATCATCAATGTTTGTTCATATGAATGGAGTAGTTGAAATCTCGATGGGGACCACGTGTGCTTTGCTTGTTTATTTCTGAACCAATCAACTAAATTTTGCATACAGTCTAATTTTTCATTGTACTTTTCTACCTTCAGTGCACTTGCCGTAAAGATGGTGTTAAGATAAGCATGGATACATTTGTGCGACGATTTCAACCAGAACGTTATGATGACTGGAAACAGGGCAAAGACATCGCACCTCATCCTGAAGATCATGCAAGGGTGACCCATTCACGGCAAAGGTCAGCCATTTTTATTTTTATTTTTTTACTTTATACTTCTTCTATCTGATCTACTACATACGTGTGATTTAAAGTTTTTTTTGTTTTCTTTTTAAATCTATTTTTACTTCATATTTGAGTCATTTCTTTTCTTAATCTTTTTATGGGTGAGCATAAAAACACTCCTTGATTTAAGAGAGATATAGAATGTACCTGTATTGTACTATTAGTAAGATCCGATGCTGCCCGGGATTGAATGAGGAACTCTCTCCTCCTTCCTCCCAGCCCATAACAAATGTTGTTGTTTTCCCATAACATCTGGGGACGTCCTCGAGGAGTCAGGCAGATACTCTATGTAACTGAGAGTTAATAAAATAAAGACCGAGTTCAAACGGGGCGCCGAATTGTCTTTTTTGGTCTTTTCACTACCAACAGTCCAAACACGCACGAGAACGACGCGACGTTTACAATCAAACTTTTCGTCCAGAATTTGATTGCTTTTTTCTTTTCTTTTTCTTTCTTTTTCTCTTTGCTCTCGACGTAGTCACAACGTCAACCTTTCTCGCTCTTCACCCAGAGCAAAGTGTCTAAACTTTTTATCACAACGAGAATTAGCCCATGCAAAACAAGGCTCATTTGCATATGTGAAGTCTCGTCGCGTGACAAAAAGCACACGTTTCTATTTGGTGACTAGAACACTCTGGGTTCAATCCCAGATGGACAATGCACGGTGCAACCCTCACTCTTTTCCCTTCTGGACCTGCATGATGGCTGCTACACTCTATCTGTCCTAACTTTTCTGTGAGCATGATAGAATCTGGTAGTGCCCATATCCTCTCCTTTCCAAAATGGTCACCCATTTAATACTGGCCAGGCTCAACATTGCTTAACTTCGGTGATCTAACGGGAACTGGTGTGTCAGCGTGATTATGCCGTATATTTATTTACTCCTCTGCAGGAGTTAGGCACAAGGCCAGTTTTATCTTACTCCCACAAGTAAGATGTGACCACAGCTTGGGTCGAGTAAGTGGGGTTAAAAGCCAGCGCTCGAGAGGTGAGCACTCTGGCCATTTAAAAATTGCCTGGGCAGCCCGTCGGCATTCCCCGGTAGGGGCGCCTCAAGCAGTAAGCAATAAACTTACTCCTCCCCAAAGAGGGGAGGCAAAGCCTGGGAGGGTGGACCTCCTAGAACTGCACAGGACAAACCCACAGACAGGTGGAATCAAGTCCCGAAGGACAAGACGACATCCGTCTATAGGGGTGCAGTATCCATCGGAACAGATACTACACTTACTTCCTAGCATGTGCCAGGTAAGTATGATGTATGATATTTATCAAAATAAATTTAGGCAAATGTATAGTCTTAAACTCTCTTGGGGCACAATCAGCATCTGTCGGAAATTACTGAGACCTCCTGCCAACTCCTGCTCCAAGCCCTGAACTCTTTAACATTTTTATCATGTTTTAATATTAATCATTTTCAATTTATGAATAAAATGAAGTAAAACATTTTATGGATGTCAAACGTGAACAACGCCGCAATAATGTTATCCTCCTTTGATCAAAATGAAATGTACTTATCCAAGTATTCGGAGTAATGTGGTTTCAGTGTGTATATATATGTTTTGGGGTACAAAATTTATAAATAGTTTTAAATAAAGAAAGTAGAAATTTACTCTCGATAGCTCTTTCGACCAACATCTTGTCAGGAGAAATCGTTGGTATGCAAAATATATAATTAACGAGAAAGAGCAAGAATGAGGAACTTTAGTTTAGAAATTTACTTTGTAACTAACTTATCTGTTTATTTACCCATCTTTCTGTCAAGTCCATCCTTATCACTTCCTCCCATGTTTTTCTTGGCCTTCTGCCAATTGATCCTGCTACCTCAACTGTTCTACATCTACTCACCCAAGTACTTTTGTTTACTAATAAGTAGAGTTGGGCAGTTTTGAAATTTTGGTTTCGATATCGGTTTCGTTTTTTTTCCCTTAAAACCTCGGTTTACGGTTCGGTTTTTCGTTTTTTTTTTTTTTTAATTTTTTTACTATGGAAGCTATTCATTCTCTTGTGTGATGATTAGTTATTATTCAACGTTTAGTTGAATTATGCCACTGTTTCGATAATTTTGTGACTGAATCATTCTCCATGATATGAATCATATAAGTTTTAAGGTGTTGACTGTTGTAATCAAAGTCCTGATACCTTTTCAATAGTTAACTCGTTAAAACAGTGACCAAAGATTCATGAAAGATTTCTGAAGAATAAAACTGAGTTTGAATATACATTCTATCTAATTCTTTAACCCATCAGAAGCTAAAATATAACTCATAAATGCAAGAAATTAAAAAACGAAAATTTATTTAAACAAACAAAAATTTTACAAATAAAATTAAGCAAAAATGATGATGAAAATGAAGTTGCATTGGCAACTACTTTTTTTCTTTTTAAATATTTATACTCGCTCGCTACTTTTCGTTTATTTACTTTTACAACAAGTATTTTTTTTAAATTTCATTTTAATAACTTATTTTTTTAGATAACTCTGAAACAAACATAAATAATTATTTTATAATTTTGAGTTGAATCAAATAGATTTTCGACATCATACGGAACGCGTTTGATTTTTTCTTTTTCATTTGAAAATAGTTTATGCTAAAAATATGATGTCATGTTGTCTGTCGTATTTCTCTTTTTCATTTGAAAATTCAAAATGTTAATGATAAACAAACTGTAAACAAAGATTTCTTCCTACAAGTCAATTAAATGTTTTTATCATATATTTGTTCAATCTGTCCTCTTACTAATATAACATTTTTTGGTAATATTCAATTTTATTCAAATCGGAAAATCTTTTCAACCGTGTTTCCTTGTATATGGTGGCTTACTGTAGTAAAAACACAATACCGAACGGTTACGGTTTAAAAAAAAAAACCTATTCGGTATGGAGACGAAACCGAAAAAACGCGGTTTTTCGGTAAAACCGCCCATCTCTACTAATAAGTCCCTGGGGTCACTAGAGGATAAGAGTTAAAGATTTTTAATTGGACGATAAACGCCACCACAAGATGATCGGAATCAAATAGGTGGGGTTTGCAGAAGATTACTTAAGAGGAATTTATTTTTCAAGAAGACGGCTAAAAGAGTATTTGTTTACATTAGACTTGAAAGACGATCATGTTGTATTCAGTTAGAAAACAGCCTCGTGATATTTTGTTCCACAGATGTGATGTTTGAGGAAAGAAACTTTGTTTATGGAAGTTCCGTTTGGTTTTTGGTACGGAGAGAGAGAAAGGAAAGTTCATTGCTGTGGTTGTAACTATGCAAGTTCTTGCTTTGAATGTTTTTCTGGGAAGGGCCGGGGATTGGAGCTCTGTCAAACACCTACCATGAACATAATGATAAAGTAGAGAGAGGCTAGTAACATCTCTTCTGTGCGAAAGAGGTTGTAGGGAAAAGAGATCATTCCCCACTCTATCCGTTCTTTCAATGTGGCCATACCATCAAAGTCTCCTGTTCTGCACACATCTCCCTATACTGTCCAGATTTAATCTTCCTGTTAGGTCATCAGATCTAAGCCTGTCTTTAAGACTTGTATCACAGATCCATCGTATCATTCTCATATTATTTCTCTCCATGCAACACATGCCCTCAACCCTCACTGGCCAGGTTTCACTTCCATGCATTATCACACTGCGTACATATATCTGATAGACTCTTCCCTTGGTCGACAGTGTTAACGCTCTGTTGGTTAGTAATGACAGAAGTTCTCTGAATTTACTCCATCCACTCCTAACTCTTACAATCACACTAGCACCTGCTCCACCCTGTGCTCCAATGGTATCACCAAGGTAACAAAACTTCTCAAATCCAGGAGTGTTTTTTTTTTCGCTCGCACTATATTTTCATCCACTTCTTTTTCTATTTATCTTTTTTTATTTTTGTGGCACATTTTCTATCACTTCTTAAATGTATTCAAATTCTTAACATGATTTGTTTTTATCAAAAACTGGAATGGGAGAGAAAGCTTATTTTGAATATTTCAGGTTTTAAAAAATGCATAAATTAACTTCAGCAGTTGTTTTTATTAATTCTGTATAGAAGTTAAATATTACTCGGTTCCTAACTGAATTTTTATTCTTGTTTGTTTAAAATTATGCGATTTTATAGCAATGCTAATAAGTTTTATATATTTGATAGTTCTTGAAATTACTTCAATTTAAAAAAAAAAAATTTTTTTTTTTTAATTAATTTTTAAAAAATATATAAAAATGTTGAACGATTCGATTAGCCAAAAAGTTAGTAATTAACATTTCATAAAATTGGCAGAGTTCAAGATGAATCCTAAAGAAACTTTTTTTTTTCGTTATCGATTTAAAAAAAAAAAAAAAAAAAAAAAAAAGTTTGAAGTAAACTATTATTTTTTTTTTTTCCCCCACTAAATCACATTAACACAACGTTTTTTTTATCCGATCACCGAAGTTAAGCAACATTAAGCTTGGTTACTAATTAGATGGGTGATCATTTAGAAATATGCTATATGCAAACACTCCTCTGGATAAATGGGTACCAGCCTTGCTGGGAAGTATAATTAGTGACAGACTAGTGTCCTGTAACTATTTTGTTTAGTGATAAAGCTGGGTTTGAACATTGTTCCTATGAGTATTTAGGGTTAAAAAGGAGCTTTACTTTTTACTATGAAATAATAATAATTAGATAAAAACCCTACTTGACAGTAAATGGGGAGAGGAAGGGATGGGGTAATTTTGTTATGCAGATTCATCGGCGAAAATACCAATTCATCAGTTTAAAAATATTGAAGTACTTCCAAATAAAGATTTAGATGGAGTTCCTGTTTATTTATTATCTATGTAATAATCTGCTAAGCGATTTCATATTTGTACGTACTACGTTATCACCTTTCACACTCACATCATCCGATCAACAAAGATGGTGATTGGTGATTAATCTCGTATCGCTGAAGTAAACAATTTCAACTTTACGCATTTTAAAATGAATTGTTCCAAAGTCAAATTATGTCATCCCGTCGACTAAAATAGTACAGTTTTTAAATAAATACATTTTAAAAAGATGAATATTTAGCTGGCTACATGGCCATCCCTACTACAGGCCAGGCAATCGTGCAACTGGGGTCTTTTACTGGGGGGGTCATGTGAATTTTCTTAAATATTCGATATAGAAGTTGCAAACTATATCATCAACTGGTGCGGATCCTTTTTTTCTTTTTAACCACAATATACAAGTAATGATCTTTTGACATAAGTACAAATTCTCTAAAAAAAAATCTAACATTGAAATAAAAATTCTTCATTGAAATATGCATTTGCCTTTGTTTATTCAAAATTACCTGTCTCTTCATTTATAGGAATTTGTCAATAATTGTAAAATTTATCAATTAGCTCATTGTGGTTCTTATTATTTGGTATGTAAAACACATAAAAACATCAAACTAATCTCAGAGGAATTTTACCTTTGTTTGCAACTTCTATATCGAATATTTAAGAAAATTTACATGGCCCCCAGTAAAAGACCCCAGTTGCACGATTGCCTGGCCTGTAGTAGGGATGGCCATGGCTGGCTATTATTTTTACGGTTAGAAGACAGAATATTTGTTTTAAAAAGAAGTAAATTGTTACAATTTTTAATAAACAAACGAAACATTCGTTTTATTTATTTAAAGAATATTTAGCTAACAAATATTTTTACGGAAGAAGAGTCTTTTTGTTTTTTAAATAGTATTGACCCTGACAGGCATTTTATTTCAAAAGAAATATTAGCAGTAAATTATATGGATTGATGTAGAAATCACTGTGGAATTTCTACAGGACCCTGCTTGTTATTATTATACTAAAGTTTAGTGAATCAGTTTGTTTCCTAAAGGCTTTTTCCTATATACTTTAATGCCACAAAATGTATGCTAAAATATTATTTAGTTCTGGGATTGAGTTATGTTTTTTTTTTTTTAATCCATTTTAATTCTTCTAATTCACTGTTATTTGTAATTAACTGAACAAGTCACCCATCTCTTTCTCTTAGCTATTTATGTAGTTCTCTCGCCCTCCTCTCACTCTATGTTGATTCAACCACGTTCTAATAGTTATTAATGTCTCTGAGCATTTAGAGAAAGAGTGACTCTTTCTTTTCAGTTATTTTAATTTACATAGTATGTTCGGACACACCGTAAACACGTATGTAAATTAGATGGCAAAGTAATAGGATAATATAGAAGTAAAGAGACTTACTCTATTTAGTTATTCAAGAAGAATTTCTTGACGGATATATCGCAATCTATGAATTTTCAAATGAATTCATAATCTAGTAGCATATAATAGTTTCCTATTTCTACGTACTGCATAGTAATTCAACAATTTGTACATTGATAAGTGACCATCTTGTAATGAATTTCTATAGCAAATTGAACACCCCTCGTGAAATTTAAACAAATAATTAAAAATGAAATAAAAACGAATAAAAGATATTAAGATGAATCCATTACGTCTGCGTATTTAGTGATAAAAATTGTATTTCAAACTTAAGCGTGACATACTGACTGACAAAACATCTTATAGAGATGCTGCGTTACACATAAATGCGTTACACATAAATGCGTTACACATAAATGCGTTAAACATAAATGCGTTACACATAAATGCGTTAAACATAAATGCGTTACACATAAATGCGTTAAACATAAATGCGTTACACATAAATGCGTTAAACATAAATGCGTTAAACATAAATGCGTTACACATAAATGCGTTACACATAAATAAAAGACCCGTTCGATTTGCATGTTTAGCAATGAAAATGCTGTTTCATACTTAAGCGTGACGGACAAACCAACCCACAAAGCCTCTGATAGACATGCAAGGACTCATCGCCTTTTTTTTTTTTTTTTTACTAAGATCAAAGTGTAGTATCTGTTCTGACACAACACTTCATCTTTTCTGTCCTCGGTCAGTGAAGAAATCTTTCTAGACTGAGACATCCCCCCCCCCCCCAATCCAGAGTGCCTCTTTTTGGAGGTTGGATTTTCCCCACATTAAAACCGAGTGTCTAACTCTGCTCTCATGTGAAGGCAAATAAAGAGGAACTCATGAAAATCAATTTATATTTAGACTTTCAAGTGTTTTGATTGATAATGAAATAAAATCAAATAAGATCGGTATAAATCATCAACGAACATTTTATTGGTCGCAACGATTCATCTTGAACTCAAAACCATAAAAGATTTTCCTTCTTTTATTTAATTTTTTATGTGAATGTTTGAAAAAAAAAAAAAAAAAAAAATCTCACCCATTGGAATCACTAATAAAATTCACAATCCTTTCTGCCATTTTTGGTACAAATAAACTTCAGTCTATGCCTGACTTGTCCATCATGAATGTCCAACAGTTTTCACTTTATTGCCATCCAATGATATGCAGGGAACTTTAGTAATCTTCTCGTCAATAGGTGTGATCCTGAATGAGCTTCACACCCACCGGATCATACCCCCTCAGTTTTTCATCTGTGGAATTATCTCAAACATAATGTCTATCAAAACAATCCCTAGACTTTTCCTGAACTGAAGAGGGCAGTCGCAGCTAAAATCTGGGCACTTCCAAGAGAGGAATGTCAGAATTATTGACAATTTTACATGTCGTATCTAAATGTCTTTATTATTGAACTGCGATAAAACAAAGATTGTTGGCCAGTCATGGCTGAAACTTGGTGGGCAAGTCAGGGATAGACTGAAGTTTATTTGTACTAAATATGGTTGGATAGCAGAACAGATTATGAATTTTATTAACGATTTTATGGGTGGCATTTTTGGTGGGTCACCTTGTATTTAAACTGTTTTATGATGGACAGGATTTGTGAGGGAAAAAAAAAATTGTATTTTGTTATAATAAATGTTTTTTAGTATTTGATTTGGTTCTTTTTTTACAATCACTCCCCCATGACGGTGTCTTATTTTTACATATGCCAAGGATCAGGTAAGGATTAAAGTTTAGTATCCATGCTGTCGAAGAAAGGAGAAATCCTTCTCTACTGGAGTAGTTTTTATATTTGACACATCCATAGTGACACGCATTAAAAACTGGCCTTTGTATCTAACTTTGTCTTTGTGTGTGGCAAGTAGATAGGTACTCAAATAACGACGCAATCGAATAATTTTCGTACATTTCAATAACCAGCAAGTAATTATAAAACCCCAACACACACACACACACACACCAATAAGAACGTTACGATACTTCTTTAGTTTTGCTACGACATGAAAATATTTAAAGAAATGTATAAACTTTGTTATCTACTTATGTGTTAACTGAAAATAATATTGTACAGAAAAAATTACGCAAATTCATCCAGTATTTATTAAATTATAAGAAAAAGAAGAAAAAACGATCTTATGTATCGCTAGACATTTTTTACCCAGTTCAGCTTACTGATTAGGAAAGGGAGATAACTCAATATTTTTTGGGGAAAAACTACAAAATTTAAAAAAAATGGTGACCGATAGATAAAATCGTCTTTTATTTTTAATTTAATTTAATAAATACTGGATGAATTTGCGTAATTTTTGGTGTACAGTCTTTTCAGCTACCACGTAAGTACATAACAAAGTTTATACATTTCTTTTGCTATTTTCTTTTAAAGAGAGGCCTAACATGTCGTCGCGAAACTAAAGAAGCACCAACGTTACTTATTACATGATCACACTACGCGTGTCACAATGTTTTTTGTGTCGATTAAACTACGGTATCCAAAAATAGCCCACAATTTTAATGTTGTTCCTACTTACTTGCCTCCCCACAAGGGTAAAATTAGACACAAGGTCAGTCTTTAACGTGAAGAAAAAACAGCTCTCCTGAAAAAAGGGCATTCAGGATTAGGACAAACATTATCTCAGTTTAAAAGGATTTCTTCACTGACGGAAACCAGAACAGATGAAGTGTAGTATCAGATGTAGGAACAGATACTACACTTTGCTCCTAGCACTTATTTTTAGTGCTTGGTAAACCTAAGTGTCCAATATAGTAAATGTTTGTGTTGCCGCAGTTTTAATACAAACATAATCAACATAGAGACACCCATAATGTTATCATGTCATACTAAAAAAACAATTGTTTCTTATCGAGATGCATTGACATTCTGGTGTTAGGATTTTTGAAGAATTTAATCCAGACAATTACCTTATAAAAAACTAAATAAAACACTTGTTGCATGGTGGTGTGATTGGAAAGAATTACCAATGATTCTTTTGGTATTATTGTACATTAGAACCCTTTGCTAGTTCCCCCGCCCCAAATGAGATTCTACTTTTTTTTAATGATTTATATGTAAACACCCTGAAAAACTTGGCGGTAAAAACAAAAAAAAAGTATTTTAGACTTTAGAGTGGTCGATCAGTTTAGCATATAAATTCAACGTAAAATGACCACTCACTTTCTGACCATATAGCGTTTGAACGACGTGTAACCATTTTCTGGTTTTAGTTAAATCTTTTTTAGGGGTTTTTTGGGCCCTGAAATAGGTAATCATTTTATGTAAAATTTAGGTAATCATTTTATGTAAAAAAAATTTGTGCAAAATTACTCCTCCCATACGCACACACTAAATTCTACAATAATAATTTTTTTTTTGTTTTCTTTACTGCCATGTTTTTCAAGCTGTTTACATATAATCGCCTTTTTTAATTAAAAAAAAAAAAAAAAAGAAGAAAAAAAAGTAGGATCTTTTTAGGTAGTGGGCTGAATTAGCATAGGCTCCGGAAGTACAAATTTACCATTCTGTTTAATTTAGACTTATTGCTGTAAAAAAATGTTTAAACCGAAACTCTGTTTTTATTAAAGATAAATGTATTTTTGACCAATAAGAACTCTGACACATTATTGCTATAATACTAATGTAGTTATAATAAATGTTTATTTTTAGAATGTAAATTTTTTTTTTTTTTTGTTAATAACTGTACAGTTATCTACATTATTCACATGTTTTCCTCTGCTTGATTGCTGCCATTTTTACAATGTATCGAACATTATACTCCCCCGCTCCACTTCAGGGGTTTCTTATCATAGTCCAAAAATGTGCAAATTTCAAGCCGCAACATTTATTAGATCCACTTTAGTAAATTACTCTAATTCTGTGTTCCACGAGCTGTTCGATATCTTGTACCAGTTCTTCGAACGGCTGAAACATTGTGAAAATGGTTGATGCAATCAAGATGAGGAAAGCCTCTGAACGATGTAAGTAATAATGATGATGATGATGCCACAAATCTAAGAAATATCCTCAAGTAGTTATTTGTTCACATTTTATTTGTTCATCTCAATTCCAGTGGAGACAAGCGAACAGCCTTCGAAGCTAATAGTTCTGGAACAGTGTCGACGAAAAGACATCCAGTCACTAAACTTGAGAACATGAAAAAGAAGAGTCGTCCTTCGTGCAAAAAGGAGAAGGACATGGTTTGGAAGGATATAACCGAAGAGGAAATTCGACAGGCCATGTCTGAAACTGCCGAGGAGCCTGTCGGTCTTAAACTGGAGGAAGAGCCTGATGATTGCTGTACTCCACTAAAAATGCACGACGAGTCATTCGATGATGAAGAGGAGGAACAAGAAGAAGCAGAATCGGATGAAGACTACGTGATGGAAGAAGAAGAAGAATCGGAAGAGGAATCAGATTTTGATGAACACCTCCCTAAGGTACGCAAGAAAAAAAAAGAAGTCGACCCAGACTTCATACCAAATATGAAATCCGAAATGAAACCAATTTATAATAAGATTTATAAATGTGCTGGAACGCAGTCGATTGAACTAGCGAAAACCACCTTCAAGCAGAGCCAACATCATAACCACCAACATTCATGTAATTATTCTGCGTCTGAATTGAATAACTTTTCTAGCACAAACCAAGAAAGATACCCTGGACACACGGATGTGAAGCCAGGCCAACAACATAGCCCAAAGATAAAACAAGGTACCTATTCCAACATGAAACCGGTTTTGAATACACATTCAAAACAAAATCCACAATATTGCACTCAAACGGGCATAAAACAGGAACATAAACACAAACACCAAAACCGCATTGGTCTAGAATCCTGTTCGCACTCTGGTTACAAACAGAATATGCAAATGGACTTGTCGCCATGTACGGGGTGCAGTTTATCAACGAACACGCGGTGCAATTTAACATCAACTTCTCAGTGTTGTCTATCGTCGAGTCCGCAGTGTTGTCTACAATCAAACGCGCAATGTCACCAGCAATCCGATTCACAGTGCAACCTATCAAATGCACAATGCAGCTTAATGAGTGCGCAAAACAAAATGAACGAGAACAACATCGGCAAGTGTGGCCGTAAAACTATGCAAGCTGAGTTTTGTGACGGCCTCTCAAAATTCATGCCTCTTAACGTGGGCGTAGATGGCGCCAAAAAGAAGAAAGTGAAAAGGGTTCGAAAGAAGAATGTTCCAGTCGATGGTGTTGGCATTGATGGTACAAAATCGCTTCCCACCAAACAGACTCCATTTATGGCCAATGGTAACTTGCCGGAAAATGGTGAAGAACCTTTGCAGAAGAAAATAAAACAAGAAGATCAGCAGACACAGTTCACGCCGGCCATTGATACTGCGGCGCAACTAAAAAGATGCAATTTTTACGACGGCGCAGCAAACTCTGAATCTTCTCAGACGGGTATTAATTTTATACCTTTGAGCACTGCTAATCCTCATCAGATAGTCCGGGAAAAGAAACGTGCCGAGTCGACAAAATGCGGGCATCAGCCATTCGCTCAGGTGGGTACTCAGCCAAGTTTTAGCTCTCTTTGTTTAAAAGCGGAAGGAGAAAAACAATACTCCGAGGGGAACGTGTCATCTCCGCTTTACTCGTCTCCAAATCAAAATAGTCAGGAATCCCATTCTGCCCCGAATCTTGAAATTTCTACTGATTTCGATTCTGGTTTCAATTATCCTACAGATACAACTAGCATGAATATACCCCCGCAGCAACAGCAGAACTGTATGGAACTCGTTCACCAAACGCTTAATGAATCAAATAATGTGGCTACTACTGTTCCACACAGTAAACTTTATTCAAATCCTAGTTTTACCGAATCGGGACAAGAACTGATCAAGTTAGCTCATGATATCTTTCACAATTCACCAGAGTCCCAAAAACAAAGGTTTGCAAATGGTGTCCAACAAGTACAGACAGACTCTGGGAAAAAAACTTGCACTGTTATCCGGGTCCCTTCTAATTCAAAGGGTGGCAGGCCAGGTATGAAATCTCCACTTGTTGTCATTTCTCCTAATGCCAGCGGACAGGTGCTAACTAACAAAATCATGGTTGACACAAATGCCTCGATTGTTAATAATAATATTCATCATGTAAACGGAGAGTGTGGTAAAATGCCTCCTCACTTATCACCTCAGCTACAAGCTCAGCTTGTCCCAGAATCAGTGGCTACTGTGAATGTTATTAACCAAGGATCGTCTGGTTTACCGATGCCGAAACTAACAGCTGAAATCCCACGTGCCATTTATAAAACTGGGACGAAGCAGATAGTGATGACTTCAAGTCAGCTAAAAGCAATGAACGAAAAATACAAGTTAAAAAAATACAGTCAAGTCTATCCGCAGAATACTGGTTCTACTGTCAGCAATGCAAAAAAGAATAGGCTTACTTATGTCCACGTAACCCCTGCAAGCAATGCTTCCATAACACCGCAGATGGTTGTTCTTAAAACTGGGAACGGTGAATCTGTGAATTTTTCCAATATGCCTCCCGGAACCATTCAAAGAAACGTGGCAAATCAACAATCCTTGCCGACAACAGAAAAGACACTGAGTTCACTTCCCGTATCGACTGCCACCACTTTTAATGCTGGCACCAGTACCAACATCGAGGGTACTTTCCCAACCTCAAATATTTCTTTTCCCTCTGCAGTCGTTTCTCCACAAATGAGCGAAACAAACATGATGGTTAGTCCGATTCAAACTACCAACAATGCCTCCTATCCAAATGTAAGAATGGCAAATACACAAAATATTGTCTCTACTATTCCACAACTTGACTACCAATCTTTAATTGTTTCGCAACCATCCATCACCAACGAGGCAGCATCTGCATTAACGGCACTTCAGACAGCTGGAAATACATGTGAGATGCAGCAAATGTATAACAATGTATCGTTGCTCACTCCGAAACCTGGTCGAGCCCAAACGGCTGTTGTCAGCTCCCCGATGTCTGTGTATGGCTCGATTCCCTCCATTGGAATCAAGCCGTGTCAGCCAAACCGAACACCCCAGTCGATGGATCCCGGCAGTGTAACGGCCACTACTGAATCATTGCCCTCTTCTCCCCTTACTCACATTATCAACCAGGATGATCAAGTTGGGCAGACCCAGTTTGTCCTACAAGGCGTGCGCCAAATCCAACCCGTGGTTCAACAAATTCAGTCTGGAGCCCGCTTAAAGGTTCAGAATTATTCCACTGTTACGGTAGCTAATGATCAGATGTCTAGCTGCGCTGTGGCGGCAAATTCTGCCAATAACCAGCATTTTGTCAGTTCAACGATAAATCCTGCCATGGCTGCATCTCAACAAAAAATGCCAACCCTACAAATAGCATCCCATCATTTGCCTTCTGTTCAGCAATCTAACCCTAACCGTAGCATGCCACTATTATCGTCACCTAATAATACATCCACCTCTAAGTTCAACGTTACTGGTTACTCAACCAGCATATCTAGTCCTACAAATTGCAATAACCTGCATTCTAACCCCTCTGAACTAAAACCAGAGACTGCAGGCGCTGGCGTGTGCTCTATTAATACGACTAATGCTGCCGCTGGTGGTTTGGGCAATGCCATACAGTCTTTTCCAAACTTTCAGACCAACATGAAGAAACCGACGTCAGCTGTAGTAGCTGAGGCTTTGCCAATTCCCTCGCTCAGTGCAGACACGTTGACCGCTTGTATGGGACTGACAGGCGCCAACAACTTCAGCATTCTTGGTAAGGGTATGTGGCAGAGTACGTATGTCCAGAGTAATGAAAGCTCTGAGGGCTCGGACAGTGACCAGCGCTCAAAGCTGACTTTCACTCCAAAACCTCTACCATTCTCACCCAAAGTTTCGCAGCCGGCCCCTAAAAGAGAAAAGAAGACGTGCAAACAGAAAACGGAGTCTTCTGGAACAGTTCCGGAGATTCCACCACAGGTAAGCTTTTGGGAAAACTTTGGAAAATGGATGTGAGAAATCAAAAAAAAAAATTAGAATTATCGTTTTCTATTTATATGAAGATTGAGTGTTCTCTTACATTGTGTAAAGAGTGGTTCTTTTTTTTTATTATTATTATTTTTATTATTTTTGTTATATTTTTGATGTTCGTTTTTATGTTTTGCAATTTTTTGAGATGAGAATTGATTATTTGGATAGCTATTTTCATCTTACCCTTTACAGTCACAACGTTTTGGCCGATGTAACTTCTGACCTTCTCCGAATGCATCTTTTCGAATTTGGGGACCTATACGGAACTTCTGAACTGAACCCTTCATTTAATCCACAGGGCTAGATTGTTCTCATTCGGTCAACCATGACCGGGTAGAAGTGTTAATTTTTATGTTATTCTTAGTTATTATCACCTGTAGTAAGGATTGAACCTTCAACCTCCAGAACGCTGTCACTTAGAACTGAATTGTTAACCGATGATATTAGCTCGGTCCATGTGCATTAAATAAATGGGTTCAGTTCAAAATTCCCGTATAGGTTCCCAAATTTCAAAATATTCATCCAAAGAAGGTCGGAGGTTACATTGATCAAAACGTTGTGAATGTAACCACCAAGATGAGAATAGTCGTCTTTTTTTGTTTTATATTCAGTTTTTGATTTTGATTTTGTATAATTTATCTCCACAAAATCCAACGATCAGAACAAACATAAGTAAAAATAATTGAAGAATTAATTTGAGACCAACTTTTAGAATGTTACAAATGTTACAAATGTCATTGTTGACTTTGGGTTACTTGGTTTATTTTTTGATTCTTAAATTACTCTATCTTGTCACATAGAAGACGTCTGGTTTTCTAGAATATTTGCAGGGGTCAAGAGTTACCCATTTTGAGTTAAGGTTAGTAAAGGTATGAATTCACACTTAATCGTATACAATAGGTATTGTCTTTGTATTAAAAGTAAGCTAAAAAAAAAAAAGACTTGATAAACCCACTCCCATTTAGAGAACTTCCTGCTTGTTTTACGTTGTATGAGCAAAAAAACAGTAGGTGTTCTACCCTCTAATAAACGTTGGGAGGATCTTACTAAGCGGAAATCTTTATTTTCTTATTTTTCATCCAATCTCCACATCGTTATTTTATGTTTTTATTTTTATACAACAAATTTTTCGTCATCTTCATTTGGTGATATTTTAAGTAGTTATTGAACCCATGGAGTGAATGTGGTATTATGGTGATTGAAGTATGAATGGGAGAATGAGTTGGACAACTGATCATGGTTATAGGGATTGCGAGTATGAATGGGTCAAGCTAAGATTAAGATAGTTTAAAGACCGATTCTACCCCTCCCTTTCCAGTTTCTTCCCAAATTTGGATATTGTGTCCAATTATGTAATTTTGCTAAAATTCATAATAAATCTAAGATAAATCATTATGGACTTCGGTAAATACACCCTGAACGATTATATTAATGTATTGAACGGACATTGATATTTGTGCAGTTATTAATTTTAGTTAAAGGCATGTCAGGAAATATCTATGTATAGATATTGTTGTCACTACCCATCTACGTTATCCTGTTAATTAGTGCAAATAAAAATGCTACATTAATAAAAGCCCTCTTTTCTATTCAAGGAACTTCGTTTCCAATTTTTTAGTTCATAATAAATTGTCTCATAAAAGGACTCAAAAGGAGAACTTTAATGGAATATTCGAATATCTATGCATCTCTGATCCAAGTGTTAGCCCCAGGAAAGGAGCCGCTTGATTTCTGAGAACTTGGACTGAAGTAAAATGAAACATAGGAGAGAAGACACTTGCCAAATATAGGGAACTCAACAACTGGCCAGTTTATCTACGCCTTTGTTGTAAATGTTGAAGATTTGAGAGTGATATTTGAAAGAAGATGAATATTGTAACAAGGCCAAAATAATGCGTCAAGTTAGAAATTTGAATGAAAAAAAAAAAAACGATTTAAAAAATATATTGTTCTAGTAGTTCTCAAGGAGAAAAGAAAGTGAACTTTTGGTTTATTTTTGGCAGCCTCGTTACTCTCGCTTCCCTTATTTTGTCCTTTAGTCCTCACATTTCATGGGCAATGTTTCTGACAAAGGGGGAAGAATTGCTGTTTTCTGGGTCAGATTCTATCCATCTAACAAAGGAGAGTAGAAAGTGAACTTTTGGTTTACTTTCGGCAGCCTCGTTACTCTCGCTTCCCTTATTTTGTCCTTTAGTCCTCACATTTCATTGGCAATGTTTCTGACAAAGGACGAAGGATTGCTGTTTTCTGGGTCGGAATCCATATTTTTCTTATGCTGAATGAAGTCTATTTCTTTTATAGTTACTATTTACTTAAATATTTAATCAAATAATTTTTACTATTTACTTTAATATTTAAGATTAATGCAAACAAAACTCCCCTTTCCCCCCAAACTGAATTTTTTCAATTCAATCGCAACTTAAGAAGAAAACAAAACGAGCAACTGCAGCCGTTTAACCGATCTCGAGGTTCATGGGCAAAGTAACGGTCACGGCTAAGTCGAAGTGACCAACGGACATCGCCTATTATAGAAATATAATGTTGAAAAAAAAAAGCCATAAAATTGCTAGCACGATTCAGAGAAACAAGATTTATTTTTTGAAACTCTGAAATATATCTTGCTTTAATTATTTATTCACTCCGTATATTTATAAATCGCATCTCCATTTCTGCAAAGGCTTAAAAAGCTGCCAAAAGAAAAATTATTTTTTAATCAGCAATTTCTCCATCATAATTTATTCGTATCAATTTTTAAATATTGAAAATAGATTTTTGAATCTACCACATTTTCTGTTTGCTTTGTTTTTTGTTATCATCATTATTATTA
>OY744544.1:17762166-17862166 GCA_963556195.1 Sepiola atlantica
GCTTCATTTTGATTTCAAGGTATGATATGGCCAGTAGAAAGTGTCTTATAAGGATGTGTATCTTAATTTATAGTTCAGACAACATAAAAACGATTATAATCAAAGTGACTAGTATTAGATTTTCTTTTAAAGTAGACATTTTGTTTATGGGTTTAATATTGCTTCTTTTTTTTTATTTATTTATTTATTTTTTTATTATTGTTAATTCATCTTTGAGGTCTACCTGAACTAAGATAATTGTGTCCGTATATTCTGAGATTGTAGGTATATGTAATTATAACAAAAAATTAAATGAGATTATTTTGTAAAATAAGAGGTGCTCTGTCCTAAAATTGATTTGGTATTTCTATTAAAAACAAACTTTTCTAAAATAGATATAACTTAATCATTTTTGTTTTAACAATTTAGTAGAATAAAAAATTACTTGCAAGGAACTAAAACATAAAATTTAATTTTGTAAAAATTACACACACACACACACACACACACACACACACACACACACACACATTTCCCTTTAAGATAATTTTAGTTCTTGTCTTTATTCCCTTCAAATCCCAATAAATTATATTTTCTGAAAAGGTATTTATTAATTAGTGAAGACAGCACTTTTGTTTGTTTGTAAATGTCTGGTGGAACCTTGTTTAGTCATCCTTATTGAGGTAGACTTTTTTTTTGTTTTTCTTCTGTGATGACATTGTTGTCATTTGTTTTGTTTTTTAATCACAGTTGAATTTTGTTATTTTTGAAGAAAAACAAAGAAAAACAAAGAAGAAACAACTGAAAGTCTCAGTAATAATAATGTGAAGGTATTAATGTTTGAAAAATGGTTGTTGCTGTAATGTTCTGACTCTTGAGGTTTGGTTTTATCTGTCTAAACATTTCTTGCCAACATTGTCAAGTTGAAGGAAAATTAATTGTTAATGAGATACAAGGAGAAATACTAATCCTGATTTGTCTCAGTCCAATATTGGTACATTGCCCCGTCTTGTATCAGCAATGTGTGTTACTGATTTTATTTTATTTATTTATTTTTTTAACATTTTTATATATATATATATATATATATATATATATATATAATTAGACCACCCATGACCTGTTGGGTCAGTATTTGTTATTTCTATATACTACTAAAACTACAAGAAAAAATATATATGTAAATATAGAGAGGAGGTCTATTATGACATCACAATGTATTCTGAATTTTATTTTCTTCAATTTTCTCATTGCGATGTCATAGTTGACTCTTACCCCATCTGTTACCCCCCCCCTCTCTTTCTCTCTCTCTCTCTCTCTCTTCCTCCCTTTCTATCCTGTCTCCCTTTTAATTATTTATATCATTCCACATCTCAATGCTCATTTTTTTATGTTATTCACCTGTACAGGTGAAGTGTACACGGTGACAAGCAAACAAGATAACAAACATCCCCAGAGTTTTAGTAGTAGATATAGATATATACATTTTTTTTTTTTTTTTTTTTTTAAATTGGTTTTGTATGAAAATCTACAACTTGACTTTCCTAGTTTCAGCATTGAAACCTTCACACTGTCAGATTTGCTGTATTGAAAAACTTAAAGGTTGGACTTTGACAGTTTTGACCCTCAACTCGCACACAACACTCAAAAAAAAAAACAAAAAAAAAATTTGGAAAAGAAAAAAAAAATGAAAAAAATCTGCTTTCAAGAAGCAGACATTTTTCTACAGACAAAAGCTGTGAACTTTGCTTTTAAAACCCAAAAGAAAAAAAAAAAAAAAGAAAAGAGACTTCAAACTACGACAAAGACAAAAACTGTTTAAACTTTTCTTTCTTTTTTTTTTTTTTTTTTTCGTGTTGTTGTGTGTGTGTGTGTGTGTGACCTCGGTAGGATGATTAAACGGATCACACCTGACCACCTGTATATTGGGTATAGATTTCATAAATGTATTGTTCGCACTTTTCTAATAATAAAAAATTTCCATCCTAAAGTGACAGTGTTTTCTTCCAACTTTTTCTGCTAGTTTACTGTATACGTGGGTTCTATTTGTTTTTGTGTTCGGTTGGATGATTTTGAAGAAGAAAAAAAAAAAATCTTGAATGTCTGTATTTAAGTTTAGTTTCTTTTATAGCATAGCCTCATTTACCGTTTTTATCAATTATGCAGATGTACTGTTAGGTATGTGCGCTGTGCCGCTGACAAAAATCTAAAAGGATACAGTAAACTCCCTATATGTGCATCCCGGGGACGTGTTACAGTTTCTGTGCAAATTTTATCTTTTAAACAAAAATCTTATTCCCCCCCCCCCAAAAAAAAAGTAAATATTTTGTGATTATTATCTTCTAAGTAATAAAATGTATTTCCTCTATGATGTTTGACACAACTTGTCAGTAGGAAATAGAAAAATGAAAGGGAGCTTTTATTTATTTATTTTTATATATATATATATATATATATATATGAAATTAAAAATGGAACAGTGGAAGACCCATAAGCTCAACGTTTCGCCCGATGTGATGTCGGCGTTTTCAAGAGCGGATGAAAAGTGTGCTAAAAATGATAAAAGACGGGAAGGTCATATAATTGGGAATATATATATATATATATATAGTGGTAGGGTTTGAATGGAGGGAAATATATGTAAAGTGTCAGAAATAAGTGTGCAAAATGTCAGCATATATATATATATATATATATATATATATATATATATAAATTTAAAAAAAACTTTATTTATTTTTTTCGTTTTCTTTTCTTTTGCCCCCTATCTTCTCTTTAGTTTCTCCTTCTTTTTTATATTACTATGTACATTTGAAATTGCAGGTTTATTTATACATACACATCTATTTAAAAAAAAATAATTAAAAAAATAAAAATTAAAAAAAAAGATATATGTGTATGCATAATTATATGCTGAAATTTTGCACACTTATTTCTGACACTTTACATATTTGCATATATTTCCCTCCAATCAAACCCTACCACTATATATGTTCCCCAATTATATGACCTTCCCGTCTTTTATCATTTTTAGCACACTTTTCATCCGCTCTTGAAAAAGCCCATATCGGGCGAAACGTTGAGCTTCCACTGTTCCATTTTTAATTTCATCCCATCGGATTGTTTTATCCTTTTATCTACCCACAATATATATATATATATATATATATATATATATATATATATGTATATATATATATACTAGCGGTATTCACCTGGCATTGCCCTTGTGGAGATATATTACTGGTTGGAAGGTTTTTTTAGAAAAAATTATTTCAAATATCATGTGTACAATTTTTTCCTTGAAAGAAAAGTTAAAAATAACATTTGGAATTTTATTCAAGTCAAGTAATAAAAAGAACTGTCAGTGCGGTGATGTTCTTAAGAAACTACTTGACGTTGCATTTCTTACAGACAGTTGCAACATGACAAATGGCTTTAATGAGTCGAAACAAATTTCTTTAAAAAAAACAAAAATCAATAAAAATAATTATTTAAATGTTTAAACATTTTTTTTAAATACATTCTTTGCTAGGATATTCTTTGTTTAATTTTTATTTTTGTTTTATGAAACAAAGAAAATCTATTCAAAAAAACATTAATTTCGTTTCTTTACTTTTTAATATATTTCAGTTATTTTAGGGACCTAAACTGATGATTGCCCCTAGTGACCCCAGATATAATCGAAGAAAAATTTTAGTTGTTTTTAGATTCTATGAAAAATTTAACCCTTATTGAAACTTAACTTGAATATTCTTACTGTTAACATCGATTGACTAATATATATATATATATATATATATATAGATATACAGATATACACACACTAGCAGAATACCCAGGACAGGTATTTTGCTATTTAGTAAAATTAATTTGCTGAACAGTTTCCCACCACATTTATGTCCCCCTATAAAGATTAAAATAAAGATATATATGCTATTAAAACTTATATCTAGAATCCTAATCCCAATTTTGATCAAAATCCATTAAATAATTTTTATTCTGAAAAAAATGTCTAAAATTTGGGATTTAATTGCAAGGGGTCTTAAGAAGAAATTGAAATTCAGGGAATATTGTTCAATTGGTGCCTAATAACTATGCCTCAAATTTCATGAAAATCAGAAATATTTCAATTTTCAAATCAACGAATATTCCAAAGAAAATGAAATTTTGAGAATATTAATTTGTTTTAGTAAAACCTATAGATAAAATCCCATTAACATCGAAAGGCTTCCAGCTTCCCTTCACATAAAACTAAATATAGCATAGCCCACATTACCCACCAGTACGCTTAGCAGCTTAAATAAAAAAAGCTTTAAAAGAATCAATTTTTTTAGTTCAAATCCACTAGGGTCTATAATTTTCTGCATTATTAGAAACCTTAAACTTACTTTCTTAAACCTCCTTTGGGCATCTCTTATTTTAATCAAGAAGCATTGTGTTTATCTGTGAGAATGATTTTTTTTATTTTAATAGTTTTGATAGGATGAAGAATTTCATGAACTTTTCCCTTTTTTTTTCCTCAGAATGTTGTTTGATAATCCATTTTTCATCATTTTATTTTTTTATTTTTGTGACATAAAATTTCTTTATGCTTCTTTGCTCATCTCTCAACTTTTATTAAACAGAAGAAAAAAAAATAGAATTTTTTTAAATATCAAAGAATATTCACAAATACAATCTCGCAGAATATTTACTCAATAAATATACAGATCAAATTCTCTTAGATATTTCGTCAGATAGATCCCAGAAATGTTCTTGTGAGTTCATTATTTTTAAGATGTTCTACACTAATTCTATTTTTTTACATGATTAGATAATTTGTTCTAAAAAATATATTACTCTAATAGAAAAAAAAATTCTAATTGTGTGGTAGAGTAACATTGAATCGCAAGTCCCCCCCCCCCTGATGTCTCGTAATCTTCTTGCTTACAGAAAACAGTTATGTCTCTTGACACGTTGCAAGTAGTTGGCTCAATGGATGGTAACATCTAGTTGTAAAGGTTATGTAGCAGTCGTAGAAATGTTGTTCTTTTGTTTTTCTTTATGGATGGAATGATAGAAGCGGTTAAAAAGAACAACAAATAACTCCATTATTTGCTCTGGGAGTTGATTTATTTCTTACAGTAATTTGCTGCAAATGCATCAAGATGGATTGCATCTTCCCCTTTTAACCCCCATAGTGTAGAGGAAGACTCGAAATCCCGTACGATTACGTCAATGCCTAATTTCTCAATTGCTATTGTAAGCTTGACGGACCAACTTAAATGTTTTTTTTTCACATATATGGTGTTATTTTCTGTGCACCAACATTTTTCAAATAGAAGCAACATGTTGATTTAAAAAATTTGAACTTTTGTATTCATTTCGAAAATAAAAATAATAAAACTGAAATGAAAAAGAATGAAAATTGTGTTATGGTATGCATTGAAACCATGGCAACAGGTGTACTAAAAAAAAAGGGTCGTATAATAAAATACTTATTCATCTCTATCAAAGCGATACGTCACCGCAGAGATGGTTTTGACTTTTTTCTATTCATCTCGGTTAGAGAATTATTGGAACCTGCATGTAACAATCTATAAAAGATTGAAGTCTTCTGTCTATCTGTTTTTCGCGTTTTCCCCATCCAAGAGATCTCATATTTATACCAATTAAAAATCACCATACTCTGAGGATTATTCACAGCAACAACAACAAAACTGAGACTAACATGCTCTCCGCCATTGTATTGATCACTTTTTTTCAATCAAACACTGACTTCAAGAGTAACAAAATTATTTAAAACCGTACACAAGAAATTTCAACAACAAAAAATTATTTGAGTTATACTTTTTGTTTATTTTTTTTTTATTGAAATTTTTACATTTACTCTATACTTTAAAAATGAAAACCCTTTTTTTTAATTTTTTTTATATTAACAAAAAATACACGCTATTTCTGTTGTTAATATGGAAAAGTTATTTATTTGGGAGGATTTTCAAAACCTGCCCCTAATTGAAAACGTTCATAACCTGGTTTTCAAATTGAGGAACATATATATATGGATACAACATGGCCATCAAATAATTTTCGTAAACTGTCCTCATAAATCATCAAATTGTGTTCATTCACTTTTAATTCTCTCATAGTATTCTTCATCATTCAATTGTCAATCGATCTATCTTAACCCCTTGCGCTCAAGTAGCTTCTAGCCTTGATAAATGATGACTCATTAGTAAATAATAATAATTTATTTTTTAAATCGTCAGATATCCAACACCTGCGTGTTGCCCCCCAATTTTCCTTTTCTAAACATTTCGTCCAGCTCTGGTGGATTTTAAGCCGTATGGATTTTGGCACATAATCTCCTGGGGTTGTGTATAAGTATAAGTGACAACTGTTTCTTAAGTCATCACTTGGTCTTTGCCCTGGTTATCATCTGGACTATTTTCAGGCGTAAATTTACAAAACACTCAATGTACAGTGAATATCGGCATATTATTTTCAGAAAATAGGAGATCATGACCAGAGTCGGTGAGTCGACTGAAAAAAATACTCTGACTACAAAATCGTTTTTTAAAAATCTGACTCTTGACAAAAAGATGCCCTGACTCCCCCCTCTGATCGTGATCCTTCAATACTTAACTAATATCTGCAATTAGTGAATTGCCATCATTTTTCGAGATGACGCCGTACTTATTACAATTTTGTCATTTCAGTCTCCTTTTCTCCGATTTAAATATTCCTCTGTCTGTCCTTCTGGTAGACCATAAAAGTTAGAAAGCCCAGTCTGCTCTACTAGTTACCCATAGTTGGTGGTAGTAGAGGTAAATTCATATCTTTGCGAACCGCATGAGTCTGAATTTTAATTATTTTTTTCTGTTCTAATAGTTGTTATGCAACCTACACTATGGATTATTTTGATTTTTCGTACTACTGTTCTCGTCTTGGATGTTATTCTCACGTTTCGGTCGATGTAACCTCTCGTTCTGTCAGTTATGATCGGGTAGAAGTCTTAAGTAATTCGTAATTGTATTCTTAGTATCGTCCGTACTGAGGATTGGATCTTCGACCTGTCACTTATGACTCATTATTACTTAGCACTTCCGTCCGTTTCGGAATGAGAGCAACTTAACCCATTAATTAAATAAAGGGTTCTGTTTGAAATTCTGTACAGATTCCCGAATTTAACAGAAAGATTCGTAAGTTCGGCAAGACGCACCTCACGAAGGTCGGAGGTTACATTGACCAAAACGTTGTGTGAAAATAACATCCGAGATGAGAACAGTAGTCTGAATAATACAACTAATACAAATTATCAATCCTCATCTAAAAATAGGGGTGGGGCGTAATGGGTGAAAATTTCAGATTCATGCGAATAGTATTTTTTTGTGTTCATTTATACATAAATAACACTACACAATCAAACATTTTGAAAATTTTGCAAAATTCAGAAGGTGCAGGTCACTAGTTTTTGGCTATTTTACATTCATGAAAACCCTTTCACAGCCTGAAAATGGTCCTAAATCAGATTTAACCATCTATATCCATTCATAGCTTTTGAGGATGTTTTAGGACCTGCATGAAACCACTTTTTCACCGAAAAATGATAGATTTTGAGTCCCGTGGAGCCCTAACGGCTATATTTGGCCTGCACCTTCTGAATTTTGCAAAATGTTCAAAATGTTTGATTGTTTAGTGTTATTTATGTATAAATGAACACAAAAAAATACTACTCGCATGAATCTGAAATTTTCACCAATTACGTCTCACCCCTAAACATTTCCTCAAACACAACTTACACTATTTTGACGTTTTAGTTTCTGCAAACCAATTTTTTGCAGTTGTTGAAATTCAATTTTATTTTGAAAATTCCATGATTTATTAAAACTACAGGCTCCTCCCTCCCCTAAAAAACAATATCTTTATACATATTTTTTATTATTATTTTCTCAGACTGCTTACTAACCAAGACTTCGTTCAGTCTACTCTACGTTACCTGCATGTTCAGGTTTTATCTATAACTAGCTGGTTTTGTCGGCTCGCTATCGTTTTGCAAAGTTTGCTACTTGAAATACTTGAATTTAAAATAATAAACATTTTGTTCATAGCTTTGTTGTAAACACAAAACAAAATCTTTCTCATTTATTCATAGGGATAGATAAGCATTAATGTTTTGGTAATTTCGATACAAATTTGTTTATCTTTTAAATGTGACTGTAAAGAAAGAAAAAGAAAGAAAAAAGAAATTTGTCTTTTCACGTGCAATTTAGAAAAATCAAGTCGATCCCTCTAAAGAAAGGAACATTTCAATACAAATGCTAAATATTTGTCCAGGAAATAAAACAATATTGGGAAACGGAAATATCTGTTATTAAAATTAAAACAATCGTTGAATTAAAAAAACAATAACAAATAATAGTTAATTAATAAAATGTCCTTTTTCAAAATCAATATGCAAATTAGTTAACCTTGCGACTGATATCACATATACATAAGCAGTATATAAAAAAGATAGTGCGTCTATTTTGTGAAGTTGAATTAACTTGAAATAGGGCGTTTGACTTTACCGTTAGTGTGAGAAATGGACCCAACTTTCGTATTTATTCGTTTAGATTATCTTAAACAAAATTGTCATTTTTATTTTACATCGACTTCGTAGGACTAAAATTGATTTGTCACATGCATATTTTTTTTTATTTTTTTTTTTTATTCATTTTTAAAAATTTGTATTTAATAATAAAAAGCAAACGCGAAAATTAAGGTAAGTATTTGTTTATGAGATACAAACTCCAAAACACCTTCACATTTCCTTAACCTATTGTGCATGGATGTATATAGTATCGTCATTTATTGACTAAAATATATATATATGTATATATATATATATATATATGTGTATATTTTTCCTTATCAAATAAAAGTTTACCAATAAGTTTAATCAATCAGAAATTATTGATTTGATGCCGAAACATTACCTATTGTATACGACGAATTGAATACAAGTTGCTATTTTATCCAAAGCTGGAGAGGGATTGTTGATTCACTTGTGCCCCCTCAACATAAATACCCCCCAACCAACCTGACAATCAGCAAAATTCCACCCCTTCACTATAGAGGTCTCTAGAAACTGATTGCTTTTGGAATTCCCTCCTTGCTCCCAGTTTCTCTGACTGTACCTATATGCAGAAATTTAAATGTAATGTGAACAACATCTTGCTGCACAACTCCCCACTTAGGATGCCCCGAATTCAGTAGCCCTTTACGTCTTAGTGGCAATGTGCCTTGTTTGGAGTTAATATAAGTAAAAAAAAAAATTTAAAAAAAAAAAAAAAAAAAAAAAAAAATTATCCAAATAGCGTTGATCCTAATAGATTTCATAAGTTGCAATGGTATCCATTAGATCAATCCCCACACACTGTTATCAAGTATTAATGTATCGCAATCTGGTCATCAATATTCTAGGAATAGAATTTCATTATATATATATATATATATATATAATTATTATTATTATTATCATTATAGCTAGATTTAAAAGAAAATATTTGTAGAAAGGTTTACACCATAACTGTTGTTTTTACAGCAGCATAGTTTCTGGGCCGAAAGCATCATTACAACTAGCCAAAAGCATCCTAGCAGACTTTGTTGGGTTGTAGTCACTCTGTGGGATTGTCATATCCACGTCGATGCAGTTAAAGCTTTACCTTGAATCTTTTGTGTTTCCTCTTGTCTGATGGAGAAAGTCCAAGATTAGTCAAGAATGCAGAGGTTGAGTTGGCAATCAAACCTCTGCATCTGACCTCGATAGAAACTATGAGTTATCCAGCCATTTTTGACCCATTGTTCTTGTAGATCTTCATGTTTCTCTATCTTATGCTGATGTGCCCAGTCGAAATTTTCCTCAAATGTTACCATTAACTCCATGACAAAACCTTTTTTTTTCAATATAACTGACCAAATGAGACTATCGTAATATTGGGCTGTTAACGTTATTTCAATTGGAAATACGAACTGGTGTTCAAAATCGAATGTTTATTACAACGCAACAATTCATCAAGTGGAAGATGATCTCTTCTCGTATCTACAAACCTTTTCTCACAGAAGTGACATTGCTAGTCTTTCTCTACTCTATCGTTATTTCAATAGAACATGCTCGACTGACTGAGCTCCAATCTCTCGTTTTTCCTTGTAAAACATTCACAGAAATAATGTCTTTTTACCACAACTGCACAGAACTTTTCTTTTTTTTTCTTTTTTTTTCTTTTTTTTCTCCATGTGCCTAACATAAAACGGAATTTCAAGAAATAGTTTCTTTCCAAGAACTTCCTATCTGTGAAACACATTGCCACAAGATTGCTTCCCTGTAGGCTATAACATGGTCATCTTCAAAACCGTCCTCATAAGTAATCAATTTTAGTCACTATTTTCAATACTCTTATAATATTCATCATTCAACTGACAATCTCAGTAACGCTTATCCTCGAGTTGCTTTTATGCCTTGATAAGTGATGACTCGTTAGTAAATAAGATATTTTTTTTTTTCCATATATTCGGATCTTCTCGGAGGTAGGCAAGATACATGACTGACAAATTATGATGGGATTCCCTGTATAGTCAGATGCTGAGAGCATGAACTAAAAAATGGCTCAAGCTAACTTGATCCTTCACAAATTCAAGGCACAACAGGCCCCTGACCCTTCCTCTTTGGTGCAGTCAGTATGTGCTCTGTTAAGACCACTTCTTTCAGTTGAGTAGTCTCGTTCTCTCGTTCACCCTTGCAATTAATGGCTCAAGTCCTCAGCTGATCAAAGTGAATTAATTATTTGTATGAGGTTCATGCTATTCTTGAGCATATATATATATATACACATACAGGGTGAGCCAAAAGTAGGTGGACAGTAAAAAACTTTTTTGTCGAAGCATAAGAGGCAGACTTCAAAGCTGTGTAAATCAAAATAAATAAATGTTTTTTACTGTCCACCTACTTTTGACTCACCCTATATCTATATATATATATATATATATAGGGTGAGTTCAAGGTTGTTTTTTTGTGTGTGTGTAACCCATTGGGTCACCCATTGAGTTTGGGTTAAATTGTTTGAGGAGGGGGGGGGGTCAAAGCCAATTAAATATTAAAAAAATAAATGGATAAAATCCAAAATTAGCCTCTTTCTGCGCGATATATATGTATCTGTCTTTCTCTCTCCAACTATTGTTAAAATAGTATTACTTTTGTTTATAATGGACTGTTCCAAACTTTTTCTTTCATTTGTTTATTATCTTTGTTAATATATATATGAATAGAGAGAGAGAGAGGTGGGGGTCAAACTCCACAGTGAGAGAGGGTAAGAGTAATAGCCTGAAACAGATGGGTGACTTGATCGCTATTTCTTGAGAAATTTTCTAAGACAGTATTCCAGATACAAAGCATATTTGACTGACAATTTAACCCCGCCTAATAAACCGGTTTTGTCCGGGCCTTTGGGTTTGGATTTACGCCGGTCTATTGGGGGTTGCCGGTCCTGTGCAGTTCTAGGAGGTGCACCCTCCCAGGCTTTGCCTCCCCTCTTTGGGGAGGAGTAAGTTTATTGCTTATTGTCTGGGGTGCCTCTACCGGGGAATGCCGACGGGGCTGTCCAGGCAATTTTTAAATGACCAGAGTGCTCACCTCTCGAGCGCTGGCTTATCTAATCCCACTTTCCCGACCTTGTGTCACATCTTACCTTGTGGGAGGTGATTAAATAAATTGACTGACAAAATAAGTCAAAAACATTTTTCAAATTTATATGATGCACTACATCATTTATGTAAAATTAAGTGCAGAATTGATTTTGGGCCATTTTAATTCAAAATTCTTACTCCTAAGGAACATTTTTAAGGTTTTTCTACACCGGACCAAAAATTTAAGTGAAAAATTCGTGAAACAATTTTTTTCCAAGCCATATAATGACATACATCCTTTCTTATGTAGAATTTAATGGAGAATCCATTTTTGAACTTTAAAAATGCCTAATTCCCACTTATAAAGAAAGTGAAATATTGGTGAGTTTCTGTCTTTTCTGAGGGAGTGAGGTCAGCATGCTCATTCTTGGGTCCGCCTGCATTACCTTAAAAACTGCTTTAGTCTTAAATTTTTACTCCACAAAAAGACTAACTTTACTCTAATTTTAGTATGTCCGCCACTAATTTCAGCATTTCACCTTAAAAATTCCAAAATAAAAAACATCAAATTTTCCTCTTTTTTTCTTCTTTTTTATAACTTCCATTTTGTTAATACTACATTTTACATAGGTCAATACAAAATTTATTATCGTCAATCTGTTGTATTGTAGTCCGACAGCTAAACAGTAATAAATACACTGAGAATTCAATTCTGGAAAATAATTATATTTTTATTTCTGAATTACATATATACACTATTTATAGACCTTTCTGGCAATGAGTGGGTGTTTATCTCTCCACAACAACCTGATAGTTAAAGTAAGATAGTCGACCATAGTCAAGGGTCATCTTAAGTTTCTCTTTTCGTTAGCTACTATACTCCTTTCCCATTTTACTCCACTTACCCTTGATCCTCACCTTATACTGCTGAGTGTTTAGCAAGGGGGCATCAAGTACCATTTTTTTTAGTCTTTGGTATGACTCGACCGAAGATTGACCCCTAGTCTCTCAACCCATTAGTAAACACTCTTACCATTATGCTAAATGGACCCGTCTGCTAGTTAAAAATAACTAAAATGTATGTGAAAAGCAATACTTTGTTTAAAAAATTTTTTTTAAATATTCTGCTTTTGCAGTGAATGATTTTTTTAGGGTAGGAAATTTTAGAAAATACAATAATTTGCAAATTTTAGAAAATCTAATCATTTACAAATGTTAAAAAATATAATCATTTACAAATGTTAAAAAATATAATCATTTACAAATGTTAGAAAATATAATCATTTACAAATGTTAGAAAATATAATCATTTACAAATGTTGGAAAATATAATCATTTACAAATGTTGGAAAATATAATCATTTACAAATGTTGGAAAATATAATCATTTACAAATGTTGGAAAATATAATCATTTGCAAATGTTGGAAAATATAATCATTTGCAAATGTTGGAAAATATAATCATTTGCAAGTTTTGGAAAATATAATAATTTACAAATTTTGGAAAATATAATAATTAATAAATGTTGGAAAATATAATCATTTACAAATGTTGGAAAATATAATCATTTACAAATGTTGGAAAATATAATCATTTACAAATGTTGGAAAATATAATCATTTACAAATGTTGGAAAATATAATCATTTGCAAATGTTGGAAAATATAATCATTTGCAAATGTTGGAAAATATAATCATTTGCAAATTTTGGAAAATATAATCATTTGCAAATTTTGGAAAATATAATAATTTATAAATTTTGGAAAATATAATAATTTATAAATGTTGGAAAATATAATAATTTACAAATGTTGGAAAATATAATCATTTACAAATGTTGGAAAATATAATCATTTACAAATGTTGGAAAATATAATCATTTACAAATGTTGGAAAATACAATAATTTGCAAATTTTAGAAAATCTAATCATTTACAAATGTTAAAATCTAATCATTTACAAATGTTAAAAAATATAATCATTTACAAATGTTAGAAAATATAATCATTTACAAATGTTAGAAAATATAATCATTTACAAATGTTGGAAAATATAATCATTTACAAATGTTGGAAAATATAATCATTTACAAATGTTGGAAAATATAATCATTTACAAATGTTGGAAAATATAATCATTTACAAATGTTGGAAAATATAATCATTTGCAAATGTTAAAAAATATAATCATTTACAAATGTTAAAAAATATAATCATTTACAAATTTTGGAAAATATAATCATTTGCAAATTTTGGAAAATATAATCATTTATAAATTTTGGAAAATATAATCATTTATAAATGTTGGAAAATATAATCATTTACAAATGTTGGAAAATATAATCATTTGCAAATTTTAGAAAATCTAATCATTTACAAATGTTAAAAAATCTAATCATTTACAAATGTTGGAAAATATAATCATTTACAAATGTTGGAAAATATAATCATTTACAAATGTTGGAAAATATAATCATTTACAAATGTTGGAAAATATAATCATTTACAAATGTTGGAAAATATAATCATTTACAAATGTTGGAAAATATAATCATTTGCAAATGTTAAAAAATATAATCATTTACAAATGTTAAAAAATATAATCATTTACAAATTTTGGAAAATATAATCATTTGCAAATTTTGGAAAATATAATCATTTATAAATTTTGGAAAATATAATCATTTATAAAATTTGGAAAATATAATCATTTACAAATGTTGGAAAATATAATCATTTACAAATGTTGGAAAATATAATCATTTACAAATGTTGGAAAATATAATCATTTACAAATGTTGGAAAATATAATCATTTGCAAATGTTGGAAAATATAATCATTTGCAAATGTTGGAAAATATAATCATTTGCAAATTTTGGAAAATATAATCATTTGCAAATTTTGGAAAATATAATAATTTATAAATTTTGGAAAATATAATAATTTATAAATGTTGGAAAATATAATCATTTACAAATGTTGGAAAATATAATCATTTACAAATGTTGGAAAATATAATCATTTGCAAATGTTGGAAAATATAATCATTTGCAAATTTTGGAAAATATAATCATTTGCAAATTTTGGAAAATATAATAATTTATAAATTTTGGAAAATATAATAATTTATAAATGTTGGAAAATATAATCATTTACAAATGTTGGAAAATATAATCATTTACAAATGTTGGAAAATATAATCATTTGCAAATGTTGGAAAATATAATCATTTGCAAATTTTGGAAAATATAATCATTTGCAAATTTTGGAAAATATAATAATTTATAAATTTTGGAAAATATAATAATTTATAAATGTTGGAAAATATAATAATTTACAAATGTTGGAAAATATAATCATTTACAAATGTTGGAAAATATAATCATTTACAAATGTTGGAAAATATAATCATTTACAAATGTTGGAAAATATAATCATTTGCAAATGTTGGAAAATATAATCATTTGCAAATTTTGGAAAATATAATCATTTGCAAATTTTGGAAAATATAATCATTTGCAATAATTTATAAATGTTGGAAAATATAATCATTTATAAATGTTGGAAAATATAATCATTTACAAATGTTGGAAAATATAATCATTTACAAATGTTAGAAAATATAATCATTTACAAATGTTGGAAAATAAAATCATTTACAAATGTTGGAAAATAAAATCATTTACAAATGTTGGAAAATAAAATCATTTACAAATGTTGGAAAATATAATCATTTACAAATGTTGGAAAATATAATCATTTACAAATGTTGGAAAATATAATCTCGCTCGCTCTTTCTCTCTCGCTCTTTCTTTCTCTTTAACTCTTTCTCTCTTGCTCTTTCTTTCTTTCTCTCTCGCTCTTTCTTTCTTTCTTACTCTCTCTGTCTCTGTAAGTGTGTGTGTTAAATTTTCAAAGTCAGGCCCAATCCCTGGTGCTACCAGATAAGACTGGCTTTCTGACCAAAAATATGCCAAACATTGATGTTATTATTTTTTCCTTTCCCTTTGCAAAAACGCAATCAGGTTCTGCAAAGCCATAAACACAAACAACAATTTTCCTTTAGAAAACCACCTAACAAAACACCATGAATAAATATTTGAAGATATAAAGAACTTGAAGCATGAAAACTTTTACCAAAAGACCTGGATTCAGTATTAAATAACCCAAAAAGAGGTGATATGCCATAAAACAAAACAACCAAATCAAACCATCAGACCCAACCCAAATAGCATTTAAGCTGACAAATAAAACATTGCTTCTGACTAGCCAATTTTCATTTGTTATTGTTGTACTGTGTTATTGGCAGTATAATAATGTACTTAGCCACAACTTATTTAAAAATTGACTTATTCCAGCAATAACGATTGCTAATATAAAACATTGTTTAATAATCACCTAAAAATAAAATTCAGCAAAGGGAATAACTCATTTTGAAATGATAAACATAATAGGAGTTGTCTTTCTTGTTTTCTAAGATTAAAAATGTGCAAACAAATAAAAATTAAGAACTGAAATGACTTTGCTGCATCCCGGGTAACACCAGGTAGGTATAGCTAGTATAATAAAATGAAAAATAGTCATCACGAGTTGACTGTTTGACTTAGTTAAATTGTTTTCTTTTTACCATAACCAGCTTGGGGTTATATGGAATCTGATGATGTAAGGTTTGTATGTGAAACTTTGGTAGTTTCTGCCTTTCCTTTATGATAGACCAGCAGTGAGTTACCTGGCGTTGCCCGGGGCCAAAGTGTAACAATCTCTCTTTTTCTCGGTCGTCCCACTCCCCCCTCCCCCACCTTTCAACATATATCTACGTCATCGTTTAAAAAAAAAATTCTTGTGAGTCGGTGGGGATCGAACGTTAACCCCTCGGTCTTTGTTCTTCTTCGCTAACTGTTGCACTGAGCAGACAGAGTATGAGATAAGACAAAAAATAGGTCACTTGAACGCTTTTCGAATTAGGGGTTTGTTTTGCACAGTGCGCAAAGCATACGGGCTACGAAAAAAAGAACAAATTCGAGCACCCCCTGTCACAGATTTCGTGTCCATTCTACACAAAGAGATCGATGGTTTTTTTTAATTTTTTTTTTTTATATAGTTTTCTGATATTATGCGGCCGAAAGCTGCGCAATTCAGAAAATATCAACATTCTCACGGGGGGTCTCTCTCGAATATCTCTGGGGCCTTTTGCAGACATACAAACATACACCCCCATAACCCTCCTTTATATAATAGATTATATGCTAATATCACCAGCTTTTAATAAAAGCAACTTGTGTTCTATTAATAATATACAATGGATTATTTACGATGGGTGGTGTTTTGACATTAAATAACCAGTAAATACTTGATATGCCGTAAAACTCAAACCCAACAAAACATAATCTTTCGGTACTATTCATATACTTTAAGGATAATTTTAGAAATTGAATTTTCGACCTGAGTGTTTGAACGTACAATTTTCAAGTAACATTCAAAAACGGTAACACACGTATATATATATATATATATATATATATATATATATATATATATATATATATATATATATTAATGAGAAAGGAAGGATAGAGTAATCCGACGTAATGGGAAATGAAAAAGGAAAAACCAAGAGATATTTTTCTATATATTCATCAACATTTCGTCTTTATTGTAAGACTTCCTCAGGATGATAATTTTAAGAAAAATGTTTTAAGAAAAGTACATCAAAATATTGGGTTGACATGATGGGTTGATGAGAAAAAGTAGTAGCCGTGGCTACTAAGAGCGCTGGACCAAGGTCCGGGCTGCCACTGACTGACTTCTCTCAGCCCGGACCTTGGTCTAGCGCTCTTAGTAGCCACGGCTACTACTTTTTCTCATCAACCCAATATTTCGATGCACTTGCATGACATTTTTCTTAAAATTATCATCCTGAGGAAGTCTTACAATAAAGACGAAATGTTGATGAATATATAGAAAAATATCTCTTGGTTTTTCCTTTTTCATATATCTATATGTTTTTATTTTCTACTGAGAAATCCCATTTGTTTAACACTGATCAGAAAAAAAAATCATCAAATTAATCTTAAATCTCTATGAATTATTTTTTTTTTTTTTAAACTTCACGTATGTCTGTATGTGGTTTTTCTCGCAACTATGTGACTTGCACATTGAATTAAATGTTTTTTTTTTATTTACTATTAATTGAATATTTATTTAAATCAAAAATGCAATAACATCAAATAAAAATATTTAAAAATAATAATTTAATTATAAAATTAAATACACCAGAATGCATTTTGGTTTCTTTGTAAACAAATCAGCCATTTTGTTTATAGTTGGGGGAAAAAATTATTTTGTGACTCTTCGAAATTTGAAAGGAATTTAGAAGCATCTAAACTGCCATATCGAAAGTCATGTAAACTGGATTTAATATTCTTACCAAATCCTCATTTAATTATAAAAGATTGAAAGTTTTGAAAGCTATCTACATTTAATCGTTTTAAAAACAATTTAAAACAACGTTTATACCTTAAGAAAGTTATAATTTCATAACAATTTGGTTCAATTAATAATTAAATTTGTATTACTTGGATCATTCAGCCTACTGTTATCACCGTGGATTTTATTTTCACAACATTACGACCATGTAACCTCTGACCTTCTTCAGGTGCGTCTTGGCAAACTTGGAAATCTGTATAGAATTTCGAATAGAACTCTTTATTTAAACCATGGAAGTATCTTGCTCTCGTTCTGTCAGCCATGACCGGGCCGAAGCTTTAAGTAATTCGTAATTGTATTAGTAATAATTTAATGACCAACCAAATGATACCATAATAATTAAATTTCACTTTTAAAAAATCTTATTTGAAAAAAAAATGAATAATAATTTGCTACAAAAAAAAAAACAAAAAAAAAAGGTATAGTTCAAAAATGAAATTTAAAAAACTTCCGGTCAACACTGAGTATGCCTTTTGGCTAGGATCAAAGTGTAGTATCTGTTCTGATACTACACTTCACCTTTCTGTTCTTGGTCAGTGAAGGAGAACTCCTTCTAGACTGAGGTAATTTAAATTTTTGTTCTAATCCAGAGTGCTTTTTTTGGGGGGGGAGCTGGATTTTCCCCACATAAAAAAAACGACATTTGGTCTAACTCTGCCCTCGTGGGGAGGCAAGTAAATAGGAACACTGGGTAGGTAGAGCTAATGAAACATTTTATTCTTTTAACTTAAAAAGTAGCATTTTTTTTTTTTTTTTATCTATTATTATGTCATGATTTTTACATTTTTTTGAAAATGGTGCCTTTAACCTAATTCAGCCATTATTTTATTTATTATCTGACAAGTAAACATTTTTTTCTTCTTTTTAATCGTTTGTTTATATTTTCTCTTCGTGTTTCTTCTCGCAACAGATGTCCGTTGTTAAAGCCCACCCCAAGGAAAATGATGCAGGTGCTAAGAAGAAAAGCTATTACAAGAAGAAGAAAGCGGAGAAACCCAAAGCAGAGAAGGAAATTCCATCTTTATGTAGCAGCACAAACAGCAATTCGTCTCATAGCAGATCTTCCACCCCGAAGCCGAGGAAATTTGTTACAGATTCAGATTCGCAATCCAGTTCAGGTAATTAAACCTTTATATATTCTTCTATTGATGAAACAAATTAACAAAAAGGGAGATGTGTGCAGAACAGGAGACTTGGTTAGTTTGGTCACATTGAAAGAATGGATGAATAGTTGGGGTAGCAGTTTGCAGAGGAAGGCCAAGGAAAATATTGGTGGAAGTGATGGATGTGTAATGTGAGTTTCAAAGACTGGCTTAGATCTGATGACCTCAGAAGAAGATTAAATCTGAATAGTACAGGGAGATGTGTGCAGAACAGGAGACTTTGTTGGTATGGTCACATTGAAAGAATGGATGAGAGTGCTTGGGTTATGAAGAACAGTTGATATAGCAAGTTCAATTCAGAGAATATAATAAAGAAAAATATGGGAAGGATTGATGAGAATTGACTTGAGAGATGAAAACCTGGCCTGATATGGGTTAGTTTAGACGTCAATTTCTAAAAGCCGTCGTCCACATGCTAGCATATAAAATGGACGTTAAAGTAAATATGATAATGGTGATACATAGAATAACATTAAATAAATGAAAATACATATTTTGTTGTGGAAATTGATAAGTATTAAACAAAATGAGGAGGTAATTGAGATGGTCCAGTCGTGCTTCTCAGATGCGGCATTACGTGGCCTGCAGTATAAAACATAATGAATACATGAAATATTATGACAATTATTGAAAATGTGTTTCTAACAACAACACCCCGACCTCCTCTCAAAAAAAAAAGAAAGAAATAAATAACCTTTTGTTTTCAATGGAGTCGCTAAATTTTAATTAAACCAATGTAGGTAAGCTTTGAACAAAAGAAAAAAAAATAAATAAAAATAAAAGCTCTCGTACAACAGTCACCAGCTGATACACTTTTCACATCACCCACTGACATTGATTTCTATAAATAATAATAATTCTTGTGCCTTTAACCAACTTTTGATCTAATTAATATGCAAATTAGTACCCGTTACAATGAAATACTTTTGTGCAATGATTGTTTTTAAATATCTTTTCGTTAAAAGTTGGAAAATGGGTAACTAATTGTTATCGTGAAACCTTGTTTTACATTCTCTGTAGTTGCGGAAAATCCAGTGAGCAAATTTGGGCGGCTTGATTGTTGAAAAACAGTTATTATATCTACTCGTGTAATGAACAACCTTTTAAGACCAATTTTTCACTTAAAAACTCAATTTAAATTTAAATGAAGATAGAGCTCCGAAAAAAGATGTCCGAATCGGCTCAACCCACCCACCAAAGAGAAAGATTTTACTATGGCATCAAATTCTTTTGTTATTTTATTTTATACAGCATGCTGTAAAGTTACATAAGCTTTCAGAGAGTGGGAGGTAGAACTCCCAAAAAAGACGTTTGAATCCAATCAGCCTGCTAGCCAAAGAGAAAGATTTTGCTATCTTCTTCACTACATGTCACTCGGGACTTCCCGTTCAGAACGTCATATCCTGACACATTAGCTCCAATTTTTATCTTTAACTTCTAATGCCAATTCCTTTATTGCTTAGTCAAACTTTACGTGGAAAATTCTTCTTTTTAACACACCCACAACCAAATATTGTTACAGCTTGAGACGCAGACATTAAAACATTAAAATAACTATTCTTCTCCAGTGGCAGTGGAGACTTCTGAAGTTGTTGGCCTCTGTTCAATTGCATTCCTTCCGATGATTGAAGGGATTCCAGCTGTCTTAAAGCATGAGTCTCGCAAAACTGGGTAGCTCTTGCAACGTGACTCACTGGTGATTGTGTGAAGTAATACTTTTAGCATCGTTGCAGCTGGCAGGGAATAGGCCCCCCCCCCCCCACCCCACCCTGATATTCTGTCCTTAAGAAACTATTCTGTCATTTAATCTCTATTAATAAAATTATGAGACAACTTCACGTGTGTGTGTGTGTGTTATTTCTTACTTTAATGTAGTTTTATAATGGCACATTGAATTATTTTTTTAAATCCTTTTATCCTCTTCACTTGCACACAAGGCTGACATTACGTAGCCAGGTTCCCCCCTTCCTGCATTCGTCATGTAATCAGCACTTTCACGTTTCTCTCTATCGGCTTACTTGTTGATTTGGTACTTGTGACTCATCGCTTCTATTTATAAATTTAAAATTTAACAGTTAAAAAAAAACTGACTTTTAAAAATAAGGAAAAAGCAAAGCAAAAATGAACGTAATGACTGGCAATGACGCAATTATTATATTTTCAATTTTGTGATAATTCAGAGCTTGTCTGTTGCTACATTGTTTATTTACAGTATTGAAAATATAAATCTTTCAAGGAATATTTTTATAAATTAATATTTTCAAAAGTTAGTTGGTGTTCATTTCATGCAATAAAAAAAAAAACACCTTTTTGTGACTAAATATTCCTGAATTCGAAAAGATACACCTGAAAAAGGTCGGCGGTTACATCAGCCGAAACGTTGTGAGAATAACACTCAAGATGAGAACAGAAGTCCGAATAATCCAAATTATACAAATTATCTGTTTAACTTACATGTAAATTTACCTGATTTTTTGTTTATCACAGTTGATATTTCACTAATTAAACATTTTTCAAGTTATTTTTAATGTGACTTCACTACTTATCAGTAGCACATCATCCAGGTTGTTTTTGTTTTTTTGTGCTGCCCTCTTCATACACACAAGTGAGGGGAGTCGGTTAAGAAATTCATCTTGATTTCAGCTTTTCTTGCGTTTGCTACAATTGTCAATTAAAGACTTAAAAAAGAAAATAATTCAAAACATCATCCCAAAAATCCAGACAAAAAATATCTGCATTTGTTTTTAGATTTTTACTTTGTTTTGCAGCCACTTCTAATGAATGTCATGAGATTAATGAATCTTGGGCTAAACCCCTGACAGGCCTGTGGCAAGATGGCCCTTCCAATTTTGATATGGAGATCAAATATAACAGGTTAATGTCAAGGCAGGATCCTCACTGTGCAGTATGTTCTCTGTTCAAACCACAAGAGGTGAGTTACATTTGATCCCTTTAATCGGTAATCATTAATATTACCGACATAAATTATTTTTAAGGAAATACCGTTAGGAAATTAGTCAAAAACAATTTATTTGGGTTTACCAACTCATTAGTGACATATTTGCGTTAAAAAAAAGAAAGAAAAAAAAAGGTTAATAGAAGTTATAATAAGCCTTTCAAGTTCATGAAAATACCGATTCTGATCAAAGCAGCCATTTTGTTTACGTTACTGACTAAACAAAAATGGCTAATTTGCTCAGAATCTGTATTTACGCAAACTTTAAAGGCTTATAACTTCTATTGGATATTCATTAAAACAATTTTCTTTTTAAATACAAATAGTTCACAAGTGAGTAAGTAAACCCAAATAAATTGTTTCTGACTAATTTTCCAACTGTATAATTTCCATTACGTGTTTTTTTCATGGTCGACAAAGTGGTATACTGTGCACATTAGCTTTCTCTTGGAGTTGGCTTACAACTTGAATGTGGTCCATCGTGGAATATCTGGGTCGGAAACCAGTTAGTTCTCTGGGTAGGTTTGTGTCAAGTGTGTTTTGCATCATTTTGAAGAGAATTAAAATAATTTATGTCGGTAATAGTAATGATGAACCAGCAGCTTATCAAAGCAGGGGGCTTTCTCAGTGGAAAGAGCCATTCATTTCAATTGGTGCAAATTGAAGATCAGAGCATTGGTGGTGAAAGGAGAGAAGCTTGGTTTCAGACATATTAAGAGTAACCAGTCATCTTTTTCTCCATTACATTATGTGCTAAGAGAGAGAATCAGAAAGATCCTTATCATTAATGCTCTTCAAAGTGTTGCCATAGATGGTTGTGGCATCTGCATAAATGTTGACGAATGAGCTTAAAATGTGATTTGGGAGATCATTGATGAAAATCGGGAAATGGGTTGAGCCGAGAATGGATCCTTGAGGCACGCCGGCGTTGATACTATGGGCTTCAAACTTTTACCCATCAACGACGACTTTTATGAACCTATCAGAGAGAAAGGATTTTATGGTTGAGAGGACCTTTCCAAATATTCCATAGCTAGAAATCTTGTGAAGTAGACGTTTATGCCAAACCCTATCAAAGACCTTTGATATGTCAAGAGCTTTTGCTCTAGAAATGAAACCCCCCGTCAATAGATTCACTGATCTTGAACGATATTACAGTCAGCACATCAGCTGTTGATCTTGCAGGAGGAAATCCATATTGCTTGTCACTCAGTAGGTTGTTTTTGCTCGGTTTATGTGTAAACATGCATAATGCTGCACATTTAGTGGGGGTGCATAGATGCATGCTGCAAACGGCAGGCTTGCAATGGGAAAATATTTAGCTAAGAGAAATTGGCTGATCTCTGAGAAAATAATGGCTTCTTGGAAACAAGTGTTCATGCTGAGAAAATAGATCACTTGAAATTCTACAGAATTAATGCCCACTGCAGATAATAGACACCTTGGTCAGTAGGTTTTTATGTCCATAGATTAAACGGCCAATAGTTCTCAAGTTGTCTTGTTATGTGGCCTATCTAAAATGACAGTAATATCTATATATATATATATTCCAGGAAAACAGACAGAGGGGGTTGGTTTGATCTCTGTTAGTCTGAGAGATAGAGGAACCAATGGGACCTTAAATGGAGAGACTGTTTGTGTTCGTTAAAAGAGATTGTAAATCTGTCATTCGATAGAGAAACCAAATATTGTAACCCCTCAAAATAAACCATTGTTGCTTGTTTTAAACCTAAGTTGTGATTTTGTTTGGAAGAAAAATCCTTTTGTTACAGCAGTGACCAAGACTACAGTGATTGACAGACTACAGTGATTGACAGACTACAGTGATTGACAGACCACATGATTGACACTATTGACAGTGTAAAAATGAAGCTATGACAAGCGGACGATCACGGTCTGTGCAATGAACGCGCACAAACACCAGTTCACAGGTGGAGCCAGATCACGTATTAGGAGAGAGGACATATTTGAACTAGTTGGAGCAAGATACCAGTTGGTGTCAACCAGTTGTGCTGTACGTAGACGCTCATGTCCTTTGTCATCATAACCAACCTAGTAAAGAAAGGTTGATTGAAAATTTCTAGGTGCCAATTCTACAATAATAACCCATCTGTGGAAATTGCTGAAATGATGAAAATAAAATATATTGGAAGTTCTTCAAGGGCATCTGCTAGCGATGAAGAATGAATTCCAACATGGCACTGCAGTCACGTGGGTCCAGATAAACGTCACAGAATGTTCACAATCAAATATATGTAACAATTGGAAACGGTTGCTTTTAGTTTTTCTTACATCGAATCTTCATTTGTAATCTATAAACTACTACTTGGTGAATAGTTATGATGTAGGATTAACATTTAATTCAGTGATTTACATTCCTAGAATTAAAAAAAAAAAATTTTTTTTTATAATTAACAAAATTAGCAAGGTCTGTGGAAATTCCACAATTAATAAAAAAAGAAAGAGATAGTGTATAATTTTCTATTAGGTTTTATTAAGTATAACAAAATAATACTTTTACGCAATCTTCCATTTGTACGTAACCGTTTCGTTACATATTTCATCATTGCCTTCATCTCCTCTTTGTCTGCGGGCGTGGGGACTGCTAGTTGCTGTTAGATGACAAAGCGTACAATGATGGAAGATAGGTGCATATTAGTATATAGATTGTAGCGCTTATGTATGTATGTATGTATGTATGTATGTATGTATATGTGTGTGTGTATACATATATAAAAGGAAAACTGAAAATTGTTTTTTCTTTTTTCATTTTCTATTACATCGAATTATTATTTCCATAATTATCATCATCTCTCTCTATGTATATATATATATGTGTAATGTGGAGGTAATAAGACAGTGTTCAATTAAGTAAATAAGAGCGTTTAATGTTGGATTTTCACCTGATGACTGGGGGGGGGTACACGTTTTGAGGTGGGCTCAAGGCCTATCAATTAATTGCTGCCAACTCAAAAAAAACCAACCATTCAAAGTTATATAATTTCTCAAATAACAGCAATAACATGAACATCTACCTAAAAATCAGAGCAGATCTTGCACACACACACAAAGGGTTAAATTTCCTTTCAGGTATTGTTTTATAACAATAATCTCTATATTGATCAAATTCTGTAACCACTTCTCATGCGTCTGTATTTCTAATATCAATCTACCATTGATAATTGTACATTGAATTATAATTAATCGATTATTTAGAGATAAAATACAAATTTTTAGAACTAAATTTGTTTACTATCAAATTATTGGCATTATCTTTAAAAAAAAGTTAATTTTTTTTAATTTTTTTTTTTTATTTTTTTTTTTTAAGTTAGATGGCACCTAAAATGAAACCAGTCCACTTTATCGAATTAAAAAATTTGTTCTGTTTGAAAATTTATAAAAGCTTACCACCTGAAGTAGGCCATACCATTGAACAATGAAAAAGTTGTGCATATAAAAACTAAAATATTCCCCCAGCTATGGGTGAAGTAGCAACTTGTGTTAAATGAATCGTTTCCAATAGGTATTGTTTCGCCATTAAAATAACTCAAACGGGGTTGTTAGGCCGTAAAACAAACCAAAACAACCATGAGTCTGAATCATGTAACCACCTCATCGCAGAAATATCCGCATAAAATATTTTCTTTTTTTTATTTGTTGCAAATTTTCTGTATTTTTGCAATTTTTTAATGTTTTTTTTGCAAATTTTTTGTATTTGTTTTTTTGCAAATTTTTCGTATTTGTTTTTTTGCAAATTTTTCGTATTTGTATTTTTGCAAATTTTTCGTATTTTATTTTTGCAAACTTTTTCGTATTTTATTTTTGCAAACTTTTTGTATTTTTATTTTTGCAAATTTTTTATATTTTTTGCAAATTTTTATTTGTTGCATTTTTTTTTTTTTTTTTTTTTTTTTTTGCAACTATTTAGCTTATTTCTTCTACAAGTTTATTCTATATTCTTTTAATCACCTTGTTTGTAAACTAAAATACAATTATTACTTTTTTTTTTTTTAGGTTAATGAAGATAATTCAAAAGAAGTTCCCAAGAAAAGCAAAAAGAAGCGGAAAAACTTCCCAACGCAAAGTCTGCCTGTTATACCTGAAATCTGTTTTGCTATAAGTTCCGAAAACCCAAACCCAAATGAAGATGAATCACCGTTTGATGAAGATGAGCAGAGTCGCCTATTAGAATGCCAACTGTGCAGAGTTAGTGTTCATGCAAGTGAGTGACAAGGCCACATTTGTTGTATATTGCTATTGTGCTAAAAAGAATGATGACAAACACTTATGGATAGAAAATATAATGGTATAATTTTATTGCTAAGTTGTGGCTATGCCAGTGAGAGTGGGGAGTGCACGGTTGACGGAAATCGCTTTTTCTGCCGATCTCAATTCGGGCCAGTTGATGTAATAATTTTGGACACTTACACACCCACAACTGCAATGCCCATTCCTGGATTTCATTTCCGCAATCAATTTAGCCATGCCCCCCCCCCCCCCCCCCAATGGAATGTGGCTTTCATCCATGTATTGTTTATTTAGCAAACAGGTGTATTTTCATCCGCTGTGTTTGCAGGTGTCTCTGCATCAAATCACTGAATGTTCATACTTCTGGCCAGGTAGGTGTCTGTGTCAATTAGCCGGGTGTTATTTCTTCTGGCCAGGTGTTATGTTTGATACTCTAGATCCGATAGTCAACACATTTATCACAACAATATTATTAAATCACTCTCATGAACCCTGTGAAAATTCTACAGTTGCTTACCTACTGTCTTCTATTCTTATCCTAAAGATACTTGTCGGCTAAATATCTTTTAAATAAAAAGAACAATGGCAGAATTTTGTTTATGACGTCTTATTCAATTTTGGAACAATTCATTATGAAATGAGTAAAATCTTTATTTTTAGTCTCGGTGGCACCAGCTAATCATCTTTGTCGGGCATCAAAAGCACTGGTAACACTTCTTCTCACACATTCGCTTCATTACACATATATTATGCAATTTTAATAAAAGAAGTTAAAAGGTTGACCAATAGAAATTTATTTTATGCGTCCTTTTTTCTTATTAGTCAGGTGTAATTTAGCAAAATAAAGAGTTTGATCGTCATATTTAAAATTGTTTCCTTATGTTATTATTTGTTTACTAGAAAAACATGTGACCCATTGGTTGGGTTGCTGGTGATGCAAGTCTGATGATTTAAACCCCTAAACCTACAGTGAAACTAGTCATCGCTGATTACTGACCGCAGAGCACCTCGAAGATGTATTTTATAACTGTCTATTCAATCTGTGCATTTAATGATGAAAATGCTATTTGAAACTAACTTAAGCTTGACCGACCAAAGAGAATGCTATTTGAAACTAACTTAAGCTTGACCGACCAAAGAGAATGCTATTTGAAACTAACTTAAGCTCGATCGACCAAAGAGAATGCTATTTGAAACTAACTTAAGCTCGACCGACCAAAGAGAATGCTATTTGAAACTAACTTAAGCTCGACCGACCAAAGAGAATGCTATTTGAAACTAACTTAAGCTCGACCGACCAAAGAGAATGCTATTTGAAACTAACTTAAGCTCGACCGACCAAAGAGAATGCTATTTGAAACTAACTTAAGCTCGACCGACCAAAGAGAATGCTATTTGAAACTAACTTAAGCTCGACCGACCAAAGAGAATGCTATTTGAAACTAACTTAAGCTTGACCGACCAAAGAGAATGCTATTTGAAACATATCTATACAATAAAGTAAAGTCAGTCTGCTTGTCTATTTTGGTCATCAATAGTTTCATTCCTACAAATTAGATACTTAAATCTGTTTTGATAAAAAGATCTGATCTCGTTTCAACAATCGTCTTAAAAGAAAATTTTAATTCCAATTGATTTTACTGATTTCTATACTTAGTCTGATGGATATTTCATTTTGGAAGAGACAGTATTTCTATGCACCAGGTCAGGCTGCAGAAAATAGTATTAATTTCAAAAAGGGTTTAAAAAATGTTAATACACGTGTTATTATTTATCTTTAATAAATACAAGCTGCCAACAAAAAAAAATTATCTTTAATAAATACAAGCTGCTAACAAAAAAAAATTATCTTTAATAAATACAAGCTGCCAAAAAAAAAAAAATTATCTTTAATAAATACAAGCTGCCAAAAAAAAAAAAAATTATCTTTAATAAATACAAGCTGCCAAAAAAAAAAATTTATCTTTAATTAATACAAGCTGCCAAAAAAAAAAAATTTATCTTTAATTAATACAAGCTGCCAAAAAAAAAATTATCTTTAATAAATACAAGCTGCCAAAAAAAAAAATTATCTTTAATAAATACAAGCTGCCAACAAAATAAAATTATCTTTAATAAATACAAGGTGCCAACAAAAAAAAATTATCTTTAATAAATACAAGCTGCCAACAAAAAAAAAATTATCTTTAATAAATACAAGCTGCCAACAAAAAAAAATTATCTTTAATAAATACAAGCTGCCAACAAAAAAAAATTATCTTTAATAAATACAAGCTGCCAAAAAAAAAAATTACTTTCGTTTTCTGCAAGTCTGCTTTGAGAGAATGTGGGGGGGGGGGGGAGGGGGTGTAAAGCAATGTTACTTGCGTTATTGGCAGCTTCTGAAAGTTGACATTCAAATCTATCGAGTTGTTATGCTCCAGAAAGTAACCAGATCCGTCCTGACACTGGTTTTAAATACAAGTATGATTGCTGGAACGATTTTCATTGGTTGATGTTGAGAATGTATGTTACATATAGTGTGTTCTTTCTATCAAGCCATTTTAGTTTTTAATGTTTATGTGGTGTGTAGCATGACGCCGCATTCAAGAGGGAGACATTTTTCTTTTTGGAAATTCTGGGATTGCTGGTGAAGCAGATCTGATTTTTTAAAACCCCTAAACTTTCAGTGAAACCAGTTCGTCACTGATGGCCGACATAAAAGCGTCTACAAAATGTATTTTACGATCCCACTTTAATATTTTCCGTTTCATATTCAACTTTATTCTTCGCTTTATTTCAGGTTGCTATGGAGTAGATGAGGAAGTCGAAGCTTCCAGGTGGAAATGTTTACGTTGTGAAGTGGAGGAAACTTCTGCAGTAAGTAAACGGAATAAAAGTTAACGGGGGGGGGGGGGGTCAATGTTAACTTTTTTATGAGCTTATGCTACCCACCTATCCCCTTTTTAGAAAACAAGAAAATTTGTTTTAATATATATATATATATATTTTATTTTTTTTATATACTCGAATAAATTGAAAAATATAATATATCACTCAATAAATCCCGGGCCTGACATATAGATGGTGCTACTTATAAAAATACATGAAGTACTAACCTTCAAATTGCACATGCTTAAACTTGAGCCCAGTCAGATTCTTAGTTTCCAAATTACAGTTATTTAAATAAAGCTACTGTTGCAAATTTTCGAAAGCATTGGGGAAAAATACTCTTCAAGCAAAGCAATGGCTTGATCAGTCAAAAACAATGGTTAAGCGGTGCTATGCATCAAATTGTTAGATAAGAATTGAATCAGTGTATCACCCTAGAAAGTGACTGTTGATAAATAAAGTCTGATTTTTGACTACAAAAAAATAATTTTATTTATTTATTTTATTATTATTAGTTGGGCCTCGGACTTATTGAGTAATATGTTAAATATTGTCTCGTTTTTAATGGCTTGCTAGAATGAGTGATGAGTCATCATTTATGTCGCATAAATCTATATGTATGAAAAAATCAGTTGGAGTTTAGCTATTTGACCTACATAGCATTTAAGCTGATAAATCAATATTTAATTCTGAGTAGGCAATTTTTTTTTTTTTACTATTTCTGTGCCATCTTTTACAATAAAAAATACGTACCTTGCTTCAATTACTTTCGGTAATTACTTAATCTGAGCTGACAGTTTGGTAATATAAGCACATTCTCCTATGATCACTTAAAAATAAAACAAATAAAATAATTAAGAAAAAGAAATAAATATTTATGGAATTAAAAGACTTTCTGTAAATAATATCTGAAGTAAGTCGGGTGGGGGGGGGGAGTCTTGTAAATCTGAAGACTCATTTGTTGATAAAATTTGGACTTTGTTTTTAATAATGTTTCATTTGTATTAGTTACGGAGAAACAGCTGTAATATTTTAGATAAGAAACAATTTTGCTTCTTACGAGAACTTGTTTTTGTCAAAAAATATCTTGTGTGTGTATATATATATATATATATATATATATATTAGTAGTATGAAAATATACTTGTGGTATGTAAACTACACAGAAACGTTTATTTCATTACCGAGGGAAATCATCAGGTTAAATATATAACGTCAAGGGAGGTAATTCAATATATATTCAAATAAATACTAGTAGCAGCTGAATATTATTATTGTTCGTAATATAAACTTTTTTTTTTTTTTTCTCACAGGAATGTACGTTGTGTTTCTTGCGTGGTGGTGCCCTGAAAACAACTACTGATGGTAAATGGTGCCACATCGTATGTGCGTTGTCCTTACCCGATGTCTCCTTTCAAAACATCAATACTCGAGGACCAATTGATATCACGAAGATCTCGCCACAAAGAGCCAGACTCGTAAGAATTTTTTTTTATGCCGATTCTTATTTCTCTCTAACATCCACATTATTCTGCTTATATTCTTCATCAACCTCTCGGCGAATAATGGATCATTCCATTTTTCTCCAATCAACCTTAATAATAGACGTTGTCTATGTTTCAATAGTTCACAACACTAACGGGTAATTCAGTTCATATATAAAGTTGTTTGTAGTCATTCTGATGTAAAGTAGCAATAAACAATCATTGCGATAAATCTAATTTCGATGAGTATAATCGATGTTCATTCTAAAAGCAGATCCCTGACTTTATAAACAGTCAAGGGAGATAATTCTCTTTTCAGTGATGAGTGTTCCAGGTTTTCTCGAGATTTCAGATTTTAGCATATGGGAGATATAATCGAAGGCTTCAAATTGAAAGAGAAAAAAAAACTGAAGACTTGAAGATCAAAGAAACCTCCACAAATTCAACTAAAAAAACAATTCACCAACTCGCACAAAAGATGAAAAATAAAATGATAAAGCAATAAAAACTATCAAAAGTATACTAGCTGAAGAACTTTAAAAAAGGTCGAAAGTCAGACGTGTGTAGCGTGAACTCAAGTTGTATCTTTTCCAAAAATGTAATTTAATAAGCAGTTTTTTTAGAATATTTTATTTTGAATCTTTTTGAAATTATTTTATAGTTTCAACATAGATCAGCATGTTACAAATGTCTGTTATATATGTACTGATTTCACAAAAACTATCAAGTATACTAGCCGAAGAACTTTAACAAAGGGTCTAAAGTCAAATGAGAAGAAAAGATATAAGTTTGTTTCATTAAATGTTAGCTCTTTTAACCGGCCGCTGTAGCATCGCCATGTCATGTAGGTGTGGAAAACTTGAGAGGAACGAGTTTTAACTGTTTACATATTCATGGAATTTTATCACCAAGACGGAAAAGAACTAAGGGGCCAACAAGAAGTGAAAAAAGGCGAAGAGCTAGTTATGACGGATCGAGAAGATGGTAAACCTGAGGTAGTAGCATTACAAGCCGATAACGTCTTTTCGTTGGACAATGGCAAAATTTCACACTTAATGTGCTTAAACAAGTCATATCTCTCTTATTTGTCTGCCAATTTTTTTAACGATTATATGGATGGAAAGAGAATGAAATAAACATTCCAATAATATTTATTTCATTTGTGTCTATATGTTGACTATTTTTATACTCCAACTTAAAAATAAATAATAATTTAAAAAAATATCCTCTCTCGGAGTGTTGGACCCGTAGACCTTGCCAGGTCATCCATCTCGGAGAAGGAAAACTCTGGCAATAAAACCTTGCTACCAACCATATACGTCTTGGCAGCAAACTGTTGGGGAGGGGCCCTTAGTCTTGATCGACAACCTTCCTAGAGCTGGACTCTCGAACAAAGTATCCGGTTTGCAAACCTATAATTGCTTAAGGAGTAGATGGGTTCTGCCTATCGCCCGGTCTTCGCACTCCTTTGTCTATTAGCCAGGCGTAGAGGTACAAGCACTGGGACGCCTCTAAAGACGCCTGGTACTTGGCCTTGTTTCCTGACTAGGGCAATGAACACCGTCTCTCTTTCTCTCTATCCGGGCAACTTGGGGAAAGTTTTTTGTCACTAAGTCTTACATGATTAGTCTGGGTCGCTCTTGTTCCGACAGATTGAGGGTACAGGTTAATATCGTGGATAATTGTACATGCCATGTCGCGCATGGAAAGGGACCCTACAGTTATCCCCGGTGGGCTTTCCCGAGGCCACAACCCCCAAGGACCAAGTCACGACTAATGGACTGGTTGTGTGAGCTTATTGGCACCAAACAAGCACCTACTTTGCCCTCCCCACTCTAACGCAAAACAAACATGAATTTCTGCACAGCTCCTAATTTAGGTTGACCCCCCCCCTTTCCCCAGTAACCTCTTATATCTACAGTGGCGGCCTGCCTTGTTTGAGGTGAACTAAGATAAAAATAAAAAAAAATTTAATTGGTCAAAACTGATGACCACAGAAGGAAACCGTTTTTTTTGTTTGTTTTTTTTTAATTTCATACATTACATTTCGATTAAAATGTGCAAAGTTAAATTTGGATGGATATTGCTGAAATTTCACAGCCTATTTAAACTTAGATGACTAATTCTACACGAATTTCATGTGTATTTCTATGGTGACTAGAAGCAGAGTTATCACTGAGCAAAGTTAATAAAGAATATTTCGAAATTGATAAGGTATATCGACTTACGTCATTAAATTTCATATAGATTATAGTTTCACAATTATTTTTATGTATATGTAAATATTTAATCATTTTTAATTGTGTGGTTCTTTTTTTAAAACGTATGTGTTCTCTTAAAAAAAATTTGTCCTAACTTTCCATGTTTCATAGAATTTTTTCTGACTTATTTTGAAAATATTTCTTTAAATTAAGTGTTTCCTGTTCCATATTTGATAACCTGCGATCTTTCAGGTCACGGGTCGTCTATGATCTATTTTAATGGATTACGCCATAAATTATCTTCCCAGTATTTTCAACCAAGTGAATAATATAATAATAAATATAATATATTATAATAAATATAATAATATAATAATAAAACCAAGTGGATAATATAATAATAAATATAATATATTATAATAAATATAATAATATAATAATAAAACCAAGTGAATAATATAATAATAAATATAATATATTATAATTAATATAATAATATAATAATAAAACCAAGTGAATAATATAATAATAAATATAATATATTATAATAAATATAATAATATAATAAAACCAAGTGAATAATATAATAATAAATATAATATATTATAATTAATATAATAATATAATAATAAAACCAAGTGAATAATATAATAATAAATATAATATATTATAATTAATATAATAATATAATAATAAAACCAAGTGAATAATATAATAATAAATATAATATATTATAATTAATATAATAATATAATAATAAAACCAAGTGAATAATATAATAATAAATATAATATATTATAATTAATATAATAATATAATAATAAAACCAAGTGAATAATATAATAATAAATATAATATATTATAATTAATATAATAATATAATAATAAAACCAAGTGAATAATATAATAATAAATATAATATATTATAATAAATATAATAATATAATAATAAAACCAAGTGAATAATATAATAATAAATATAATATATTATAATAAATATAATAATATAATAATAAAACCAAGTGAATAATATAATAATAAATATAATATATTATAATAAATATAATAATATAATAATAAAACCAAGTGAATAATATAATAATAAATATAATATATTATAATAAATATAATAATAAAACCAAGTGAATAATATAGTCATTTCATGAATTGACTCACAATCTGTATGATACAATGTGCCAGTTTTAAAAACTTTGAAATTTGCACATCTCAGTTTATAATTCATGACTTACGGTAAAGAGATACATAAAATCTGACTGCATAATCAGAAAGCGCACATAATTTTACATAAGAATACCAAGTTTCATGAGAATAGCTTGAAAAATAAATAAATGGCGGAGAAATTACTGAATTTCTTGAAATGATGAGGTCCATATTTTGGCCTATTTTTTTAAAAGGATTATTAAAGAAAAATATCCGATGAAAACCACAAATTTCGACACTTTAAATTATAACTTTTGAACCACTGATGCTATTTGCATAATTTAAACGGTTTTGGGCTTCTTTTACACGGCTCAATTCACTCAATAAAAATTAGCTAAAAAGAAAAGAATCACCTTGTAATGCTGAGAAATCAGCCGAACTGGATAGAAGAGATAGCAGAAGAAATCGTTCGCGTTTCATGGCATTATCACACATTCTCTCTAAAATTCAACAAGTCACATTTTATAAGATTACAGGTGTTTTATTTTGTTATTCCACGAATGATCACATAAGGCCACGCTGATTGTAGATATTTTTCTTTTGATTTTGTTTTTGTGCGCATCCATAGAATGTTCTCGTTGAATGCTATACTTCGCATCTATTCTTTGAATCAATGCAAAAGTTTAAAAATCTCTGAAAATGTGTGGCTAATTTTTGTAATCTCTCTCCTTTTCTTTATAGAAATGCTGTTTTTGTTCCCCTAAAATAAAACAAAACGGAAAATCTGGAAGTTGTGCTCAGTGTTCGTCTGGTCGTTGTACGCTCTCGTTTCACATCACCTGCGCTCACGCGGCGGGTGTTGTTTTTGAAACGAGTGATTGGCCATTCCCAATTTATATCACTTGTCAAAAACATGTCAGCAACAAAGAAAAGGTGAGATTTTTTTTTTTTTAATTTATATATTTTTTTATTAACTAGCTGTCCCGACCCGATGATGCCCGGCAGTTTTTTTTTTTTTTAATTTTTTTTTTTTTTTTTTAATTTTTACTTCCATTCTTGTTCCGCTCACCCTTTTTTTGTAAGAAAATATTTAGATTTTTGGAAAGATAATTCAATCAAAGAATGTTGTTGTTTTTAAAAAAAAAAAAAAAAAAAGACTAATTGGACATCTTATGAAATGTTGAAATTTAAATCCCACAAATACTTTAGTTTTTTTTTTTTAGTTTTTTTTATTTTATTATTTTGCCTTCAACTCTTAAATTTATCTATATAATATGCCACAGCAATTTCATGCTCGTACGTATGTTATCACCCTCCACCTCTTAAAAGATGGGATTGTCTGATCGGCTAAGATGGAATGCAAATAAAGTTTTTTTTTTAGTTTTTTTTTTTTTTTTAATTTCCTCCGATGTCATTGTGTCGAACGTGAAACTAACTAAAATACACTTTCTTGGTCTTCGGGTTAGTATCAAAGTGTAGTACCTGTTCTGTCCAAAGATGGTACACTATCATGAGGGTTTGCATTCGCGCCGGATGTCCATAGAATGGGAAAATGTCACAAACTCATCCAAGGATTTTGGAGATAGACCTCCATAACCAGATATGTTCTGAAACTACTTTAACGAGAGTAGTAAAATAAGTCGGGTCACAGTTTGAACAAATGTGATACAATAATATCGTGAGGTCTGCATTTCTCTGCCTCTGATCCAAGTCCCTCTTAACATTTGAAATAAAGGAATTTGTTTCTTTAAATATAAAGACTTTTTGTTTAAACGTCTTAATGCCTTAAACTTTGCCTTGAACACGCTTAAACTCCACTTTAATTGCACGTCCCTATTTACTTGCCTCCTCATCAAGAAAAAAACTTAAGACACAAGATCATTTTTTAATGTTGGAGTTATCCAGCTCCCCATATAGGGGCACTCTGGATCAAGAACAAAAATAATTTTATAGTCCTATCGACACTTCGTCAAGAATAAGAGTACCTCAGACGACAAGCAATAAACCTATCTCACCTCTGGAAGAGGGCTTCTTGAGATCGAACAGAAACTACACTTTGATTTTAGTCAAAAATTCTGATATAAAAAAAAATTTTGCATGTCTACTTAATGTCATATTTGTAGTAATCCTAATCTGTTTTCATTTTTATTATTACTATCTACTTTTAGGGAAACCATCGAAACTTGCCTGCTCTGAAATTCTCAGAGAAAGTAATTGCTAAACATAAAAATGGCAGGTATTACAAGGCAGACATTTCTAATATCCGAAACCAGACTTTCTATGCTGTTGACTTTGATGATGGTACATTCTGTGATAATCTCTTCCCAGAGGATATCCAGGTGAGTTAATCTTCTAATCTTAAAAAAAAGTATTACGCATAATTTGGTCTTTGATTTTTTACTTTTTTTTTTAATTGTGGCTGCATTTTTTTTTTTTTAATTTTAACTTTTTTTTTTTTTAATTTTAACTTTTTTTTTTTTTGCATTAAAGGTCACAGCTTATCAAGGCCCAAAGGCAACTCAAGTATAAGAGTTTGGCTGCATGAATGTTGTGCTTTCAATGCAATAGTTCTTACCAATAATTTTTCATATTTGAATTGACAATATAACAGGCCACTTCAACGCACAGCTGAGAAGCACGATTGGAGGCATATTGACAAATGTTTGATTTTTCAGAGATTTTTTTTTAAGTAAATAAAGTCAATTATATTTGAAAGTACATAGAATTAGCAATGCTTACTGCTTGTAAGACGTCACTAAAACACCATCTTTTTTTTCATCAGAAAAACACTCATGAACTCGCTATAAACCCATTAAATCCTGTCAAACCATATATTAAACGAAAACTGATAATTTAATTAGGGGATCAGTTTGTTAAAACTTAGCTCAGCATTTGAATACCTCAGATATCTTCTTTTTAATGGCTTCATGACATTCACCAAAAGATTTTAAATGTACATGTCAAATTTCATTGCTGAATCTTGAATAGATATTTTTAACAGAATTTTATCAATGAAATTGATAAAATTCTGTTAAAAAAATCTAGACAGAAATGTTGATTCAATATTTTCGGGAAAATGTTTTTTATTTTTCAGCTTCAAGTGCTTATATTTCAAAACGTTATGGATGAATTTTGATAATTTAAAAACTAAGTCTCCAATCAATTTATATTTTATAAGTATTCTATTTTTAATAACAAAATCTAAAATGTAAAAGAATAACATTTTGACCTGAATATAAAAAGATGCGTTAAAAGGTAAATAGATAAAAATACGTATGTGGAAGATCGTTACTTTTTACCAGACGTCTTAGTTACCTCTTTGTTTTCTTAAATACTTATCAGTTTCGACAACAAAAATATTTTCATTTATTTATCTTTCAACACATCTTATTAGATATGGGTCAGAATGTTATTCTATATATATTTGAATATAGTTGATTTAATTTCCATTAAAAATCTCTGAAAATCAAACATTTGTCAATAAGTCTCCAGGCGTATGTCTCAGCTGTGCCATGAAATTACCTATAATATATATTATAATATGGTATTAACACAATTACATTTACATATTTAAAACAATGTACTCTGACAATTTGGTCTTTATTTGTATAATATATTATATATAATGTATGTATAATATATTATATATAATGTATGTATAATATATTATATATAATGTATGTATAACATATTATATGTAATGTATGTATAACATATTATATGTAATGTATGTATAACATATTATATGTAATGTATGTATAACATATTATATGTAATGTATGTATGACATATGTAATGTATGTATGACATATTATATGTAATGTATGTATGACATATTATATGTAATGTATGTATAACATATATGTAATGTATGTATAACATATTATATGTAATGTATGTATGACATATATGTAATGTATGTATGACATATATGTAATGTATGTATGACATATTATATGTAATGTATGTATGATATATTATATGTAATGTATGTCTGACATATTATATGTAATGTATGTCTGACATATTATATGTAATGTATGTCTGACATATGTAATGTATGTCTGACATATGTAATGTATGTATGACATATGTAATGTATGTATGACATATGTAATGTATGTATGACATATGTAATGTATGTATGACATATATGTAATGTATGTATGACATATATGTAATGTATGTCTGACATATTATATGTAATGTATGTCTGACATATTATATGTAATGTATGTCTGACATATTATATGTAATGTATGTCTGACATATTATATGTAATGTATGTCTGACATATTATATGTAATGTATGTCTGACATATATAATTGAGTATGGACGCAAGACGGCGCGTTTGTAAACAAAACGCTGGCATTCACCGTGCTACTTTTTATTAAAACGTTCTGAGTTTGTTTATTTTCTTAATCTTATAATTATTTTCTTAATCTTATTAGCCATTATGTTTTAAAACGCAAATTCACTGAATCAAATTGTTTAATTAAAATAATAATTGATTTAAAAATTACACACACACACATTATAACGAATTTAGTTCAGGTAAACTTTTTCTTTCCGAGAATTAAAAAACTATTCCTTTTTACTGTATTTGATTTTTTAATACTTTCATATCCAATATGATCATCTTTTCACGACCTCAACTGAATTTATGATTCTATCTTATACGCTATTAAGCTTTTATTTACAAACTGTTTTTATTATTCAATGTTTTATTTATTAAAAAAAGATGTAATTTTTTTTCTTTACTGTCAACAAAAAAACTAACACATTGTACTGGAAAACTATACAACTGATTTTAGAATCAAATTGTTTAATTAAAAAAAGGTCATTAAACAAACACATACACACACACATCGTGTTCACTGTATTTGATTTTTTGGTGCTTTTTCACTTTAGGACCAGCGCTAACTTTGACCCCATCATTAGGGTTAGGTTTTTTTTTTCCTTTTTAATTACAAATATTTATATGTAAGGGGGGAGGATAAATAAAACAATTGGGAAGGCGGGCAAAAAAATTTTTTCTTTTCTTAACTAAAAATATTTCTATTTATGGGGGAGGGTCGAATTTCTTTTTTTCTTCATTTTCAACTAAAAATATTCTTGGTCATAAACAAAGAAAATCAATGTCTAACCACCCAAGAAATATGACTGGGGCTTCATCGGTTTACGCGTGAGCGTCTATTTCTGACGCGGCAGCCTAGCAAAAATATGCGACCAGAGGGAGCATATATTTGCTAGTTATATATAATGTATGTATAACATATTATATATCAGCATCATCATCATCATCATCAACCGGTTTATTTGTTGAATCGGGTCACAATTAATCCTCTGATGAGGGTGGGGCCTGATTGTCTAGTCTCGAAATAATGTATGTATAACGTATTATATATATCATGTATGTATAACGTATTATATATATCATGTTTGTATAATATTGTAGTAATTTTCAATTTCTTTCTGATTTCCTTATTTTAGAACTGTAAAAATTCTATTTCTTTGCATATATTTCTGTTTTTTTTCTTTTATCAATAAACTAATTACCATACCTGGGCTGCGGCATCACTATTTACTTGCCTATCCATGAAGGCAGGGTTTGACACAAGGTCGGTTTTTAATGTGAGCGAAATCCAGCTTCCCAAAAATAGGCACTCTGGATTGGGACAAAAATTAAAATTGCTCAGTCTAGAAGGATTTCTCCTTCACTGACCAGAGACAGAAACGATGAAGTATAGTATAAGAATTGAATTATTTATTTGCAAAAAAATATATACAGATTACATGTTGAACAAATTAGGCACAAGGCCATCAAAACTGGAGAAAATGAGTGGGGGTCATCTATTGTCTACTATAACGTTTGTCTATCCTACTCTTAGTTAAAATCATTGCAGTCAACACAGTATCACATTTCCTCGATAGAGCAATCCTACTTAAAATAATCTTAAGTGTCGAGAAATCAAGATTTTATTCATATATGCCTGTATAAATTCACTTTAATCCTAGCCGAAAGGCCGGCTCAAATGTTTGACTCTGACCTATGAAATTTTAAGTTTTCGCTCCTACCCAAAAACTCTTCCTATATTTTTTTTTTTTTTTTCTGAAATAAATGCAGACTATTTTCTTTTCGTTTTTGTGATTAAATCTATTCATCTCGCGTAAACTATTGCTGAATGCCGTTTGATTTTGATTTTTAGGAAAGAAATTGTATTGCTGAAGGCCCTCCAGCTAATGGGACCACCGTGAAAGTAAAATGGCCGGATGGCGTTGTCTACGGTGCCGTGTTCCGAGGTCAAAGTTCGTGTGCGATGTACACAGTAAGTGGATGACTTATCAGTAACGTTCTTATTCACACAGAAAATAGAACACGGCAAAAAATTGTATTAATTAATTAATCGTATGGAAGTTCAGCATTTCTTGTTTTTTTGTTTCTTTCCATGTTTCGAATTTTTACTTATTATGCCTCTAGGAATCTCTTATTTTAATCAATAACCCCCCCCCCCCAACATTTTATATATATATATATATATATATCAAAAACAGTGCTTATATAGGTGAAGGCACATATGAAAAACGCAGTTACACAGGTGAAAATCGCAGTTCCAAATAAATTAATCTGAACACTCTTTGATATACTTATTTATCAGACAAAAAATAAGTATATACACCAAAAATTATTCAGTAGAATTTTAATTAAAAATAAAAATCTGTTTTATCGTATTTTAAGGGTCTACCATTGATTTGAATGAAAAACATGCAAATCAGGGAGACATAACTCAGTCTGTCATATTAAAAAGTAATAAATCAATGGCGGGCTGCAAAATACGATAAAACTGATTTTTATTTGAATAAAATTCTATTCGATAATTTTTCCTTTTTTTTTTTTTTTTTTTTTTTTTTCGTGTGACAATACTTATGTTTGTCTGATACCTAAGTATAAACAATCGTTTTTTAATTTGGAGATGCGTTTTTCATATGTGCCCTCATCTGTATAAGCACCAAATAAAAAATAGAAAGTAAGATTCCAGTAACCATGTCTTTATTCATTTAGAAAATTATCCAGATCTTGACGGACCGTTTCGTCATCAACCAAGACAACCAATATTTAGAGTTATATATCTTGTATTTTCTAAAAGTGGGACTCATCTAACGGAAAGTGCAAAAACCGTGTCAAAAAGTATCAGTCTATTACTCTCGGCCTCTCTCACTCTGTTTGACCCCCCCCCCCCCATCGTAGTGTATACAGTGTCTATCCACTCTAGCTTCTATCACTCTCTTACTCCCTCTTTGTTTATTTATGAAACTAACTATAAAACAGAAGATTGGAATAGTCTATTATAAACAAAAGGGAATATCACCTAAAGTAGTAGTATTACTTAACCCGTAGCTGGAGAGAAAGAAGAGATGTAGCTAACAGAAAGACTCATTTTAGAATTTGTCTTTTTATTTTTAATTTAAAGCTAGTTCAATTAAAAATAAGAAGACACAAATCTAGAATTAGTCTTTTTAAAATATAGGAAAATAAAAACTTTAGAGAAACAAACGTTGATTAACTCGGCTTTTGTATGATGATAGATTTTCACAGCAGATCAATATTTGAACGTATTAAGAACTTGAAGCGTAAAAACTGTTTTATTTATTGAGATCTTTTTATTGCGTGACTTAGTTTAGTCGCTTTTCCTTTTTATTTTTATATTAATATTGAACGCTTTCTTTTGTGATTAAGGTGGAGTTTGAAGATGGATCTGAATTGACGTTCAAAAGAGAAGAATTGTGGAAAGAAACGGAAGAGCTTCCTAAATCAGTCAAATCAAGACTGGTAAGTGAATCGAAGAGATTTTTCTCTTCGTCCATTCTTTTTAGATTTGTTGCCCTTGGAGACAAAGACGACGCCAAGAAAAATATTTCTGTATTTACTATTAGTGTCACCCAAGTATCAGTTTTAACTAAGACAATAATGGCACAGAAAACTCAAGGATAGAAAAGAAGGTTTATTAAACAAAAGACACAAGGTGAACAGAGTAGTTCAGCAATCGCTATGTTGAGCTAGCAAGTCCAATGAGATCTCGTTAGTTCTCGTTCCTTTTTATAGGAAAAACAGATGATTGTATTCTCTTTATATAGATACTATATACAGAGGGCACTAGACTTTGCCGTTACTGGCTCGCAAGTCTACCAACCGCGACTAGGACGGCACTGCACAAATCTGCTGGCCACACTACGTGCTGACCTCAAGCAGGCGGGACTAGGACCACTACGTACAGCGAAACAACTCCATTGCCTACGACAACTTGCGCATGACAAGGCCAGATGGCCTGGAACTAGCATGGAGGACTGATTGCAGCTACGGGATGTCATTTGACTACCGTAGCCGCAGAACAGAGTTTTTAATAATAATAATAATAATAGATACTATATGACCATTATAAACTGCGTACGTCTTCAAAAAAGGAAAGTCATATTTATTCCTGCTTAGACAGAGGAGGCCACGGTGGTGCGCTAAGTGTCATGTCCCATACACAATGAAACCCTTTATGATGAAATGTACTGATTCTGCCCCCTTGCGACAATGTTAGCACTATGAAAGAATTGTTTGATGACATCAGGATGGAACTTATAATAGTGTCTTTTTTGAAGACAGTCGGCTTGTACGCAAAACTCTAATGTCTATAAACCCAACAAAGCAAACAAAATCAACAACTATGGATTAAATAGAATTTATCGCTTGCAGACTGTTTATTTACAAAATGTGCATATGTGGAACAAATTAATCTATAAATTATGATTACAAAATAGAATCTATTAAATATTTGGGTACTTTGATAGAGACCGACCCACGTTTCTGTGACTTTGCATCTTCAATGTTCAGGCAGGTTATGGAAGAGTTGTTGAGGCGAAAACTGCCAGACGATAAATTCAGGAAAAGTAGCAAATAACAAAAGTTAGACAAAGAAAAGCAAACTAAAATATATGCATAAAAATAAAGAATGAACAAATCATAGCTAAACAACTGTTATTAATTAGATGGTTATTTTTTTTGTTTTTGTCAAAGAAACCATTGTTAAGCAAATGTTTTTAAAGACATTTTTTTTTTTTAGTTTAAAAAAAAATGCTTTTTTTTTTTTTTTCTAAATCTAACGAACAATGAAACAACTGTTTTTAAGCAATTTTTTTTCTTTTTTTTTTACATTTTCTGGGTTAGTGTTTACAGTTAGAATAAACAACGAAACAACTGTTTTTAAGCAATTTTTTTTTTTTTTTTTACATTTTCTGGGTTAGTGTTTACAGTTAGAAGAAATAACGAAACAACTGTTTTTAAGCAATTTTTTTTCTTTTTTTTTACATTTTCTGGGTTAGTGTTTACAGTTTGAAGAAATAACGAAACAACTGTTTTTAAGCAATTTTTTTTTTTTTTTTTACATGTGCTGGGTTAGTGTTTACAGTTAGAAGAAATAACGAAACTGTTTTTAAGCAATTTTTTTCTTTTTTTTACATTTTCTGGGTTAGTGTTTACAGTTAGAAGAAATAACGAAACAACTGTTCTTAAGCAATTTTTTTCTTTTTTTTTACATTTTCTGGGTTAGTGTTTACAGTTAGAAGAAATAACGAAACAACTGTTTTTAAGCAATTTTTTTTCTTTTTTTTTACATTTTCTGGGTTAGTGTTTACAGTTAGAATAAACAACGAAACAACTGTTTTTAAGCAATTTTTTTTTTTTTTTTTTTACATTTTCTGGGTTAGTGTTTACAGTTAGAATAAATAACGAAACAACTGTTTTTAAGCAATTTTTTTTCTTTTTTTTTACATTTTCTGGGTTAGTGTTTACAGTTTGAAGAAATAACGAAACAACTGTTTTTAAGCAATTTTTTTTTTTTTTTTTACATGTGCTGGGTTAGTGTTTACAGTTAGAATAAATAACGAAACAACTGTTTTTAAGCAATTTTTTTTTTTTTTTACATGTGCTGGGTTAGTGTTTACAGTTAGAAGAAATAACGAAACAACTGTTTTTAAGCAATTTTTTTTTTTTTTTACATGTGCTGGGTTAGTGTTTACAGTTAGAAGAAATAACGAAACAACTGTTTTTCAGCAATTTGTTTTCTTTTTTTTTACATTTTCTGGGTTAGTGTTTACAGTTAGAAGAAATAACGAAACAACTGTTTTTCAGCAATTTTTTTTCTTTTTTTTTTACATTTTCTGGGTTAGTATTTACAGTTAGAAGAAACAACGAAACAGCTGTTTTTAAGCAATTTAAAAAAAAAAAAAATTTCCAGTGTTTTTTTTGTTTTTTTTCAACATTTAGTATAAAAATAGATTATCTTCTACTCTGTTTTTCTGTAAAGTTTTTTGTTTGTATATGTATTCAGGGATGTGAGGTGTCCATATTTTAGTGGAATTCCGCTTTTTTCTTTTTTTTAATCCAGAAATGTCAAATTTCCGTTATACATAGAGCCTACCATGGATCTGAGTTGTCTACTTTTAAGTGAAATCTGTTTTTTATTTCAAATAAGAAAAAGCTGATTCCTGCCAAATAGCTAGAGCCTTACCTGATTTTTGTTGCTATTTGACTGGATTTTATTTATCTTTTTCTTTTTTTTATTCCTCTCTCTCTCTCTCTCTCTCTCTCTCTCTCTCTATTCCTCTCTCTCTCTATCTCTCTATTCCTCTCTCTCTATCTCTCTATTCCTCTCTCTCTATCTCTCTATTCCTCTCTCTCTCTCTCTCTCTCTCTATTCCTCTCTCTCTCTATTCCTCTCTCTCTCTCTCTATTCCTCTCTCTCTCTCTCTCTCTCTCTCTCTCTATTCCTCTCTCTCTCTCTCTCTCTATTCCTCTCTCTCTATTCCTCTCTCTCTCTCTCTCTATTCCTCTCTCTCTCTCTCTCTCTCTATTCCTCTCTCTCTCTCTCTCTCTCTCTATTTGTTTTATTGTTTATTTCTTCCTTTTCCCTCTTATAACAGTTATTTCTGATAACTGAAAATGTTAATTTTCCCTTTGAAGGCTAAAACTTCAAACGATCTATAATGGGGATAGGGTAGTTAGATAACTTTAGTTTCATCAAAGAATGACTTCCTGTCTCCTTTCCACACACATACACACTCTGTCTTTCTCTTAATTTTGACTTTCTTAATTCAAACTGATTGGAGTTGTTTAGAAAGAGTTGCATTTTGCAGTACCCTCTCTTCGCACACACAAGGGGGCAATGGCCTCCCAGGCTGGGAAATTCATCTCAATTTCAGCTTTTTTTTTTGTCATTGGCAACTCGCATCTCTTGTATATTGTTTGTAATTTCTTTATCAGATAAAAACTGAATCCTTTTGATTTTTTTAATTACTTTTTTTGAAGATTAACAAATTTCTTTTCTTTTTTTATTTCAGTCTATTGCCACTGAGCGCAAATACGATATTTTCTACAATAATGAGGTCATCACTAAGAACCGTCGTCCAAGACCAAAGAATCGGTCATTCTCCATTTATGCTTTATAAATGGAAACTTCCCCTCTCCCGCTTCCAAATCATTGAATTTCACTTTGTCCTTCCCTGTAGAATTTTCATCAGCTCTTATTTAATTTTCAACCCTGATTCAGAAATTAAATATTAATTGTGACTCTTGTTTCAAGCACTTATTTGCTCATTTGTTGGACAAAATAATTTTTACAAAAAAAAAAAGAAGAAAGAACCCCCACAAATTTTTTTTTAATTTTTTTTATACAGGAATTACTTTGGGAAAGAAGTAGAACAAACTCTACCTTAAACGGAGAAAGGAAAGGTTTCTCGCCCATTCTCATCTTTCCTCCTCCTAGTTCTCTCTCTCCCAAATGTAAAAGGCAGCAACATCATTTCCAAACTTCATTGACTTGTACATGACCTCATGACCTCCTACACCATCCCCACCCCCATTAACACCAACACCTCTGCTGCTTCTTTGCATAGTTGTTTCTTTGTGTGTATGTGCGCGTATGTGGGTGAGTGGTTAGGGTGCTTGCATTCTATCTAACCAGTTTAGTCACGGGTTCTATCCCGCCGTGCGGCACCTTTTTTTTTTTTTTTTTTTTTTTTTTTTTTGCAAGTGCCCGAAAAACCATACTCCAATGCGTCAACCCAATCTTTGTGAGTGATATTGGGTACGATGAAAACTGTTCCGAAGTTGTCAGAAAAAGATATGCGATATGATCGATATCTACCATAGAGCACCCTAACGACCCGGGAAGGGTTGTAGGACCGTTTACTGTTTTTTGTTATTTTTTTTTATTGTATGTGTACTCATGATGTGTGTATGTGTGCGATCATGATAATGTGTGTGTATGGATGTCCTTATATACGAATGCATGTGTGTAGGGCCACCAATTTTCCACTTTTAGTAAATTCATTTTTTTATATATATATATTTATTTCATGCTGAAATAAATGATATATTCTTAAAAGTGAAAACAAAATTCAAAATTTTATTACATTACAAAAAAAAAAGAAGTTATCTTCAACATGTTAAAAGAAAAGAAATGAAATAATTCTCAATATATATTAAAAGATTAGTTAACATTACTAAAGAATTAAAAATTCCTTTACGAAAGTGGAGATGATTCTATTAAGAATTTCTCTGCGGAGATATTTACGGAGACGGTCTAGCTTTGTTGCAGATCAACCAGTCGTTTCGTTAAAAAAATCTGTCACCAAAAAAAAACATTTTAATTTTGTGTTTGGTGAGTTTCTTCGAGACACTATTGACAAATGTTTAGTTTTTAGAGATTTTTTAAAGAAATTAAGTCGCCTATATTTGAAAATACATAGAATAACATTCTTAGCCAGACGTGAGGATATGAAAATGTGTTGGAAGATAAATCAATAAAAATATGTATCCGGATCAAATCTTTCATAATTACCTTTTTGCTTTGTTGAATACTTATCAGTTTCCGCAACAAAATTATCTATTTTCATTTATTTATCTTTCAACACATCTTATCCGTGAAGTGGCCTGTAGTATAGAACGCCATGCTACCTTCCGATTTCCGCTTTAGCGATGATCCTTCAGCCATGACTCTATCTCGTTGCTAGTTTTCTAGAAAATAAAAAATATTTTAAAATAGACTAGGCAACATTTTTCCTAGAAAAATTGATGATCCCTTTTTTTTTTTCTTTTTTTTTTTCTTTTTTCTTTTTTTTTGTCTTAATAGGTAAAATAAGGAGAAATATTTGTTTTTTTTTAAAAAAAAAAAAAAAAAAAAAAAAAAAAATCCAAGAAACCCAGATTTAAGAAAACAAACTTCTGTTCGTATTCAGTTTTGAAAGAATTAAAAGATTTGGAGGAGAAAAAAATCAAAGATTTATCTTAATGGTTAAATTCCGTTTCAAACTCAAGATTATCGAAAATTGGTCCTCCGATGTGTGTTTATGATAATGCACGTCTGCGTGAATGTGAGTGTGTGTGTGCGCATGTGTGCTCATATATGCATATTTGTGTGTGTAAATATTTGTACAATTCCTCTGGATTCTTCCTCCTTCTTCTCCTTCAAAAATGTTATTGATTTTTAGAGACTTGTTCATTTTTTTTTTCATTTTTTTTTCCCTCAACATTTCTATGTTTCACGGCCACATTTTATTGTTCTCCTCTACTGACACTTTCAAAATCATTTTCTGAAACAAACTTACAAAGCAACTCTTAATACAGTTACAGACAAGACATGGCTAAAAAAAATGACGAGAGGAATAAAATTTAAATATTTAAAAAAAATAAAATAAACTTATTTAAAAAAAAAAAAATGTTTGTCTACTTTCTTTTGAACAACTAATTTTTTAAAACTTTTGTTTTTTTTAACTGTTTTGTTTTTTTCTTTTAACATTTTTGTTTTTTTAAAACTTGTTTTTTTCTTTTAATTTTTTTGTTTTTTTCTTTTAACTTTTTTGTTTTTTTCTTTTAACTTTTTTGTTTTTTTTAACTTTTTTGTTTTTTTAAAACTTTTTTTTTTTAAACTTGTTTTTTTCTTTTAATTCTTTCTTTTTATTGAATGAAATCTGTTTCTCTTACGTTAAATTTTTTTGATTATTTGATAATTAATAAAATATTATTAGTCTGAAAAAAAAAGTCTTTTTACTGCAGTCCATTTGAATTCCAGTGTCTTTGTACGCGTTTGTAATCGTATATTCATAGAAATATTTTGGTTGGTGTCCGAGAGCCCACTGGGAGTTGAGGATCAGATACGTCTTAAGACGGAGTATTGTTGCAACATTTGGGGAGGTGCCGCTCAGAGGAAGATTAAATCTGGACAATGTATGGAGATGTGGGCAGAAAAAGAAACTTTAGTGGTATGGCCATTTTTAAAGAATGGATGAGAGTTCTTGGCTTAGTAGATGTAGAAAAGTTGAGGGAGCAGGGTTCAGTTCACAGAGGCAGGCCAATGAAAACATGGGAAGAAGTGATAAGAATGAACTTGAGAGAAAGAGGGATAAATAAATTAAGACCTGGCCAGAGATAAATTAGTTTGGAAGCTAATTTCTAAAAGCCATCCAACACATGCCAGCATGTAAAACCGATGATGATTATTCAATTGTTTTTGTTTTTATTATATGTAAGTAGTTAGAAGAGTCTGTATGGATGGGAAGGAGAGAGAGCGTGTGTGTAGGGGGGGTAAAAAAATAACGTGACTGAGGAAGTTTTAAAAGGAAGGATATTACACTAACTTTTCTAAAAAAAAAAAAATTAAAAATATATATATATATATATATATATATATATATATATATATATATAAATAAATAATTATTCTGGATCCCGGGCACTGCCAGGTAGCCCTGTCAATCGATTGAATTTTAAAGAAGAAACAAAAAGTAGCGGTTTTAATAACTTTAGAAGATTTTTATTACTGATAATTAGTAAATGTCATATTTTTGCTAGCCTGGGAGGATGGCATTATGACGAATGGACATATACTACACTGCCCCCTCACCCAAAGGAGGAGGTAATACCTGGGAGGATGGCATTATGACGAATGGACATATACTACACTGCCCCCTTACCCAAAGGAGGATGGCATTATGATGAATGAACATATACTACACTGCCCCCTCACCCAAAGGAGGAGGTAATACCTGGGAGGATGGCATTATGACGAATGAACATATACTACACTGCCCCCTCACCCAAAGGAGGATGGCATTATGATGAATGAACATATACTACACTGCCCCCTCACCCAAAGGAGGAGGTAATACCTGGGAGGATGGCATTATGACGAATGAACATATACTACACTGCCCCCTCACCCAAAGGAGGAGGTAATACCTGGGAGGATGGCATTATGACGAATGAACATATACTACACTGCCCCCTCACCCAAAGGAGGAGGTAATACCTGGGAGGATGGCATTATGACGAATGAACATATACTACACTGCCCCCTCACCCAAAGGAGGAGGTAATACCTGGGAGGATGGCATTATGACGAATGAACATATACTACACTGCCCCCCCCCCCTCACCCAAAGGAGGAGGTAATACCTGGGAGGATGGTATGATGAACGTATATATTCTACACTATCACCTCCTCCCCTAAAAAAGGTGGTAATGCCTGGGAGGATGGTATCATGAGAGCAGAACAGATACTACACTACCACCCCCTGAATTGAGCATTAAAAGATAGTATAATTAATAGAAGTGCTAGTATAGTATCGGCTTCAGAAAGGCCGATACCAAATCTCTATTAGTAATAGCCAGTAAGAATAAGATAAACATAGATGAAATACAGTTTGTTTTTATGCCTGGGTGAGGTACCACCGATGCTATATTTATCCTGAGACAAATGCAAGAGAAGTATCTTGGTAAGAAGAACAACCTGTATTTTGCTTTTGTGAATTTGGAGAAAGTTTTTGATAGAGTTCCAAGAGGTGTCTGGTGGACTTTGTTAAAAAAAATTAGGAGCAAATGAGTGATTGGTGAAGGTTGTTCAAGCAATGTACAGAAATGCATGAGGCCGTGTTACAATTAACAGCACATATAGTTACAGCTTTAATGCTAAAGTGGGAGTACATGTTGGATCTGTGTAAAAATGCAGTAGGTTGCATTTTGTCAGTGATGCATATGAATGGCATTTCAAGTGTTAGATGCTCGGCCAAAAGAAAGGGAAAATGTTGGTTTTATTTGGGCCACCCAAGAGTTTATTTCTATTTGAAATAAAGTAAGTACCTCGTAAAAGGCGGGGACTCATGCTGGGATGTTCATAGACCGTCTCGCTGATAATCCTCTGTCTGACAGTTATCTCAAGTTGAAATCTCAAGCGGTGAGTGATTGGGTGGTCGCTCTGGAGGAAAAGAGATGGGAAGACAGGAAGTTGGAGTTTGCTGGCGAGGAGTTGAAGCTGGGTGCCCTGCGAGACAAGGTGGGTACATTTGGGGCTCTCAGTCAAAATACTGCATGGGACTTATATTTTATTTCGCTTGGATAGAGAAATCTCATTTTGCAAGTCTGCCATTCCACCCGAGAACACGAGTATCGTTTATAACCCAAAAATAAATCTGTTACTTGTTGATAAACTGGACTCATGGTTTTTACTTGGAATGACAGTTCTTTGTTGCAGCATTGACTAGTTCGAACATCTTTGGATCGGCGCAACGTGTGGGGATCATTATGGCGAATGCAGTGAATGCACGGATGCATACAGGTTCACATCTGCACCCAGTCGGTTGATTTTTTTGGGTTTTTTTTTTTTTTTTTTTTTTTTGTCGTCTTAGAAATGTTGTTCAGGGAGTTTTGTATGGCTTGTCCGGAAGAGATGCTGTATGCTAATGATTTAGTGCTTGTCTGCGAAATAATTGAAGGTCTACTTAAGTTGGAAACTAAGGAAAACTATAGAAAGTGAAGGTCTGAGAGTGGATCTTATCAAGACCAAACGCGTTGACCAATGGTTGTATCGGAACTCCCCCAGAAAGAGAAAAGTTCCCTTGCTCAATTTATGGAAAGTGAGTTGGGAGTAACTCAAATTTTTGTGGTTTTCGTAAGCATTGGGTACGCAAGGAGTGCAGTCGAATAACAGGTAGGTTATGGGGTGATAACTAGTTTGTGTGCAAGAAGTGTAAGACAATGGAGACGGATGACAACTCTGATGTGGAGAAAGTATGTTTGGATGGCGAGTCTATTGAGGTTGTCCATAAGTTTTGTTATTTGGTTTTTGTGTTTTAGCAAGAGTTAGAAATGGATAGAGTAAGTTCAGGGAACTTCTGCCATTACTAACCAGCAGAGTTTTATCGCTGTTGACCAAGGGAAGAGTCCATCAGATATGTGTACACAATGTGAAGATATCTGGAAGTGAAATCTTGCCAGTAAGGATTTCGATCTGTTGCATGGCGAGAAATAATGAGAATGATACAATAGATGTGTAAGGTGAGTCTTCAAGACAGTCTTAGATCTGATGACCTCAGAGGAAGATTAAATCTAGACAGTATAGGGAGATGTGTGCAGAACAGGTAACTTTGTTGATTTTGTCACATTCAAAGAATTGATTAGTTCTTGGTTCAGTAGGTGTATAACAGTTGAGATAGCAGGGCCAGTTGGCAGGAGGGGGGGGGGCAGAAAAACATAGAAGTGATAAGGATGAATTTGAGAGATAAATGAAGACTTAAGGTTATAGAAATAGGTTAGTCCTGGAGTCAATTTCTAAAAGCCATCCAACACATGCCAGCATATAAAACAGACGTTAAACCGATATCTAAATATATGATGATCATTTATTTTTTTATATACGTGAACTATGTGTATGTGTGTGTTTATATATATATATATATATATATATATATATAATGAAGTTAATCCAACAAAAGATATAAGAGGCAACTAATATCTTTTAATTAGTGAAACATCCGGATAAAGACTAAAGTGTAATTTTATCACCTGCAGTAACGTCACTGCCGTAATGGTCCTCTGAGGAGAATTATCTTTGAAAACTCATGAGTTAAGGACGTTGAGATACTTTGCCTGAATTTTGAATTCTAATAAAATTTGATTTGCACCTTATTTTATTTCATTTTATATATATATATATATACCTGACATTCTCTAATAAATAAATATATATAAGTAGATACAGTTTCTTTAGAAAAATAGACTAGAGTACTTAATTACAGAAGTAATAGTCCAACATATTTATTTTATAAAGGTACAAAAAGGAGAAAACCTTGTGACATACCCACGGTTCCATAGCAAAAAAGAGGCCCAGATTCGATAAACCTGAGTAAACGCGTTGCCACTCGTAAGCATAACCAGGACGGTAGTTGAAATAGAACTCTTTGGAAAAGGTAAGGAAACTCGATAAACACCCCAAAACAAGTGGCTGCTTAAAGAAAGACCAGCACGAAAGCATCTCGCAGACTATTAATAAAACCTTATCATCACAGCATCTACATCGTCTCTGTTCCTAGCACCAAGGCTAATAAATTTTGCTACATATAAAACACCACTGCATCTTTATTTTTATGCATTACGACGAGTCTGCCCTTAATCCAATTAAAGATGACTGGGGACTTTCCAATATCGCAAATATATAATATGCTAAGCCATTTTATGTTTTTACATACTTTATCACCTTTCACAAACAAAAAAAAAATGAGATCATTTGATTTGCACGGATTTTGATCGGTGATTAATCTAACGGCGCTAAGGTAAAATAATTCTGACTTTATCCATTTAAAAATGAATTTTCCCAAAATCAAATTGTCGTTCCGTCGACTAAAACTACAATTTTAATTTAAACAAATACATTTCAAAAAGTGTCGTTCGTTTTATTCATTTGAAGAATATTTAGCTGGTAATTATTTTTTACACTAAGAACAGAATATTTATAGTTTAAAAAATTGCTACAATTTTAAAAAAATAAAGAGACATACTTGTTTTATTTATTAAAAGACTATTTAGCTGACAATGACAATTATTTTTATGGAGGAAGAAAAGTGATTTTTTTTTTCTTAATAGTATTGACCCTGACGGACATTTATTATTTCAAAAGAAATATTATTATTAACAGTAAATTATACAGATTGATGTAGAAAGCACCATGGAATTTCCATGGCGTCCCACTAGTTGTATTTAATCTGCAGACGAAGTGATCGCCAATGTGGGGATTTTGTGACAGTTTGTCGTCGATTAATCCAAAACGGCCATTTAAATTACTTAAATCTAAAAACTCTCCTCATTTACAAATTTCAAAACCCCATTTTTTTTTCACTGTCATTAAGTCCAAGGGAGATAAATTTGATAAAATCACCACAATTTGTGTTCTATGATTCAAATTAGCGTCCATCACACGCCTCGTATCGGATTCCACTTACCAAAAAGCGTCAACAAGATCGGACGACATTTTGCTTATATTCACGAGATTATAACATCATGCGATTAAAACCAACAAACTAAAGAAAAAAAAAGAGTTCTCTTCGTAAAAGGTGTTTTAACACTGAAAGTCACGGAGATATATATTTTAAAAAATGTTATTCATTGTTCTTCAAATAACCTTTACAAAAAATACTGTTTCATAGTTAGAATTATATCTCTGATGTTTTCAAAAAACGGTATTTTTTTTTCAACTATAAGCACCATTTGTTATTATTTTTATAGTTGTTTTATTTAATTGCTTGCTTGCTTGCTCGCTCTCTCTCTCTCTCTCTCTCTCTCTCTCTCTCTCTCTCTCTCTCTCTCTCTCTCTCTCTCTCTTTCTTGAAATAGAACCTTCTGTACGTTCGAATAATCAGAGAGCGGATAACCAAATGTTGGAATAGCCGCCGACTGTTCCATCATATTCCATTACAATCTAATTTAATTACGTAACTCAATTATATAGATTAAAAAAAACAAACAATGTCTTTAATTAATTCTATTTATAATTTTTAGTAAGATTATTATCGAGGAAAATATTTTAAATACATCTGAAAATCTGAAAAAAACAATCACGGGTGTATATTTGCGAATATTAATTTATTAGAAGCTTTAAAACAAATTGATTATGTAAATTTGAAAGACGCGTGATGTTTGGGGAAGCTTTGGAATGGTATATGGGAGGTGATAAGTAGATATAAAAAGATAGATCAAAACTAGTAATCTAGTTTCGGCTTCAAGTAGATATAAAAAGAGAGCGATCAAAACTAATAATATAGTTTCGTTTCAAGTAGATATAAAAAGTGAGCGATCAAAACAAATAATATAGTTTCGGTTTCAAGTAGATATAAAAAGCGAGCGATCAAAACTAATAATATAGTTTCGGTTTCAAGTAGATATAAAAAGCGAGCGATCAAAACTAATAATATAGTTTCAGTTTCAAGTAGATATAAAAAGCGAGCGATCAAAACTAATAATATAGTTTCGGCTTCAAGTAGATATAAAAAGTGAGCGATCAAAACTAATAATATAGTTTCGGCTTCAAGTAGATATAAAAAGAGAGCGATCAAAACTAATAATATAGTTTTGGCTTCAAGTAGATATAAAAAGAGAGCGATCAAAACTAATAATATAGTTTCGGCTTCAAGTAGATATAAAAAGTGAGCGATCAAAACTAATAATATAGTTTTGGCTTCAAGTAGATATAAAAAGAGAGCGATCAAAACTAATAATATAGTTTTGGCTTCAAGTAGATATAAAAAGTGAGCGATCAAAACTAATAATATAGTTTTGGCTTCAAGTAGATATAAAAAGAGAGCGATCAAAACTAATAATATAGTTTTGGCTTCAAGTAGATATAAAAAGTGAGCGATCAAAACTAATAATATAGTTTTGGCTTCAAGTAGATATAAAAAGATAGATCAAAACTAATACTATAGTTTCGGCTTCAAGTAGATAGAAAAAGAGAGCGATCAAAACGAATAATATAGTTTCGGCTTCAAGTAAATATAAAAAGAGAGCGATCAAAACGAATAATATAGTTTCGGCTTCAAGTAAATATAAAAAGAGAGCGATCAAAACGAATAATATAGTTTCGACTTCAAGTAGATATAAAAAGAGAGCGATCAAAACTAATAATATAGTTTCGACTTCAAGTAGATATAAAAAGAGAGCGATCAAAACTAATATAGTTTCGGCTTCAAGTAAATATAAAAAGAGAGCGATCAAAACTAATATAGTTTCGGCTTCAAGTAAATATAAAAAGAGAGGGATCAAAACTAATAATATAGTTTCGGCTTCAAGTAGATATAAAAAGAGAGCGATCAAAACTAATAATATAGTTTCGGCTTCAAGTAGATATAAAAAGAGAGCGATCAAAACGAATAATATAGTTTCGGTTTCAAGTAGATATAAAAAGAGAGCGATCAAAACGAATAATATAGTTTCGGCTTCAAGTAGATATAAAAAGAGAGCGATCAAAACGAATAATATAGTTTCAGCTCCAAGTAGATATAAAAAGCGAGCGATCAAAACGAATAATATAGTTTCGGCTTCAAGTAGATATAAAAAGCGAACGATCAAAACGAATAATATAGTTTCGGCTTCAAGTAGATATAAAAAGCGAACGATCAAAACGAATAATATAGTTTCGGCTTCAAGTAGATATAAAAAGCGAACGATCAAAACGAATAATATAGTTTCGGCTTCAAGTAGATATAAAAAGCGAACGATCAAAACGAATAATATAGTTTCGGCTTCAAGTAGATATAAAAAGCGAACGATCAAAACGAATAATATAGTTTCGGCTTCAAGTAGATATAAAAAGCGAACGATCAAAACGAATAATATAGTTTCGGTTTCAAGTAGATATAAAAAGCGAACGATCAAAACGAATAATATAGTTTCGGCTTCAAGTAGATATAAAAAGCGAACGATCAAAACGAATAATATAGTTTCGGTTTCAAGTAGATATAAAAAGCGAACGATCAAAACGAATAATATAGTTTCGGCTTCAAGTAGATATAAAAAGCGAACGATCAAAACGAATAATATAGTTTCGGCTTCAAGTAAATATAAAAAGAGAGCGATCAAAACGAATAATATAGTTTCGACTTCAAGTAGATATAAAAAGAGAGCGATCAAAACTAATAATATAGTTTCGACTTCAAGTAGATATAAAAAGAGAGCGATCAAAACTAATATAGTTTCGGCTTCAAGTAAATATAAAAAGAGAGCGATCAAAACTAATATAGTTTCGGCTTCAAGTAAATATAAAAAGAGAGGGATCAAAACTAATAATATAGTTTCGGCTTCAAGTAGATATAAAAAGAGAGCGATCAAAACTAATAATATAGTTTCGGCTTCAAGTAGATATAAAAAAAGAGAGCGATCAAAACGAATAATATAGTTTCGGTTTCAAGTAGATATAAAAAGAGAGCGATCAAAACGAATAATATAGTTTCGGCTTCAAGTAGATATAAAAAGAGAGCGATCAAAACTAATAATATAGTTTCGGCTTCAAGTAGATATAAAAAGAGAGCGATCAAAACCAATAATATACTTTCGGCTACAAGTAGATATAAAAAGCGAGCGATCAAAACTAATAATATAGTTTCGGTTTCAAGTAGATATAAAAAGAGAGCGATCAAAACGAATAATATAGTTTCGGCTTCAAGTAGATATAAAAAGAGAGCGATCAAAACTAATAATATAGTTTCGACTTCAAGTAGATATAAAAAGAGAGCGATCAAAACTAATATAGTTTCGGCTTCAAGTAAATATAAAAAGAGAGCGATCAAAACTAATATAGTTTCGGCTTCAAGTAAATATAAAAAGAGAGGGATCAAAACTAATAATATAGTTTCGGCTTCAAGTAGATATAAAAAGAGAGCGATCAAAACGAATAATATAGTTTCGGCTTCAAGTAGATATAAAAAGCGAACGATCAAAACGAATAATATAGTTTCGGCTTCAAGTAGATATAAAAAGAGAGCGATCAAAACGAATAATATAGTTTCAGCTCCAAGTAGATATAAAAAGAGAGCGATCAAAACGAATAATATAGTTTCGGCTTCAAGTAGATATAAAAAGAGAGCGATCAAAACGAATAATATAGTTTCAGCTCAAAGTAGATATAAAAAGCGAGCGATCAAAACGAATAATATAGTTTCGGCTTCAAGTAGATATAAAAAGCGAACGATCAAAACGAATAATATAGTTTCGGCTTCAAGTAAATATAAAAAGAGAGCGATCAAAACGAATAATATAGTTTCGGCTTCAAGTAGATATAAAAAGCGAACGATCAAAACGAATAATATAGTTTCGGCTTCAAGTAGATATAAAAAGCGAACGATCAAAACGAATAATATAGTTTCGGCTTCAAGTAAATATAAAAAGAGAGCGATCAAAACGAATAATATAGTTTCGACTTCAAGTAGATATAAAAAGAGAGCGATCAAAACGAATAATATAGTTTCGGCTTCAAGTAGATATAAAAAGAGAGCGATCAAAACGAATAATATAGTTTCGGCTTCAAGTAGATATAAAAAGAGAGCGATCAAAACGAATAATATAGTTTCGGCTTCAAGTAGATATAAAAAGCGAGCGATCAAAACGAATAATATAGTTTCGGCTTCAAGTAGATATAAAAAGCGAACGATCAAAACGAATAATATAGTTTCGGCTTCAAGTAGATATAAAAAGCGAACGATCAAAACGAATAATATAGTTTCGGCTTCAAGTAGATATAAAAAGCGAACGATCAAAACGAATAATATAGTTTCGGCTTCAAGTAGATATAAAAAGCGAACGATCAAAACGAATAATATAGTTTCGGTTTCAAGTAGATATAAAAAGCGAACGATCAAAACGAATAATATAGTTTCGGCTTCAAGTAGATATAAAAAGCGAACGATCAAAACGAATAATATAGTTTCGGCTTCAAGTAAATATAAAAAGAGAGCGATCAAAACGAATAATATAGTTTCGACTTCAAGTAGATATAAAAAGAGAGCGATCAAAACTAATAATATAGTTTCGACTTCAAGTAGATATAAAAAGAGAGCGATCAAAACTAATATAGTTTCGGCTTCAAGTAAATATAAAAAGAGAGCGATCAAAACTAATATAGTTTCGGCTTCAAGTAAATATAAAAAGAGAGGGATCAAAACTAATAATATAGTTTCGGCTTCAAGTAGATATAAAAAGAGAGCGATCAAAACTAATAATATAGTTTCGGCTTCAAGTAGATATAAAAAGAGAGCGATCAAAACGAATAATATAGTTTCGGCTTCAAGTAGATATAAAAAGAGAGCGATCAAAACGAATAATATAGTTTCGGCTTCAAGTAGATATAAAAAGAGAGCGATCAAAACTAATAATATAGTTTCGGCTTCAAGTAGATATAAAAAGAGAGCGATCAAAACTAATATAGTTTCGGCTTCAAGTAGATATAAAAAGCGAACGATCAAAACGAATAATATAGTTTCGGCTTCAAGTAGATATAAAAAGAGAGCGATCAAAACGAATAATATAGTTTCGGCTTCAAGTAGATATAAAAAGAGAGCGATCAAAACTAATAATATAGTTTCGGCTTCAAGTAGATATAAAAAGAGAGCGATCAAAACGAATAATATAGTTTCGGCTTCAAGTAGATATAAAAAGAGAGCGATCAAAACGAATAATATAGTTTCAGTTTCAAGTAGATATAAAAAGAGAGCGATCAAAACTAATATAGTTTCGGCTTCAAGTAGATATAAAAAGCGAGCGATCAAAACTAATAATATAGTTTCGGCTTCAAGTAGATATAAAAAGAGAGCGATCAAAACTAATAATATAGTTTCGGCTTCAGAAATACAGACAGATACATAATCTCTATTATAATTAGATTATTGGTTTTTATGAGGAAATGAAGTTTTCTTTATTGGAAAAGAATCGATTACAAACTGCTTTGAAGCAAAGCGTTGCTCTTTAAATGTATCCCATCCTGAAATGTGTTTTTGACTTAATGTTAATTAAACTCACCTGTTTGGCCTATCATCATTACAGAAATAATGTTGTATCAGGTCCATCCAGCTGGAGATTGTTTTGTTTTTGAACTGATTACAAATATTTCCACTGGAGAGTCTCTGAATTCGAATTTATAACGTCTATGCTGAAGAGGAAAATCATAGATTTGTCAAAATAATTTGTGATGTAATAGTGATAATAAAATTTTTCTGAAATACGTGTACATAGCGAGAAATATTGTTGAGCATGGATTTTTGTAGCATGATTGCAAAATATTAATTATGTTCTAAATTTTGTATTCTACTGAATATATATATATATATATATATATATATATATATATATATATATATATATATTAATTGATCAAGTTCAAATATGTTAATAAAATGAACATAAAACCAATTTTTTCAAGAGTGCTCAATACCAAGTAGAGCATTTATAAAATTATAAAAACAATATTATAGTTTTATGTCAATCAACCAACGTTTCGATACAATTGCATCTTGTCAAAGAGTCTTTGACAAGATGCAATAGTATCGAAACGTTGGTTGATTGACGTAAAACTATAATATTGTTTATATAATGTTATATATATATATTGTTTACATTAATACAAGGCACATTTCTCTCATGTTAAAAGCATGATCACATCGATGGCCTAATAGTTATACAACCAGGGTCCATAATACGTGGATTCGGGGTTCGAATTGTTCGACAATTCCATGTAATTCCATACTAACGAGTGTAAAATGAAAACACGAAACATATATATGGATATAAAAATATTTATTTATTAATAATTACATATATATATATATATATATATATATATATATATATATATGGGGATAAAATTCACAATATATTATAAAATGAAATGCTGTGAAAGATAAGATGTGTGAAAAAGACAAACGGAAAAACAAATTTAAATACAGGAAAAAAATCATCAAGAAACGAGATTTTATCGGTTTCGTTCGGATCAACTAACGTCTTCAGAAAAAGTGAAGATTTTAAATTTATTCGATAACGGCAAAAACATAGGAAAAAGAAGAACCCATAAAGAGACGTTTAATTATTTGAAAGAAAAAAAAAGAAAGAATAATAAAACGCGTGCGGAGAGACGTTAAAATGAAAAAAGGGGGGGGGGGGGGAAAAAGAAGAAGGAAAAGAAGTGGAAAAATATTGATGAAATGTAGTAAAAAAGAAAAGCTACTTTAACCGGGATCGCAGTGGCGCAATATATTGCATCGTTTCTGCCGTTTGTCGTTTTCACACACACACACATATATATATATTTTATATTATATATACAGGGTGCTTGGGATAAAGTTTACACTTTTTAGAAAGGAAAGAAATAGTGATATCTTGGCCAATAATTGATGTATTCTAAAAATTCAAAGTGTATCTCTTAGAGGATCTGCTGCCAAACACAGCTCGCTCAAAGAAATCGGCACGGCGTCCAGGTGGCACCTGAATCTGGTTTTATTTACTCCTCCCCAGGAGTTAGGCACAAGGCCAATTTTATCTTACTCCCACAAGTAAGATGTGACCCAAGATCGGGTCGAGAAAGTGGGGTTTGAAAAGCCAGCGCTCTAGAGGTGAGCACTCTGGCCATTTAAAAATTGCCTGGGCAGCCCCGTCGGCATTCCCCGGTAGGGGCGCCTCAGACAGTAAGCAATAAACTTACTCCTCCCCAAAGAGGGGAGGCAAAGCCTGGGAGGGTGGACCTCCTAGAACTGCACAGGACAGGCGTGCAGTATCCATCGGAACAGATACTACACTTTGATCTTAGCCAAAGGCCATCTGGTGCATGCGAACTTCGCACTGTCCTTCGAGAGACGACTGGACATCAGTCTAATGCAGGCAATCAGATTGTCCTTGATGTTGCACGCAGTACAACACGGTTGATGCCTTTTTGGTGAAGTCGTCGAAGTCCTCGGACAGCCACTTCTGGGTTTTCCATGGAGAGGGGATGCGACATGAAACTGAGTTCCGCTGTCACATGTATGGCTTTCCCGCAGTCACCCTCTCCACCCAGTGCCTGATGACAACAGCGGACAGCAACTCAATATAGCCATCTGAATTTAGTCTGAGTCTCTTTTCAAAGATGTCGAACGACATGACGTGACCTTCGGTTGGAAACACACCTATTGGTCTTCATTACATGCATGAGTTTGTGCGAACTATGCTTGTTGTTTTGTGCTTCTCATCCTTGTTGAAGAGTTTCTCAGCTTTTGTAAGGCGGTCTTCTTGGTCTTTGACGGAGAGTAGTTGGCCCTTGCGACTCTAATATAAGAATTTGCGAAGATCTTTGTTTAGCGCTTTCTTCATAGTTGCCACTCGGATGCCCATCTCTTTTGCCAAGGTGCGCATTGCCTTGCCTGGATCTTACTGTAATCTTTTTTGCAGATTCATCTTTTACTCTCTAACTTTTGTGTGACAGGATGAATATATATATATATATATATATATATATATATATATATTGGAGAGCCATGCATATTATAACTGTCCTGTTTTTAAATCTCCGAAACAGTTACATGGTAAACAGCTAATGACCCCCATTTTAATATTAGATGCTTATGTTAAGATCTCCTGTTTTTGTTTCACTGTTAGATACCTAATCCCCCTTTTTATTTTATTTACTTACTATTATATATTTTTATTTATTTATGAATTTTCCAACGAATGTTAAGTCTGCAATATTTTGGATTTAGTTAGTTTCTCTGGGAATTTAAACTGCATTTTCCTTTTTTGTTGTCTATTTGTTTAAAATAACTCAAAGCTTCTTTAGACTATATATATATATATATATATATATATATATATATATATATATATATATATATATATATATATGAAGAAAAAGAATGATGAAAATAAAAGTTGGAAGAATTACAAATTTTATTAAATCTTCAAAAGTTCGAAAACAAAGAAAAATCTCAAATCCTTAATCCATGGATTTTCAAAGATAGATTCTTGTCATCAGAGGATAAAGACCGGTAACATAGAAGCTTTTAAAATATGAAAATATATCTACATATAGATAAAGACTTTTAGGCTAAAAGGATCCTAATTAGAGCACTCAACCCCAATAAATGATGTTAAATAAAAAAAATGGAAATACTCAACATACTCATAAATGTTGGGTATTTCCATTTTTTAATTTAACATCATTAAACAACAGATGCTGTAGAGATGAGACGCTAAAACTATCTTCCTGTTCTTTGCCAGGAAACGGTAAGGTGAGATGGAAAGGGGAACGAGAGAAAGAAAGAGAGACGGATTGAGATAGATAGAGAGACAGGAGATTTAATATAAAAAATTTTAACCTCTTTTATTCTATTTTTTTTTTTTTAGGGGGGGGGGGAACGGGCAACGCCGGATAGCCCTGCTAGTTCAAATTAAAATAAAAATATATTTCTGGCTAAACGTTACTATTAGCGACATAAACTATTTTAAATGAAAATACAGTTGAGAAATTAATCCCAAACAATTAAATTTGCTTTACTTAATCATTTGTGACCTATTTGCGTTAGTAATTAATAGTTAATAGAAGTTATAAGCATTTTAAGTTCTGTAATTATTGGTGTGGATAAAGTCCGGGGTCTGGTACCTTGCTTCCTGACCCCCCCCCCTCCCCAAACAAAAAAACAACAACATATTAACGTTCACTGAAATTTGCGGAAATTAATCCAGTATTTTTTATTTTATTTAATAAATTAAATTTCTACCCGAAGTCCACAACCGCGGAGACTTTTAGTTATATTCACTGACTGATTGCCCCCCCCCCCTAGGTAATATTATGTAAATCTTTTAAAATGAAGACGATAAATGACGTGATTCAAGCGTAAAATCGCTATTTTTATATTTTATTTTTAAAATTAAAAATACTAGATTAATTTCCGTGTACGTTAATACTTTTCCACCACAAGTAAGTACAGGGTGGGCAAAAATAAGGGTCCTATTTTTAAAAATTCATAACTTTTTTATTTATTGATTTAAAAAATTTTTTTTTTTAGAATAAGTAAAGGACCCCTTCCGAAGCAAGCATGAGCCGTATTAGCCCTAAGGAACGTACCCTCATTTAGAAAACATTATTTTTGCTTAAAAAACTCAAAACAGTGTAAAAAACAATACTTTAGTTTTTGTAAGTTTTAAGAAGTGTTTTTCGGCTAAAATTTGTTTTGTTTATTTAAAAAAATCTCGGAAGGGTCAGTCTACACACACATAAAGTTTGGTGAGTTTAACTTTTATTTTGTGGAAGTTATTCAAATTCAAGTTATTCAAATTTAAAGATAGGACCCTTATTTTGGCCCACCCTGTATTTCCTAAAGTTTTTGTTATTTTATTTTTAACTACCATATTTCACTAGTGTGTCTATCAGCAGTAGAACCTACAAATTAGTAGGTATTTCTGATTATCTTTGAAATAGTTCCAGAAAACTTATATTTATCTTTCAAAGGATTTTTACAAGTAATTTTTTCAAAGTTCAAAATTCACTGAATTTTTGTTTTTTTTAGCCGTCGTGATAACATTTTTAATTATATATATTTTTCACACATAAATATACATTTTTTCCTCTTTAGAGATTAAGTTTAGGCTTTTATCTTTCAAACATAATCAAAGTTTACACGGAATACTAATTAAAAAAATAATAATAAGCGCTTTTTAATAATCATGGTCCGTACAAGACACGGCCATTTTTGCACGTACCTACTAAGTAAAGCAAAATAAATTGTAATTGACTAATTGTTACAACTGTAACTGACGCGCCAAATTTCCGTGACTTCGCGTCGACAACGATCGGGAAGGTCGCGGAGACGCTCGAGCGCTGAAGGAATAATATCATTTTTTTTTCTTTCTCTTATCTTATAAAATCATTGACAAAATTTTACCCCCACCCCTAAGAAAAACATTATTTTCACAAAAAAAAAAAAAAAAAATTATTTCTACATATTTGATTGAAAATTGTTAATTTGACCCCCTAAAAAATAAAAATCTATTTATTTAGAGTTTTTCAGCTATGGTTTGTTCTTTTTCTTTCTATGTATTTTTTTGGCTATCGCTAAGAACGGGAACCCTAACCCTAAATCGATTTCTCTTTCTTTCTTTGTTTTATGTTAGCAAGAAAGAAAAAGAAGAAAAAAAACAGCGAAACAAATGGAAAAGAAAACATTGACAAAATCCCCCCCCCCCCCTAATTTTTTTTTCTTTCTACACATTTGATTGAAAATGGTTCATTTGACCCCCCCCCCTAAAATAAAAATCTATTTATTTATAGTTCTTTAATCTTTAGTTACGGTTTGTTCGTTTTTTTAAAAATCTTTTTATCTATGTATTTTTTCTTTGAATTTAATCTTCTTATATTATCGCCTGCAAGTCTCCCATTAAGGCTTGGCGTTTTCGTCTCGGCAACTCTCGAACGCTTCCGCGACCTGCCCGATCGTTGCCGACGCGAAATCACGGAAATCAAGCGCGTCATCAGCTCTAGGAGCACCGACTACTTTCCCAACTGCATTTTCTTTAAAATAATTTTTGTCACCAATGGTAACGTTTACCTATTTCTGAATATTTTCATATTTCAAAGAAATACGCCAGGAAAAAATGAATTTTTTTTTTTTATATTAAAAACGAAAATAATAAATAACAATAGTAGAATAATTTTATGGCAACATCGGTCCTCCATAGTTGACTTCAGGCAAGCGTTCTAACTATTCCAACCGGAAGTGACGTAGGGGAGGAGGGGAAGTCACCGTTACTAACAACAACTCTAAAATTTACAAATGGACGAATGCAATGAAAGAGTAAACATTTGTTTTTTTGCTGTTTTCAGACGCCGACAACTTACAGTCTTTGGCAAAAATGACGAAGCAATTTTACAAACAAATTCTAAAACATGAAGTTTACTATCCGAAATCCGCACGAGACGTTTCTTACGTATGTTTATTTTGCTTGCTTTTCCATCTTTTTGTATTTGCGAGTTGAATTTTATTTTTGAAACGTATTTTTTTGTTTGTTTAAAAAACAATATTTTTAATTAGTTCTAATTAAAATTGACACGAGACGGATAAAAAAAAAACAAAGTTTACGATAGTGTTAAATGATTTTAAATTCAAGTATTTGTTTAAATTAAATTCAAACTACATTGAAAAAATATGCGGAAATAAAAAAAAATAAAAAAAGTTACTCATTATTTGTAAAAAAAAATTTAAAAAATGTATCAACAAAAACGAAGACAGACTCATAATAGAACAATTCCCAAAACAAACGTTCAGGTTATCCGTGAACTGCATCACAGACTCTCAGACAAACGCCCTGTCCAATTCTTAAATGAAGAACAACCGGAGATTAAAAATAATTCTTCTACATCTTTTCAAAATTCAACAAATCGACATTTCAATAAGGGAGTACAGCACCATTCTTTTCATTCCGCAAACGAAGCCGACCGTCTTTTAGATCTGAGCAATGCATCGTCCTTGTCAGTAAGATCCTGTTTTGGGGGTTTTAGAACTCAGAGGCCGGTGTCTGGTCTTCAGGAAGTACAAAACCAATCCGCAAATATAGAGATCCCTTTAAACAATACGTCGACTCCGCGATCTTTATCACCAGAATTTGTCTACCCAAAACAAGTTCTTGTAGACAAACACAATTTCTCAGTCCCAAAATGTGTTGCCGATTCTTCCTCTTCATTTGATGGTCAGGTTAAAAATGGAAGCCCCCAAAATGATTCACGGAATAAAACTGAAAGAAATCAAGTTGATCGGTCGGGGATGTTTTTAACATCAGCAAATCAAAATTCATCCGAAAGGGTTCCTTTTTCAGATCAAACCTTGGAGAATTCTATGAAATCCGGTGCCTTAAATTCCGATTGTATAGGGCTGGATAATAAGGAATCATCTGGAAAATGTTCTTCCGACCCAAAACCCCGTCCGATCAGGATACACCAAGGTTCGGTAGCGATAGGCAAGATTCTGATGCAGAAAAAAATCCCAAATAATGACAACAATGTGCAAATAACAAATTTCTCCGCTTCGGACTCGTTAGCTGCGCGTAAAGCATTGCTTTTGAGGAAAGCCCAACATGTACAACACCCCGTTCGTCGGACTGTCCCCGCAAAAGCTATCACGTCTACAAATAAATCGAGTGACACACATGAAAAGAAAGATGCTTGCCACTCCTGCAAAGAAAATTCTCTCCTCCCTGATACGGTCAGTGCAGTTGCCACGGCAACGGCGGCTGCACTATCGACCCAACCCCTCCTCTCCTCACAATTTAAACTGGAATCTCAACTATCATTGCTTTTGGAGAAGATCAGCGCGCTGGAGCAGGAAGCGGCCGTAAAACAGAAAGAATTGGAGAACAGAAACAAAACCGAAAAGATAGCCAATCTTGAATCACAATTGCAACAAGTGACCGAGGAACGTATGAAGAATTTGGAAGCATTGCAGAAGCAGCTGTTTGAAATGCAAACCAAATTCTTGAGAGTTGCTGGAAACTTTGAAAACATGTCTCGGGTTCCGGAATTGAAGACTCTTCCACCAGAAATCCAGAAACCAACAGAAACACAAAGTGCTTACCTAAATTCCTCTTTAAATGCAAGCGTTAGTCAGAAATTAAAGAACAACCCCAGCATGAGTTCTGGTTACCAAACTCTGTCGGTGACACTCGACCCTCAAAAGAGCTTCACAGACGATAAAGAACCTCTTGGATATCAAGAATACGATCACGTGGATTCTGTAGCTACAAATGTAGAAAATATTCGTACAGCGAAACATTCCAATATTAACAACTCTGGAAGATCAAATCGAAGCAGCGGTACGGTCCGTCAACCTACAGCGAAGAATATATCTGTTCTGTCTATGGAAAAGAAACCTAAGGTACCGGATCAGAAGGTCGCATTTTCTGTGAAAAATCCTGCTAGTTCGACGAGTTTAAAATCCAAAGGAAATGTCCAGACAAAGATCTGCACGGGTAAGGGATCTTCTAAAAATATTACGCAAAAGAATGTTAGCTCCGTAAGGAACAAAGTCGGAAGCCAGATAGAAGGTGTTACTAAAAACATTAGGAATACACACCTCAAAGAGAAACCGAGTAAAAGCGATATAAAGAGCAGCTCGGATACAAAACTGTCACATTTGGTTCCTGATAGTTCAAGATATTCTGCATTAAAAGACTTTGTCAGCGGTAGATATTCCCAAAAACCTTATGTGATTCGTGAGACGGACAACATTTCAAAATCTGCTACCAGGAGAATATTAAACACTAGTTTCACAGTTGATGATCCGATCGTAGAAAGAGAAGACACGACCAAAAAACATTTTTCTAAAGTTGAAACCAAAAGACCAGATTTGAATAAAGAAATCCCACTTGAAAAATATATTCTACAATCACCGGACAAGTCTTCACTTTTCACGCAAGATAAGATATATTCAGGTCAGCAAGCTTCACTTCCTTCTGCCGAGGTCCTAGCTGGACAGGAAATTCTTCGGAAAGCTCAAACCGGCCGCATGGTATTGGAAGCTAACTTGGAGACGGCCGAACGAGATCATGAGAAAGATGCTGTGTACGGCCTCGTGGATAACCTTTACGAGGGGAGTCCTGCTTCACACCGGCTACAGTTGAGGAGAAAAGTAGACCAATGCATTGCCAAAGTGCAGAAAGATATCCGAAACGAATTGTCTCAAACAGAATCTTTAAATTCTTTCCAAAATACTACAAAAAATCAAAAATTCATCGGCTCTTTCAAAGGACAGAAAATTCTACCCGAGAAAACGGCAAGTAAGGTTTCGGTGGTTAAAGAGAAATGCCGAGATTCAGATTATCTTGCGCAGGTTTTTGGTAAAGCTGCTTATCAAAATAAACGGACGACTGTGAAAAAGCCATATATGCATTTCCAAAACCGTCCGAGGGCCAAATCGCCTCGTCCAAAAGAAACGGTGCCAGTAAAAGGCGTCCAAATGAGAAGTGCTAAGACTCAAACCCGGCAAGAAAAAGAAAATTGTTTAAAACAAAATACGTTTAATCAACAACCAAAGACGACGATTGATAGCAAAAAGTACTTTCTCGCTTCTTCAACGACTGACGGGCCAAATTCCGTTAACCTCCAACATGGGCATCTTGGCCACATGGCTGTTGCCCTTCGTGAACCAAGAATGGATTCAGGTCTAAAAGTACCGGTTACAATCAGAGCGGGAGACTCGCTGACAATGGCGCCAGAAGACCAACCCAAATTGATTCCAGCTCGTAATGTGGCTGTGTGTAACATTCCAGTCTGTGACGAAGAACAAGTGACAACAAGGAGACATGCATTAGTCAAGCAAACGTTACCGTCTGTTGTAATCGAAAGCCAACAGGGAATGATTCAGCCGAGCAAGGATTTTCCATCCGATTCCAGGCCGTCTGCTGAGGAAGCTGAGAATAAGAAAACGAATCGTCGCAATGTCGTGATTTCCGACGAGAATTTCATTGAAGAGTTTGAAGCTCGTTCGGAATCATCTGAATCCATGGCATCATCCGAAGAGGAGGAGATTGACGTGAAGGAAGAATCGTTAATAATATTGTCCGCTTCGAGCCCCAAGATAACTGGAGGTAAAGTACGGAAGACAACGACGGAACTTATTGAGAAACGGACGGGAGAAGACATTTTGGATTCCCTTCACGCTCGAGACTTTTCCTCTTGTATACCATTCGTACCGAAACCCGACTCTCCAAGAGAATTGCCTGTGCGACATCACCCGCAGAACGAAAACCTGCGGTGGGTTGAAGAAGAAATTATTTCTCAGATTCTTTCACATCAGTCTCATCAACCCCCTCCTCCAATACCTTCTTCAGACCTTTTTTGCAAACTGGTAGATGATGTTCCCCATCAAAATGCCTTCAAATACGATACAAATACCGTTCTTCCTGATGCCACGCAGGCCTCTACCCATCATCTTACTCCCCCGTTTGTTGATAAGGCCCTTATTTCACAGCTCGTAGAAGAACTTCTGGTGGATAAAATAAATGAAATGCTCAAAAGTGCGGTAAATGAAAACGCACATTGTGTGCTGCCTGTATCGGATCCAACCAGCCCACAAAACGAATTGTCATCAATATCAGAAAAGCTGGTGCTACCTCCTGAAACCCCAGAAATGACACCCGACCTGAGTGAAAAATCATCAGTTTCACCAGAACCGGATGTGCCTTTTCCGCAAACTCCATCTGCCTCTCCTGAACCATTGTTGGAAGAAGGATCCGCTATTGCTGAAGATTTACACCTTAATGATTCTCCTGAAGCTAACTTGGAGCAAAGTTTGTTCCATGCGGATCTTCAGCAAGAAATAAATAAATTAAGGGAAGAAGATCATTTTCAAGTGATTCACCCCGAAGAAGCCGAAGGAGACGCTACTCCGAAATTTGAAACTTTGATAACCCCAGAACGGACACCAAGTTTAACACCAATTCCAGTTGGTTCCCCTGTAACACCGGTGAGCTCTCCACCTTTTCGATCTAACTTGTTGAATAAGAATAGCGGAGATGAAGTCCTAATCGCGACACCGTCTGCGTCAACGTTCGACCAAGACGTTGACGAAGAAGCTGGCGACATCCAGGAGGATGAATTGCAGTTAACCATTAATCTTGAGGAAATTCCTTCAATTCAAGAAGCGACTGAAGAGGAAGAAGCATCTCCGAAGAAAATCGAGAGACGAGCTGCTGCTGCTGATGCCAAACAAAATCAAAACCTTTTCGAGAGTTTATCTCCTGAAGAAACCGGCAGCGTATCGACCGTGACGAATGAAAGTGAAACGATCTTCGAAAGCCTTTCTGGTGGTCAGTGGGTTTTAAGCAAGAGTGAAGGTGAACTTGTGGACTTTGATGTCAGTAAAAAAGCGTATCGACAAATTGCGAATGCCACTAGCACTGCCAGCACGTTGAGGGACACCGAGGATCTTTTTCAAGACGAGACGACAGAGATAACATACAGTGAGGGTGAAGTCGCATATAAGAGTCGGGTGTCGCCAGAGAAGGACCCGATATTAGAACTTGTATCCCAGATGCAGAGCCACAATGATCCCATTTTGCAATCTAATGAAATGGGAAAGTCGGTTGTTCATCGGAGCCTCGGAGAGATCCCCTTGATTGAATCAGAGCTCCACCTTGCCAAATGTGCTCTGCCAAAATCTGAGGATGGTGCTCATTTCCTAAAACCAGAAAAAACATCTTCGAAACAATCGCAACCAAAACTGACCGAAATGTTCAACTCTCCACCTGGCTCAGAAGACGAAGATGACGAGGTTTCGGAACCGGAAATGTACGTGCTTCCAAAAGGTGCAAGAATTATTGAGGTCGGTAAACGAGCAGCCGAGCGATCATCGCTTGAACCAACATTTTCCAAAGCTGATCCGACCAAGTGGAAACTTGTTCCATCTCAAATCGAGTCGGGCTCTGTTTCTGACAGTGACCAGACGAACTTGATGCAAAAGTCTGTACGCTTCAGCAAAGACAGCTTATTGACGTCTGTAGACTACGCAGCCTATTTGAAAATCAGCTCCGATCTTACAGCGTCAGACACAGAGAAAGTCAGCGCCTCTTCATCACATGAGTCGGTGCAATCTCACAGCGGCAATTTTCAAGAAAAACCCGATAATAAGAATCGGCAGATGGCGGTGATGATACCACAGCCTGATAACATTTCGGATGAGGGAAACATTGAAGAGATTTCTTTAGGGGAAGAAAAATGAACTTAACAAAACACCTTTGCTGATTTAACGAGTGAGGAAATAATCTTGATTGATTGGAATAAATGTTTGAGTGTTTTTTTTTTTAATTGTTTCAACGTAAGTCTTTTTTAATGGATGCAGCCTACTCTCTGCGGAACTTGAATCGGTGCTTAAGCATATCCGCCCCGACATTAAAAAATTTAAAGAATGTATAAACGTTATTATGTACTTACGTGTTAGCTGAAAATAAGATTGTGCAGAAAAAATTACGCAAATTCATTCAGTAGTTATTTAATTATTTAAAAAAAACGATTTTAACGATTTTTTCACTCGGTAGATTTTCCACCATTTTGTATCTTAGATTTTCCAGTGGTCAAGAACGATAACTCATATTTTCACGATTTCTTGGTTTGTTATCTCCCTTGTTTACAAAAATGTCAAAATCTACGTAAAATCATTTAAATCATTTTTTTTTCTTTTTCTTATAATTAAATAACTACTGGATGAATTTGCGTAATTTTTTCTGCACAATCTTATTTTCAGCTAACACGTAAGTACATAATAACGTTTATACATTCTTTAAATTTTTTAATGTCGGGGCGGATATGCTTAAGCACCCTTGAATCATTTAATCGGTGAAGGGGAGTAACTCTGTGTTACACTCGCTTTCAAAACAAGTCTCTTTTAACCAAAAAAAATATTCTTTCGGTGGATCAAATCTAAATATCAAAAAAAAAATTTTTTAAACTGTTGTAGCTTTGGATTATTCGAACTACGGTTCTCATCTTGGATGTTATTTCCACAACGTTTCGCCCGATGTAACCTCCGACCTTCTTCAGGGGCGTCTTGTTGAACTCTGGGAATCTATAGATAATTTTGAACTGAACCCTTTATTCAATCCACGAGGGTAGGTTGTTCTTATCCCATCAGCCATGGCCGAGTAGAATTTTAAGTAGTTTTCATTTTATTTTTGGTTAGTATCGTTTGTAGTGAGGATTGAACCTTCAACCTCCAGATGACGATCCCTTCTTGGAACCAACTATTACTTAACAACTTTATCTGTTATGCCACATGTCCATGTCGGAGGTTTGTTACAAAATGCGTAAAGTAAAAATTTCATATTCAACCAAACAATATTTATACTAACGCATAAATGTGGCATCTTAAAACACACACAAACACGCATTATACAAGGAGTGAATGATATTTGTTCGCGAGAGTACTCTCTAGGGAAAAACATAACACAATAGTTTAATTCCTATCACATTGCTGCATCCCTGCTCCATCGCTGCAGTGCTCCATCCCTGCTCCATCGCTGCATCCCTGCTGCAGTGCTGCATCCCTGCTCCATCGTTGCATCCCTGCTCCATTGCTGCAGTGCTGCATCCCTGCTCCATCGCTGCATCCCTGCTCCATCGCTGCATCCCTGCTGCATCCCTGCTCCATCGCTGCATCCCTGCTCCATCGCTGCAGTGCTGCATCCCTGCTCCATCGCTGCATCCCTGCTCCATCGCTGCAGTGCTGCATCCCTGCTCCATCGCTGCATCCCTGCTCCATCGCTGCATCCCTGCTCCATCGCTGCATCCCTGCTCCATCGCTGCATCCCTGCTCCATCGCTGCATCCCTGCTGCATCCTTGTGCTTTTTTTACGAGTACTTCAACGGAATGTGCTCCGACGAACTTGCTGCACTTGTACCCCCTCAACGTAAATACCCCCGACAAACTCGACAATCAGCAAAGTCGCACCCCTTCATTGTAGAGGTCCCCAGATGCCGGAAAACTTTCTACTCTATTAGCTTCTTTCTTCAAGCCGCTTGCCTTTGGAATTCCCTCCTTGCTCTCCCGATTGTACCAACACAAAGTAATTTAAATGTAATGCGAACAAACATCTTGCAGCACAACTCCCCACTTAGGATGCTCCATATAAATCTGTCCCCTAATTCACAGTACCCTTTTCGTCTTAGTGGCAATATGCCTTGTTTGGGGGTTGAATATAAGTGAAAGAAATCAGCCCCCTTTTCTTACTAGTTGAAATACCCAACCCACCGGTGGCCACTGTCGATTCGGAATACTGCCACGCCCCTTTTTTTTTTTAAATTGAAAAAGATATCTCAAAGCATTAATGTTTCATCCCTGTGCTTGTTTTACGAATACTTCAACGGAATGTGCTCCGACGAACTTGCTGCACTCGTGCCCGCTGAACGTAAATACCCCCGATCAACCTGACAATCAGCAAAATTACACCCCTTCACTGTAGAGGTCCCCAGATTCCGGAAAGCTTTCTACTCTATTAGTTTCTTTCCTCGAACTGCTTGCTTTTGGAATTCCCTTCCTGCTCCTTGTTTACCTGACTGTATCAACATGGAGAAATTTAAATGTAATGTGAACAAACATCTTGCTGCACAACTCCCCACTTAGGATGCCCCTATAAATCTGGCCCCTAATCACAGTAGCCCCTCACGTCTCAGTGGCAGAGGTTAATAGACGTAAAAAGAAAATTTTTTTTTTTATTTATTCATCAAATTTTGGTCAATTTGTCTTCATGACTTGTTGTGTTGATTTTACTCTTTGAAACCACCATTGACTTTGGTGAGAGTCTCAAGGCAACCTCGGAACCGGCTAAAGGCCTTCGTCATAGTTTCCCGACTTAGGCCACCAAAGGCTCCAATGATCCTGGCCTTTAGCTTGTCCTTTGTGCTGTAACTGGATCTGTTGTTGTCTTGTTCCACTGCCCCCCCCCCCCCCCCCCCAAAGAAAACGAAGGGGTCAGGAGGCCAGATGTCGGGTGAAATGAGGTCGATAAAATTCTCCGACAGCCAGACCTAGGTCTTCTGGCGGGTATGGCCGGACGCTGAGTCTTGCTTCCACATGTACGGCCTACCTGCAGCTATCCAGTCAATCTACGATTTCAATACGTTGCTCAGAACACGGATATAGCCATCAGTGTTCAGCCTGAGGCACTCAAGGAAGAAGTGAGATGACATGATGTTACCTTTACTGCTGACGACATCAACGACAATGGCGTCAGGTCATCTGTGATGTCGCCTCGTAGTCGAATGTTGGATCTTTCAATTTATTTTTGATTATTTCTACCATCCTCCTGCTGACGCTGAGGAAGTCTGAAATCTCCTTATTTGTGCTTCTGGCACGGATTCCAAGGAGAACTGTGTCTCTTCCACAAATATGGAAATGAAAAAAAACAGTGTTATTTGATTTAGCGGCTGACAATAGAAACATGTTTAGAATTACAATATATATATATATATATATATATATATATATATATATATATATATATATATGTATATACTCCAGCGAAATATATCAGATGAAAAAGCCTTAGACTGAAGAATTACAGGTCTTGTTTTCAATCGCAGGTTTCGGCATCCACGTTTTATTTTTTACTTTTTGAAAAAACAATAATAAATAGTAATAATTGTCTAACAATTTGGTTCAGTTAACCAGGGGTTTCTACCCCGCCTAATAAACCGGTATCGTCCGGGCTTTTGGGTCTGGATTTACGCCGGTCTATTGGGGGTTGCCGGTCCTGTGCAGTTCTAGGAGGTGCACCCTCCCAGGCTTTGCCTCCCCTCTTTGGGGAGGAGTAAGTTTATTGCTTACTGCCTGAGGCGCCCCTACCGGGGAATGCTGACGGGGCTGCCCAGGCAATTTTTAAATGACCAGAGTGCTCACCTCTCGAGCGCTGGCTTATCTAATCCCACTTTCCCGACCTTGTGTCACATCTTACCTTGTGGGAGGTAGATAAATAATTTGGTTCAGTTAATAATTTAAAAACCAAACGATATTGTACTAATTAAATTTAACTTTCAAACTTCTATTTAAAAACAAAGGCTTAATGTTTAAAAAAGAAAAACCCTGCTTACTTTAAATAAATAAAAGAACACGCTGGTTAGGTACAACTAGTTTTCATTTTTATAAAACATTGACTTAAAAAAGAAAATTACTATTAAAGGGAGTTAATCTTTATTTTTTTTGTCACTCTCAGAAGACAATTCTGCATTTTTGAACAAGTCTATGTTTTTAGCTTTTATAAAACAAAATCTATAGGATTAACATGTCTTCTGATCCTATATATTTATTGGTCAACTGTGGGAGCGACAAACACAAGCCACACCCTAAAAGCTAACTCTAAAAAAGTGATCACATTTTTCATCTTTCGTAATCACTTCTTCATGCTCGAAAAGCAAATTTCTTTCCAGGATCTGCCGCCAGGCTATATAAACCACGGAGACACAAAAGAGAGGACACGGTGGGCCAGAAAAGACAGACAGTGAGCACACCGTCACGCTCAGCCTGGCGGGCCGAGGAAAACAAATAACTTCTACTAAACTCATTTACATACAAGTTCATACACATACTCTCACACTGACTAAGCAAAGGCAAGCAAATATACACACACAGTCTACAATACCTACTGAACTTACACACTGTCACACGCATATTCACACTGACAGAAGGCAAGCGTATGTATACACACTTCTTAAAATACCAATTCAGTCTTCGAAGATTTTAAAACAAGAGAACATTTAACTTTTCAAACTCACGCTAAATATCTTTCATACCCCTGTAAATGTGTATATTTATATAAATATTTTTTATTCTCTAACCAGGTTTTTATTCTCTAACCAGGTTTTGACTTGCTTTATTTATAACTTTTTTTCTCCTTTTTCAACATATGCACATTTTTAACTGTTAGCGTAGGTCATAGTACATCCACAGATGCGACCATCGTGTATTTCATTCATGCCACGACCCACGCTACTGTTAAATATTGGACGAGTAAATCCACTAGTATATAAATTGGTTAGTTGAAAATAACAAGAAATGAAAGTTCAGTTGGAGTCAGCTTGCTGGACTCAAGGGTAGATTTACTCGACTGGGAATTGATAGAAATGGATGTGACGTCAGATGACTCAGAGAGAGAGATAGGTTTGGGCAGTTGGTTGGAAGCACGCAACGCGTGAACACGAAAATTAAAATGCATTGATAAGATATAATTAAACTGATTATAGATCCTTCTATCTCTACCCCCCCCCCCACCACCATCACCACCACACACACACTGATCAATGATTTGGAACAAAGGTCAAGTTGAATAAATCTCCCCTGTCTTCCAACAGTTTTGTCTTGATTTAGTCTTTTTTCTGAGGTATAAAAAAAAATTATTTGCAGGCGATGTTGCCTCGGTCTGGAAGGACCACAGAAAGGGTGCATACAAGAACAAGCAGCTGACAACGTATGGTTATAAACTTTCATTCAGGTATGACACAAGGTTGAAACGCAGCACTACAAATCTAACCTTTATTGTCACTCGCTGTATCTTATCAGTGTTGTTCAAGAATCTTTATACTTTCATTTTTGTTTCATTCATTGAACTATCCCCCCCCCCTTTTTTTTCCTTTTCCCTTAATTAATTTCTTATAAGAAAATGTGTACATTTTTGGAAAGATAAATTAATGAAGGAATCGTCGTCCTCCTTCTTCTGATGTAGTTTGTCACGGATCTTCTTGACTATCACGCCATCTCGTTCTGTGCTCCATTACACCGCATAGGTTTTCATAGTTGCATTGTGTGTGCCCTGTTCGTTGCTTGGGATAAGTTCTGAACTACATCTCTGTTTTGACATCCACAAAACATCGCTGACGATTTCATTATTCGCCCTCCAATAGTGACCAGCAATTCTTGTTCTTCTATCTCTGATCACAGCTGAGATCTGGGGAAGGTGTCCGTAGAGTTGCTGCCTTGTGGGGTGCTGCCATTGTCGTGTGGAGATAACAACTCTCATCCACTGCCCCCATCCCCCAGGTTGCAAATAGGGGAGTGGCCTTTAGATATAAAGGTCAGTTGTGAATACACAAAAATAAGTAGTGTTGGATAAAATAAAAATAACGGGCTGCTTTCTGGCAAGGCATAGCAGCTGGAAGCCACCCTGCCAGGGATACGGTGAAGTCATGGGAAGCAGCTTCGTGTATGCATTTTCCCAACAGATAAACTTGCCAGATTAAATCAATGGTTAAACGCTCTAGTTAAACAAAGAACTACTGTGTCGTCTATAGCGGTGGTGCCCATAGACAAAATACAGCTATCGAATCATCTACTATGACTCATACAATAAAGGAATATATGCCATTAAAAAAAGCGGGTTTTAAATAAAATTGATAGTCCTACAAAATATTTAAATTTAAATCCCATAAATAGTTTCGAGTTTTTTTTTGGGGGGGGGGCATAGAGGGAATAAAGACCCCACATTAATCATACAGCGAAAATATAAATATTAACATGTTTTAAAAGAAAACAAATCTATATTTCGGATGCTTTGATTTTTCGTTTTTTTATTAAAAAGGTTTTGTAAAAGGTCAACCAGATGTGACCGGTGAAGAAAGAAAGGTGTTCCTTTCGCTATATGATTAATGTGGAGTCTTTATTCCCTGTATGGTCCGTTTATTTTAACAACGAAATAGTCATGATATAAAATAATATATATTTTTTAAAACAACTGTTGCATGCCGGTCATTTTTTTCCCCCATGCTTTTTTTTCCATCAGATTTTGTGAAGTTTTATTGAATTACTTACGGTATCGTTTGGTCATTAATTGCATAAAATGGTTTAAAATTATAACATACTTAAACAAAAATAATAATTTAAAAGTTACGTTTGAACGTAAACTCTCATAGGCGATATCTGCTCTGACAATTTTAAATTAAAACTGAAAATATGAAAGGGAGATAATTCAGTAATTGCACTGTTCATTTAAAAAATAAATGTTATTAAACTGCTTTAAGTTTTGTTAGACTTCTTTTTACTGAAATCATTCTGATTTTGTAGAAAAACTGCTGACCTTTTATTTTTGCACAATTCTTATAAAAACGCAACGTGAAGTAAATATTTTGTAAAAAAAATAATAAATTAATAATAATAATCCTTGAGTTGAGGAATTTGGCTCATCTAAAAAAGACATTGATTCCTCAAGCAAAACAGAATTATTATGCCCCCCCCCCAAAAAAAAAACTCGAAACTATTTATGGGATTTATTATTATTATTATTTTTTTTTTTATTATTCACTAAGAGTTTTTACAAAAGTCATTATCAGTGATTACTCACTGATAATAACCAGTTGTGTTCCCCTGGAGTCTGAGTGACAGCAGGTCTCCTCAGGTTTCCAGCACTCTCCACCTCTTTCGATAACCATTGCAAATTATTTTGTGTTATCGCAACAGCCATTTACTATCGATTTCTCGCTAGTAACGCTCTTTGATCTTCTTTGGAATCTGCAACCTTTTCAGTGGAGGTCTGATTGGTGCTCTCCCTTCTCACAGTCTTTCCATCCTCCTTGATCTTTCACAACAATTTTGTGTGCTATCAGGCGAGGCTGGTGTCACTGCATATGCGTGCTGCTGCTATTTTTATTATTATTATTATTATTATTATTATTATTTTATTATTATTATAATTATTATTATTTTTTTATTATTATTTTTTTTTTTATTATTATTTTTTTTTTTATTATTATTATTATTAGTATTAGTAGTAGTATTATTAGTAGTAGTAGTAGTGGGACCCGTGGAAATTCCGCGGATTATTTAAAATTCTATATTTGTTTTTTTGAGCGTTTTCAGCGTACTGATCATTCTGAAAGATACCCTATTATTATTAGTAGTAGTAGTAGTAGTGGGACCCGTGGAAATTCCGCGGATTATTTTAAATTCTATATTTATTTTGGTTATTCATTCTATTTTGAAGATTGACTATTCACTCTTGTATTATTAAAAACTTGCGGGACACCATGGAATTTCCACGGGGCTTTCTACATTAATCTGTATGATTTGCTGTTGAGAATAATATTCCTTTTCGAAATAATAAATTTCTATTAAGAAAAAAAAAAATTACTCTTTCTTTTTCCATAAAAATAATTGTCATTGTCAGCAAAATACTCTTTAAATTAATACAGCGAATATGTTTGTTCTTTGTTTCTTTTTTTTTTTTTTTTTAATTGTATCAATTTAATTCTTGTTAAAACAATAAAGACAATAGAGATATGCGTCTATAAATGTTTTTTCTGAGAAATTCTCATGCTTCTCTATCAGTGTTACGGTTTCCCGTGACGAATATGATCGTTTCGTTATGAGTCCCCCTAAAAAAATAAATCGAATTATCTCCCCTTTCGATTCAATCCTCGAGAAATAAGGAAGGGAATTTTGTTTATCGCCATCTTTGCTGATCAGACGATGTTTTTTAAATGTGTGTGAAAGGTGACGTACAAACATGAAATATTATTTACCTCTTCTTCAGGAGGTTAGGCACAAGGCCATTTTTATCTTACTCCCACAAGGTAAGATGTGACCCAAGGTCGGGTCGGGAAAGTGGGGCTTGAAAAGCCAGCGCCCGAGAGCCAGCGTCCGAGAAGGTGAGCACTCTGGGCATTAAAAATTGCCTGGGCAGCCCTGTCGGCATTCCCCGGTAGGGGCGCCTCAGGCAGTAAGCAATAAACTTACTCCTCCACAAAGAGAGGAGACAAAGCCTGGGAGGATGGACCTCCTAGAACTGCACAGGACAGACCCATAGACCGGCATAAATCAAGATCCGAAGGCCAAGACAATACCAGTCTATGGGGTGAGGTATCCATCAGAACAGATACTACACTTTGATCTTAGCCAAAAGGCCAAGAAAAAGGACAATTAGAAGTACATGAAGTGGCTTACCGTATTATTATATAGATTATATATATATATTACTAATGAATCATCACTTATCAAGGCTAAAAGCTACTCAAGGATAAGGGTTAATAAGATGGACAGATTGTCAATTGAACGCTAAAGAATATTATGAGAGGATTGAAAATGATTAATGAAATCAACAAAATTTCATTACTTATGAGGACAGTTTATGAAAAGTATTTATTGACATTGGATTTGAAGATGACCATATTGTAGCCCGCAGGGAAGCAATCATAATAGATCAGATTCATGAATGGTTGGCACAGAAGATTAAAAAAAATTTTTCTTTGTAAGTCAACAAAAGGAAGTTTGATGTGAACTTTTATTTATTCATTGTAAGATCGGTTTTAAATGTCCTCTGTTCCAGTTTACTTGCCTCCCCACGAGGGCAGAGTTAGACACAAGGTTGGTTTTTAATGTGGAGAAAATCCAGGTCCCCCAAATGGGGTACTCTGGATTAGGACAAAAATAAAAATTGTCTCAGTCTAGAAAGATGTTAGATAAAATACAACTCATAGAAAGACTGTTCTGCTGTATCACAGCTTTTTAGTGTGGCTTGAAGCTGAAATCGAAACCCGATCTTGTTGTCAACAGTCGGAATTCCTACCCTTACTTATCACAAGCTATGAAAGGGAGAGAAATTTTAATGCTCATATACAAATTATCTCTATAAATATTAATAAAATCATGTGACCACTTCTCGCATGTCTGCGTGCATTAATTGTCTCAATTTAAATTGGGTAATTACAGATTTACTATTAAACGATTGTTTATTGAAATCAAAAATGCAATAGTGTCAAATAAAACAATTTAAAAAATCCTACTTAAAAAAAAAAATGAAAGATTAAATTAAATCCACTAAAACAAGTCAGCCATTTTAATAATTTCTTAATAGTCGGAAACAAAAAAAGAACAAATTACTTTGTGGCCCTTGGAAATTTAGAATGGAAATTAAACGGTTAAATTGAAAATCATTTAAAAATTTTTAGCAAATCTTCACGTATTAAAAGATTTAAAGTTTTTGAATCTATTTAGATCTGATAAATTTTATAGATAGAGATTAAAACAACATTAGCTTAAGAAAATTAGTCCTAGTTTTTATAAAAATTTGGTTCAATTAATGATTTAATGACCAAGCGAATAATTTAATTTAACTCGCGAAATCCTATTTTAAAAAAATTAATAATTTGGTATAAAAATGTATAGTAAAAAAATAAAATAAAAATGAAATTATTCAAAACGTTTTGATCTAGATGGTGATGTTGATGGATTAATAATATAAATATCATCACCATCATCATCATAATATTCGGTTTAACATCTATTTTAAATGCTGGCATGTGTTGGACGGCTTTTCAGAATTGACTTCCAAATTACCCTATTTCTGGCCAGGTTTTATTTATCTTTCTTTCTCTCACGTCCATTTTTATCACTTCCTCCCATGTTTTCCTTGGCCTTCCCCTGTGAACTGGACCTGCTACCTTAACTGTTCTACATCTACTAACCCAAGAATTCTCCTCCATTCTTTCAAAATGGCCATACCTTCGAAGTCTACTCTTCTGCATACATCTCCCTATACTGTCCATAGTTAATCTTCCTCTGAGGTCATCAGAATTAAGCCTGTCTTAAAAACTCACATTACACATCCATCGTATCATTCTCATATCATTTCTCTTCATGCAACGCATGTCCTCAACCCTCATTGGTCAGGTTTCACTTCCATACATCATCACACTGTGTACACATGTCTGATAGACTCTTCTTTTGGTCGGCATTGGTAACACTCTGCTAGTTAGTAATGGCAGAATTTCCCTGAACTCACTTCATCCACTCCTAATTCTTGATATCACACTAGCATCTTCTCTGCCCTGTGCTTCAACGGTACACCAAGGTAACAAAACTTCTCAACATCCAGATATACTTTCTCCACATTTGAGTTCTCATCCATCTCCATTGTCTTCCACTTCTTGCACACAAATTGATTATCCTCTCTCAGTAATTCCACTGCACTTCTTGTGTAGCCAATGCTTACAGGTACCACAAAAAATTGATTGCACTAGACTCCCTTGCCACAAACTGAGCAGCGGAACTTTCCTCTTTCTGGGAGCTTTCCAACACTGCAACCACTGATCATCACTTTGGTCTTCGGAACATTCACTCTCAGATCATCACTTTCCATAGCATTCCTTCAAGCCTTTAACTTAACAAGTTGACCTTCCATTGTTTCACAGGCAAATACTAAATCATCAGCATACAGCATCTCTTCCGGACAACCTGTATGGAACTCTGCTTCTAAGACACAAATGAAAATCAACGGACTCAGTACAGAACCCGGATGTACTCCTACTTTAACATTAAAGCTGTAACTACATGTGCTGTTAATTCTAACACGACTTTGAGCATTTCTGTACATTTCTTGAACACACTTCACAAACCACTGGTTTGCCCCTAATTTACACAAAGCCCACCAGACAATTGTTCTTGGCACTCTATCAAAAGCTTTCTCCAGATCCACAAAGGCAATGTACAGGTTCTTCTTCTTACCAAGGTACTTCTCTTGCATTTGTCTCAGGATAAATATAGCATCGGTGGTACTTTGCCCAGACATAAAATCAAACTGCATTTCAGCTATGCTTATCTGACTTTTTATTTGCTGCTCAATTATTCTTTCAATCACTTTCAGGACTTGATCCATCGATTTTAAGCCTCTGTAATTACCTGACTATTCAAAGCATTCTTTACTTTTTCTTCGAAAGTCAATTTACATTCTTTTAGTAACTAGTAAAAAGTTTAAACATTATTTTGTGAAAACATTTTATTAGGTCCGGGAATTATTGAGTGATGTGTTAGTATTGATTATTTGTAAAACCAGTCGTTTTTTTTTTTTTTTGGTAATGTTAATAATGACATCTAACCAAAAAGCTTGATTTAAAATCTGTTTCGTCAGTAAGGTACAACAAATATCGATTTGTATTCTAAAAATGTTAAAAAAATTATTTCCAATCAATTTATGCCTTTTTTATATTTAATCCGATCAACAGTTTCGGATTTGATTACTAATGTCATAGAGGAAGAAGGAGAAGATAACCCTCTGTCTCAAGTCCTCTTATTGCTACCCAGATCACTGGATTCAAATATTTAGTAAGAAACATATTTTTTGCTGCACCGTTTACTCAGCAGTAAAATAATAATAATATCAAAATACATTTTATTTATTGCTCCGGGACAATGCCGAGTAGAACAAAAGTCCTCCCACCCCTCTAAAAAAAAAAGTATGGTTAAAATCAAAGTATGAAGAAAAATGATGTTCATAATTCATGACAATTTTATTGCTCCCGGACAACTAATTCAATTTAGGAGCTTCTAAAGTATTATGTACATAACACATCACCGAATAAGTCTTGGGCCTAACTAATAAAACAACAACTTTTAGGCAAAGTTCAACTTTATTCATCAACATAGTCTATCATTCTAGAAAGAAACTAATTTAAACGCTTCTCTAACAATTCGATGCTTTTTTGGACCTCAAAATACGTCTCAGTTTCCGATATCACTTCTTTATTGGAACCAAATCTCTTTCCCTGGAGCATTCTTTTGAGGTCTGCAAACAGCCATTAGTCGCTGGGGGACAGATCTAGATAAAAGGGGGAGGGGGGGAGGTGCTGAAGCAATTCGAAGTGCAATTTGTGTAGTTTTACCATCGTTGTGAATGACTTGTAACACATTGGATTGTTTTAGTGAAAGAAAACTTTTTTTTACTTCTTTTTTGTGGCTTTTTTTGCGATTTCTTCATTCAAACGCACTATTAATGCGATATAATATTCAATATTGATGGTTCTTCCTTCCTTAAGTAATCAATGACCAAAATACTTTGCACATTCTAAAATAGAGGCCAAAACCTTACCTGCTGATGTTTACATCTTTGGTTGGCTTTTACCTGTTGTTGTCCACTCCACGTTTGATCCATTGTCACATATTGACGAAAAAACTCCTTTTTGTTGTGTTGAAACAGTTGTAAACAACACTTTGAAACGTCAATGTGTTGTTGTTTTTGATCGACTCTGAGCAAACGGGGCACCCACTTTGAACACAGCTTTCTCATTGACAAATGTTCATGCAAAATGGCGGAGATACTGAACTTCTCATATCTTAAACTCTTCTATTTCACGCAACTTAAACGTATGATCAGCCAAACAAGTTTTTTTTTTTTTTAAATCTTTTCTGGGATAACTGCCGAATTTGGGCGACCTGAGCGTTCAGCATCATTTGTGTCTCTACGACCGCATACTACCTCTTAACCATTGTTTCCGATGGAGCAGATTCCGTATAAAACTTATCAAGCCATTGCTTGCTTGAACAGTATTTTTTACCATCAGAAAGCAATGCTTTATCAACACACGAAATCCAGATTTTTCCATTATTTTCAAAATTTTCTTCACTCAAATAACGGTAATTTGTAAACTAATAATCCAATTGGGCTCAAATTTAGACACGTGACAACTGAAGGTTTCTACTTTATGAAAATCATATCGATTTTTTTTTATTAGTGGCGCTATCTATATATGTCAGTCCTGGGACGTATTGAGTTATGTGGTAAATAGTTCTCTCAAATGTATTATTTTTCCTATCTTTCCATATTAATTTAAAATTTGGTATTGCTATTTTTACTTTTTTGCACTGTTCACAGAGAAATGTGTTACTGTAATAACAAATTTAACATATAAAGTTATCTTGTCGGATTTTCCATGTTGGACCTAAATAGCAATGCATCTGACAAATCGTTATTTTATTCTAACTATCCCGTCAATTACATCATTTTTTCGGTCTTTGTTGTTAATTGACAAGTGATATTGAAAATTGACATTCCAATCGATTTCATTGATTACATACTATATCCAGTCCAGGATTTCCTTTGGTAACATACAGATTAAGAGATACACCCATAACTTCCATTTGTTACAAATACTCAAAATTGTAAATAGCTACCAATAGGTTTCTTTATTTTTTATTTTTTTTCTCGCTTATATCTTTAGAGTCAATGAATATTCTTCCAGTTAAAAATAACATGTTTGAATGTAATTATGCGAAGACGTCGTAAATGTTATTTTTTAGTTGAAAATAACAGGCTCAAATCTAATCTTGCGAAGACGTCTTACAAATAATAATATTTTGTTCAAAATATAAACAACGCTATATATTTCCGGGTCAGCTCGTATTTTAAATCTGTTAGCAAATTTTACTTTGGTTATTTTGTTCCTCAACGAGTTAGCATTAGTATACAGTATTTTCAAACATTCTATTTTTCTTCATTCGTTTGTCATTTATGTAGATCTCTTTTTAATTGTTATTTTGATTTCCAACGTTTTTTTTTGCAATATTAGTGTACGAAATGTTTTGATAAATACAATCGGGAGAACAAAGATTCGTCTCCAAGTAGCGAGGACATCCTGTGCTTTGTTCTCTAGTGGATCTCACTGTATATAAAGAAATGGATGGGAAGTCAGATAATGTTGACATTATCTAACTGTTCTCTGCATTGCCTTCAGCCTTCTTAATACCTATTACTTACTTATATATATATATATATATATATATATATGGTCAAACACCTCCCTCCCCCCTCTTCCTCCACTCCCTCTCTGCCATCCACTTTACCCCTGCTCATCCCCCACCTCTTTCTCTTACCACCAGCCACAGTAGTCCTTGCTCACCCCATCCTTCCATTTTTTCCCCACTCATTTTCTTCAACATTCATTTCTATTTCTCCAACAAGTACGGACGTCCACCCAGTAGGGGCCATTATTTCATTTTATTTTTCCTCCCAATATGTCTACCCTACATGTATCTGTACTTGCATGACATTTTTTCTCTATTTTATCATCCTGATGAAGTCTTATAAATAAAGACGAAACGTTGATGTACACATAAAAAACATCCATTTTTTGGTTTTCCTTTTTCATTTTCCCATATATATATATATGGGAAATGAAAAACCAAAAAGGATGTTTTTTTATGTGTTCATCAACGTTTCGTCTTCATTTGTAAGACTTCTTCAGGATGATAATATTAAGAAAAATGTCATGCAAGTACGTGAACATATTGGGTTGACATGATGGGTTGATGTAGCCACTACTGGAAGCAGTAGGACCAACGTCCGGGCTTGGTGATGTCAGTCACGTACTTGCATGACATTTTTCTTAATATTATCATCCTGAAGAAGTCTTACAAATAAAGACGAAACGTTGATGAACACATAAAAAAACATCCTTTTTGGTTTTTCCTTTTTCATTTCCCATTACGTTGGATTACCTTCATCCTTCCTTTCCCATATATATATATATATATATATATATATACAAGAAAAAAAAAAGTAAGATTGAAATAATCAGTCTCTTCCAACTAGCAGCAAACATGAACGCAGAATAAAGTTTCACAATATTTTGGTATTTCAAAAACAAATGAGTGTATCAGATTTAAATGTTTGTTACGAAGCAAGAATTTGCCTTCCTAAGAAACTTTTCCATCAGTCCCTACTAATATGTCATTTACCAATTTGTGTACGGTTCCAGGCCGCCATCCATGCTTTCAAGCAATCAGTTTAGGATGATCTTTTCTGTTCTCTACAGCCTCTTTCTCACAGAGGAGACGTTGCTAGTCTTTCTCTACTCTATCGTTATTTTTATGAGGAATGCTCGACTGAGCTTCGATCTCTGATTGTAAGATGGAATACCTCGTCTTTCTACCAACGCTGAAAAGTACTGTTCTTTTTTTACCCTCCGTGTGCCTTACATAAAATGGAATTTCCATAAACAGAGTTTCTTTCGAAGAATTTCTGATCTGTGGAACGCATTACCATGGTACTGCTTCCCTGCAGACTGTGTTCATCTTCAAATCAAATGTCAACAAATAATGGTCATAAGGTGTCAAACTTTGTTCATTCCATTAACCATTTTCAATCCTCTCATAATATTTTTCTTCATTTAGCTGACATCCATCCATTTCATTAACCTTTATCCTCGAGTGGCTTTTGGTCTTGATAAGTGGTGACTCATGAGTACCAAAAAAAAAAATGAAACAAAACTCCTCAGTTTTGAAAGTCTTGCCATGACCACTTAACACTTTGAACTCTCCTCGGCATAATTCTATAAAAAAAAAATCTCGGTCTTAAGTAAAAATTAATTCAGCTTAAGCGTTTGGATTGTGTCTATCGTTTTTCTTTATACTTTTGAGAAAGAGTAAGAATAAAAAGAAGAAAAAAGACAGAAAATGAAAAGTTTCTTTCAATAAAGAAATAAAAACGAAGACATTTTTTGTTCATTATATTTTTTCTTTTTTTTTTCTTTTTTTATATTTATTTATTTATTTATTTATTAGAAAAAAGATTTTTTTTGTCATTTTTTTAAATTTGTTCTTTTTCTTCTGTGGTTATCTGTGCAAGTGTAATAAGACTTCTTTTTCATAAAAAAAAAAAAAGATCTTAAAAAAAATATTAGGCTTCTTTTTTGTTGCTTTTTTTTCTCCCCCATTTAAAAAAAAATTATTACCCCCCCCTCCTTTTGCCATTCCTTCGGGTGGGGGGGGATAAGAAATGCGGATTGGTGTGGGGGGGGGGGGAGATGATTTTGTGAATTACAGAGGGAGAAAGAGAGAGAATGGGGAGGGAATATATCCATTATTATTAAAAAAAGAACTTAACATTTATTCTTTCCTCCCCCCCACTCGGTTACTTTTGAAATCTAGTCGAGGTCAGCGGTATATAAGAAGGCCCAGGCAAATAACAGTGGTGCATTTCTATCCAAAAATGCACCACAGACAAACAACAACAACAACAGTCGTAGAATCTTTATCATTCAAATTCAGACTTTTTTTCATTTTTTTAAAAAATATTCACAATGTTTCGGCCGCTGAATGTTTGGGTTGTCTTCAGGCGGCCATCGAAATCAGCGACCCTGGTGGAAACCCTGAACTGAACCTTATAACAAACCAAATATCTGTTCACTCATTTAACTAAAGCGCCGCCGTTTCAGATTTGATTCCAAACAAACTTTTTCCGACAGTTACGATCAAGCAAAAGAAAATTTTCCAGATATTTTAAATCCTTTTCCAAAATGAAAATATTTTTTTGTATCTGTAAAAACCATGATTATTACCACAGTTTTTGCAGGATTTGTAATTATAAAATAAAAAAAAAAATGTATTATCTTGTAGCAGTCGCGTGTCTTTCTGTACTATATTCTCTTGATGCTAATAAACAAAGCTTAGCGCTGAGTAATTGGCCTATCGACCAATAGAATGGCTTGGCGTATGAATACAGTTTGTTGAACAAGCTCTTCAAAGCGTGCCCATGCAAGTGTTTTTCTCTACTTTCAAACAATTGGAGTCAGACCGCACAAGGAATCAGACGTGCTGGTCTCACATGCATGGCACCCCACTTTCTGTAAAGTTTAATCTTGTCCGTTTTGAATCCCTTTCCAGTACCGCCGAAATAAAGGTAATTTCTGTTAAACAACAATGCACTTATCGGTGCTTGTACAGAGAAGCGTCCGTATTAAATTATGAATACCACAAAAAAAAAAAAACAGTATTATATACTTACGCAGCAGATTTAAATAAGTATCGTCACCAAAAAGTAGGAAAAATTATCAGGTAACACTTTAATTAAAAGCAAAATCCATTTTTCGGATTTAGTTTTTTTTTTTTGTTTGAACATTTCCATCTGCAGCACGCTATATTAATTATGACAAACGCGCTTACCTCCCCTGATTCTGTCTCCCGTTAGCTTAAGATGGCTACCTTTGAACATGTCGATTGACTGTTCCTAAAAAAATGGATTTTGCTTTTAATTAAAGTTCTTCTACTCCATAATTTTTCCTACTTTTTGGTGAGGATACTTATTAAAATCTGCTGCATAAGTATATAATAATGTTTTTTTGTAATATTGGTAATTTAATACGGACGCTTCTCTGTACAAACACCCACCTGTCTACTCTTTCTTCTGTCAACCGGAGGAACTTTCTATTTAATTGTTGTTAACATGGAGTCAGAAGGATCGTCGAACTCAACGAAAACTTTACATATAATGCCTACAAATATCCGATCATCTCAACGTCATTCATTATAACCAGACATTATAATCTACTTCGTCTGTTTTACGATACATCAACCCTTCGTCTGGTTATTTAATGCTGAATGCTAAATTGAACAAAAGGTGCTATTATGCCCATAGCTGGAGGGAGAGGGGAATTGCTTGTTCATATCTTCCCAAACATTTATTAGTGCATAAATGGTCACAATTTGCATTTGGCGAAGCCGATTCCAATCTACAATAGCATCCATTAAATGAACCCAAATTGCAAAAGAAATATTTATTCAATTTCATTGTTTTAACAGACTTAAAAAGGAAATTGACGATATATTATTTATTTTAAATAAATCTATTATTTGTTTATTCTAATAATAGTCAAATTTGAGTACGTTTTATTTAAAAAAAATTTTTTTAAATTGCTTTCCCAATCTGGAGATACCGTCACAGATCTGCAGAACTATCGACTGCGATTTTACAAGCAAAGCAAGAGGACTGTGTCGCAACAACTGCTGTAGCATGCCATCTCTGATCTGGCGTATCCTTCTGGCACGCTAGGAAGTAAGTGTAGTATCTGTTCCGATGGATACTGCACCCTATAGACGGATGTCGTCTTGTCCTTCGGGGCTTGATTCCACCTGTCTGTGGGTTTGTCCTGTGCAGTTCTAGGAGGTCCATCCTCCCAGGCTTCGCCTCCCCTCTTTGGGGAGGAGTAAGTTTATTGCTTACTGCTTGAGGCGCCCCTACCGGGGAATGCCGACAGGGCTGCCCAGGCAATTTTTAATGGCCAGAGTGCTCACTTTCTCGGGCGCTGGCTTTTCAAACCCCACTTACTCGACCCAAGCTGTGGTCACATCTTACTTGTAGGAGTAAGATAAAAACTGGCCTTGTGCCTAACTCCTGCAGAGGAGTAAATAAATATCCTTCATGAGTCGACCCTCCTCCTCCTCTCCACCTGTCTACCCCACACGAACAGCATTCGGTTAAAAGAGCTTAAATATGGTTATCGTAAACCAATAGTATATAATACAAGAACTGCTAGGAAGAGTAATAATGGTTTGAAACTTCGTCAATGGACACCTGAAGATGGCCGAAAGATATAATGGTCGAAACGTTATAAATATTAATAAAAAAAAATATGAGGACATCAGTCTGAACATAAATAATAAAATTAGCAGCTCAAAAAACCCGACAAAAGTAATTGTAGAAATTCTGACGCTCTCCAACACTCACGCAGATTAATGTTCACATTTATACATTGACGTACATACATAGACACGCGCACACACTTGCGGTATCATAAATGTTTCCCAACATCTCATCACTTATGTGGCGGTTGTCTTCATAATGTTCACGCTTGATAATTCCATTTTTATTGTTATTATTAACTATTATTAATTAGATTTGAAATATTAAAAAAATGTTTTTCTTTTTCTTTTTTAAGGAATCCGGTTTGTTTTCCTATCATGAAGTTTGTTGTACGTGTTATTACCCCCCCCCCCTCTCCGCCGTCCCCTTTAACACAATATTTACATGATCAGTTTAAAGAGGCGGACTTTTTACCATTCGCTCTTTTGGGTAAGTAATCGTTTCCGAGAAGAGGCGCCGTGTGAATTTATAGAAACAGAATAGAAATTTTGCACCTAACAGCAACAACAAAGCAAAACAAACAGAAGTTTTGTGGAATATATAAGTAAACTTTAACAATATTATGCTTGTTTTAGAATCTTGGATGTCAAAATGTATAATATATATTATATATATATATATATAAACTTATTTAAGGTAAGGCTTAAGTTGCTAAGCAGTAACAATTCTGGATGAGATTAATCCATATATACTTTTATTTATTTAAAAAAATTTTTAAAAAATGATACTATTACATAGCCAGGATAGATATGTTTCAATTCTGTAGTTGAAAATAAGCTCAATGATTATATCAATCAGAGCTTCCATGTATGAAATGGGGAGATTCTAAAAATTTGAAACATTAATTATAATTTCTAATATTCGAATCCAGTTCCAGAAATAAATGTTCAACAACGTCCACTTTATGTATGCGCGTTTTCGATTTTTAGAAACATGTGTACATAAAATGAATGTTGTCGAATATTAATTTCCAGAATGAAATTTGAAATTATAATTAATGTTTTGAATTTTTAGTATATATATATATATATATATGGAAAATGAAAAAGGAAAGCCAAAAACTATTATTTATGTATTCATCAACGTTTCGTCTTTATTGTGAGACTTCCTCAGGATTAAGAAAAATGCAGAAAAAATAATCATACAATTATCAAATTTGATCTGCCTGAGGCTGCCCTCGGGCAGATCAAATTTGATAATTGTATGATTATTTTTTCTGCATTTTTCTTAATCCTGAGGAAGTCTCACAATAAAGAAGAAACGTTAAAGTTTTTGGGCTTTCCTTTTTCATTACGTCGGATCATTTTATCTCTATCTTATATATATATATATATATATATATATATATAATTATTAGATACTCCATGCGTGTTTTCCTTGTTTCTTTGATAATTACACATTAAATTAAAAAAAAACTTTATTCACTATTAGTTATTTATAAATTTAAGAGTATTTATGCGATTTAAAAAGAAAAAAATGAAAGCAAAAAGACCCGCAGGTAAGTACAGATAATATATATAAGTGTATATTAGCGTCGAATAATATATAATCGGATTCATTTGTGCATTACGACTGTTTCCATGTTATTTTTCGCATCTGATGCTAATTTTTTTTTTTCCACTTACAACTTTTTAATTAAGTCATCGATTTCAAAAAAGTTTGATCACATTATAGATTCGAAACAAATAAATTAAATTAAAATAATGACAATTAAAAACGATTTGTTAAAGCGAAAAAAAGAAAAGAAAAGATACCCTGAAGACACGTGAACAATCGAAAGATGTAAACCAATCAAATATATTATAAATAGATTTATTTTTATTAAAAAATGTGGCTCTAAAAAAAAAAAAAAAAAAAAAATATGCACACGCATTAATAAATTTAACGCAATAAAATTAAACTACTTGCTGTTTGTGAAAACCTTGAAAATCACAATGTTTATTAGAAAGTTTTATAAAAGTAGCCTTTCCAGTATATATATATCAAGAAAAAGAATGATGAAAATAAAAGTTGGAAGAATTACAAATTTTATTAAATCATCAAAAGTTCGAAAACAAGGAGAAATCTCAAATCCTTAATCCATGGATTTTCAAAGATAATCATGAGTTTATCTTTGAAAATCCATGCGTTAAGGATTTGGGATTTCTTGTTTTCGAACTTTTGATGATTTAATCAAATTTGTAATTCTTCCAACTTTTATTTTCATCATTCTTTTTTTTGATTTTTTGCTCTATGCAATATATTGAGCTTTCCGTTATCATGATAGGTCATTATTTAAAGATACAACATTTATTTTTAAATTGGCATTCATTGTTTTTATATATATATATATATATATATATACAGGGTGGGCAAAAATAAGGGTCCTATTTTTAAAAATTCATGACTTTTTTATTTATTGATTTAAAAAATTTTTTTTTTTTAGAATAAGTAAAGGACCCCTTCCGAAGCAAGCATGAGCCGTATTAGCCCTAAGGAATGTACCTTCATTTAGAAAACATTATTTTTGCTTAAAAAAACTCAAAACAGTGTAAAAAACAATACTTTAGTTTTTGTAAGTTTTAAGAAGTGTTTTTCAGCTAAAATTTGTTTTGTTTATTTCAAAAAATCTCGGAAGGGTCAGTCTACACACACATAAAGTTTGGTGAGTTTAACTTTTATTTTGTGGAAGTTATTCAAATTCAAGTTATTCAAATTTAAAGATAGGACCCTTATTTTGGCCCACCCTGTATATATATATATATATATATATATATGAAGAGAAATAGAGAGAAAGAAAGGGAGAGAAAGAATGTATATTTTTTTAAAAAGAAATACTGACCAGAGTGCTCTATTAACAGAGTAAGAGTCCAACATTTATATTTAAATACGTACAAACAAAAGTTTTAGAAACGAACCTGAGGTTTCACACCATACATTTTTTCACACCATACATTTTTTTCCAGCCTGCAATGCTGCAGACTAGCTATACGTATCTGCTTGGATTTCTGGGAATCTGGAAGCAGTATGGCTATGAAAGCTAAGTTTCATTTCTAAAATCTTCGTCTGTACCTATCTAAATCTATATTTTCTTATGAGTCACAGCTAAAGCAACATTGAATCCTGCCTTTTTTGGTGGCCTTTTCTTCTTCTTCTTACATGTCTTATTTGCAGTTTTAAGTTGTTAAGACAAAACAAGTCACCCCCAAAGAAGATTTTTAAAATAAAACGAAAGACTGAAAATCCGAAACATTCTGAAAATAAATACATTTTTTTTTTATTGAATATTTAACAGAAGACCCGTTTTTTTTTTTTGTTTTTGGTTTACATATTTATAGATACATTTATATTAACCGTATGTAAAACCTAAAGCCTGGAAATGAAACAAAATAAATATAAGTGTGGGGTGGGGGGGAGGGAGAGAAATACAGAACTCCAAATAAGATTGAAACTTATGCTCCGAAGAAACTACCCTTTCAAATCCTGCGCGGAGATTCTACAGTTTTTATTTTTTCAATATTCATATTAGGTTTGATTTCCAAAACGCAAATTTTAAACAGTTAATAAAAATGTATATAAAAATACAAACAAAAATCAACCTTGTTAAATACAATATATCTACTTTCAGAACGTTTCATTATATATATATGTGTGTGTGTGTGTGTGCGTGTGTGTGTTTATCTCGGCTATTTACTTATTTAGTAAAGCATAAAAAGATATATATATATATATACCGACATGTACAAAAAAGGCGCTACACTGGCATGTCGATGTTATCGGTCATTAGTTATTAGAAACTAAGATCTCATCAGGTGGATTATATATATATATATACATATATATATATATATATATATATATATATATATGTGTGTGTGCATGTGTATATGTATATGTGTAAATATAAACAAGCGCAAGAAAATATTAAGTTATTTTTCGTGTGATTCATGCTTTACAAATTGTGATCTTCAAATAGATCTAAGACCAATGTCGGTAACTCATACATAAAACTATATATGTCTCCCAACTGGAGGGGGGGGGGTTCGGTGTGTGTGTGTGGGGGGGGGGGCTCTTTAAAATAAAATATGGTGGAATAAAGAAAAAGTAAGCAAAAAAAAGGTAGGTTTCTGTTTCAATCGATTGGTAGATGAAATAATAAATATTTATTAATGTTTACACTTGATTATACGCTCAGGCCTTAAATGTCATAACCAACAATCATGAATCTACGGCATAATCACGCTGACATGCTGATTCTTGTTAGATCACTGAAGTTAAGCGACGTGAAGCCTGGTCAGTAATAGATGGATGACTATTTGGGCATACCAGGCGCTGTATGTCGTCTTCCTGACCGGGATATACATTCGGCTGGAGACCGTATGTGAATTTGATATTCCCTAGAAACTTCCTCTTTTTGTGGAAGCCGGATGTCCGTCCAGGGCAAATATCACACCAGGTATTACCGAATGAAAAAAAAAAACGAAAAAAATCATTAATGTAGTTGTTAGTTTTATTTAAAAAAAAAAAACAATCAGATTTAATTACATCAGGAAATGCTCTCCTCAATCCAGTGTTTTATTATTTAAGATTTGTTCTTTGATACAACAGGGGCTCCTGAGAAAATTAATGTTTTCCTTTGCTTTATGAGCACAAAACAACCATAATACTTGACCGTTGCCATTAAATTTTAATTCAAAAGCCAGTTTAAAAATTACTTTCGAATTTGTAATTATCATGTCGATAGAAAACACATTCGACATTTTAAAATCTATTAATAGATTAACATGTATGACGTGGTTACTTAGTGTGATACTTCGAAATTCAAAAGTAATTTTGAAGCCTTTAAGCTGCCGAATAGAAAGTCATTTTTGGTTTGAATCAAAGGTAAAAAGACAAAAGTACATTATAATGGGTATTTGTGGCCCTGAACCAAAAGGAAGCATTCATTTTTTATCATGCATCCCTGTCGTATCAAAGAACCCTTTTTTCCTATTTGTGATGCTCAGTTTATTGTTGTTAAACGCCATTTCCCATTTCTTCTCTGGAAAATTTTTATTTTTCATTTTCCCCCAATCATCTTCACTTTTTTCTCGCATTCGGTGTTTTACTTTTTACATTTGCATCCGGCTTGATCAATTCTACTGCCTGGATGCGGCAGTTTCGGTTTGCGGTGAAAAATTATCGGTTCCTTGATACAATATGGGTGCAGTTGACCCCCCCCCCCTCTTCCAAAAAAAATAAACGTGTTTCTTTGTCTGAGAAGCACAATATCACCATTAATACTTGACTTTAATTCTAGCCAGAAATTAGTTTTTATTCACCAATTTAAAGGCTTCAAAATCACTTTCAAATGTTGAAATGACGTAAACACATTTCTTGCCATTTTTTTTATACATAATCATGTGTAAAAAAAAAAAAAAGGCAGGAAACATTCGAAAGTGATTTTGAAACCTTTAAATTGGCAGATAGAAAGTAATTTCTGGCTCAAATTAAAGTCGAGTGTTAATTGTATCAAGTATTACGGCATAATCACGTTGACGACACACCGATTCTTGTTAGATCACCGAAGAAAAGCAACTTTGAGCCTGGTCAGTACCAGGTGGGTGATCGTTTGGGAATAGTAGGCGCTGTATGTCATCTCTCCTGACCAGGATATACATGTGGCTGGGAACCGCATGTGAATTTGATATTCCCTAGAAATTTCCCCCTTCGGTGGAAGCTTGTTCAGCCTTTCTGAGGGTGACTACCAAACCAGGTATGGTGCAGATTGTGCATCATAAAATGGTTGTCACATCGATGTTTCCGTGGCTGAACCCTTAAAACTTTCAATTTGAAAGTCATTTTCGGCTAGAATTAAAGTTTATGGGCCAAACTCAAGTGGAATCATTTTTTTTTTTTAGTTTGTCGCACTTTTGTTCTGAACCAAAAAACTACTTTTTGCCCGCCTTTCCTAGAAGTTCTTGTGATGTCGAAAAAGGGAAAATTTCTGCCTGTGAGAGTGCACAAATCAGATAATGGTTTTTATTTTACCTCAAGTGTGCATGAATTGAACTACTGGATACAGTCGTGGCCGTGCCGAATTGGTCATACCGAGTTCAAACCCTATCAGGTCTATCGCGGATGAAAAAAACGTGAATGCTTTATTCCGGCGGTGGATGACGGTAAATATTTGTTGATATGGTTACACTTAGTTTGCAAAAATGCAGAGTTTGAAAAATGTAATTTCACGGCCAGTCACATGTGAAATAGCAAAGTTTGTTCAATTTGAATTGTTTGTAATTAGTATTGTGTTTTGGCATTGCAAAACCTAAACAAACAAAAAAAAAAAGGAAAAAAAAGGAAAAAGGAAAAAAAAGGAAAGGAAAAAAAGAAAGCAAAAGAGAAAAAAGAAAGCAAAAAAAAAAAAAAAAAGAGTTGATATGCCGTGAAGCAGACAACCCAAAATGTTAGCTCAGTCGCTTTGAGCCGCTCATTTTTTGCTGCGTTCATGTTCCTCCATTGATTTATATCTTTAGTCGTGTTCATTCAATTCATTACAAATTCTATTCAGCATTTCTATTACTTCGTCTTCTATTTGATTTTTACTAACTTTGCTAAACGTGCGACAAATGCAGCGTACTTACTGACAGTCAAAACAGATGTTGCTTTTCACCTGGGTTTCAAGATGTGCAAGCCGCTGGCGCATTTGGTGGACGAATTACAGCTGCACACCACTGGCTGAATGTTAATACGATCCATTAACACACTCTCCTCAACGGCATCATCAGAAAATGCTGTTGGTGTTACGTCAATTTTCGAACGTGTTCGGCTAGACTGAGAAAATGGGGAGCGATTAGACAGCAGAGGAAAATGTTTCGTCTTGGATCTAACTTGAGGTACCCCTCGCATTCTCCCACTAAGCAATCTTACGAAAATAATTTTTTTAAAATAAAAATAAAAGTTAATTTACAAATTTTAAAAAGATTATTTTGTAAAAGTTAAAAAAAACAAAAAAAACGGTCTTTAGTGTAACTGTAATATCTTTTGGGGCTACAACATGAAAATATTTAAAAAAAAACGTATAAACTTTCTTATGTACTTACGTGTTAGCTGAAAATAAGATTGTAAGAAAAAATTACGCACATTCATCCAGTATTTATTAAAGTATAAGAAAAAGAAAAAAGAAACACGATCATACGTATCGGTAGACATTTTTTCACCAGTTCAGATTACTGATTAGGCAAGGGAGATAACTCAATTTTTTATTTTTAAATCTGCCGATTGATAGATACAATATGGCGGTCGACCGATAAAATCGTTTTTTATTTTTAATTTAATAAATACTGGATGAATTTGCGTATTTTTTGGTGTACAGTCTTATTTTCAGCTACCACGCAATTACATAAAGTTTATACATTTCTTTAGCTATTTTTTTTTTTTAAAGAGAGGTCTAACATGTCGTTGTGAAATGAAAGAAGCACCCATCTTTTTCTTTTTCAATTTCTATCTTACCAAAACGTTTATGGCTTTTAGAACTAGCTGACTTCCATATTATTTTATCTTCCCATCCATCGGGTACCGTTTTGTAATGTTTCATAATATCCGCGTTCGCTTTTTTATATTTTTGGTTCCAATAAATAACTTTTTCTTGATTTGTCTTTACATGAATCTAATTAGTGGAAGTGACGTAACTCTTAACGGCACAGACTGTGGACGGGGTTCGGAAGTAATTACAACTCGAAATTAATTACAACTTGGACTTAATGTATCAATTTTATTTGTTATTCAACTAATAAATCTTATTTTATTTCTTTCATTTGCAAAATTATATTGTACGAATGTAAAAAAAAGAACTTTTATTTCATTTTATCATCAAGAATTTATAAAGTCGTATATTAATCATATTTTTTAAAGAAATGTGTAAAGTCGTATATTAATCTTTTTTTTAAAGAAATTTGTAGTATATTTTATCATTTAAGAAAATTTGTAAAGTATATTTATCATATTTTTTAAAGAAATTTGTAAAGTATGTTTATATTTAGATTTCGCTTACGAGATTTCTAATTCCTTGGCGACATATAAAATTACTTCTGGTTTGTAATTAATTCTGTCACCCCTGTGGACATGGCGTCCAAGGTTCAAGTTCTATTATAGCTCTAAAGCCCTTAAAATGTATGAATCTATCTCAAGCTACAAGTGAAACAGTTGAGTAAACTACACCCCTAAGCATTGGTAGAGCAACTTCAAGTGCTGCTTCTAGTCATCTTGGATCTCTTCCTCCCACTGAATTTAAGCAATGCCTGGTCAGGAGAAGTGCAGTTTGAGATTGCACAGCCCTTGCTTCGTTTGAGGCAGAAAAAGGCGAATAAATGTTATAGTTTTTATTTTTTGTGTTTTTTAAAAATTTATTTAATTGCATCTGAACGGAATTTTTTATTTTTCTAAATTCCGTTTTATCCATGGCATCAAATCCTTCTCTTTCAAACTATCAAATCTTTATGTGATAAAGTTTTTAAATGCATCTCGACAATAAACTTTGTCCGTTGGTCAGTCACACTTAAGTTTAAAATAGCATTTTTGTCACCCTGTCACACTTTTTTAAACATTTATTAATTTTTTAATACTAATGAGGCCACTCGAGGATAAATGTTAATGAGATTCTCAGTTGGACGATGCACAACACCACGAGAGGATTTGAAACGATGGGTTAACTGGTCAGAATTTGATTATTAAAGTGGGCGGCTCGACAAGAATTTGTTAACATTGGACTTAAAAATGACCATGTACTCGCGATATCGTATTCGACAGATTTAAATTTAAAAAAAGCAGTTTTAGATTTGTCCACGAAACTCTACAAGCGCCTCTGTCTGTCGATCACACTTAAATTTGACAAATCATTTTTCATTGCTGAGCGTGCAGATCGAATATCCGTATTTCAAGGAAATTTCTGTTGATGTTAATTTAAAACCACATTTCTCGATGGTTGCTTTAAAATTGGTGCCCCAAAACATGTTCTACCTCTTTTTTTGCTAAAAATACTTATCGGTTTCCTCTCAATAAGTAATCCTTTGTATTTAGGTGCACGTCTCGTACGGAGATGTTTTTCAAAAGGTCAAACGTATCGGTGATAATTGCAAAATTCATGACATACTCTGCCACTTTGATTCGTAGGAGCTATAATAATAATAATAATAAAAAAAAATTTTTTTTTTTAAATTACGAAAAGAAAACTGGAAGACTTACTAAAAATTTGCAAAATTACTAAAAATGCTCAATATCCCCCAGATCAGAAATTATCTTATACCAGAAAGAGAGCAGACCAACAAACATGTGAATAAATATCCTGGGATGATGAAGATGATAACATATGTATTTAAAACATAAAGGATCGTTTGGCGTTGATATCGGATATCGTTAATGGAAATATCAAAATATCTAAAAAGTCTGTTAGCTTTTGTTGAGATATTTTTAGGATGAACAGGAACGCGATAGAAATTATGAAGACGACAGCTAAAATAGGAATGAGCAACTATACACTTTGGCATTTCTGATCGTCTGCATTTTTACGAAGTAACTAAGTGTAAACATATTAACAAATATTTACTGCGTCGTTTCTATCAAGTCTCTAAATTTGACGACAGCCTGTGAACATGGCGTCCAAGGTTCAAGTTCTGTCGTAGACATATTTGGACAACTTGATGCACTTTTATCGGTGTATAGTTGGAATATCCCAGATTTGCCAGTAGCAAAAAAATGGGTAAAAAAAGAAAGAAAACGAAGATCTTCATGAATTATTTAAAAAAAATTTTTTTTAAATGCATTTTAAGTAATATAAATGTTTGTCAGCTCTGCTAATTTCATAGGAGTCTTCTTTCTTTTTTTTCGATGACAATAGACAAATAGATCTTCTTATCACAAGTGAAGGAGAAAACCTCGACATGGGTAGATCTAATCCTTGAGATCATCGTAATATTTTCAAGAAGGTCATGAAAGAGGGTAGAGCAATCCTACCGCCGATGAAGGGGAGATTGAAAAAACTAGCCAACATTGGATAACGGGTTGTAGCCTTTGTATTTCCAGCTTCCTCGAAATAGTTTGAAGATAAAAAAAAAATTGACTGTTGGGTTAGGATTGAGTGGTGTGCGCTTATTGTTTCACATTCGATACAACATTGTTGACCACAATTCTCATTAAAAACATCAAAAAACACCAATACAATAATATATGCCACCCATATTCCCTAATAATTGATTACTTGTTATTACTTATACCAGGAAGAGTTTTAGCGCAATTATTTATTCAAGGAA
>OY744544.1:17867166-17904666 GCA_963556195.1 Sepiola atlantica
TATCATCTCGCTAGTTTTGTTTGCGTTGATCACTATATATGACTGCTTTAAAATATAGAGTTATGCCCGATCACCTTTTCATTTAAAAGCTTTTACGAAAGCCATTTACATATCTTGTCGACAATCATTGTTAAATAATTATTTTTAAATTATTTAATTAGTTAATAATTTTTTAAAATAAATTTGCTTTTTCTCTGAAATTTTTTACAAACATTGCAAGGATTTCATCGAAAGTATAATTTTTTAAATAATCATTGTTAAATAAGCAAAATAAATTTGCTTTTTCTCTGAAATTTTTTACAAACATTGCAAGGATTTCATCGAAAGTATAATTTTTTAAATAATCATTGTTAAATAATTTTTTTCAAATTATTTAATTAGTTAATAATTTTTAAAAATAAATTTGCTTTTTCTCTGAAATTTTTTACAAACATTGCAAGGATTTCATCGAAAGTATAATTTTTTAAATAATCATTGTTAAATAATTTTTTTCAAATTATTTAATTAGTTAATAATTTTTTAAAATAAATTTGCTTTTTCTCTGAAATTTTTTACAAACATTGCAAGGATTTCATCGAAAGTATAATTTTTTGGCTGTGATGTTCAAGTTCACTTAAATTCTAACCATACTCCTCTGATGATTATCAAGTTGTCAGTAGATCAAAAAGGGGAGATAATTTACTAACAATGAAGAACCGCTTTTATAAGCTATTTTAAAATTTCATATCCATCAACATTTATAAAAACAAATAAAAAAAAATCTATTTGCGTTTATGCATGTAACAATGTTTTTTTTTTTTTTTTTTTTTTTTTTTTTTGGATAACAGAATCTTCGTATTTACAGAGACAGCATTGGTACAAAGTGGCGATCAAAAAATATCTGGACAACCAATTTGTGTCGCCATTGTTTGTTCTTTCTTTCTCTCTCTCTCTCTCTCTCTCACTTTGTTGAAATAATGGCTGCCTTCCCAGACCCTAATGCCATGAAAGAATTAAAAATCAATTGAGACCATGTCTTTTTGGGGGATTGAATGAACATTCGAAGAAGAGAAGGAGGAGGAGGAATAGATAGATAATACGACGATGGAGAAAAGGTTGGCCAGAGAGAGCCATGTTGATAGCCTGAAATTAGCCATCTTGCAATTAAAGTTTGGCGTTTATCTTCTGCGAGAGAAAAAATACACAGAAAAACGGTTATTATTATCAATATTATTATTATTATCATTGTTGCTGCTGCTGCTGCTGCTGTAGTTATCATAATTAAAAGTTAATGTTTTTTTTTGTAGCTTTTTAATATATATGTATATATATATATTGTTGTTGAGATTTTCAAGTTCGTATTGCTAGAGTTAAACAGCGTGTCCCCATGTGTTTCGGTATATATATATATCTATATAATATATATCTTACATCGGCTTTAGGACATCACCAGAGCTTGTTGAATGCAGGGAAGGGGATTACGGCTAAAAAATAAAAAAACTGAAGTCAAGGAGAAGGGCATGGGCAGAGAGGAGAGGTCAACATCATGGCCGATGGAATCTGGAAAAGAAAAAAAAAACATTAAAAATGGTGAAATAAATAAAATTTGTGGATTGTTTGTGATAAAAAATGCGCCTTTTTTTTTTTTTTTTTTTTTAAATTGTCACATTTTTGGTGTGAACACGTCATTAACTCGAAGAAGGTTGGCATAAGGCATAAGTTTAAGTAATTTGCATGTTGCTTTACAAAATGACATTTCATTAATCAACTATTATTTTTTTTTTTTTTTTAAATTATTTTTACATTCAATAATGGTTTTGATTTAAATTTATCAAATAGTTTTGTTTAGGAATAGTGTTTTATGTTGTGGACAAATGTTTAGCATTTGTGTTAAAAAAATGTTAATTTTCCAACCTTTTCTTTAAAAGTTGTCATCTATTTCTAAATTGTAAGTTTAAACCAAAGCCAACCCCGCTCTAAATACCAAATTGATTTTTTCTTTCTTTTCATTTCTTTACGGTCATATTTAAAAGATAAATTTGTATCAAAATTATAAAAATGTTGATGTTTATTTAAATGAGTAAATGTGAAAGATATTAACAATATTGACAAGGAAGTGAAAATAATTATTTAATAAATATTTACATTTTTTAAAGTTCATAATTTTTGTAATTATTATAAAACTAGCACTACGTCACTTGTACAAAAACATTTAATTCAAGTTTTTTTTGTGTGGGTCATATCAGATAGATGGCGGGCCAGATGTGATCCTGCAGGTTGGACAATAAAGACGTTTGTCCTAATACGATGCTCTTCTGCCCAGCAAATCAATGAGTTAAAAAAAATAGGTATTATGCTCATGTTTATGTATGTGCGGCTATAAATAGCAATAAATTCACAACACGAGAAATGAAAAAGAAAAATAGAAAATGAAAAAGAAAAAGAAAATGAAAAAGAAAAAGGATAGAAAATGAAAAAGAAAAAAAAAGAATAAGAAAAGAAAAAAATGAAAAAAAAAATGAAAAAGAAAAGAAAATGAAAAAGAAAAGAAAATGAAAAAAAAGAGAAAAAAGAAAAAGAAAAGAAAATGAAAAAGAAAAGAAAAAGAGAAAAGGAAAAAGAAAATGAAAAAGAAAATGAAAAAAAAGAAAATGAAAAGAAAAAGAAAAAGAAAAAGAAAAGGAAAAGGAAAATGAAAAAGAAAATGAAAAGAAAAATGAAAAGAAAAATGAAAAGAAAAATGAAAAAGAAAATGAAAAAGAAAATGAAAAGAAAAATGAAAAGAAAAATGAAAAAGAAAATGAAAAAGAAAATGAAAAGAAAATGAAAAAGAAAATGAAAAAGAAAATGAAAAAGAAAATGAAAAAAAAAGAAAAAAGAAAATGAAAAAGAAAATGAAAAGAAAATGAAAAAGAAGATTTATAAATAAACAAACCTTGTTAAATGTCGACTATCTTCATGCACTTCCATTTCTTTACTTTTATATTCATTGAGTTCTTTACGAATTGCCGCCTAAACGAAGAAAAGTAAAAAGATTCCGTAAAAACAAAGAAAAGAAAAATTAATTGTTATTAATCATTTGGTTGTGCTTCTGTTTTATGGCATATCAACCGTTTTTTTTGTTTTTTTAAAATTTAATACCAACACAAAATGCTATTGAAAATGCGTATTTGAATAAAAGTTTCTACGTTTATTCAAAACTCCATCAGAACATTTACAAGTGTAGATGTTCACCCTTTCGTCATACGAAATTTCTTACGATTGCCAATTTGATATTAATGGACTTATTTTTAAAATGAATGAACTAGCGGGACCCGTGTAAATTACACGAAATGATGTTTTCAATACTAATTATCTTGTTCCTAACCTATAAAAGCAGTTTTGTATCCGTCCATCAGACTTTTTTCTCGATTTGATCGATTGACTAATTTCGACAACTAAACCTTACTTTGTAAATGCTTTAGATTAAATTAAATTTGGCTCCAATTCATGAGTAGCATACAAAGATTCGGAAGGTCATTGATTTTGATGTAAGCGCGACACACAAAATAACACACACGCTATCGTATTAATATGTGTCTTCCCGGTCGTCCCCTCCCTACCTCCCTCCTCCCCTTCAATGCAGAAAAAAAAAATCTTAGAGGTTGGTTGGGATCGAACTATAAACCAGTCGAGCCGACATCAAAAACCGACATCGCTAACCGTTGAGCCAAAGGAATATACTTGAAAATATTACGAAAATTAGGTGACTTGAATGCTTTTCCAAATCTAGGTGCGGCACGTATGCGCAGAGCTTTTGATGTAAGCGTGACACACGAACACATACGCTATCGTAGTAATATATAGATTAATCAGGGTTCATTTTAAAATGAACTAGCCGTTCTACCTGTCTTGCACGGGTGGAGAGATATTGATGGATGTAAGTGTAACGAGATTACCCCGGGGTTATTGGAAAATTCAGGATAATGAATAGAAATGATAGATGGTAACGTGGTGGAGGTCACGGGTGTGGGTTAGCGTCGCGTTTGGAATGCGATTGCAATTGTTTTTATTATTATTATTATTTTTTTAATGGAAATCGCTCCAGACAAGGCATGAAGCCACTTGATGTAAGGAGCTAACAAGAACGAAAGATGATTATTGCAAAGACATGAGATGCATGCCTATTGGTCTTAGTCTGGAAAAGCTATAGGTAAGAGGAAAACAGGCAGCAGGAAAAGAGTTCCACAAGCCTGCGGTTCTTGGAAAGAAGCTACTAGAATAAGAAGCTGTATTACAAGGAGGTATCAAAACAGCGAATTGATGGAGACCACTAGACCAAAAGTCAAACGAGCTGGAATAAAGGAAACAGGGAATAGATCACATAATTCTGAATGACACATGTCATAATAATATTTATAGAAAAGACTGAGACTAGCAACATCACGCAAGGTTGGGGCTAAAATTTAAATTGTAAACATTTGTTGTTTTCATTTTCAAGTATGTTGATTCAGGAATGTATCAAAAACAATTACAGATGGACGTCACCGATCAAGAGAAGATTGAGTAAAAAAAAGAAAAAAAGGAGAGAAGACTTGACGATCGAAGAGACTGCACATTCCGCCTTTTGCTTCTTGAGCTTGGAGAGCTGTGTGTAACCATAAGCGGAATGTGCTAAAAGGAATGTTAACATTCTACATACAATAAATTCTAAGCCTAAACAAATATTAAAATATAAAAAAAACAAACTTTGTTTTCAATTTCTTCATTTCTGTTGTAACACCTTTCGGGACTATGTTACATAAGACAGATTTGGTGCTGTGACCAGGATACAAAAATTCAACATACATTAAAAATCACATCGTATAGCGAAAATTAGTATTACTGCTTGTGGTGATATTCTCTTGTTTCTAATGGACTATTCCAATCATTTTATTCTTTCCTGTTTTTATTAATTTCAACTGTTAATAAACAGGAACAGGGAGAAAGAGAGTGACGGAAGCAAGAATAGTAAACGATGTATAGAATAAGGGGAGGGGAGTCTAACAGCATACAGCGAGAGAGGGTGAAAGTGATAGATAGAAAGTTAATAACTGATTGGTCACTTGGTGAGTTAATTGCAAATTACGGCCAATTAGAATGGATTAAAAATAACTCAATTCTAAAACTAAAGAATATTTTTCAATTCGTTTTGTGTGACTTAAAGACACAAACGTTGAATAACTATTTTGGAAAAAAGTCTTCAAGACACAAACGTTGATTAACTCAGCTTTAGTATAATAACAGATTTTCAAAACAACTGAAATCATTCCTCTGAAATTTGGGACAAAAATTCTATAAATAGTAGTGGATCTCATAGGATATACATATATATATATATATATATTAAAATGATACTTCAGATATAAATAATATGTAATATCTTTAATTACTGAACTATGGGGATTAAAACAAAGTTCAATATATTGGATAGAGCATTAATAATTATGGATTAAATGAAAGAATAAAATGAGAAATTAATCAAACTTTATTACATATCAAAGTTCAAGCAAAAAGTACTGTAAAGTCCTTAATCCATGGATTTTCAAAGAAAATCTTCTTCTTAGAGTGTGTGTGTGTGTGAGAATTAAAAAAAAAATATTTTCTATAGTTCAAATCGATTGTTATGAGAATCAATTTCCAAAGCAAGACAGAATATTCATGTAACAACTATTATTTGTTCAAGTATGCTCCTCTTAATTTTTCCGGGAACATGTGTAAGATTTCTTTTGCTTCGAAATTGACATTAAATCACAGTATGATATAACTTTGATCTGTCATATATATATATATATATATATATATATATATATATATATATATATATATATCTCAATCATGGACGTCATCGAAGAAGAGAAGATCGAGTAAAAAAAAAAGACGAGAAGACTTGACAATTGAAGACACTGCACATCTCGCTTTTTGCTTCCTGAGCTTGGAGAGCTGATTGTATATCTATCTATCTATCTATCTATCTCTCTCTCTATATATATATATATATAAGTAAGTTTTTGAAAGGTTGTGGGCAATGCATTGCCCACAACCTTTCAAAAACTTACTACTACTATACCCAGCAATGCTTCAAGCAAACTATCATTCTCTACTATATATATATATATATATATATATATATATATATATATATATATATGCTAGATTTGCTACAATAATATTGAGAAGATTCGTGTTTGTGCCGGATTTTATTTATCTTCCTCCCACAAGGTAAGATGTGACACAAGGTCGGGAAAGTGGGAAAAAAACCAGCGCTCGAGAATTTGAGCACTCTGGCTGTTTAAAAATTGCCTTGGCAGCCCCGTCGTCAAAGCCTGGGAGGGTGGACCTCCTAGAACTGCACAGGACGGACCCATAGGCCGGCGTAAATCAAGCCCTAAAGGCCAAGACAATACCAGTCTATGGAGTGCAGTATCCATCGGAACAGATACTACACTTTGATACCGACCAAAAGGCCAGGTTTGTGCCGGGTATCCGCAAACATCAAAAACAATATTTTACTTAATTGCAAAAAATAAAAAATAATAAAAAATTAATATGGGACAATATGATAATATAGCATTGGGTTCAGGGCTTGGAGCAGGAGTCGATCGGGGTGTCCTCATTTATTCCTGAACAATGTTGGGTATACGTCTGCTAGTCATCTCTAATATTAATAAAATCGTCTGCCCACTTTTTTGCGTGCGTTTCTCGTCTTCTCTACGTACAGAGTTTTTTGTTTTTTTTATTTTACTGTTAATCGATTATGTATTGAAATTTAAAAAAAATTAAATGCGAAATTAAATCTACCAGATGCATTTTGCTTCTTCGTAAACAAGTTAGCCATTTTAATCTTTATTCATATTTGAAAAAAAAAAAAGAATCAATTTACAATGAAGGCAGATACATATTCAAACCAGATCGTTGAATGAAATAGACATTTTGTCACTATTTGATCTCATTCCTTCCAAAATTCAGACAAACTAACATAAGTCAGCCCGTAAGTCAGACCCAATTAGCATTTAAACTGACAAGTAAAACTTTGACTGGCTAATTTTCATATGTTATTGTTGACCATGTTATTGGCAATAAAATAACACACTTATTTATATATTTAAAATATTACTTAATTCAGACCAGACGACTGCTAATATGAAACATTTAAAAATAAAATCACCTAAAAATAAAGCAAGAGAGATAACTCATTTTAAATTGAAGAATATAATAGGAGTTACTTTATGTTTAAAAGCGGGCAAACAAATAAAAATTAAAGACTAAAATAACTTCAGTGTATCTCGGACAACGTTGGATAGGTAGAGGTAGTATTTTATAAAAATTAATGTTTTGAGCATTTTTTTTTTCTCTCGCTCTCGACTAACTTTCGTCATCTTCCATGATCAGACTTTGAAAATTCTCAAGAGCCAGAGTAGATTAAAAAGTGCTCTGTGAATGAGTTTGAAATTATCGAAGCAGTTGAAAGAGTTGTCATATACATGTTAAGAAAATCACATGGGACTTAAAAAGAAACGTCATGCCTTCGTATGTACATTGGCCTAAATAAAAAATAAAAAAGTAAAGGAGAGAAAGTAGTTACAAAAACTGTAAATGATAACAGTTTAAAAATAGCTTCATCAAATTTTATTTGCATAGAATTTAAAAGAGAGAATTATCTCCCTTACACTTGATTGGTCTAATTTCAGGGTACAGTGTTTAGATTTAAAATCGACCAGTGCCACTGTTAGTCCCATTTGATTTGTTATAAAAAAAGTCCTCATGGTACAGTGATTTATAATTTGTATGACAGAAATTTTTTGTCTTTTATTTATTTATATCAAATAGATCTATCCTTTATAACACAGATAATATAATTGTCCCATGTTAAAAATGAATCAATTTACCTTGTCTTTGGGTGTTAACCTTGTCCAAGGTTTATCTGCTCTTCGGTCATAGTCCTGAGCCTCTGTTACTTCAACATAATCATTAAATTTGATGATTTTCCTTTCTTTCAATTCATCTATACTTGGCCGGAAGCTTAGCTGGAAAGAAAGAAACAGAAAATGAGTTAAAGAAAAAAATAAATAAATCAATGCAAAACTGATTTTTGCTTTTTGTCCTAGAATTTATAGGGGACTTCTTTGAACATCAAAAGCTGATCTTTGATATTGTTCTAGAATTTATAGGGACTACTTTGAACATCAGAAGCTGATCTTTAATTTTGTCCTAGAATTTATAGGGACTACTTTGAACATCAAAATCTGATCTTTGATATTGTCCTAGAATTTATAGGGACTACTTTGAACACCAAAAGCTGATCTTTGATATTGTCCTAGAATTTATAGTGACTACTTTGAACATCAGAAGCTGATCTTTGATTTTGTCCTAGAATTTATAGGGACTACTTTGAACACCAAAAGCTGATCTTTGATTTTGTCCTAGAATTTATAGGGACTACTTTGAACATCAAAAGCTGATCTTTGATATTGTCCTAGAATTTATAGTGACTACTTTGAACATCAGAAGCTGATGTTTGATTTTTCTAGGATTTATGGGGACTATTTTGAAGATAATTTTGTTGTGAATTGTCTGTTATATACAAAATCTATTTAGTCTAGGGATTATCTTCTTTTTTTTTTTTATTACAAACAAAATAAACTAATGAAAGCCATTTGTAATTTTCCTCACAAAATTTTCCCTCCAAAAACATTTGTGTAATCGCAATAATGAAGCAATTGATGGAAGTCATTAAAGGAATTTATAAAACTAGGAGAAGATTTAACAGTAAAAAAGGAAACATTCTACAGCATATTTTAAAAGTAAAAATTAACTTTGCCTTGTGAAACCCGCTAACATTATTACTTTAATACTCTCTCTCTCTCATATATATATATATATATATATATATATATATATATATATAATGCACTAAGATTAATATTAGAAAATAAAAAAAACAGGTTCGAATTGGAGTTGTTCTTGTATACATCATTCTGTTTTTAGATAGACACTAAGCTCAATAGCGTTGCCCTTTTAGATAGACACTAAGCTCAATAGCGTTGCCCTTTTAGATAGACACTAAGACCAATAGCATGGCCCTTTTAGATAGACACTAAGACCAATAGCATGGCCCTTTTAGATAGACACTAAGACCAATAGCATGGCCCTTTTAGATAGACACTAAGACCAATAGCATGGCCCTTTTAGATAGACACTAAGACCAATAGCATGGCCCTTTTAGATAGACACTAAGACCAATAGCATGGCCCTTTTAGATAGACACTAAGACCAATAGCATGGCCCTTTTAGATAGACACTAAGACCAATAGCATGGCCCTTTTAGATAGACACTAAGACCAATAGCATGGCCCTTTTAGATAGACACTAAGACCAATAGCATGGCCCTTTTAGATAGACACTAAGACCAATAGCATGGCCCTTCTAGATAGACACTAAGACCAATAGCATGGCCCTTCTAGATAGACACTAAGACCAATAGCATGGCCTTTCTAGATAGACACTAAGACCAATACCGTGGCCCTTTTAGATAGACAATAAGCCCAATAGCATGGCCTATTTAGATAGACAATAAGCCCAATAAAATTGTCAAAGATTGAAGCTGATGCATAATAAGTTAAACTTAGTTTCCCAATTATTCCGTTTTCGCAAAAATAAGTTGTGTATTTTTACTCCATGTTTATCTTTTAGGATCGTGTCTGGATTGCTTTATTTTGCATTAGTCCTACCCTAACCTACCCTAACCACCAACAACATTTAAAAAGAATTTAAACCTAACTTGATTCAAACTAAAATTGAAAACGTGCGAAGAGATTTAAATCATACATAACACTTAATCACATGTAACCGCCTAAAAAAAATAGAATCACATAATTAGCATAAAGCGTTAATCTATAATAATACGAAAAACAAATTTTCACGGAATGACCCTGAAATGTTCACGATGAAGTGTTAAGAAGTTGTAAATAATAAAGATTAAAATTATGTATTTCTATATTTATTTTACTTAGTTAATTTTTCGAATTGATCAATTAGTCAAATGAAAATGTAAAAAAAAGTCAATCTTAGTAAAGGGCATGAAAGATTGAAAGGGGACCATCCCAACACTCATTAACTATGTTTGCATATGTAAAAGTAATTTGATGTTCAAAATCTAAGCTTTAACTTTTTAAAAATCGGCCAATAATTATGAAAGTTAAGCCATTTTTTTTTTTAGAAATCTTGTAATAAAAATAGAATTGTGCAGAATCTATGATTTATGCAAATTATTTGTGAAATCTTGCAATATATTCATTTTTAAACAATCCTGATATTAGATTTAAAAGAATTTAAACCAAACTTGATTCAAACTAAAATTGAAAACGTGTGAAGAGATTAAAATCATGCATAGAACTAAAACGTGGCACGGCTTGAGAAGGTATTGTTCAAGCTATTCGACGATACGGCCTGGACAATCAGTCCAGCAGTGGCCTTACTTCTCTCGGACTGAGCTAATTGTTACGGTTAGTCTTAGGGGGTCCATCCTCCTCCCAGCCATTACCTTCTCGCACTTTGAGATGGGGATAGTTTATTTCTCATCGCCTGAAGCGCCCCTACTGGGAAATGCCGACAGAGTTACTCGGGCATTTTTTATAGGCTAGAATGCACTTCTAGTTTACTGGCTTTTTTCAGAAGCTTAGTTGATGATGACCTTGTGTCTAACCTCAAACAGAGGAGGTAAATAAACAGACCAATTTAAACTACAACTGTCTTTTACGTCTCTCAACAAAAACAAAAAACTAACAATAGACGCGTGAAAACTTGGTTTGTCCCAACTGATCGAATGACTCATGTGTAGTTTAAACCTCCAACTATGAACCACTGCAACTGACCTTGATCCATAAAGACAGCCAATGGCAACTGCAGAAAGAGGTGAGAATGGTCAGCTTATGGGACACATTTACTTTTTACCCTGACTCATAATCAAGTTGACGAACCAAATCAGAAGTGTGATTCACTATTTTTATTTTCAAACTATCTATTATAATGATAGTCTTGTTCCTTTCGTTAGTGCTTTTTCATTTCACGTCACTCTTCCCTTGTCCAGGGTTCAATATTTCGTAAGCCTTATCTTCTGTCCTCGTGGTTCAGCGGATCAACCGTCTCCAAATTTCACTCTGTACAGTCTCGTCTAATCACTTGCTTCCAAGTTTTCTTATAACCTGTTACTCCCTATTTGGAATCATGAACTCAGCCAGATCAACAAAAAAAAAAAAATATTAATCAAAATTAAAATCATGAACTCAGCCGGATCAACAAAAAAAAAATATTAATTAAAATTAAAATCATGAACTCAGCCAGATCAACAAAAAAAAAATATTAATTAAAATTAAAATCATGAACTCAGCCAGATTTGCTTCACCATCCACCTCGCACAGATGTTGCTAGTCTTTCTGTGCTCTACCATTATTTTCATGGCAGGTGCTCGACTGAGCTCAAATCTATGACCCCCCCCCTCCCTCTGCGTACCCAAGAGATGAAACGAAACTTTCATGAACGAGTTTCTTTTCTAGAACTGCCCATCTGTGGAACACAGTGCAGCGAGCCTGCTTCCCTGCTGACTACAATATAGTCGTCTTCAAGTCCAATGTAAACAAGTTCTTGTTGAACCGTCTCCATAAATAATCAATTTCTGCCCTGCTACGACCATCGTGCCGATGAACGCAATGTTGTCTCACCATCCACCCCATCCTCGAGTGGCCTTTGGGCCTTGATAAGCGGTGACCTTTATTATAAAAAAAAACAAAAAAAACTAAAGATCGTAACATTGACATGCCAGTGTAGTGGTTTTTGTACATGTCTGTATAAATAACAATATTAATATATATATATATATATATATATAGTAAGAGAGAAAGAGAGAGAGAGAGAGAGAGAACATGCGCGGGAAAGACAGAGTTAGTCGAAAGGAGAGGTGTGTTCAAAAAGTAACATGATTCAGGAAGTTTTAAAAGAAACACGTTACACCGACTTTTCTTGTAACTCTTATTTTCTTATCCAGAATCCCGGCCAACACTGGGTAACCCTGCTAGTTATAATAATGAATGCCTATTACTTCCAAATGTACCATCACAGTGGGAAAGACAAGCAAGAAATTTGGAACACAACTTGGCCTTCTTTATCATAATCACATCCGACCACTTAAAATTGTGTCTGAATCCAAAATGGCTACCGATTAACCGTTATTGTATTTGAATTGAGTAATAATTGTTCATGTCAAACTATTGCGGGCAAAGCTTTAAAGAGTGTGATATATAACGTTGACTCCGAGAACCACTTAATCTCTCTGTAATCATCTTCAAAATGGCCCTCGGCAATAGAATGGAATGGTAGTTTCAAAGACGATAGAAATGGTCGAGTAAAATATGGATTTATCCCGAAACGCTACTACGTGGATTTTTATGCAAGCAACGACGATAATAAAACGACTGCATCATCGACGTATCAAATGACTGGATTTCATCCAATTTGTAATTGGTTTTTCTTTGTAAGAATAAAACGGTCACTTCAGTTGACCTTCAAACTGATCGATGTCCTCTCCCCACTTAATACTGTTTGCTTGGCATACACAGAATTATTTGATCGGATAATGCGAAATGGACACGGTGTTATAATCTTCTGGCCATTTAAAGCCACTTCTAAAAAGGTTTACGTTTTGGGGGGCTTTCAAGGTTGGTTCAGTTTTTTTTGTTTTTTTTGAACATACATATTTATTGGATAAATTTTCTGAATGAGAGGGGGGTGTCGAAATCATCGTTCAATTTTACTTTAAGTTTTCTGATTTTTTTTTTTAGTTGAGGAGGAGGAGGAGGAGGAGGAGGAGGAAAGAAAAAGGAAAAAAGAGAAAAAAAGAAAAAGAAAAGGGAAAAAAAGGAAAAGAAAAGGAAATAAACTAGACAAAAGAAAAAAGGATGAAAGAGATAAAAAAAGAAAGGAATAAGAAAAGGAAAAAATATATACAAAAAAAAAATCGTGTCCGACTGGACGAGAACAATCTACTAGTGTTGGGACGATTAATCGGAATCGGAAAAATCAGAACTTTTTGAGGTATCGGAATCAGTATCTAAATTTGTTTTTTTTTGGCTTAACTTCCGATTCTAAAAACGATGCTTTTCAGTTGTTTTAATTGTTTAAAACTTAATTTTCCATTGCCGGTACTAATGGTAAAAATGGCACAAGCGGATAAATAGGGGGGAAAAAATGGCACATGTGAAAAATATAGATGAAAATGTCACAATGAGTTTATCAAAATCTTGGAAACAGTAGATAATGGGAAAACATTAAATTTGTCAAATTAAAAAGAAAATTATATCTACATTTCAGAGTAGATGAGGACTCTCCGTGAAATCAATCCTCCCCCAAAACAATGAAATCCTACTTTCTTAGACGATTTTATAATCAGAATCGGTAATTGTATTGGAATCGGTAATTGTATTGGAATCGTCCCATCACTACAATCTACCCTTGTGGATTTCAATAAAGAGTCCAGTTCGAAATTCCGTACAGGTTCACGAGTTCGACTAGAAATTTCCCAAGTTACAAAAAGATGCACCTGAAGAAGGTTGGAGGTTACATCGGCTGAAACGTTGTGAATATATAACGACAAAGATGAGAATAGTAGTCCGAATAATCCAAATAACCCTAACCTCCCCTAAAAAAAAAAAAAAAGTTTCTTGTTTTTACCTTCCGAACGAGATATCGTTTCTTCTCCTCTTTTTCTTTTTTGGCCTCTTCTGCTGTTTTGTCTACAAGAAAAAGAAAAGAATCACAAAATAAGACAACATTGGTTAAAGAGAAACAGAAAGGTCACAAACTGACACCGATCCACTTGAGTTAGCATCAAATGGTTCAGGATATGTCACACGTAATATTAATTCCGTGTCAATGAAGCAGGCAACATTAACGACAAACCAAAAACCAATCAGAGATAATGTAAAAAACAAGAATAGTCATTTAGCGGCTTCATCGTAATAGAGGGACGGGGCATATTTGACAAATGGTATGTGTGAGAACAAATATTTCCGAGTTGATCCGCACAGGATTAATCATGACGTTTTCTCTTTTATATACAGGATGACGTCCCAAAGATGCCATCCATGGAAGCGTTAATAAAATTCACAATCCTTTCTACAATGCAACAATACAATTTTGATCGATTGATTGATTTGGCTTAAAAGGCATGTCAATCCGTTTATGGTCATTTTATGCCAAAAGTGTTAACAGACGTCACATTTTTTTACACTTTTTTTCAATGAAATCTTATATCTTTGTTAAAACACAATATCAAGCAATGAAATTTGCCATATAAGTGTATTTTTGTGCAAGGAATCAAGAATGTGCCATTGAAAATCTCCAGAACTCAAGTAATCTGCAGTAAATGCATATAAATATGCTGCAATACCTTAAATATACCATGTATCCATTTGAAAAAAAGTTAGAGAACTCAAAGTTGAATTTCAATGCATTTTACTGAAATCTAATACTAGGACTGTCTTAAAATAAATACATTGTAAGATTTGCCAAATAATTTGCATAAATTATAGATTCTGCACAATTCTATTTCTATTACAAGATTTCTAAAAAAAAAAAAAAAAAATGGCTTAACTTTCATAATTATTGGCCGATTTTTACAATGTTAAAGCTTACATTTTGAACATCAAATTATTTTTACATATGCAAATATAGTTAATGAGTGTTGGGACGTGGGGGATTACTTTCAGTCTTGCATGCACTTTACTAAGATTGACTTTTTTTTACATTTTCATTTGACTAATTGTTCAATTCGAAAAATTAACTACGTAAAATAAATATAGAAATACATAATTTTAATCTTTATTATTTACAACTACTTAACACTTCATCGTGAACATTTCAGGGTCATTCCGTGAAAATATTTTTTTCATATTATTATAGATTAACGCTTTCTACTAATTATGTGATTCTATTTTTTTAGGCGGTTACATGTGATTCAGTTTTATGTATAATTTAAATCTCTTCACATGTTTTCAACGTGACAGGAAAAAAATAAAAAAAATATGTCTGTACTTTTCCCGATGAAGACTTTTTAAGTCAAAAATTAGAATTTAAATGAATATGTTTATTTAAAAATTTAAACAAATATGTTTATTTAAAATATGTTTATTTAAAAATTTAAATGAATGTTTATTTAAAAATTTAAATGAATGTTTATTTAAAAATTTAAATGAATATGTTTATTTAAAAATTTCTGCATTGAGTTAGATCTCTAACCGTTATAAAATGTCTAAATATCGATGCTCAAAACAGGGGAAATATTTTTACTACTTACACACATATTTTCACTACTTACACACATATTACTACTTTTACTACTTACACACATTTTTTTACTACTTACACACATTTTTTTTTCTACTACTTACACACATTTTTTTTTCTACTACTTACACACATTTTTTTTTCACTACTTACACACATATTTTTTTCTACTACTTACACACACATATTACTACTTACACACATTTTTTCTACTTACATATTACTACTTTTACTACTTACACACATTTTTTCTACTACTTACACATATTACTACTTACACACACATATTACTACTTTTACTAGTTACACATTATAATTCTTTAAAATAGTATAAAATAGAAAAATGACGTTTTACAAACCAATGAAATGATATCGTTAATTTTACAATGCTTAATGTTATGAATTAATTTTACAATGCTTAATGTTATGAATTAATTTTACAATGCTTAATGTTATGAATTAATTTTACAATGCTTAATGTTATGAATTAATTTTACAATGCTTAATGTTATGAATTAATTTTACAATGCTTAATGTTATGAATTAATTTTACAATGCTTAATGTTATGAATTAATTTTACAATGCTTAATGTTATGAATTAATTTTACAATGCTTAATGTTATGAATTAATTTTACAATGCTTAATGTTATGAATTAATTTTACAATGCTTAATGTTATGAATTAAAACACATAACAGCGCTAATACAATTTTAAAGTTATGACATCCCCCTTACTGTTACACCATTACACCAGGTATCATACCTTACTGTTACACCAGGTATCATACCAACAGGAGGCAATCATTAGATGTTGATTCTGCTGGAGTCGGTTTTTTATTTGAATACAGCAGAATCAACATATGACAATTGCCCTAGATAGGCATGAAACCCGGTGTAATGTATCTGTAGAGCGAGTCACAATTTTAAAAATTATATAAATAAATTCAGGTAAGTCTCAGTGACAGGCTTTCAGGTTTTTCAGGATCAGACGAGTTCAACAACCAGTGATCCGGCCTTGCTTTGATTCGAAAGTGATGCACTAGTTGCCTACATGAGACCTTCAGATTTTTGTGTTTACGATTGGTGGAACTGAAGCTTCGAAGGACTGGGGAGTGCGGAGCGATTTTTTGGCCACACCACCTTCAGTTTACCAGGTATTACACCTGTACATTACCCCCAATTTCCATTTTCCAGACATTTAATTTAGTTTTCATGAATTTTAAGCTACATGGATTTTTTCAAAGGATTTCTTGGAATATATATATATATATATTGTGTGTATTCAGGCAGCATATTTTCATTTAGGCAAACATTATTAAATAACACGGAGTGGTTTTGTTTGATGCGACTTTAAAAATTTTTTTTTTCAATTTTCCGAATTGTCCATCTAATTCAGAAAATTGAAAAATTTAAAAAAAAAAGTTGCATCAAACAAAACCACTCCGTGTTATTTAATAATGTTTGCCTAAATATATATAATATATATATATATATATATATATATATATATATATATATATATATATATGGGGTAAGGTGCACGATAAGTCATGAAAATGAAATGCTGTGGTAGACAAAATGTGTGAAAAAAGACAAATGGAAAACAGGAGAAAAACAAAAACAAGAGATTTGACCGGTTTCGTTCGTATTAACGAACGTCTTCAGAAAAAGATTTTGTTTTTCTCTTGCATTTTAACAAAAAATCAACATAAATGTTCGTCCGGGTTAGAACCCGGACGAACATTTATGTTGATTTTCCTTTTTGAGAAGTTGGATTTAGAATTCCCATACTATCATTGGATTGGAATGGTAACTTGTGAGCGGTATCTGGAATGATTTAGTTCTTTGGTTTTTTTTTTGGGGGGGGGGGGGGGAATTTATTCATCATTGTGCCGGCCGACGTGAAAGTGTATTATCACACATTGTTCTGTTTTTTTTTGTTTTTTTTTTAATGTATTTGGGACCGATTATTTGCTTGTTGGCTTGGTGGAAGAAATAATGCACGAGCTACTTTTCTAAGACTTTTTCTAGGACTTTCTTTTTTTATCGTTGTTCTTCCTTGTTTTTTAATTTTAACTTTTATTTTTATTTTTCTCTTCTCTTCTTAAGTGACCTCAACTATTGCAACACCACATTGTGTATTGTCGGCAGTTGAAACCAGTATTCCAGACATTTAATTTCCCTGATGATCTGCCAAGCAAGTAACTGCTTGGTAGTGAAACACGTGTAGGAAAAAACATTTAATTTGAATAAATAATATTTGTAAGAAAAAATATCTTTAATGGTGATCATTGGTGTCCTGAAAGGAATGCTTTGGTAAGCTTTCATAAAATCACATATAAATGCTCTGTACTCTGTAATCGAGTATCATCGAACTTATTTTTATTGGAACAACCCCGGTCTTCACTGAAGGATCTATTTTATAAATGAAAAATCTAAATATATATATATATATATATATATATATATTAGCTGTACTGACCTGGCATTGCCCAGGATATTTTAGTTTTTAATTTTCTGCACATTTTTTAAACTTAAAATAGACAACTCTTATTATATACTTCTATTTAAAATGAATTATTCCTCTGCTGATTATTTAAAAATATTTTATATTAGCAGTCGTCTGGGCTGGACTAATTAATATTTGAAATATATTGTAGCTAAGTATGTTATTATATTACCAATAACATGGTACAACAATAACAAATGAAAATTGACTAGTCAGAAGCAAAGTTTCATTTGTCTGCTTAAATGCTATTTAGGTCTGACTTTTAAAATCTGACAAGATAACTTTATATGTTAGATATATAATATATCCAAATCCCCAAAAATATATTAAAACATTTTTAGTAAATATTTTCCAGTATTTATTTCAGCATTGCACAATATAGTGCAGTATAATGAAAATAAAGCGAAACATGTTGAAAGGCTACATAAATGCAGTTGTGTTTCGATCTTTGATCTCCTCAAGCTATTCAAAAACTAAAATATATATTTTTTTTTAATAAAAGTTGAAATGGGATTATTGATTAAAATTAGAGATGTCTAAAGAGACGGAATTCATAAATAAATTGATCAGTAAAAATTATTGATTTTTTTTGTTTCACTTTAGGAGAAAAGATAAGAAATATGCAAGCAAAAATGAAAATAAATAAAAGGAGAAATTTCACCTGATTCCGAGAAAAAATGATCGGTTTTAAATTCTGCAAACATTTTTTTTGTTTGTTTAAAATACTTTTTTCTTAAATGCACCAGTAATTAAGAAGTTGAAACTTTTTGACTGAATCAAATTCTTATTATAATGACTATTTTGACAAAAAAACAAAAAACAAAAACAAACATTTTTTGCCTTAATTTATTTAATGGATTAGTCATGTTTTTTTATTTTTTATATAATACATATTCACCAAGTATGATAGAAAGTTTTATTTCATGTGATGCAATGGGTTGTAGCTTCCACAAACTGAGGCCAATCATATGACACACTTTGAATAGGTTAAATAATAAAAGACATAATTAGTTGTAATTTTTGTATCTTTATTTTATACTGGAGCCATTTTAAAATTACTATGAGAGACATTGTTGGTCAGTTGGCCTGTCACGCTTCAGTTTGTTGTTGTTGCTATTGGGTTTTATGGCATATCAACCATTGTTAGGTCATTTTATGCCAAAACTGTTTATGTTTTTGTATATAATTGATTTTAAAGATTAATTTGAAGCGATGTTTGTTACAGCAATTGATATTCCCAAATGGTCACCCATTTAGTACTGGCCAGGCTCAACGTTGCTTTAGGTTGAAATACCATTTTTAGATGTATTCATATATCAGCTCTGATACCCTGTTGGCGAGGCTGAATATACTAAAGTTTGATGAACTGACGACCAGTCGGCTACGTTAGTTTGGCCATGTTGGGAGGAACGACTCTTGGATAAGAAAATGCAGCGGTGAAAGGCCGGAGGAAAGTTGGACAACCCAAGAATATTTGAATGCAAACCATCAACAAAGATCTTAGAAAGTGGAATTTGAAAGGAATCCAACCTCAAGACTGCCAAGCTTGGACACTGAGATTGCAGGCTGTCAGAAAATGTCAGACTCCTGATCAAGGGTTTGGTTGTTTTATTTTACGGCATATCAACCTTTTTCGGGTTATTTAATGCCAAATCCGGTCATTTTGGTAAAAGTTTTTATGCTTCAAGTTGTTTATATTTTCAAATATTTATTCATGGTATTTAGTTTGGTCGTTTTGTTTTACAGCATATCAACCCTTTTCAGATTATTTTAATGCCAAATCAGGTCATTTTGGTAAAAGTTTTTATGCTTCACGTTCTTTATATCTTCAAATATTCATGGTATTTAGTTTGGTCGTTTTGCAGAGGAAAATTGTTGTTTTTGTTTTTAGCTTTTCAGGACATGCTTGAGTTTTGCAAAGGGAAAGTATAACCACAATAACATCAATGTTTGGTGCATTTTGGGTCAGGAAGCCGGTATTTTCGGACAGCCTAATTTGGTAGCATCATTTCCTGATCAAGGGAAACATGACGATAACATGGATGATGATGATGATGCTGATCCCCACATAAGAGGCTTCGTCCGTCACACTTAATTTCTAAGTAACATTTTCAACGCTAAATGTACTGATTGAATGCACGAACGCATCTCAAGACTATTCGTTTTTGTTTGTGGTTTGGAGAAGCCATTTTGTTTTTAAAATGCAAATCTAAACCATTACTTGATTGATTCATGGCTGAATACAGCCGATATCAAATTCTAGTTGGGTGGAGTAAGGAGTGTTTTTCTTAGGATTTCAAAACAAAGGCCATTTTGAGATTCAAATCAGGGTCTCTTACTCATACATTGGGGGTTCCTTTGAAAGATTAAAAAAGTTGGCCCTAATTAGCATTTAAGCTGACATATCAAACTTTGCCTTTGTCTAGCCAAATTTCATTTGTTATTGCTCATCATCATCATCAGTGGTTAAGTGGATAACGACACGGACTGACGACCTGGGTGTGCCAAGTTCGAATCCAGCCGGTTCCACAGTACTACTTTCCCTTAAGGATGTTGGCAACCTTCACGTGATCCCTCCTGCAAAAATGCCAACAACAGAATGAAGCCGCTCAACAAAGTTGTATCATTCTGATTCATACGAATTTACTTTACTTCATCATCATCATCAGATTAACATCTGTTTTACATGCTGGCATGTGTTGGACGGCTTTTAGAAATCGACTTCCAAACTAACCTATCACTGCCCAGCTTTTTATTTATCCCTTTTTTTCTCATGTCCATTCTTATCATTTCCTACCATTTTTTTCATTGGCCCTACATTTACTAACTCAAGAACTGCCATCCATTCTTTCAACGTGACCATATAATCGATGTCTCCTCTTCTGCACACATCTCCCTATACTGTCCAGATTTAATTTTTCTCTGCAGTCATCAGATCTAAGCCTGTCTTTAAGATTCACATTACACATCCATCGTATTATTCTCATATTCATTTCTCTCCATGCAACGCATGTCCTCAACCCTCACTGACCAGATTTCACTTCCATACATCATCACACTGTGTAAGAAATTGACTTCCAAACTAACCTATCTCCGACCCCCCCACCCCACAACGAATTTTTTACCCTCCCCCTACCCAAAGAAATATTTTTAGTTAAAATAAAAAAAAAATTTTTTTTTTAAATCATGAAAATCGTCCATCATCATATCCGGTTTAACGTCAATTTAATATACTGGCATTTAGGTTTAAGAATTTGACCTCCAAACTAACCTATCTCTGCCCAGGTCTTTATCCCTCTTTCTGTTAAGTCCATTTACATCACTTTCTCTCATGTTTTCCTTGCTCTTCCCCTTTGAACTGACCCTGCTACCTCAACTGTTCTACATCTACTAATCCAAGAACCCTCATCCATTCTTTCAACGTGGCAATACCATCAAAGTCTACTCTTCTGCACACATCTCCCTATACTGTCCAGATTTACTCTTACTCTCAGGTCATCAGAACTAAGACTGAATTTAAGATTCACATTACACATATATCGTATCATTCTCATATCATTCCTCTCCATGCAACGCATGTCCTCAACCCTCACTAGCCAGATTTCACTTCCATACACCATCACACCGTGTACACATGCCTGATAGACTCTTCCCTAGGTCGACAGTGCTGTACTGTGTTATTGCCAATATAATAATGTATTTCGCTACAATTCATTAAAAAAATTATTTAGTTTGGTCCAGACTATTGCATTTTTTTAAATAATCACCTAAAATAAAAAAATCAGCAAGGAGGAGATAATTCCTTTTAAATGGAAGAATATAATAGAAGTTGTCTACCTTAAATTTAAAAATGTGCAAACAAATAAAAATAAAAATCTAAATTGACTTCAGTGCATCCCGAGCAACGCCGGGTTAGGGTTAGTTAGTGTCATAATAAAGTTTTGTAATGTGGCCTACTGGTCAGAAGCGGTTTCTCATACCTCGTCTAGTTGCGACTAATTGTCATCAGAAACCAAGAAGAGAACCATACATTTTGTGGCCTTCAGTCCAGGTATTTAACCACTAAGCTGTACTAGCAGCAGGAATAAATAAATACCGCCGCCGCCGTGCACCCAATGTTACAGACAAATAAAGCGTAGAGTCAGTCGACAGGCATTTGAAAGGAGATTATGCTTTGTATACACTGTACTTATTTACTCTTAATGAGGGTAGATTATCTATTGTTGTCTCGGCGATATTTAGGTGTGATGACATGTGTCACGTTGAAATATGGGGTTAGGTTAAAATGTCCCCAATCAGGTGTATGCTTCTTTCTCACCTGTAAAGCAAATCAACTAATCAACAAAGGTAAAGAGATTCTCACCTGTTGGAGGGTATTGTCAATGGTATTCACTCACTCAATTTAAAGTCGTTTTGATTGTTCGCCGACTACAGGTGTTTTCGCCACATGGTCTTCGGTGGTTGTTTGTACGATTCGTTAAAATAGCAAGACCTTTTAAAGGTCTTACGAATTCCCTAATGTAACAATTAGGAGCCATTTTTAAGAACCATCCATTTAATCTACATATTTAGCAATGGAATTGTTATTTCGGTGCTTTTACAGTTTAGCGGGTACTTTAAAAAAAAACAAACTGAGGAATATCCGTTTGATGTACGTACCCGTCACGGGCTGAATATATCCTATGCCAAAAATCACATAAATTAATAAAGTAGTTTTTATTTTAAAAAAGAAAATTAAATTTTAGCGATTAACGAATAACGTTGAAATACGTCCTCATTAAGGCGTATTATGAATTTCGTTTATCTCCCTTGAATATCACTTGAATAACTCGTAATGGAGGACGTATTTCCACACTATTCGTTATTCGATGAAATTAGTTTTTTTTTTATAAAATAAAACTACTTGATTTATTTACGTGATTTTTTTGTATAGGATATATTCAGCCCGTGACAGGTACGTACATCAAACAGATATTCCTCAGTTAGTTTTATTTAAAGTATCCGCTAAACTGTAAAAGCACCGTTATTTCAAATTTAAATGTGACAGACCAACGGAAATGCTATTTGAAAAGTATGCGTGACAGACTGACCAATCAGAGCCTCTTAAACAGATGTGGATGCATTTAAAAATAAAACATGTATTGTGATGGAAATGCCATTTTAAACTTAGACAAAACTTCTTACAGTGGTATATTTGAACTGACAGTGTAATTTCAAATTCGTCTCTCACAAATGTTTGTATCAGTACGTTGTTTTCATCTTAGATTTTGACTAAAAAAGACCAGAAGTCAGCACTTTGTCCCACATAAATATATGGAGGTTCTTTATATTAAAAAAATGCATAACTATATTTTATAGTTTCATGATAGGACTTGAACATGCAAAAAGCAAAACTGCCGCTATTATACATCGTCAACCGAATTATATATATTTTTTTTTAGTTGTTAGCAATTTTACAATTAAAAACACATAGGATCTAAATAGTAATGTTTATTGAAGGTTTTATTGTAACTGATATACAATTGCATTAGACTAAGGTTTATTGAACAGTTCTTTGAATTTATTAATATAAAAATGCATTGAATCTAAAGAATAGAGCTTATTGAAGATTTCACAAACTCAATGAAATAAAAACCCACCGGATCTAAAGAGCAGTGTGGATTCAAGATATCATATACTCATAAATATAGAAAAAAATACTAAAATTATTTTTCTAAAAATTGCTTTAAATGATTTAACAATTCAATAATTTCAAGTATTTAAAATTAATTAACTAAAAGTCTATAAAAAAAAAATTTTTTTTGCAAAAATCAATTTAACTTGTGGAAATTAATTTGGACCAGAAGGTTACAGATAAAAAAAAAAAAAGAAAAAAAAAAAGAAAAAAAAAAGAAAAAAAAAAATTGATTTTTGCAAAAAAAAATTAACTTGTGGAAATTAATTTGGACCAGAAGGTTAAAGATAAAAAAAAAAAAAAAAAAAAATTAAGATTATCAGAATGAAACTTACTATGTAAGATATTTCTCTGTTCAAGTTCTTCAGGTGTGGGCCTTAGGCTTAACCGCCTGTGAAAGAAAAGAAAATCAACATTTAAAACCTTGAAAGGAAATACAACATAAAAGTCAATCATGATAAATAATAAACATTTTTCTGGTTTTGTTTTACGGCATATCAACCCTTTTCGGATCATTTAATCATTTTGGTAAAGGTTTTTATTCTTAAAGTTTTTAATATCTTCACATATTCATTCATGGGGTAAAATTCTGTACAATTCTTTCCATTATATTTCTGAATTTTTTAGATGAGGATTGATAATTTGTATAGTTTTGGTTATTCGGACTACATTTCTCATCTTGAGTGTTATCATCACAACGTTTCGGCCGCTGTAACCTCCGGCCTTCTTCAGGTGTATCTCTTCAAACTCGGGATTATTTCATGCTAAAGCATGCTGCCCCCGTGCATTAAATAAAGAGTTCCATTCGAAATTCCGTCCAGATTCCCCCAAGTTCGACAGAAATATTCCCGAGTCCGAAGAGATACACCTGAAGAAGGTCAGAGGTTACAGCGGTCGAAACATTGTGATGATAACACTCAAGATGAAGAATGTAGTTCGAATAACCAAAATCATAAAAATTCTTTCCATGTAGTCATTTTCAAATATTAACATGGATTCGATATTGTTTGTATTTTGGTTACATTAGTCGCATAGTTAAATTTTTCCAAATAGACGCACTGCTTTTAGGAATGATATATTATAGCACTAATACGGCTATGATCATATTGTCACATCATTTCCCATATCTCCGAAGTGACATTGAGCCTGGTCAGCACTTAGATGGGTGACCATTTGGGAATACCAGGTGCTGTATGTAAAACTCGATCCTACTGGCCTTGCAATCAGAGAATCGGCTACTAATCTGCACCTACAACAAACACGACAGACGGTCCGGGCCATTTGTTGTGACCTGTGCCTACCAAACACTGGCTGATCATGACAGACCAAATTACGATTTCAGCATCTACTTTAATATTTTTAAACAATTCTTTAATATTGCACATGTTCTACAACCCTTCTCTTGTAGGAGCTAGATCAATGCGTTCGATGAGAACACGTTTTATTATTGAGTATGAAGTCTTGGGTTCATGACACATTCGTCGTTCTTCTTTAAGTAACTATGAATGCATAATCTTTGCGCGATTTATGCTAACCCAAGATAATGTTGAGATTTTCTGGAGTTTTGTTTCCTAATGAAGGTCTGATTGTTAGGAGTGTGTTTATGACTAATAAAAAAATAAAATATTGATCAGGATTAAATATAAGAATCGCTGAAATTGATTAAAAAAATTTTTTTTTTTTTAAAAACAACACAGACCAATATTTGGTATAAATCACTAACAAAACAAATTTATGTATGTGCTTCTTTGTTAAGAGAGCTATTAATCACAAAAATAAGGAGGTGATCTTTATGAATAAGACGACGCAGCCTTTATATGCAGGACACATTGGTTGTTCTTTTGAAAGTAATTATGAATGTATAATACTGGCATGGCTTATGCTAACCAGAAATAAGGTTACCTTTTTCCCTTTGAGATTTTCTCAAGTTTTGTTTTCTAATGTAGATTTCATTGTTAGGACTTTTTCCAAAAAAATTGCTTAGCAGTATAAAAAGAATGTGATTGTGCAATAGAATTGGTTGGAATAAAACAATCTTACATTTGGGAGTAAATTTTAATCAAAAATTTGAATCTCATAATTACATTTTATCAGTTGTATCAAAGGTTAAGAAAATGATTGAAGCAGTTGTTTTTCTTAAGAAAACAATGACAAAAAAATATAAGAATTCAACCTGTCGATTGCTAAATTATTCCGTTCACCTTGTATATTTTGTTGTGAAGGGTGAGTGAGTTGTAAGACACAAATATGAAAAAAATAAATGGATGAAAACGATTCTATGGAGATCAACAATATAAAATGATTTATTAACAATTTTACAACTGAAAGAATTATTATGAATGAGGATGATTTAATTGTCTATCACTACGACGATTTCGGTAGCATCCTTCATTTTGAATTTCCCTGTGTGTTATATCGTCTGGTCTATGCAGGAGCAGATAAACCTACCCCAATCTTTCTCACCAAGTGCAGATAAATCTTGCTTCAAAATTTCTTCCAAAAATGTCTCTTTGCAAGGGAGATAATTTTAGGGTACAAAAGAGTTTCCTCCCTTTAAATATAGAAATATTTAAAAGTATTATAGATAGTTTAATTATCTAGCTAACACTATCCTTAATACTTGTAGAGTTCTTCCCTATTATTTTCTGTTAACCTTGATACCCGGGTTACAAGAAATTGACAAGTGAAAATAGCTATTCTGGAATATATTTTATTTTATTTATGTATCCGCGTATAAATAATAAAAAAAATACTTATTCATTGTCTTTATCAAAATAATTGATCTTTTTTAAATACTTAAAATTGTTTATGGATTCTCCAGTTTCAGAGGACGCTATTAGTCAGCTGTGTATTTAGTTTGTTTGAAATTTGCTAAGTAACATTAAAAAAAAGAAAAAAGTTCTGTCCTGGCATCATTTAGTAAGAGATTTTACATCCTGCTGAGATACTGTTCTACTACTATTATTATTATAACTACTACTACTATTATTATTATTATTATTATTATTATTATTATTATAACTACTATTATTATTATTATTATTATTATTATTATTATAACTACTATTATTATTATTATTATTATTATTATAACTACTATTATTATTATTATTATTATTATTATTATTATTATTATTATTATAACTACTATTATTATTATTATTATTATTATTTACTCACTAGGAGTTATCACACTGGTCATCGTCAGTGGTCGCCCACTGCCGACAACCTGTGGTATTCCCTGGAGTCCGAGTGACAACAAGTCTCCTCAGGCCTCCAGTATGCTCCACCTCTTTTCGTTCATCACCGCTGATGACCTTGCAGTAATCGCAACAACCACCTACCAACGATTTCCCGCTGATAAGGGCCATCGGTCCCCTCTGGGGCCCGAGAGGCAACAAGCCTTCCCAAGGTCCCAGAGCTGTCCGCGCTCTTCCAGTGGAGGTCTGGTTTGCGCTTTCCCTCCTCGACCCTCTGTCCATAATTATTATTATTATTATTATTATAACTACTACTATTATTATTATTATTATAACTACTACTATTATTATTATTATTATTATTATTATAACTACTACTATTATTATTATTATTATTATTTATTATTTATAAATGTAAGAGTTAATTAATGAAAAAAAAAAAAATGATTTCTGTCCTGGCATCATTTAGTAAGAGATTTTACATCCTGCTGAGATACTGTTCTACTATGGATGGAAGACGTTAATCACATGTTTTAACAATTTAAACTTGTATTATTAACCCTTAAATGCTTTACTTTTTTATATGGGTTTGAAAAAAATGTTATCATCAAAGATACTGATTACCTATTTAGCAGGTGTGCTGATGCAACATCATACTAATACCTACTCACACTTGCCAACAGGCTCGTTGCAGATGTGAAACAAGTTGCAGTTAGGCACATTTTCGTTGAATATTATATTAAATAGGCATTTTATTGGAATGTGTCATATTTGAAACAAAAAGTATTTAAGGGTTAAGATATTCCTTGGTTTTGGGATTGAGTTATATTTGAAACAAAAAGCATTTAAGGGTTAAGATATTCCTTGGTTTTGGGATTGAGTTATATTTGAAACAAAAAGCATTTAAGGGTTAAGATATTCCTTGGTTTTGGGATTGAGTTATATTTGAAACAAAAAGCATTTAAGGGTTAAGATATTCCTTGGTTTTGGGATTGAGTTATATTTGAAACAAAAAGCATTTAAGGGTTAAGATATTCCTTGGTTTTGGGATTGAGTTATATTTGAAACAAAAAGCATTTAAGGGTTAAGATATTCCTTGGTTTTGGGATTGAGTTATATTTGAAACAAAAAGCATTTAAGGGTTAAGATATTCCTTGGTTTTGGGATTGAGTTATATTTGAAACAAAAAGCATTTAAGGGTTAAGATATTCCTTGGTTTTGGGATTGAGTTATATTTGAAACAAAAAGCATTTAAGGGTTAAGATATTCCTTGGTTTTGGGATTGAGTTATATTTGAAACAAAAAGCATTTAAGGGTTAAGATATTCCTTGGTTTTGGGATTGAGTTATATTTGAAACAAAAAGCATTTAAGGGTTAAGATATTCCTTGGTTTTGGGATTGAGTTATATTTGAAACAAAAAGCATTTAAGGGTTAAGAACCAGCGAAGTCATCTAATTCTTTTTTTTTTTGCACATTTTTTTAAAAACTTATACAGAAAAAAAAAAAATTTAGGTGTAAGGTAGACTATGGATGTAATCTTTATTAATAAAAATATTTGTGAGGATGTAACTATGGATAAGCATGATTTGGAAAAAAAAAAGATTAATAATTTATTTCAAATAATTAATTGAAAAGAAAAATAATAAATTAAAGTTCCAAAATCTTATAAAAAGAAAATAATTTGATAAATAAAAAACCTGCCCCCCCTGACTATTAGCTTAATACTACTATTATTACTCCTACTACTACTACTACTACTCCTACTATTATTAGTCTTACTATTATTACTCCTACTACTACTATTATTACTCCTACTACTACTACTACTCCTACTACTACTACTACTACTACTACTATTATAACTACTATTATTATTATTTATAAATTTAAAAGTTTACAAAGGAAAAAAAATGAAAGTATTTATGGGATTTAAATTTCAACATGTCCGATCGCTTTTATTGCAAAACCGATTTCTCATTTTTCTTTGAATTATTTTTCCAAAAATGTAAATATTTTCCTACAGGAAATTAATTAAGAGAATAGACAAAAAAGGGGAGGGGTAATGATGGAAACAAATATGAAAGATTCCCGGACAACACTGGGTAGGTACAGCTAGTTGGCAATAACGTAACAACATTATCAACGGGATCGGTAGAGAAAATAGTAATAGTAGTAGTAGTAGTAGTAGTAGTAGTAGTAGTAGTAATAATAATAAGATAGAGGGAATTACAATATTTATGTGATAATTAGTAATGGATATGACAATGACGATAGTTGTTCTTTGTTATGAAAGTAGGTTACCCAAAACAAAGTTATAAAATGGAACGTAAATAATAAAATTTTATTTCATCTAGAATTCAACGTTTGGCTGTTTTGATAGATCTTGAATGAAGAAATTTAGTAGATAGATAAATGAAGTAAAGATTGGGTATGTTGGTTAGAATGGAAAAAATACAAGGAGCTGAGCGAAAGACAGGAGAGATGTGCTTTTGACTTCGACAAGCGAGGAGAATGTATCTTTTGCACCTCTCCCCAGGGGAGGGAGGCTCCGTTAGGGAGTCCGCTGGAGTAAGAGATGTGTATGGGAATACTATATGTACGACATTGAGATTTTAATGGATTACATGATACACCCTTGCAAAAATAATTCACATACAGATGCATGCACTACGTGGTCTTATTATAAACGCTGATGCAATTTTTAGCATCACAAATACGGGATTCTATTATACACAAGAAAATATGGTAGGCAATTAGCTACAACTATATAAATAGACGATCCTTTTAAATATAAAGTCAATGACTTGAATAATTTAGACTTTGTTCAGTGTTGAGACAATCGGGAATCGGAAAAATCGGAACTTTTCGGGGTATCGGAATTGGAAAATATTTTTAGCATAACTTCCGATTCCAAAAACAATCCTTTTAATTTTTAATTTTTTTTTTTTTTTTTTTTAATACGTAATTTTCTATTTCTGCTACTGATGATAAAATGATAACAAATTATTGATTTTAAAACTAACGTCTGTAGATCATGATAACTAATTTAGGTAAAAATGGCACGACTGGATTAATAGGAAAAATGGCACAAGTGAAAAATATAGATGAAAATTTCACAATGAGTTTATCAAAATCTTGGATACAATACATAAAGGAAAAACATTAAGAAGTTGGGCAAATTAAATAGAAAATTATATCTACATTTAAAAGTAGATGAAGACTCTCCGCTACCCCCCCCCCCAAATGAAATACCCCCTTTTTAGGCAATTAGGTGATTTTAGAATCAGAATCGGTAATTGTATTGGAATCGGCAATTTAGAACAGAATCGGTAATTGTATCGGAATCAGAAAAAATATTGGAATCGTCCCATCACTGATTTTATTATATATATATATACAGGGTGGGCAAAAATAAGGGTCCTATTTTTAAAAATTCATAACTTTTTTATTTATTGATTTAAAAAAAATTTTTTTTTTAGAATAAGTAAAGGACCCCTTCCGAAGCAAGCATGAGCCGTATTAGCCCTAAGGAACGTACCCTCATTTAGAAAACATTATTTTTGCTTAAAAAACTCAAAACAGTGTAAAAAACAATACTTTAGTTTTTGTAAGTTTTAAGAAGTGTTTTTCGGCTAAAATTTGTTTTGTTTATTTCAAAAAATCTCGGAAGGGTCAGTCTACACACACATAAAGTTTGGTGAGTTTAACTTATTTTGTGGGAGTTATTCAAATTCAAGTTATTCAAATTTAAAGATAGGACCCTTATTTTGGCCCACCCTGTATATATATATATTTTTTCTTTATTTTGTAAGAGATAGTTTTAAAAAAAATTAGCTTAGTCGTATTGCTTCCACTTAGTGGATCAGGGCCGACCAATCTTTTGTACCGTACGTGCCGGTTTCTTTTCAGTTTTAATTTAGATGCGCCGCATCAAACTTGTATCCCATTTTAGTTCTTAAAAGTATAGGAATGAATGGGGCCAAAAATGGATGGTCACATTCAATGCTACCAAGACAAAGCTTCTTTCTTTTAATAATTAAAGTTAGATAACGAGGAGGGGGGGGGAGGACACCCTAAAAAGGGTGGGAGGGCAGAAATAACGTTCTGCCTCTCAGCCTGCTGACACCGACCTGAACTGACACCGACCTGAACTGAACGGACTGAGAAACGTTGCTGTCTCCGCTAGCCCTGGCAATGGGGAGGGGGGTTGGATGTGGGGTGAGGCGGGGCAGTGGCGTACAGTTTAGCTTAAGTCGACCTGCCTTCTGTATGTTATTGGTATCTCTTTATCCAAATTCATTCCTTTTCTCTCTCTCTCTCGTACACATGCATTTCATTTCTGTCTCTGTTCTGTCACAAATAAAACTCAAAAACCAAACCAGCATCCACATGGTTTTCAATCAACGGCTGAGAATTACGGTGCGTCCATTGACGACAACCTGAGTTACAAAGAAGATACACGAGTGTATAATGTTTCTACATCCGATGGTAAGCAGTAGGCGACAATAAGAAACCTTTCCAATCATCGATTGTCATGGTTGATAGCACCCTTCCTGAGAGTCCAACGTTTAAACTCATCGGCCCAACATCTACAGGCAACACGAATCAGAACAAATACATAGAAGACATTGCCAAGTCTGCTGCAAAGAAGGTGGGCTCCTTCTACCAGACTAGAAAAATTCTCACACCTGCCAGCATATCTCTATAAAGCCACCATTCGCCCATGCATGGAGTATTGTTGCAACATCCGGGCTGATGCACCAACCGCTAGTCTCTCCCTCTTGGACTTGGTGCAAAAAAGAGTCTCTAACCTCATAGGTCCCACACTGTCTACCAAGCTCCAGCCCCTGTCCCATGGCCGCAATGTTGAATTCCTGTGCTTGTTTTACAAGTACTTCAACGGAATGTGCTCCGATGAACTTACTGCATTTGTACCTCCTGAACATAAATACCCCTTAACCAATCCGACTAGCAGCAAAATCACACCCCTTCACTGTAGAGGTGCCCAGATGCTACAAAAACTTTCTACTCTAATAGCTTCTTTCCTTGGACCACTTGCCTTTGGAATTCCCTTCCTGCTCCGTGTTTCCTCAACTGCACCAACATGCATAAATTTAAATGTAATGTGAACAAACATCTTGCTGCACAACTCCCCACTTAGGATGACCCTATAAATCTGGCCCCTAATCATAGTAGCCCCTTACGTATCAGTGGCAATATGTCTTGTTTGGGGTGAATAAACGTGAAAAAATGAAGTAAAATAAAATTAATTAAAAAAAACTATTTGGCAGTTTGATTCCTGCTAGTTCCAAGGTAGAAAAAATCCTCGACGATTTCAAGGCGCTTCTCATAGACAAAGACATATGGTTGCACATACAGATCACCTGGAACGGGACTGTGCACGACTTTAATTTTCTTAATGCTAACCGTCAGTCCAAAGCAGGTAGAAGCATTCGTAAAGAGATCCACGCCTGATTGTATATTCTCTGGGAATTGTGTCACTAGGTCAACATCATCAGCATATTACAGCTCCCTAACAAATATAATACAAGGGTTTTGGCGTGGAATCTTCTCAGGTTGAATACTTTTCCAGTTGTTCGGAATCTAATATAGACACCTATATCACTATCGTGGAAAGCATACCATAGCACAGCTGTAAGATAAATTGAGAACAATGTTTATTTATATATATATATATATATATATATATATATATAAATAATAGCCGTGTGGAGGTTAGGGTTTCATATATATATGATTATTTTTATTTATACAGATATGTACAAAATCTGCGACACTGGCATGTCGATGTTATCGATCAAGAACTGTTAGAAACTGAGATCACATCAGGCAGAATTAAAATCCGATCCTTTCTTCAGATCATATTTGGGAATATATTATATATATATATATATATATATATATATATATATATATATATATACATACCCACACAAGATGAACTTTACTTTAATAACAATTTAAAATTTGGAGGCACATATTTTCTGTGCTTCTGATTAGCTGAAAGATGTTGATATTAAGATCTTATCCAATCAAAAGTCGCTATTTTTACTTGTTTCTGCTGCTTCTTGAACAAGGGACAACTCGTTCTAAATGTTTATTCAATACAAAAACAAGAGGATAGTAGAAAGTGCCCTTGGGTTTACTTTCGGCAGCCTCGTACCTCTCGATTCCCTTATTTTGTCCTTTAGTCCTCACATTCCATGAGCGATGTTTCTGACAAAGGGAAAAGAATTGCTGTTTTCTGGGTCGGAATCTAAACATCCAACACTTATCGTTGGCTAGTTTTTGACCTTGAAGTAGTATTTTTTTTTTTTTTTAGCTCGTTACATCAAGTGGCTTCATACCGTGTCTGGAGCGATTTCCATTAAAAAAAAAAAAATACCAAAAGGCAGATATAGGGTGACCTCCCATAAAAAAGGCAACTCATGGAATCGTTAATAAAATTCACAATCCTTTCTGCAATCCAACCATATTTGCTATAAAAACAACAACTTTAGTCTTTGCCTGACTTGTCCATCAAGTTTCAGTCATGAACGTCCAACAGTCTTTAGTTTATTGCCGTTCAATGATGAGTACACCTGGGTAAAAATGTTCAAAATTGTCAACAACTCTGACACGCTCTTCTCTCGGCACTGCCCCGATTTTTGCTGTGATGGTCTCCGTGAATCCGAAAGGAGCAAAAAGATTGAAGCATTTATTAATTAGTTATTCTGATTATTTGCAGAATGACGTAGTGCTCTATAGGATTAATGGCTGCGTCTTTCTTGCAAGTTAGCTGTCAGACAGTGCGTATATGAATTCTTCGGTCAAATAAATATACTTGCATCAAAATATTTGACTTTTTTTTTCTTCGCTATTATCACATACCTCCTCTCTCCTTTTATGGGAGTAATTAGCCACCTTTACTGCGACATAAAATGTCAGTAGGGACAGCGCTTATTTACTTGCATCCCCACAAGAGCAAAGTTAGACACTAGGTAGGTTTTTAACGTGGGGAAAAAAAAATCAAGCTCCCCAAAAGAGGCACTCTGGATTGAAACAAAAAATAAAAATTGTCTCAATCTAGAATGATTTCTCTTTCACTGACCGAGCACAGAACAGATGAAGTGGAGCCAAAAAAGCTGTGGTTGGGACAGTGGTATGAATATAGAAAATAGCAGAACCCGTGTAAATTACAGGAAATGATGTTTTCAATACTAATTATCTTGTTCCTAACCTATACATGTTTGAATAAAATATGATAAGATTTGGACTTGTATATTTATTTTTAAAAAAATGAACAATACATGAAACAAAACAGCGGTTTGTGTTCGTCCGTCCGTCAGACTTTTTTCTCGATTTGACTGATCAACTAATTCCGATTTTGACGACTAAATCTTACTTTGTAAATGCTTTCGATTAAATTAAATTTGGCTCAAATTCATGAGTAGTTTACAAAGATTCGGAAGGTCGTTACTTCTGATGTAAGAGTGACACACAAAATAACACACACACTATCGTATCAATACGTGTCTTCCCGGTCGTCCCCTCCCTACCTACCTTCCCCCCCCCTTCGATGTAGAAAAAAAAAAATCTTAGAGGTTGGTTGGGATCGAACTATAAACCAGTCTGGCCGACGTCAAAATACTACGTCGCTAACCATTGCACCAAAGGGCAATACTTGAAAATATTACGAAAATTAGGTGACTTGAATGCTTTTCAAAATCTAGGTGCAGCACGCATGCGCAGAGCTTTTGATGTAAGCGTGACACACGAACACATACGCTATCGTATTAATATATAGATGAATTAATCTCAAAGTATTTTCTGTGCATGTCCCAAAACAATAAAAATCTTTGTTCTACTGCCAAGTCGGGTAAGTGCTATTAAATATTAAATCTGAATCTGGTTCGTTTACAATCAATATAAACCGAACGTCGATTGATTTTCCTCTCAGAAAACATTCTCTGATTATCATTTTCGGGTTACTCGATGCTTTGGCTTCTAACCATTTCCTTATTTTAATAAATGGTGCCTCCTCGACGTAAATACACTAGACCAACTTGACAATCAACTAAATCCCACCCATTCACTGTGGAGGTCCCCAGATGCCGGAGAGCCTTTTACTCCAATAGCTTCTTTCCTCGTGCTGCCGGTCTATGGAACTTCCTCCCTGCTCCCCTAATATTGGTTAATTCTTTATAAAATATTTGTTTGGATGAGGATATAGTGTGTGCGCGATGAACATGATTTTTGATAAGTGCTATTTTATATTTTTGTGGACATTCACTGTGATAGTTGAGGAGGCTCGGATTATTATTTTATTTTTTTATATGTTGATGTCATGAATCAACCAATATTAAACACACATTAGTTAACAACAACTTCCCCAATAAAATAGTCGATCAACAAATAAAATCATATATAAACTCCATACACGACAAAAACAAAAATAAAACCCTAACAAAAAAGACACGATCAACCTCTATTACAAAAAACAGACGCACCCTAACTACAAACTCGACGAAAAAGCAATACTTCACATAATAAAACGATACACTAAACCTAACGACCAACAAAAAAAGATCAAACTAATAATTTACTACACAACATTTAAAACAAATAACCTAATTATTAAAAATAACACTGTCAATACAACTCTCAGCCAAACTAACGTTATATATATGTTCTTATGCCCTTTTAAGGAATGTCTCCCTACAACCCAAACAGAACAAATACATAACACCTATATTGGCCATACTACAACAACACTCTTTCGACGTCTAACTTACCACTTAACCGATACCAGCGCCATCCAACGTCACATTACTACACATAGCAAAAGACTACAGTCGGCCGATATACGGAAAATATTAACATCTAACACCAAAATAATACACAAAAATAACTGAATAAACAGACTTAAAATACTAGAAGAAATATTCATTAAAACTAAACAGCCTAATATTAACAAAATAGCTTTCAACACAGGTACTAAAATATTAAAAGTATTTCATAATTAAATGAATATAAAGTAATAAAACTTTAAAAAAATAATAGTAATAATAAATAAATAATAAATAAATAATAATAAATAAATAAATAATAGTAAAAATAAGAATTAATAAAATAAATAAATAATAAAACCAAATACACAAACGATAAAATAAAATCAACTCAACCACACCCCCTCTCTTTTCTTTCATTCGCCCTTAACGATACCTATAAAACATTAACTCAAGTCTTCTTATTTAAAAAAACTCTACTCCTGAAGACGACTAAGAAAGTCGAAAGCACTCGAAAAAAAAGTGGCCGAATTAAGAACAATCGGTGAAATACTCTACGGATTGCCACCTGAAACGAGAAGGATAGCTCGGCGGTTTGAGAACCTCACGAAAAAGATTTACAAACGAGAAAGTTCTGTGACGTTCAACAACGCTTGCTTGGATATATATATATATATATATATATATATATATATATATACACACACACACACACATACTAGAAGAATACCTGTCCCAGGACGAGAAAAATTAATTCCTTTTAACTGAACAGTTTGGAACCACTTTTATGGCCCCTTACGAAAATTAAAATCAAGATATAATACTACTAAACCTGATGTCTAGAATCCTTATTCCAATTTTGATCAAAATCAATTACATGATTTTGATTCTAGAAAATATAAAAAGAATTTAAGGCTTAAGCTTAAAGGGTCTTAATTAGAAATTGAAATTCGGGAAATTTGAATTTTCAAATCAAAGGTATATTATGCCCGCTAAAACGTTTTAAAATACTCCAAAGAAACAGAAATGTAAGAAATTAATTAATGTCTAATATCTCTTGTTAAAATTTCACAAAATCGGGGAGAGGGGGTATCTGAATTATCACGAAGGGCTTCCACATTCTCTTTACACACTTTACTTTAAATTAAACTTAATATAGCTCACATTACCTACCCTTACGCCAGAAGCTGTGTTCCAACACTCATAATGATCAGTTAATTAGTTGAGAAGTGAATCCTACATAAACATATACCTAATTTTATATAAATTATATATATATATATATATATATATATATGGGAAATGAAAAAGGAAAAACCAAGAGATATTTTTTATATATTCATCAACGTTTCGTCTTTATTGTAAGACTTCCTCAGGATGATAATTTTAAGAAAAATGTCATGCAAGTACATCGAAATATTGGGTTGAAATGATGGGTTGATAGGGAAAAGTAGTAGCCGTGGCTACTAAGAGCGCTGGACGTGGGCCCAGGCTGCAAGAAGTCAGTCAGTAGCAAAGAGTGAAATGAATATCAAACCATCATGTCAACCCAATATTTCGATGTACTTGCATGACATTTTTCTTAAAATTATCATCCTGAGGAAGTCTTACAATAAAGACAAAACGTTGATGAATATATAAAAAATATCTCTTGGTTTTTCCTTTTTCATTTCCCATTACGTCGGATTACTCTCATCCTTCCTTTATCATATATATATATGTATATATATATATAACCCGCAGGGATTGTCTCCTCCGATACTGATTATTGCAGGTTTGGCATGAAATGTGTATATGGGTTAATTTGAAAATTATATATATATATATATATATATACACACACATACACACAGGGTAAGTGGAAATTAACGCCCTATACTTGTAAGTTATTACTGAAATATAATTCTTACAAGAAATGAAAGGGGGGGGGGAAGCAAGGTTTAAGAACTATGTGTTATTTTTTCTTTTTGCCCTCACATTCCACAGGCGA
>OY744544.1:17907166-17917166 GCA_963556195.1 Sepiola atlantica
CAATTTTTTTTTTTAATATAGTTTTAATGGTTGAGAAACTTCCAAGACTATATATATATATATATATATATATATATTGGCAGCAAAGGAAAGTCTTGTTAAAGACAATGGAATCTTCTTTTTTTTAATTCTTTTAATCGTCTTATTTATTCTGCAAGCTATCTTTCCTATTTCTGATAGTAATTGATGGAGTATGTTTTTTTTAATCCATTTAAAGCACTTTCGATCTCTGTCAGGAGTTTATTTTCATTTGCTATATATCTTTTTTTATATAGGTGGCTTTATTATTTTCGTCTATAGTTTTAGCAGACAAAAAAAAAAGTTATTTATGTATGTGTATATTTATATAGATTAATTTGTTGTTTATTAGTTTTTTAAAAAATAAGATATAGTTTGCTTAAAGCATTGCAATTAATATGTATATAGAGGAAGGAGTATTAGAAGGCGATCAAAATGCAAGAAATGGAAATATGTTGGCATTGAGAAGTAAGACAAAAACAAGTGATTTTTTTTCTTTTTTTTTTTAATAATAATAAATCTTACTTATTTAGTTAAAACTTATATACAGTGATCTAATGTGTGTATCTGTGTTCCATATTATATTTCAAGGTAAAACCTCTTTATCAAATTGTAGGTGTTTTTTTTTCAAATTTTAAGTTGTGGTAAATGTTTAATATGTTCGTACCGATGTTAACTGTAATCTTGTTAATGCTAGGCTGTTTATTTTTAATGTATATTGCTTTGAGGATTTTTAATCGTCTCGTGCAGTTATTTTTGTGCGTGATTTTAATGTTGGAGGTTTGAATCCTTCGGATCGCTAGTATCTGATAGGTGGTATGTAAGGCATCGGGATAGAGTCGTGGTTTTCTGGCAAATGTATGTGCTACGTTTCGGGTTCGGTGTTAAAAAGGCAATCCTTAAATGAATGAGTATACTTATATAGTACATTATTTGGTTCAATGTTGAGTTTGCAGTATTGTTTTTTATTATTAAGTTATATATATATATATATATATATATATATATATATAGGGTGGGCCAAAATAAGGGTCCTATCTTTAAATTTGAATAACTTCCACAAAATAAAAGTTAAACTCACCAAACTTTATGTGTGTGTAGACTGACCCTTCCGAGATTTTTTGAAATAAACAAAACAAATTTTAGCCGAAAAACACTTCTTAAAACTTACAAAAACTAAAGTATTGTTTTTTACACTGTTTTGAGTTTTTTAAGCAAAAATAATGTTTTCTAAATGAGGGTACGTTCCTTAGGGCTAATACGGCTCATGCTTGCTTCGGAAGGGGTCCTTTACTTATTCTAAAAAAAATAAATAAATAAATAAATAAATAAAAAAGTTATGAATTTTTAAAAATAGGACCCTTATTTTTGCCCACCCTGTATAAGAAGGATGAATGAATTTATCTTCCTCCCACAGCGGTAAGATGTGACACAAGGTCGGAAAAGTGGGATTTGGAAAGCCAGCGCCCTCGGGAAGGGAGAGAACTCTGGCCTACAAAAAATGCCTGGACAGCCCCGTCGGCATTCCCCGGTAGGGCCGCCCCAGGCGATTAGCAATAAACTAACCCCTTCTCAAAGGGTGAGAAGGCAAAACCTGGGAGGGTGGACCTCCTAGAACTGCCCAGAACAATGTAGTATCCATCGGAACAGATACTATACTTTGATCTTGGCCAAAAGGCCTGTAGTAAATATGTATTGAATCCAAAATTTCTCAATTGTATATGCAAAGGAGTACTATTACCAATATTTTACACACACATACCTGTGATGAATTAAATTTTCTATATTATCATATTTAGTTTGATATCAATTTGTAAATGCTTCACAGAGTATGTAATAGGTTTGTGGGATTTAAAATAAAAACAATAAAACCTTTTAAATATATACTAAACTACTCGTGACCTGTTAGGTCAGTATTTATTATATATATTATCTAAATGAATAAATGTGAAATTTTTTTCATCTATATTAAGATGAAAACGGCTTATGCTTATTTAATTCTATGATTTATTTACCTCCTCTCCAGGAGGTTAGGCACAAGGCCAGTTTTATCTTACTCCCACAAGGTAAGATGTGACCCAAGGTCGGGTCGGGAAAGTGGGGCTTGAAAAGCCAGTGCCCGAGAAGGTGAGCACTTTGGCCATTAAAAATTGTTTGGGCAGCCCCGTCGGCATTCCCCGGTAGGGGCGCCTCAGGCAATAAGCAATAAACTTACTCCTCCCCAAAGAGGGGAGGCAAAGCCTGGGAGGGTGGACCTCCTAGAACTGCACAGGACAGACCCATAGACCGGCATAAATCAAGCCCTGAAGACCAAGACAATACCAGTCTATAGGGTGCAGTATCCATCGGAACAGATACTACACTTTCTTCCTAGCCAAAAGGATTTTGTAATAACATATATGTATACTAATCTGCAAGCACCTACAAACAGCTTTAGATATTACTAATTTGCATATTTATTTTTTTAAACAGTTTCTAATAAATTAATATTCTGTAACATACATTTGTAATTTGCATTGTTATATTTTCTTATATATATATATATGCAATAGTTTCGTTGATAGTAAAATGTCTGATGCTGCTGGGATGTGGAGAACAGATACTACACTTTAATCTTAGCCAAAAAGCCAAGGAACTATATAAATAATGTTTTTATGACGAGGCATTTTTAAAGGAAACAAACAAATAAAATAAAAAAACTTGATTCAATCTATTATTTTTTTAACGGGATGGGCAGTGGAGTATCGATTCTGTTGTCATAAAATCATCATCTCAGGAATTATCTCCTCCTTTGTTAAGGGGTGGGGGGTAATCCTCCCAGGTATTACACTCTTCTTTGAGGGAGGGGGGTAATGTAGTATCTGTTCTGTTGCTGTGAGAGCATCTTCCCAGGGACTATCTTCTTCTTTTTTTTTGGGGGGGGGGGAGGGAGGTAATATAGTATCCTTTTTGGGGGGGGGGTAGAGGTAATATAGTATCCTTTCTGTTTCCATGATACTTGCAGGCATTACCTTCTCTTTTTATGGGAAGGGGGGGGGGGATCCTCCCAGATATTACCTCCTCTATTTTGGAGGGGATATTGTAGTATCTGTTGTCATGATACCATCCTATCAGGCATTACATCCTTCTTTGGAAGGTAGTGTAGTATACGTTCGTTCATCATGATACTATCCTTTCAGGCATTACTTCCTCTTGGGGGGGGGGGGCATATAATATATGTTCATTCCTCACGATACAATTCTCCCAGGATTACCTTCTTCCTTCCTTTTTTTTTAGGGGGGGGGGAGAGGCGATAGTATACTATCAACTCTGCCGTTATGATATCACCTGCCCAGGCGTTAACTTTTCCATTAGAGGGGGGTGGGGGGTGTAGTGTTTGTTTGTCATGATATCTTCCCGTCGGTCATTACCTCCTCATTTGGGGATCAGTGTATGTAGTTCGTTCACCATTATATCATCCTTCCAGCCTAGCAAAAATATATCATTTAATAACTTTCACAGTTCATATTCATATTTTTACAAGGATTACAAAGTCAAAGGATTTCACAAAGTCAGAGTACATTGTGATGTCATAATAGACTCACTCTCTATCCCCTCTTTCTCTTTTAATTATTTACATCATTCCATTCCTCTCACCACTTCTGTTATCATTCGTCCTTTATTTATGCTATCCGTCCTTCTTCCCACCATCATCTAAAACATTCATGTACAGATGAAGTGTGCATAGTGACAAAATTGCAAACATAAAATTTCATTGGTGAGTGGGACGACCGGGCAAGACAGAGATAGTACATTTAATGATAGAAATATGTTACGTTTTTGCCCCAGGCGACGGTGAGAGGAGGAAATAAATTTCGCCCCCCCCCCCCTTTTTTGGCGCGAAAAAAAAAAATTTTCCCGCAAAATAAAAAAAAATTTTCCGGCAAAAAAAAAAAAAAAATTTTCCCAGCAAAAAAAAATTTTTTTTTTTCCTTTTTAAACAAAAAAAGTATTCGGAGACAATTTTTTTTCTTCTTTGTCTCACACCCCAAGAACGCGGATGCCTAGCAAAAATAGACGACCGTTAGGGAGTCTATTTTCGCTAGTCTATTATATAAAGAGCAGTTGTCTGTGTGTATGTCCGGTTAAAACTATAAGATTACAAAACAAACACCCATAAAGTTGGTATTTTCTTGATCGGCGTTGCCCCGGTGGAACAACATCTAAAATATAAAAAAAATTATTCATTCTTTGACCCAACACTGGCGCAAGTTCGTCAGAGGTGGGGGTGGGGCTGTTTTCCAGTCACTTACTAAAGGGAAGTAACTGATATTTTTCACTGAGTTCATTCTCTTAAGCTGACTCATTCCTCAAGTTGTCTGTTTGTATGTGTGTGTGTGTGTGTGTCCAGAGATAGAAATGGGCTGAGAGGAAAAGAAAGAGGAGCCCTCTAGTCTAAGATAAAGCACCTTTATTATATAACAAAACAAATAGCAATATGCTCCATAACACGTTTCATTCAAATGCAACTGTTCAAATGGACGGACTGCGTTTTCAACGTCAGTTGTCTACAAAGTAAGGAATCGAAACATGGAGTCCTTTTTTTTTTTTTAAGTTTAAATAAAAAATACTCAATTTTATTTCCTTGTCAAATTTAATTTATATATAGAAATTAAATTGAGTATGAATATCAGTGATATTTTGTATATCATGAAAATAGAAACGAGCAGAAACAATTGTTTGTAAATAAATGTGTTTTTGAAGGAAATATAGAATGTTTCTCTGAATAACTGAGATTTACATGACGTTTATATATATATATATATATATATATATATATATATATATATATATATATAAAGTTATCTTTCCAGATTTTGTCATTGACAGCAATTAATCTGATAAATCACTATTTGATTTCAGACTAGCCAATTTTTCTTCTTTTCACTTTGGACCATGTTTTTTTTTTAATCTACAAAAATGTATTTCGCGTCAGTTTCCTTCAAATAACACTTGGTTCTGTTCAGAACTTTTGTTTTTCTACCATGAAGCCGTATATCACAACTCACCACATCTTCAGTTCCTATCATTCTTGACAAAAAAATAAAATTCTACATTTCTCTAACTTTCACAGCTTTATGATATACATTTACACATGTTTAAAAGAAAGCTTAAACTATTTATTTCTTGTAATTATTTGTCTATCTTATTATTAGGTAGAATAGTTTGCTTTCTAGAATATCTACTGTTGTCTTAAATGTTGCAAGTGCGATTATTCTGATAGTAAACCTGATTCAATGCCCATTTCATATACAGTCATCTGTACGAAATATATACCCTTTTTTATTTACACTCATATGATATTAGACTTAGTCCGGTACACTAAATACAAGATCGTAGTAGTCAAAGTAGTTGTATTTTGTGCATAGATTTCTTACTATTTGTAAGGGTTTGTTATGAGCCAGTATTGATTTACTCCTCTCCAGGAGTTAGGCACAAGGCCAGTTTTTTATCTTACTCCCACAAGTAAGATGTGACCCAAGGTCGGGTCGGGAAAGTGGGGTTTAAAAATTGCCTGGGCAGCCCCGTCGGTATTCCCCGGTAGGGGTGCCTCAGGCAGTAAGCACTAAACTTACTCCTCCCCAAAGAGGGGAGGCAAAACCTGGGAGGGTGGACCTCTTAGAACTGCACAGGACAGACCCATAGATCGGCGTAAATCAAGTCCCGAAGGCCAAGACAATACCAGTCTATGGGGTGCAGTATCCATCGGAACAGATACTACACTTTGATCTTAGCCAAAAGGCAACACAGCAGTTTTGGATGGTCGCATAGATTTGTGAGCGTGTACGTGACTGTTGTCGAGAGAGCGCAGGTGTGATATTGTGTGTCACTTAGAAACAAGTAAACAAAATATAAATAAAAATCTTTGACGGAAATTAAACCAAAAGTACAATTGTTCATAACTAGGTCAGATATTTCTTTTTTTTTTAAAGGAAGATACATATAAACTTTGGAATTGTTTCTTAATTCTTTTAGAAAATCCCTAAACTGATTCGTTTAGGGTTGATTCCATGCATTTCGCACTCGGATCAAAGTTAAGTATATTTTTTCTCCTCGCTCACAGGAGGAGGTAATTTATACTTTTCTTCCGAAATATTTTCGTACGAGCGGGATTTGCCACCCGAATCTTCAGCGTACCTTTTGCGCAACAAGTTCTTACGGAGATACGCGTAAACTTTCTGATTTACTTCTTAGCGAGTAGAAATTGCATATTGTTCAAGATAATAATTAACAGGAAAAGAATCATCAGCCTTTCGAGCTGGAATCGAATGTTCACTATCTTTTCTATCCTCAGTCAAAGGAGGAGGCACATTTAAAAAAAAATTTTTTTTTTTTTTTTAATGTATTAATTTAAAAAAAATGCTTTGCGGTTTCTTATAATACAAGTCAGCCATTTTAGTGAATTAATTCGTGAAATAAACATTCTATTTAGAAAAGATTTACACTAATTTACAGATAATATTAAATCCAGTAGAATGCATTTCTTTCTTATAAAACAAATCATCCATTTTATGGTTTAATATTGTGAAATAAAAACCCCACTTACAGCAAATAATTTACTAATTGTATCCATCAGAATGCTTCTCGGTTTCTTAGAAAACAAGCCAGCTATTTTAATTACTTTGTGAAATTCAACTTTTTCTGGCTAAGCATACCCCCCACCCCACCATCATAGTGTATACTAGTATATATATATATATATATATATATATATATATATATGGGAAATTAAAAAGGAAAAACCAAGATATATTTTTTCACTCTCTGCTACTGATTGACCTCTCTCAGCCCGGACCTTGGTCCAGCGCTCTTAGTAGCCACGGCTACTACTTTTTCTCGTCAACCCAATATTTCGATGTACTTGCATGACATTTTTCTTAAAATTATCATCCTGAGGAAGTCTTACAATAAAGACGAAACGTTGATGAATATATAAAAAATATCTCTTGGTTTTTCCTTTTTTATTTCCCATTACGTCGGATTACTCTCATCCTTCCTTTCTCTCTCTCTCTCTCTATATATATATATTATATATATAAAATAATGCTTGTCCACAAATACTTTTGTTGTAAAATGTGATTTTAGGAAATAACAAAAGTCATTTACAGATAGCTGCAACTCATCGTTTTGTTTATTAAATTTCTCCAGTTTGACTGGACTTTTTTTTCAGAAGTATGATGGATATATATTGTTTAATATATAATATTATTTCTTTTTTCTTTTCCCATTGCAGGATTGGAAATTTTCACCAACCTCTGATGGCTTTTTCAACCAAATATTAAATTAAAAAACAATGCAACGGCATTCTTTCATGTGTTTTTTTTTAAATAACAGCATTTTTCTACTGATTTTCATAATAATGTAGTATATTTTCCTTAATCATCACACATTTCTCCCAGGCATTACTTCTTCTTTGGGAGTAGACAGTATCGTATATGTTTGTTCTTCATGATACCATTCTCCTAAGATTACCCTTTCTTTTTTGGGGGAGGAGGGGATAATGTAGTATCTGTTCTGTTGTTATGATAGCATCATCCTCCAAGGCATTAACTCCTCCTTTTTGATGTAGGGGGGGTTGTTTAGTATATGTTCATTCACAATGATACCATCCCCCCAGGCTAGCAAAAATATGCGACTGGACGAAGCATATAGTTGCTAGTAAATATATATATATATATCACTACAGCTAATCAATATATCAGTGCATAGTATTAAAGTCGCCTTTTGATTACGATCTGATCTGTCACTTTAAACATCAGCTTAAAATCAAAATCAGATGTGATAGGAGGAGTCTACACACTTCACTATTTAAAAGAAGGTGGATACACACCACTATCTGTCTTGCTTGTTTTCGGCTCTTGAAACAACCCGGAAACCAGTGAGCAGCTCACACCGAGATAGATTTGGGAAGGGTCCTACTAACCACCACACTTAGCATCTGTTTTTTTTTCAGCCGTCTCTGTCGTTTTTAGCACCCCCACATCCAAACTGATGAATTTGTACATATATTTTTTGTAAATAAAAAACGTCAAACCAAGTAGGTTTTACCCATAGAGTGAATGTGGTATTTTGGTGTCTGAAACTAGTTAAGAGAATAGGACGACGGCCGACCTCCGTTCCACCCCAACCACTTTCGGTCCTTTGTCACATTTTATTTTATAAAGAAACGGCTAATCAATATATATATATATATATCACTACGGCTAATCAATATATATATATATATATATCACTACGGCTAATCAATATATATATATATATATATCACTACGGCTAATCAATATATATATATATATATATATATATATCACTACGGCTAATCAATATATATATATATATATATCACTACGGCTAATCAATATATATATATATATATATATATCACTACGGCTAATCAATATATATATATATATATATATATATCACTACGGCTAATCAATATATATATATATATATATCACTACGGCTAATCAATATATATATATATATATAATCTCATATGGCTAATCAATATATCATTATGGTGAATCGATTTATCACTGTATAGTATAATATATACACACCCACACACACAAATATATATTAAGTTAAATATCTGTTTTTCTTCTGACTATTCTCTCCTTACCGTTGATATTTATATTTCAAGAACCTTTCAACCGATGTGTCCCGTCTTCTTCAGGTATTTTGTTCATTTACAGTGACGCCCTCCCCCAAGTTGTCGTTGATTATTGGTGTATTACGTCATTGCTGTTTTGTCCTACTCATTCAAATCCGATGAACAGGTTATTTAACGTTCGTCTTAAAATTCACAGAAACTCGTGCATATCATTGGCATACGCGATCGCGCGGAGTGTGACATAAACGTCATCAATGCTGATCAAAACAATAGTCTCAAGAAAAACAATGGAAATAACTTTGACGTCGGAAATTTCGGATAATAATTATCTATGGCACAGCATCGGAAGTCATTCTTTACAAATGTTCGGGTTTTTTGGTGAGAATTTCAGAAAGAAAATCATTTTGAAATAAAGGGATTAAATTTGTTTAGTTAATTAAGGTTTTAATTAATAGATTTTTGTGTCAATGTAGATATTCACTTGTTTAGTAATTCAGAAAACACTAATTTTTGTCAGTGTGTGTGTGTGTGTGTGTGTGTGTGTGTGTGAGAAGATACAGTGTATTTGTTAGAATAAACCTCACTATGATAATAATAGCTTTTCATGTATTGAGGGTTGAGGATATGTGTTGCATGGAGAGAAATGATATGAGAATGATACGATGGATGCGTGATGTGTGTCTTAAAGATAGGTTTAGATCGGATGACCTTAGAGGAAGATTAAATCTCAATAGTATACAGAGATGTGTGCAAAACAGGAGACTTTGTTGGTTTGGTCACATTGAAAGAACGGATGAGAGCGCTTGGGTTAGTAGATGTAGAACGCCTGAGGTATTAAGGTCAGTTTGCAGGGGAAGACCAAGGAAAACATGGGAGGAAATGATAAAAAAGGATTTGAGAGAAAGTGGAATAAATAAAGACCTGGCCAGAGATAGGTTAGTTTGAAGTCAATTTCTAAAAGCTGTCCAACACATGTCAATATGTAAAACAGACGTTAAACCGAATATGATGATACGTACGTTATCACCTTCCCACTCTTTAAAAAAAAAAAAAAAAAAAAAAAAAAAAAAATCGCTAAAGATGAAATGCAAATAAGTAATTAATAATTTATCTGGTGTCGCTGACTGTCAAAAAATTAGAATTTACTCATTGTTCCAGAATAGAATTAGACGTTATAAATACAATTCTGTTGTCATCATCGATGACTTACAATGCACATTTGTTTTATTTAAGAGCATATTTAGCTGATAATTATTTTTACGTTAAAAAAGAATAAATTAAAAGCTAAAAACACCCGGGACAACCACACGGATTACACTAACAAAA
>OY744544.1:17919666-18024666 GCA_963556195.1 Sepiola atlantica
GTATGACTTGACTGATGCTTGAACCCTAGTCGGCCGGCCCATTAACGACCACTCTAACCATTATGCATAATGACCAATTTGGCAATGCTGGTTTTGACCAACTAATTTTCATTTCATTACGAAAATCGTATTTTTACATCGTAGATGTAGTTTAGGATTTAATTGTTTATGAAGGTTTGTTTGATGTGAAAAATTTTCAAATAATTTTTTGGGGGGTGGGTGGGGGGTGAGGGAGGGGTGGGGTGGGGTGAGAGAGAAATTAATTTATATTGGTCAAGTTTTTTTTTTTAATAAATGTCGTCTTTTTGCATCAATGAAGATATTCACTTTCTACGTAGTTTAGAAAGCCAGTCCGTATTTATGTCAGTAGGCGTGCGCTTAAAGCTATGACAACATTGTCATGGTTGTTGTCAACAAGGACATCAGAAAAGGGAATTTCATACAAATATTCGTTTCAGTTATTTAATCTCATTTTTGGCTGACACGTACGCGTACACACATCTAACATACAACGTTATCTTGTCGGATTTTCAAAGTCACACCCATATAGCATTTAAGCTGACAAATAAAACTTTGCGCTTGACTAACCAATTTTCATTTATTATTGCTGTACTGTGTTATTGGCAATATAATAATGTACTATGCCACAATCTATCTAAAACAAAACATAAAAAAACACATTAATTAGTCCCGCCCATACGACTACTAATTTGAAACATCTTTAAATAATCACCTAAAAGTAAAAATCAGCAAGGGGGATAACTCATTTTAAATTGAAGAATATAATAGGAGATGTCTACCGTAAGTTTAAAAATGTGAAAAGAAACAAGAATTCAAAACTAAAATGACTTCATTACATCCCGGGCAACATCGGGTAGGTGCAGTTAGTTATACAGGGTGGGCCAAAATAAGGGTCCTATCTTTAAATTTGAATAACTTGAATTTGAATAACTTCCACAAAATAAAAGTTAAACTCACCAAACTTTATGTGTGTGTAGACTGACCCTTCCGAGATTTTTTGAAATAAACAAAACAAATTTTAGCCGAAAAACACTTCTTAAACTTACAAAAACTAAAGTATTGTTTTTTACACTGTTTTGAGTTTTTTAAGCAAAAATAATGTTTTCTAAATGAGGGTACGTTCCTTAGGGCTAATACGGCTCATGCTTGCTTCGGAAAGGGGTCCTTTACTTATTCTAAAAAAAAAAAAAAAAAAAAAAAAAAAAAAATCAATAAATAAAAAAGTTATGAATTTTTAAAAATAGGACCCTTATTTTTGCCCACCCTGTATATAAGTACTAGTTGTATTTACCCACTGTTTGCCGGGTGGAGGGTTTAGAGAAAAATAATTTACAATATATTAAAAAGTCACATCCTGTTTCAAGACACACAATACTTTCACTTTCTATGGCATGGTGGTTAAGTGGTTAACAGCACGAACTGAGGACCTTGGTGTGCCGGGTTCGAATCCAGTTCGTTCCACAGAAACACTTTCATCAAAACCCACACTTGACCTTGTGTCTAACCTCCTGGAGAGAAGGTAAATAAAATACTTCCACTTGTTAACAATATAACCTCAGGAGGTTAGATTTTGGGAAGGATAAACGTTGTGTCGGTTTAGGGTTAGGGTTAGATTTTCAAATAGACAATTTTTTGTAAATAGGACTTTAAAATTTTTTTTATTTTTCCCTTATTTTATTTTCGATTTTAATATTCAATAGTCGATAAATAGTAAATAAAAAAATAATCCAATGCATATATCAAAGTCATGTTTAGCCAAGAAACGTACACACGCAGGGTCTTGTCTGTTTCATTAATATATATATATATATAATTTTATTACTATTTTATGTATATACTCTTAAATTCTAAAATACATTACGTGTATATTATATATATATATATATATATAAATAAAATATGAAACTAAAAGTATACTTTTAGTAGATAGAACCTCTAGCGAAATGGTTTAAGCTCAATATACGAGAGAGCAATTAACGAAAATCCTTCTTTTCCATCTGTAAATCTCCTTTCATCGGACACCTACTCAACGGACATTTACCAACCGGACAAACCCCATATCTTTTTTTACACGAACTTTTTAACTCTGCATTACTTAATATTTTTTCAAATTTTGAATTTTGGATTTTCCACTGCCAACTTATCTATGTAATTACTCTTATAAGATTTTAATCCTTGAAAAGCCTTGGCTTAAGGAAAGAATAATAAACAATTTTATAACAATCGAAGTTGAAATAAATTTGTCATTCGTACATGTTTATCCCTCTTCTTCCATCTATTATATATATATATATATATATATATATATATATATATATATAAGAGATGAAAGATGAAAATAAAAATTGTATAGATACAATATTTATTAAAACATCAGAAGTTCAAAGCAAAGAGTTTAATAATCCTTAACCCATGGATTTTCAAAGAAACTCTTTTCATCAGAGGATAAAACCTGGTAATGTAACTGTAAACATTACCGGTAACATTTAACTTTAAAAATTAATACACATATTGATTTGATTGCTCTATTCAATATATTGAGCTTTATATTATCACGATAGATTATTATTTAACAATACATCGCTTATCTTTAACATGTGAGTAGAGCTCAGAGGTAGTATGAAAATATACTTATGGGAAGTAAGCTACACAGAAACGTTTGTTTCATTCTAGAGGAAAATCACCAGGAGATATATATATATATATATATATATATATATATATATATATATATATATATATATCTTTTTCTTGACATCCGTTTTTCTGCTAGTGACATTTCCAATACGAGATTCTTACTTTTTACTTTTTATTTTTATTCAGTCTTTGATAAGATATGGTAGCATTGAAACGTTAGTTGATTGAAGTAAGACTGTAATATTATATATATATATATATGGGAAATGAAAAAGGAAAAACCAAAAGATTTTTTTTTTTGTATTCATCAACGTTTTGTCTTTATTTGTAAGACTTCCTCAGGATGATAATTTTAAGAAAATTGTCATGCAAGTACATAGAAATATTGGGTTGACATGATGGGTTGATGAGAAGTAGTAGCCACTACTGGGAGCTCAGGATCAAGGTCCGGGCTGAGGGAAGTCGGTGGAAGAGAGTGACTTCCCTCAGCCCGGACCTTGGTCCTGAGCTCCCAGTAGTGGCTACTACTTCTATTCAACCCATCATGTCAACCCAATATTTCTATGTACTTGCATGACATTTTTCTTAAAATTATCATCCTGAGGAAGTCTTACAAATAAAGACGAAACGTTGATGAATACATAAAAAAAAAAAAACAGCTTTTGGTTTTCCATCACGTCGGATTACTCTCATCCTTCCTTATATATATTAGCCTGATGATTTTCCACCGCTAAATGTTTAAAAATACATGTTCTTTACTCGATACCCACCCACTAAAGATGGCTCGAGAAGCAACTGAAAGTACTAGGATACATAACGAGTACGGTAAATTCATCTGCCAGTTCCAGCCTGAAACTAAAACAATAATCAGGCATCTAGAAAAGATCAACAACAAAAATATGCCGATACAAGTCAGTTGTAATATTCAACGAAATGTCTTAAAGAAAAAAAAAAAATGCTGCCCAAATATACATATAGAGATCAAGTAATCCAAATATACACACACACACATACACACATATATATTATCAGAGTTTTTCATTCAAATGTATCATATCGTTTATTGTAAAAATAAAAATTAAAAACGATTTCTGATGAAAGAATAGCCATGAAACTGCAGCAAAGTCTATTTATTATTGTTATATGAAAAGATGCAAACATGAAAGTATGAGAAATAAAACTAATTCTAAATAATATATATTTTTTTAATGGACATCGCTCCAGACAAGGCATGGAGCCACTTAATGTAAGGAGATAAAAAAAATACTTCAAGGTTAAAAACTAGCCAACAATAAGTGTTAGATGGATAGATTCCAACCCAAAAAACAGCAATTCTTCCTCCTTTGTCAGAAACATCGCTCATGGAATGTGAGGACTAAAGGACAAAATAAGGCAAGCGATAGTTACGAGGCTGCCGAAATTTTAATTCCAGAGTGTGATCGAGAGAGAACACTTCTTGTGTGGTTTTAAACAAGCCGATGTCCATTTTTGGTAACGTGGCATCGCAGAGGCCAATCCGTAAACCTAAACAGTGTGTCCGTGTGTGTCCACGCACGTTCTATCTTTAGGAAAATAAAACACAGAATTAAACCAGTCGGATGCTTCCAGATGGAGCCGTCTCAATCGATTATCGCAAATCAATTTAATGGAAAAACAATAAAATATTTCTTGGATTATCGAACAGAGATTCTGTTTAGATGTTCGTCTATGAAATGGAATATGCATATTTGATTCTCAATGGCTCTACAAGAGAACCCCCCCCCCTCCAAAAAAAAAAACATGTCTCAAATCTTAATTGACCCCCCCCTCTCCCTCCCCAAACAAGGGGGGGGGGGAGGGTGATGGAAGATTTTTGTTGGATTATTAAATTAAAATTAGATTTTAAATGGAATTAAAAGTTTGAATATATCAATCACGTCATCACGAAACATATACGGATAATTTATCAAAACACAAATATGAGACCGATTAGTTTATATAACAGCGTTAGAGGAAATTTCCAAAGTGGTTTTACGTATTCTAGTTATATTTAAAGATATAAATAGTAATTTAAGAAAAGCAATTATTTTAATTAGATCAAAATTGTGGTCTGAAAGTGAATTTTAAAAAAATGTATTATACAGAAAATCAAGAATATGTAATTTGAGAATAGAAACTGGATTGGAAGAATTTTTTTTTTTTTTTTTTTTTTTTTTTTTTTAAACAAACAAAACTCAGCAAAAATATATTCACTATAAGTAAAATAAAAACCGTGTTGATGATGCAGAAATTTAAAGAAACCATTTGGATTTTTAAATTATGTGAATTATTATTATTATTATTATTATTATTATTATTATTATTATTATTATTATTATTATTATTATTCTTACTTCATAACTCATTTTTACAAAGAAGGCATAAAAAAGAAATTATTTAATTAACTTGAATTATAAGAGAGAAAAACAAATAAGATAATATAAAAAAAAAAATTATGGTAAATAAAAGAAAATACTAAAAAAAAAACAAATAATAAAAAAAAGATATACTGGAGGAAATAAAGAAAAGATAAAGACAAAACAAAACAATAAAAAAAAAAAGGAAAAAATACAAAGAAAAAATATATAAACTGGGTGGAGACACACACACACAAAAAAAAACAACAATAACAACTTAAAAACTAAAATATAAATCTAATAAAATAATTTTTCTGATTTTTTTAACAGGAAAAATGATCTTTGGTAATTTCTGTTATGCAATATTTGATGATCTACAAATGAAATAAAAAATAAAATAAAATATACACATACAAAAAAAAAAAAAAACTAAACAAAAAAAATGTATATTCTTACTAAGATGAAACAATTAAAAATAAAATTAAACATTTTATTTTATGAGAGGAGGGGGGGGGGGGTACATTTTTTTTTTTTGCTTTTAAAATTGTTTCATCTTTGTAAGAATATTTTTTTTTTTTTTCATTTTTTTTTTATGTGTATAATTTTCTTTTTTCTAGATAATAAAATATTGCAGAATAATAAAGAAAAGAAAAATTTAAGGTTTCAAGGAAAGTTTATCTTATTATTATTGCTATCATTATTATTATTATCATCATCATCATCATCAATAACAGAGAGTAGAAAAGACATCACAACGTGAAAATAGTAGTACAATGTGGGAGACAGTTGCAAAGAGCAATTATCATATCGTCTCTCTCTCTCTCTTCCCCCCTCTCTCTCTCTCTCTTCCCCCCCTCTCTCTCTCTGTGTTTCCACAAGACATAATGTAAGTCGACATAAGTGACTCTACCTGACAGAGCAACATATAGTGATCCATGCAATGTAGACTCCATGAACCGGCTTGTACTTGCAATATCTATTGTAAACATTCCACTTCCAACAAGCATTAAAATATAACCAGCTATCCACCGTCATCAAGATATAGCTGTGGGCATCCGTGGTGGCTACCTTGGGTGGAATTATGGAACCAGGGTGCAAGTGGTCGTCGTCGTCGTACGGTACAGTTGGTCCGGCTCGGACAACACTCGTACATATGTTGTTCAGGAGAGATCAGACTTTTAGCTGTCAGCCACACGAGTCTGAGTCGAGAAGGAAACTGTGATGATAGCAGCAATAGCAGTGAGAGTAGCGTCTACTTTACAAGCAATTACATCAGCAGTAGCCATAGTCTTATTAAGTAGGAGGAGGGGGAGGGGAAAAGGAAGGGAGAGCAGACGCTAGAATTTTACCAATAATTGTCTCAAATTATAGGTAATCTATATATTAATAAAACTATGAGACAACTTCTCGTCTCTCTCTTTGTGTGTGTGTGTGTGTTTCTCGGTTTTACGTGACTTAAACTATTTACTTAATATTAATCAATTATGTCGAAGTAAACGATGCAATAGCAAAAAAAAAAAAAAAAAAAAATCGAATTATTTTAAATCCCATCCCCCCCCCCCAAAAAAAAATTACAAAATTAAATCCACCAGAATGCATTTCCGTTTTTTTTTTGTAAACAAGACGTTTCAATCTTTTGTTAATAGTTGATAAAAAAAAAGAAGAAATTACTTTGAGGCCCTTTGAAATTTGAAAGGAATTTTTAACCATTTAAACTGTCGAATAGAAAGTCGTTTAAACTGGCTTTAAAATTCTTGGCAAATTCTCGTGTCTTAAAAAGATTGAAATTTTTGGAAGCTATTTAAAGTCAATCATTTTATAAAGAGAGATTAAAACAACATTACCTTAACAACAATTTAACAGAATTTGATCTAGATATCGATATAGTACTAAGACTAAGAGTTTAATTTAAAAAAAAAAAAAATTTTTTTAACAGTTGAATTGAAAAGATAGTTAAAGGGGAGATGTCCAAAGCGGCATAAAAAACGAACAAACAAATAATAATAATAATAATAAATAAAAAAAATAAAAAAATAAACAAAAAAAATGGTACCAGTCTAGGCTGACACCACACAAAATATTTGCATAGGGTCAAGGAGGATGAGAAGACCGAGGAGGGACAGCACAAACCAGACCTCCACTGGAAGTGCAGAAACTGCTGGGACCTCGAGGAGGCTTACTGCCACCCAAACCCCAGAAAACACCAATGGTCCTTGCCGGCGAGAAATCAATGGTAAACGGCTGTTGTGATACTGCAAATTTATTTGCGGTGGCTATCGAAAAGAGGTGGAGAATACCGAAAATCTGGGGAGACTTGTTGTCACTCAGACTCCAGGGAATACTACCGGTTGTCGGTGAGCAATCACTGATGACCTGTGTGAGAACTCCTAGTGAGTAAATAATAATAATAATAATAATAATAATAATAATAATGATTTTATAAGAATTTGGTTCAAGTAATAATTTAATGATCAACCGATACCGTAACAATTTTATTTAACTTTAAAACTCATATTAAAAAAAAAAAATTGGTAAAGAAAAAGTGCAATAAAAGTGAAAGTCAAAAAATATCAAGACAATCCGATCTTAACCTTAGATCATATTTGGAAAGAATCTTTCCAAATATGATCTACGGTTAAGATCGGATTCTAACTCTGTCTGATGAGATCTCAGTTTATAATAGCCGTTGATCGATAACATCGATATGCCAGTGTAGCAGATTTTGTACATGTCTGTGTAAATAAAAATAATCATATATAAAAGCTTTATTTGATATTGAGCACTTTTTATAAACCCGGTTGAAATTCTTTGGATTACTACCCTGTGGATGTTTTACCTGGATTATATATATATATATATATATATATATATATAAAATACTAAAGCTGAGTCAATCAGAGTCTGTTTCTCTCAGACTTTTTTCCCTATATATTTTAATCAGAGAAAATACATGCTAAAATATTTGTCAGTTTTTCGATTGAGTTATGTTTGAAAAAAAAAAAAAAAAAAAAAAAAAAAAAAGCTTCCATTTTAATTGTTCTAATTAGCGGTAATTTGCAAGTAACTCGGCAAGTGACCCATCTATTACTAAGTTTCTATCTATTATTTTTACCCTCACTCACTGCATCTCTTTAACCCCCCCCCCCCAAGTTCCAGAAGAACCAAAGAATGTTGAATAATTATTATAATAATAATAATAATAATAATAATAATAATAATAATAATAATTATTATCATTATTACTAGCAGTACCTATCTAGTATTGCCCACATGCAAAAGAAAATAATATAACGACTTGTTTATGAAGAAACGCAATTTAATGTGGGTGAATTCAATTATGTAATCAAATTATTTTGTGAATAGGAAGTTTGATAAAGTTTGTTTTAGTATTTGACGTCAATCGATTAATAGTAAAAAAAAAAAACAGACAAATAACATAATTTGTGTAAGTACTGTGAAAGTGACTTAAGAACTTAAGGGAGCGAACTCAGTATAATTGCACACGATAACTTCCCACTAATCTGTTTTAGAAAATATCTCCACTATGACAGTTTTCTTAGTCGTAATAAGTATTTAAAAAAAAAACTGAAGCGAAATAAAATAACATAAATGAAATCATGACATAATGAAAGGAAAAAGTGAAAAATAGGCAAATCAAAATCAAATATCTACATGTCAGGTGGACTGCTATTTCCGTCCGACTTTTAAAATCCGACAAGTTTGTTAGATTATAAAAAATAAGTTAATGAATTACCAATAAAGAAATCAACATTAACATAATTCTCTAACACATTTAAACATAAATTAAATTTGGTTTCTGATCAGTGGTTTTATAAGTTATATCCTGAGCTTTTTAGGGTACTATGTAACCCCCCCCCCAAGCATGAACCACTAATGCGACGACAAATTTGTCACATACATAGAAAATTCATGGATAAACATTTCTGCATGAAAAAAAATGTTGCTGACGTCAATATTTTTCTTGATGACGTCATCGATTGTACCCAGGTGTCTTCAAAAATTTATAGCTTTCGTGCTGCTAAACATTTTTTTTTTTAAAAAACTACTAACGCGATAACTAGAAAACTTTTCAGCCATATAGTTACTGCATCGACAAAACAAAATAATACTTTTAAAAGGTATCTGATGAAATCAGAATTTTTATGATGACGTCATCAATTTTAGCGAAATCTACTCAGATTTACGTGCATAAATTTGAACGAATTTACTCTTGATAGGATAATGAATCCCGACACAAACAAAAAAAATATACAAATCTTTTTTAATCATGAAAATTTTGCTGACGATGGGAGGTCTACTCCTAAAAAATTAAAACCTATTTTTTTTTTATGGAAACGCAGACCCCCCCCCCCCCCTCTTTGATCAAAATGAAATATAATTGTCCAAGTACCCTGGGTAATGTAGTCTCAGAAAACATGCCTCTGGGAGTCTTTCAAATTTCCAAATGTATTTTCAAAATACGTTACACATTTCATTCATAATTTAAAAACCTGGTTGGATCATTCTACTGCTCCAGAAAGTACCTGAATCCCAATAGAATCCTCGACATATATAAGAATCAGATACGTCCTCAGATGGAGCACTGCTGCCACATCTGGGGAGGTGCCGCTCAGAGCACTCTTTCTTGCCTTGACAGAGTACAAAATCGACTTCGAAATCTAGTGGGTGAGCATCATTTCTGTTCTCTACAGCCCCTTTCTCACAGAAGAGACGTTGCTAGTCTTTCGCTACTCTATCGTTATTTCCAAGGAAAGTGCTCGACTGAGCTCCAATCTCGGGTTCTTCCATGTAAGACATTCACAACAAAAAACATGTCTTTCTACCACAACTGAAAAGAACTTTCCCTTCTTTCTCGGTGTGCCTCGCGTCAGGCCGAATTTCTAATGGGCGAGTCCATCTTTTATTATTCTTCATGTGTAGGAAGCGACATATGTATATTTTTGGTGTATTCTTGTTTAATGTAAATAAATCCTGTCATGTTTAAGTGAGTGTTTCTGTCCCCTTTTGTTAATCGTGTTAGAATGAATAGAAGACGATACCCTTATGGTTCCAAAATTACAAGCCACAGATTTAAACTAGAAAAAAAAAAATCACCAAAACGATGAAGGCAAAAAGGGCTAGCCAGTTACCTCCCCTTTCTCTTCCTACTCTCATTAATCATTGCAACAAACCGCGAGGGTAGTGAAGTAGATACCAGCACGGACTGACGACACCGTGTGCTGTATAATCAAAGCCTATTGGATCCATAGCACCACTTTCACTATGGATCTTGGCAACCCCCACGTGGTCCCTCCTATGAGTACCTGATTTTAAAACCAATGCCAACAGAATCAAGTAGGCAAAAAACTTAACATATGCTGATTCATAGGAAAACAAGAAGAATTGCAGCAAGCCGTGGAATGACAATGGGTTCACCACTCATTTAGGAAAAAAAGAAAAAAGCCCCTGCTCAGTCTGGATAAAAAAAAAGAAGCCGTCCGCTTCTTCAGCTCCTATAAAAGGGAGCACACTCCTTCCACATTCTCAGAAGGTAAGCAGCATTTGTGATAAGAAAAATATACGGTCTTTCTTTACTTTCACTACGACATGAAAATATTTTTTTAAATCTATAAACTTTGTTATGTACTTACGTGTCAGCTGAAAAGAAGACTACACCAAAAATATGCAAATTCATTCAATATTTATTAAATTATAATATTAAAAAAAAAAAACGATCTTACGTATCTGTAGACATTTATACTTACTTATGAGGCAAGGGAGATAACTCAAATTTTATTTTCGGGAAAACTCAAAATGACGACCGATAGATAAAATCGGTTTTTTATTTTTTATTTTATAAATACTGGATGAATTTGTGTAATTTTTGGTGTACAGTCTTCTTTTTAGCAACCACGTAATTACATAAAGTTTATACATTTCTTTAGCTATTTTTTTTTTTAAGAGAGGCCTAACATGTCGTCGTGAAAGTAAAGAAGCACCAAATATAAATTCAAACAATTATGGTCAGACAGACAGCACGACTGCTTCAATTGAGATATTATCTTTGAAATGAAATATTTAATAACAATTCTTGGAGTAACGTTGCAAGATAGACGAGGAAATACAGATATCAGAAAGAGGCTTGATATTAACAGATCCATCAACAAGGTTATTCGAAAAAAGAGATTAACGTGGTTTGGATACATATCCCGGCTATTTCATTCAAGAAAGATCAAGAGGATGACCACTAAAGAGATAGCTGACCAGATAGGGGTCAAGACTGGCATGCCACTCCTGACAGCTGAAAGACTGGCGCAAGACCATGCAAAATGGCGGAATTTTGTTTTCAAGCATACGGTGAAGCTCTCTGGAGTTTGCATACAAGTCAAGTAAATCAAGAAGTACAACTGTTTCCAAATTCCAACTTTGATTCGACAATCGTGCGGATCGTTGTCAAAAGTTTATAATAGACAGAATTTTCCACAATCAGCCGGTGGCTCGGTAGTGGTGCCAATTCGGACGGAGAAGTTAAAGTTGCATGACAACCTAAATTATTGTGCGTGTAGAATGTGTCGAAATAATCCGCATAATTTCGTCCTGTTTTAATTGTGGCAGTCAGTCAAGAAGGAGGATTATTTTGGTGAATCTTTTTTGTTTTTGTTTTACTCTTTTTATATTTTAAACATGTTCGTTTGAAGACTAAAAAAAAAAAATGTAATAAAAGATGGAAAAATATTAATATTATGTTTCGGAATTTTTTTTAGATGAGGATTGATAATTTGGATTATTCGGACTACTGTGCTCACAACGTCTCGGCTGATGAAAACCTCCAACCTTCTTCAGGTGCGTCTTGCCGAACTCGGAAATCTGTACAGAATTTTGAACGGAACACTTTGTATAATCCATAGTTGCTCGCGTTCCGTCAGCCATGACCAGGTAGAAGTCTTAAATAATTTGTAATTGTATTCTTAGTATCGCCTGTACTGAGGATTGAACCTTCAACCTCCAGAAGACTGTCAGTTAGAACTGATTATTACTTAGCACTTTTATCCGTCGCGCCACGGTTCCTTGCGACTAATCCAAATACATTGATATCCAGCACGGCTCCCTTAAAAATACAACATTTTTATAATTCGTTATAATATACTAACACTAATACACTCTCAGGCTGCATATTTTTGCTAGTATGTTATAATACAAGTGTTGAGTTTGCTAATAAACAGCCAATTGTGGCAATATCTTGTTAAGATATGCTACCCCTCTCCCCTCAAAGAGGTGGTAATGCCTGTGAGGATGGTCTCATGACAACAAAACAGATACCCCCCCCCCTCCCCAATTGAGCATGAAAAAAAAGTACAATAGGAAAATTTAATAAAAGTGATAGTATAATTTCTGGTTCTGACAGACAGATACCAAATCTCCATTATTAATAGATAAAAGATATTTACATATATATATATATATATATGAATTTTGGAACACAACTGCTTGGTGAATTGGGGTTCAAATGTGGTTTACATTTAGTTTAATTTAGTTTTATGCAAAGGGTGTAAAACGGGGTGGAAACCCCTTTGTAGAAATTCCGATACCTTCGATTTTTGTGCCATTTTAACGGTAAGTATTAGACATTAATAAACATTCCCCAAATTTCAGTTTCTTTGGAATATTTTAAAGACTTTTTAGGCGTCATAATAAGGGAACAACCTCCTATTTGAAAATCTAAATATTTGATCCATAGTCATTAGACATCAATGAAACAAGATTCCCTGTTGTTCAATTTCTTCTGAAGTGTTAAATTTTAGACATTTTCTCGAATCAAAATTGGAATAAGGATTTTAAACAAAGTCTTGTAGCATTATTATATATCTTGATTTTAATCTTAGTAAGGGGACATACAACTGAAGCAAAACTGTACTATTCGGGGGAAGTAATCTTACCCATTCTGGGACAGATATTCTTCGGTGGGTGTGTGTGTGTATGGATGAGTGTAGGTTTCTCATAACAGGTATATCATTTAAAAAATTTCTTATGAGAGTTATTTTCGCTGTGCTAATTGGATGTTTGAAGTCAGTGAATAAATAAGGTAAGTGACGTTATAATTAATTAGTTTAGTATCAGGGTTGAGTAATTATGAATATGAAGTGCAAAGTAGTCATTTTTTTTTTATATTAAATGGGAATGTGGACAAAATACTAGCACCTCGTTTGGACGCTTAAAATTAAACATTGTTTATAACAGAATTTATATTTTCTAGGTTTAAAAAAACAAAAACAAAGAAACAAAAAAACTGCTATTAATTTGAGATGTATAGAAAATCATTTAGAATCCTTGACTTCAAAATTAGTATTGTTTATTTTTGAATTTTATATTCTGAGAATAAACAATTTTTTTTCCCATCAAAAGTGGACCGTGAGATTAAAATCATTTACTTAACAGGTCAGTCCATCATTCATTAATATGTTGTTCATATTATAAAAAAAAAAAAAAAAAAAAAATTAAAAAAAACAAAACAGTTCATCTGTCCACAAAATGGAAGAGAGTTTTTTTTTCTGTGTTGGTTGGTCTGTCACACTTATGTTTAGCCTGTCACACTGAATTATTTTCAATAGATCTTAATATTTACACGAAACTTTATCAAAATTGGTGTATCCATTGAGATAATATGTCTGAGTATGTGCTTACAATCTAGGTTGGATTGACTCAAGAGATTTGAAGTTGTTTAAATAATAGCATTTTCATCGGTTTGCCAGGATAAAGTTTAAAATAGCATTTTCGTTGGTCTGTCAGGCTTAATTATAAAATCGCATTTTCGTTGGTCTGCCACGTTTCAATGTGAAACAGCATTTTGATCACTAAACGCGTAGATTAAATGAACACGCGTTAAGAATATCCATTCTTGTTCATTTTTATTTTTAACCATGGGTTCTCACATTTTTTACCACTGGTCTCACATATATAACCATAGGTCATGGGTAATACGTACTTAACCATTGCTTTCCATATTTGTAACCATGGGTTCCCACATTTTTTATTGCTGGTTTCAAATTTTTAACCATAGGTCCCACATATTTAACCATTGCTTTACATATTTGTAACCATGGGTTTCCACATTTTTAACCATGTGTCCGAGTCAGCTCATACTGTAAGCTACCCCCTTCCTATCTACATAGGGGTGGGGCTTATTTGGTATGAAAGTACACTAAATTGATTCAAATAATGTAAACTTTTATATGCATTGCTTCATAATATTGGTTGCTTAATCCTATGAAAAAAAAAAAAAAATAGCGGTTCCAAATGGTGAATATATTAAACAGCTTTCACTGTACCATGCAGGTACATATATTCAAACTGATAAAATGTGCCCCCCCCCCCCACGACAAACCCGTCAATCAGCAAAATTCCACCCCTTCATTGTAGAGATTCCAGATGCCAGAAAGTTTTCTACTCTAATAGCTTCTTTCCCCAAACGGCTTGTCTTTGGAATTCCTGTTTCCCTGACCGTACCAACATGCAGAAATTTAAATGTAATGTGAACAAACATCTTGCTGCATCACTCCCCACTTAGGATGACCCTATACATGTCTCCCCTAATTCTCAGTAGCCTCTTACATCTCAGTAGTAAGGTGCCTCGTTTTGGAGTGAATATAAGTAGGGGGAAAAAAAGTTTTTTTTTTCATAGAAAGCAAAAACTAGAAACATAAAAATCGTTTTTTGTTTGAACCAGTTTTATATAACTAGTTTTGAGCCCGAATACAGAAGACCGGATCAAATACACACAGAATACAACTATTCTTTTGATTTTACTTTTTATGGGCTTTTGACACAACAGCTCCACCATCGAGTTCAATTATTAAAAACAAAATAGTTCAAAGTTGTTACCGGTATAAAAAGAATTCAATTTGAATTAAAAATGTTGCAATATCTAATCTTTATAACTGCCCTCGATAATCCTTGTCAACTTTCTTTCTACTCTTTTTATATCCAGAATAATCCGCACAAACAAAAATGCTCTTTGAGACATGTCTTTTTTTTTTCCCCCCATATGTCGAAATCTTATGCAACTGGAAAACAAACTTATTTTTGTGGCAAAAAAAAATGTGTTGTCGTTTTTATTATCTCTGCCAAGGAGGTTATGTTTGTGTGCAAATGTCAGAATATTTGTCATGATCTAACTTAGAACCGATTTATTTTTTGGTATATCTAGGTCAAAGGTCACAGAAAAGGTGAAAGTCACACTGTTCACGATAACTTTGGTTCTGTTCATCATAGAGACTCACTACTTGGCCCATATTGTAGCCAATGAAGTCTCACATCATAGAGATTCACTACTTGGCCCATATTGTAGCCAATGAAATCTCACATCATAGAGATTCACTACTTGGACCATATTGTAGCCAATGATGTCCCGCATCGGTCAACGTAAAAATTTTGATGGAATTTCAACTTCCGATCTTTCTAAATTGGATGTATGGATAGGATGCTCTTTGATAACACTAGTCACCATGCAAAACTGCAGCCTAATCAGATAAATCGTTTTTCAGTTATCAACGTTTCTATGGCATACCTTCGGGAATATGGTGCTTTCACAGATTAGGACCCATGCTAATTTTGACCCCCGTGGTTAGGGTTAGGGTCAAAGTGGGGGTTAGGGTTAGGATTTAGGGTCAAAGTTAGTGTGGGTCCTAATCTGTGAAAGTACCGGGAATACTTCCTACAATATGGAGAAATAAGCCCAGATAAAACTTTGGCCCAACCTTACATTGTCAGGCGCAGGTATGCAGTCTCATGACAGACTTATTTTAATTAATGAAATTTAGTTTAAGCCGATTTACAAGCATTTAAAGCTCGAGATCAAAAAACGATATCATTTACTCATCACTAAAATGGATAAAGTTACTAATTTGTGTATAGCTTGACATTTAAAGACTTTCAATTAGGAATTCACAAAGATCAAACGAAAACAAGTATTAGGACCTCTTCTCACCACAAACAAATTATCTAACATATAAAGTCATCTTGTCGAAGTTTTAAAGTAAAGTACAAATAGCAATCACTCTGAAAATTCGATACTTTATTCAGTCTAACCTATTTTTACGTTTTTTCCATCAACTATTTTATTGGCAAGGATATATTTTATTTCAGTTTTTTTTCTTTCTAAAAATACTTATTACTGCTAAGAAAACTGTTAGAGTGGAGACATTTTCCATTACTCACCAAAACAGATTAAAGGGAAGTCATCATGTGCAATTATACTGAGTTCTCTCCCTCGAGTTCTTCAAATAAATATATATATATTAATTAAAGCGTGTCGCCGTGTGTTTCTCGCCTCCACATTAATTAGACATTATTATTTGTAGTTTATTATTAATCAATTAGCGTCAAGTACTAAAACAAAACTTTAAAAAAATTACAATTTCACAAAATAATTTGATTATAAAATTTAAGTCAGCAAAACTTATTTCCATGTCTTCATAAACAAGTCAAGTTTTTTTTTCTTTCTTTTACTCCCGGGCAATACCAGGTAAGTACAGCTAGTAATGAACCTGAAAATGTATTATTCACTAGAATATTTGCAGCATATCTGGTATGATATGATGAGGTATCTATGGGGTGCTTCTGGCCTTTTCTTAATTTAATTTCTTAGTAGGCCACAATATAGATCCCACCACACACACACAATTAGTTTGTTATCTCTCACTATCTGAGATATATATATATTAGTAGTATGTTATTAAAAGGCTGTGGGCAATGCAAATTCCGGGTAAGATGTAAGCTGGAAGGAACAAAAATAATAAATCGATTTATTTTTGTTCCTTCCAGCTGACATCGTACCCGGAATTTGCATTGCCCACAGCCTTTTAAAAACATACTACTACTATTCCCAGCAATGCTTCAAGCAAACTACCATTCTCTCTCTCTCTCTCTCTCATATATATATATATATATATATATATATATATACACACACAAGCATTATTGGTTACATATGTGCATACATGTTTCGGTTGTACTCTTCACAGAGAGTCAACCTCTTCAAACCAAAGAAGGTCTGAAGAGGTTGACTCTCTATGGGAGAATACAACCGAAACATGTCTGCACATATGTAACCAATAATGTTTGTATAAATAAAAATTTATACTAAAGAACAGCTCTACTTGTTATTGAGCAATTTTTATAAACACTGAAGTTTCAACGGATTTACATTTACAGAAACTAATACATGTACTATATATATATATATATATATATATATATATATATATATATATATATCTTCAGACAATGAGTAATGTTTATTTTTTAGCCTGATGATTTCTTGTGGGAATGAAACATGGATGTCTCTGTGTAACTTACTTGCTATAGCTTTATTTTCATACTACTAAGCTCTACTCATATATTGAACAGTTAAAGTAAACGCGTAAAATATATATATACCCAATATATTATATCACCTTAAAATACTATATGCGTATATACAGGAAATAGTATAATATATATATATATATATATATATATATATATATATACAGGGTGTCTCAAAAAAATGTACTCACTCGTAGAATGACGAGAAAACTTTTATTTATGAACATAGAGTGAAATGAAATAGCATCGAATACATGAGACAGATGTAATTGAAGAATCATGTTCGCAAATGTTCAAACTGATGACCATTATTGTTCAAACAAAGCCGATAACGCGCACCATTCTAAGAGTAAGTATGCGCGTCATTCTAAGAGTGAGTACATTTTTTTGAGACACCCTGTATATATATATATATATATATATGATCAAAAAATACATCTCGAAAAAGCTTCTAAGTAAGTCTTCAGTGATATGCCGGTGTTATTGTTTATTTCAAGATTTTTTTTCGACACTATAGAAGGAAAACATGGGATGAAGTGATAAGAATGGACTTGAGCGAAAGAGAGGTAAATAAAGAGCTGGCCAGAGAAATTGGTTAGTTTGGAAGTTAACTTCTAAAAGCCGTCCAACACATGCCAGCATATAAAACGAACATCAAACCGAATATGATGATGACAAGCTCAATCAGTAAGCCACGACTTTGATCGGAAACAATCCACCACCCTGAAAGTGACATGCTATGCATATTAATGATAGGTTACGTAATGACATTGTCGGACATTTGTATCTAAGATTGGGCAGACCAAAGCGTGGAGGGACTGGACACTGTACGAGATGATTCATGACCCTACACAACCTCTGTTTTACCAGGGCTTACATCGGTATATTGCTCTCCCAATTTCCCTCTATATGTGTGTTTTCTTTACACACTATACAATTAAGATTCCATCGAATAATTATATAGTATGTAAATAAAACACATATCATGCTCTTGTACTAAAATTGAGCACTCTAGTTTATTTTTTCTACTGACACGAAGTATTCACTGTGTGTGTGTACATATATATATATATATATATATATACATACACCAAAATCCCTTAACTCATTCTTCTGATATTTGGAACAAAGATTCTATGCGTAAGTGTGCGTGCCAGTCTTATATATATATATATATTAGTAGTAATAGTATAAAAACATATCTATGGCAAGTAAGCTATATATATGCGTCCATGTTTCATTCCTGCAGGAAATTATCAGGATAAATGCATTGAGTTTTTTTTTTTTATCAGGCTCAATGCGTTGAGCCTGATGATATTTTGCAGGAATGAAACATGGACACTTCTGTGTAGTTTACTTGCTATAGAAATATTTTAATACCACTACTATTAAGCTCTACTCACGTATTGAGCACTGTTGAAGTAAATATTGAAAATACATAGAAAATATATTATATCACTTTATAATATTATGTGTGTATTTACATGAAATAGGAATTATATATATATATTGACTAGGGTTGTTTTTTTATTACATTAATATTGTAGGGTTGACGTCCACAGTAGACATCCATAATCAGATGTTGTACTTTATTTTAAAAAATTAAGAAAATACAAACAAAAATAGTCATATGGGGTTCAGAGCTGGGAGCAGAAGTACACATTGATCGAAATTCATTCCTGAACAATGTCTGGTGTGCCTATATGAATACATCTATTATATAAAGGGCAGTTGTCTGTGTGTGTGTGTGTGTGTATGCATGTCCAGCTGAAAGTAAAAAAAATATAAAACAAAGACCCACAAAGTTGGTATATTATTGATCAGCATCAGAATGAATAATATTTAAAATTTATAAAAAAATATTCTTTCTTTGGAGGTCAACTGACCCAGAATTCGTTATGGGAGGGGCTTGTTTTTTCGGTGATTTTATTCAGCCATTTTATTTACTAAAGGGAAGTAACTGATTTTTTTTATCCAAGTGTTAATTCCCTTATGCCAACTAATTCCTCAAGGAATCTATATAAAGAAGAGTTGTTTGTGTGTATGTATGTATGTCCAGCTAGAGTGGAATGGAAGGAGCAAAGGAGAATGAGGGTGGAGGGGGAGGGGGAAAGAGAGAAAGATAGAGAGACAGTTAGAGAGAGGTAGAAGTTTTAATAGAAATATGTTACACTTTTGTTCCAGGCAACGCTGGGTAGCCCTGCTAGTATTATACATAAATTAATTAGCCTTAATGAGCTAAAAATGAGCGTCTCAGAGTAGAGGGAAATGTCAGAAAGGGAACATATCGTTTAGTCATAAGTTAGCGTCATAAACTACTTGAAATTGAATATAATAACTTCGTTTTGAAGGAACGAACCTCCTTTTCTTCCCATTTCGAAAGATAAACGGCCAAATAGACGAGCAGCAAACTGTCCTCAAAATCGGTGACAGTTTGAAAAGGTTACATAAGGTCACCAATTATGAGAGATTTGTTCTTTTACGACATTATCTTTCAAGGCCAGATTGTTCTATTTTTCACCGACACAAAACTCAAATTAGATCTATAAATAAGTTTAAATGTTTGTTTTAGTGGATTTTTTTTTTACCGTTTTGTCGCCACTTATGAAGGCCAAGAGCCACTCGAGGATGGGGGTTGATGAGATGGAACGATTGTCAGCCGAAATTGATCAATAAAATGGACCAAGTTTGATTACTTATTAGACAGTTCACGATAAGTATTTGTTGACATTGAATTTGAAGATGACTATGTTGTAGTCTGCAGGGAAGCAGTTCCACAGTAATGTTCTCTGCAGATGGGAAGCCTTTGCAAAGAAGCTCTAATGCAATAAAAGCAAAGAATAAAAAGATCGGGATAGACTACAAATTTTTTTTTTTTTTTTTTTCCATATAGTTTTAATGGTTGAAAAATTTCCAAGACTATATCTAATATATAAAGTAGAGACGTTTTTTCCCCTGTACCTTCTCGGAGTATAGGAAAATAACCATATACAAAACAGGCTACTAAACTCACCGCTATACTACACTTATTCACTCGAGCGTGTTTTAGTAAAGTTGTTATTATTTTTTCCAACCTAACACTCAATATTACATTTGGCCCACCATCAACGTCTCTCCGAAAAACCAACTCCATATAGGTGGTAGCAAAGACTTTTCCCCCTAACAATTCTGTACTGTGACTACACTCATCGACACCGGGAAGTAATAAACACAGTTTACTTTTCACAAAACAGTCCGTCCTTATTTATTATTTGCCTGGTATTAATTTACTACATAATATAAAACAATACGCAAACAAATAATGACCGCTCCTGTTGAATCCTATGATATTCCGCGAATATCAGATTACGTTTTTCCTATTTCTAACTATGATTTCCACATTTACATTCATTCCGGAATGAAGCGAATGACATTAACGAACACAGTTCCTGCAACATTTATTCTTCAAATATCGCGGCTACAATTCCTTCATTAAATCGACTTCCTACTTAATTCAATAGCCGCCAAGATGCTGTTAGACCCCGACACATTTATATTTTCAAAATCATATACCTTTCACCCGTCCCAAATAAATGACATAAACCGTGTCATTGTTGAACATTACTTTTCGCTGCCAGAAGCTGCCAGTAAACAAGCTTACGTTAACTGGCATATTTTCACATGCATTTTTCAAGTAGTAACTGTGGCGCAATGGTTAAGAAGGGAGGTTTCATTATCGCCAGTATCGGCGTTCGATCCCATACTGCTCTAAACCATTTTCTTTTCTTTTTTTTTTAATTTAAAACATTCACCAACACGGTAGAGGGGGGAGGGAGAAGAACAATAGGCGGTTTCTTTTTTATTCAATACGTACTAATTTCTCCCGTGCAACGCCGGGCGACGGGTTCCGCTAGTATATATATATATATAACAGTTTTCATGGTAAACAACTGACGATCCCTTATATATAAAAACATATATAAAAATATATTTATATTAGAGTATATTCTTGGAAGTAAACTAAAATAGTGATTGCAGTAGATTGATTGACTTACTAGACTAAAATCTTTCAACAAATTTTTTTTTTTTTTTTTTTCAGTTTTGAAGGTTAAAAGAACTTCCGAGACTATATATATATATATATATATATATATATATATCAGATCTTTATGAATTCATGGTTATATTATTTTATAGTATTGAAAATATCAAAAATTCTGTTGATATATCCTTCATATAAAATCAATATCACTTTGTACCTAAACTAAGCTGTATCGATATTTTGATTATCTATATTTTGTTTCGGAATTTTTCAGATGAGGGTTGATAATTCGTAGAATTTGGTATAATCGGACTACTGTTCTCATCTTGGGTGTTTTTATCACAACGTTTCGGCAGATGTAACCTCCGACCTTCTTCATGTGTACTCTCTCGTTCCATCAGCCATGGCAGATGGAACGAGAGCATGCTACCCCCGTGGATTTAATAAAGGGTTCCGTTCGAAATTCCGTCCAGATTCCCGAGTTCGACAGAAAGATTCTCGAGTTCGACAAAGTACACCTGAGAGAAGGCCGGAGGTTACATCGGCCGAAACGTTGTGATAAAAACACCCAAGATGAGAACAGTAGTCCGAATATACCAAATTCTACGAATCTATATTTTGTAAGGAAATCCTAGTAAAACTTTGCTTAAACATTAAATAAACTTTTTAATCATTTCACTTATTTCAATAACAAAAATTTAGTCGCTTATTTTTGTCTATTTTTACGATGCACGTCACGTTGACAATTATTCATTTTGACTCGAGAAATCTTCAAAGCCACGAGTTTACTTACATATATAAAAAATAAATAAATAGAAATACACTTCTCAAGCGGTACGTTACACGTATCTATCAAATCAATCAATATCATGATTTTCAAAATGTATCATTATACAGAGACGGATTCATGTTAATCAGAGGGCGTGACCTTTCAATTGGCCAAATAATAATCACCCACCTGGTCAACTGCCTGACATTAAAAACAGCTTAGGTGATTGAGAACATCTACGTAAAAGTCTTTAATTTAGATAAAGAAGAGATACGATACCAGGTGTTTCATTTTATAAGAGTAACAAGGAGCTCTTTTTTTTTAGGAGCTTGTCATGTGCTCTTATGAATATGTACTTCTTTCTTTTCTATGAAATGAGCACATATAACAGTAGATATATATATATATATATATATATAGTGCCATCCAGCGACACATTACCACACATAAAAAAAGCATAAAATCAACCGAACTACGACAAATATTAACAACTAAGATCATACATAAAAACAACTGCACCAACAGACTAAAAATCTTCGAAGCCCTACACATGAAAAAAAATTACAACCCACAATTAATAAAATAGCATTTACCACCGGTACTAACACCTTATCAGTCTTCGACAATTAATACATAATAATAATAATAATAATGATAAAAGATATATAAAAAAAATAAAAATAAATAAATTAATAAGTAAATAAAAGAATAAAGATATATATATATATATATATATATATATATATATATATATATATACATACACACACATATGTAAATTAATAGGTATAACCAAAAATAAAACCATAAATACGGCTCTTTACTAATAATAAGACACAACCTCCTGAAGATGGTCACGAGACCGAAAGCGCTCGAGAAATGGCCCAAGATACGTTAGGCGCCATAATCCACCAATTGACACCGGAAAAAAGCTGAATCGCTCGTTGCATCGAGAAGTTAACCAGAAAGATTGCAAAGAAAGAAAACTCTGTGGTCTTCAATGACACATGTATAATAAACGACTTGCTGCCGAAATATACATATATATATGCATGTATGTACAACAAATACACTAAAACATACAAAAGCATATATTTATATATACACACAGAAACATACAAAAGCATATATATATATATATATATATATATATATATATATATATATAAATATAGAAGAAAAAAGAGTGATAAATATGTGACGATTGTCCAAATTTATTTCAAATTTCAATTGTTCAATGCAAGGTGTATTCAGTAATAAACTAGTGTTTATTATTCTTTCCTTAAGCCAAGGCTTTTCAAAGATCGAGATCTTATCATCAGAGGAGAAATACAGATAGATAAGTTGGCTTTCGAAAAAAACAAAGTTCAAATATTTGAAAAATATATGAAAAATATTATTAAAAAAATATATATATATATATATATATATATATATATATATATATATGAAGGGCATTATCAAATTTGTCAGTTTGTTATAAATTTGATAAGTGGTATGTACTGAATTCAAAAGTGCTCAATATAAGAAGTAGAGCAGATGTAACAATCATAAAGATTATATTGAAATGCCAATGTTTCAATATTATGGTCTTTTCAGGGTCAAATGAGGAATATCTAGTTTTATATATAAAATAATTTGGCTCTGAAGAGACCTTACGATCAACCATAACATGTTAAGGTAAGTCAGACATTACATATATTATTATACTAAATGCGAGTCCATCAAGGTTTGTTTCATTAAGGCATACGGTGGCTAAGTGGTTAACGATGCGGACTGAGGACCTGGGTGTGCCGGGTTCGAATCCGGTTCGTTCCACAGAAACACTTTCATCAAAACCCACACCTGACCTTGTGTCTAACCTCCCCTGGAGAGGAGGTAAATAAAACACACTTTAATAACACAAAATGCATGCTAAAATATACCGTAGTTGTGGGATTAAGTTATGTTTGAAAAAAATCCTGTTTTGATTGTTCTAATTAACCATAATTTATGATTAACTGAAGAATCTATGTATTTCTCTCACCTGCCCCCTTTCTTACTTTGTCCATCTAATCACTCTCTAATATTTCTTTATGTCTCTGTCAGCATTTGCAGAAAGAGTGATTCTCTTTTATTCATCGTTGGCATCTAATTTACATAGTGTGTTCGTACACACCGTAAACACATATGTAGATTAGATAACAAAACAAAAGATCGTTTTACTAAAAGTAAAGAGAGACTTATTATGTTTAGTTATGTGAGAAGAATATAACACATTTGTCATAGTTTATGAATTTTTAAATGAAATCAAAGTGTAACAAATAATGGTAATGGTTGTGACAGTGATACTGGTTGTGACAGTGGTAATGGTTGTGACAGTGGTAATGAGTTACAGGTAGTCTAGTGTGTGTGTGTGTGTGATATTGGCCTTTGATAAAATAAAAATAACAAGCCGCGCGTGCGTGGTCCCCCTCTGTATGTAACTCGATGTGGCGAGTGTAAAATGCAATAAATTTGGGCAATTTGGGGCATTTTGACCCCCCTTTGACCCCCGGGGACGCGAACCAGAATTTTTCTGAGGTCAAGGATGCTCATTTTATATCCAGAACAATTGCCTCTACATTTTGGCCAAGTTTCAGATAAATTGAATGGATGGATCAAACGTTATGGGAGAAAAGGGTCATTTTTTTGCCATTTTGGGGGGTTTGACCCCCCGGGGGCGCGAACCAGATTTTTTTCCAAGGTAAGCGATACTTATTTTCAATTAGGAACAATTGCCTTCACATTTTGGCCAAGTTTCAGAGAAATTAAATCGATGGATGAAAAGTTATGGGGCAAAAAATGTCATTTTTTTTTGCCATTTCAGGGCCTTTTGACTCCCTGGGGGGCTAACCAGATTTTTTTTCAAAAATCGGAGAATGTCACTTTCTAACCTGACCAAAGTTACAACTGTATGCAAAATTTCAGAGAAATTCAATGGATGGTTGCGGAGAAAAATCCGGACGAACGGACATGCCTCAAAACATAAGTCCCCCGATTTTATAAATCGGGGGACCAATAAATAATGGTAATGGTTGTGACAGTGGAAATGAGTTACAGGTAGTGTGTGTGTGTGTGTGTGTGTGTGTGATATTGGTCTTTGATAAAATTAAAATAATTAAATAAAGAAAACTGCAACCCACTGCTTTGTTTATTGGTCTCTGTCCGGCATCTCATTAGAAACCAATAAACAAAGCAGTAAGGTTGCAGTTTCCTTTATTTAATATATATATATATATATATATAATTCCCGAAACAGTTTTTCATGGTAAACAACCGATGATCCCTTAAAATAGTGTTAGAAACTAACTAATATAATAACTGTAATAAATTGACTTACATGAGTGATTTTCCACTGGAAGACTTGAGACTATAAGTTTGTTTTTTTTATATATATTTTTTATTTTTTTATTTTTTTATTTTTTATATATAGTTTTAATGGTTGAGAAACTTCCGAGACTATATATATATATATATATATGAATGAATGAATAAATGCAAAAGTTTTTTCCATCTATCCTAACTATATTAACAACAGGTTGTACTTATTTACTTTTATGAAACTACATAATATTTTTGAAATGCCATATACAGAGTGAGCCAAAAGTAGGTGGACAGTAAAAAAACATTTTTTTTTTGTCGTAGCGTAAGAGACAGACTTCAAAGCTGTGTAAATCAAGAAGGAAAATGTTTTTTTACTGTCCACCTACTTTTGGCTCACCCTGTATAGTAGACTTCAAATGCCCACAAAGAGTTTTAGGTCTTAATTTGCATATTTATTTTATAAAGAGCACCTAATAAATTAATATTCTGTAATATACAGTTGTAATTGTCGTATTTTCTTATATATATATATATATATATGCAATATTTTCGTCGGTAGAAAAACGTCTGATGGCGCCAGGATGCTGAACAGATACTACACTTTGATCTTAGCCAAAAAGCTAAGGAACCATAAAAAATAATGTTTTTTATGGCTAGACATTTTTAAATGATTGAAAAAAGAAAAAAAATGATTTAATCTATTATTGTATTATATTTTAATGAGGTTGGGTAGCATAGGATCTGTTGTCATGATATCATCCTCCCTGGTATTAACTCCTTTTTTTTTTGGCGGTGGGGGTGTTTTTCATGATACTATATTCTCAGTTATTACCTCCTTCTTTGGGGGTCAGTGTAGTATGTTCGTTCATCATGATATCATCCCAGGCTAAAAATATGCGACCAGAGACAGCGTATATTTGCTAGTATTTATATATATATATATATATATATATATATATATAATAATGATAATAATAATCCAGGAAAAACATCCACAGGGTAGTAATCCAAAGAATTTCAACCGGGTTTATAAAAAGTGCTCAATATCAAATAGAGTTTTTATATATTATTTGTATTTACACAGACATGTACAAAATCTGCGACACTGGCATGTCGATGTTATTGATCAACAGCTATTATAAACTGAGATCTCGTCAGGCAGAGTTAGAATCCGATCTTACCAAATATGATCTACGGTTACGATCGGATTTTAACTCTGCCTGATGAGATCTCAGTTTATAATAGCTGTTGATTGATAACATCGACATGCCAGTGTCGCAGATTTTGTACATGTCTGTGTAAATAAAAATAATCATATATATATATATATATATATTGAATTTTAAACATAAATAAGTATAACTCTTTATTCGTAGCATTAGAAAAACAAACCGCCCCATGTTCATGGTATAAAACAAAAACACATTTTAAATAAAATAAATATCTATATATAAGCTAGCGTCTGAACTGACATATAATTTCAAGTAATAGAACAAAATAAATGATAAATTAACTGTAAAATATAGTAGCTGTAATTAACTGTGAATTGTCATATAATTTTAAACACAAACGAGTATAACTTGTCTGCAATATTAATGATTGCGATAGAAAAAAAAAAACATACTGTTAAACACAAATAAATTTAACTTTTTATTCGAGGCGTTTCATGCTGGAAATGGGAACAAGCAGTATTTTGATCAAATCAACCTGTGATTAAATATAAGAATACATATAAGTATATCGTAACTCATTATCTGTATATTTCAAATTTGATAAAAAAATTCTGAAATATTGTTAAGCTGCAAGTGAAAATAATTTCATACCGTAACATCATGTGTTACAAGTTTGAAAAAAAAAGAGGCTGAAAATTTCAACATTGAAAATCCACTCCTGACTCGTTTGAGCTCACATTCAAATGTATACAGACATGTTGAATAGAAATGTACTTCTGAGGATCGGATTTACTGTGAAACTGCAGTACAATGTATATTATACATAGACATACTAGAAGAATACCCATTCCAGGATGGGTAAAATTAATTCCCCAAACAGAACAGTTTTGCATAACTTTTATGTTCCCTTACAGAGATTAAAATCAAAATATAATGCTACTAAACTTATGCTTAGAATCCTTATTCTAATTTTGATCAAAATCCATTACACGATTTTACTTCTAAAAAACGTCTAAAATTTAAGGTTCAAGCTTAAGGGATCTTAAGAAATTAATTGATGCAGAATCGAATGAGAGCAGTTTGTTCCAGTGGATACAGTGTTCAGTTTGAAATTCCGAAATAATTTCCGACTACAACAGGAGGCACCTGGAGAAGGCTGTCGAGTACAACAGCCGAAACGTGAAAATAGCAGTCATCAAGATGAGGGAAACAGTCTGAAACATGTACAAAACGTAAACAAAGTTCTGTCTATAACAGACAAATCAATAATTGAACGAGAGCAACGGATGCAGCAATATTTACCCGAGAGTTCTTTGAAGAAAACCAAGGGTGGAAAAAGCTGTGGTTGGTGATGAGGATGGAGATGATGGTGGCAACGGTAACAAAAGATCGCGCTCATAGTAGTCTGTCGGGGCAGGGCGAACAGAGACCCACTCTTGATTTGAATTAAGCTGTCGGTCCAGACTGACAAAAATTGTCTTATGGTTAGTAAGCACCAATACACAGTAGCAGTGATAGTCGGTACTAACTTGAAGCACTCATAACAAACTAAACTAAACCCACTAAAAGGACATATGTAGAGACCAGGCAAGGGGATGACAAACTGTAAATATCTATAACGACTCTTGCTATGACATTTACCTTTCCTTTGTTTTTTTCTTTTACAGAATATAAACACTTTTTGGGTTATTTAATGCTGAAATACAATATCCATCGTAAACGATTCATTACAATTATTTGAACACAAGTTGCTTTTTTTTTTTTTTTTTTTTTTTTTTTTTTACTCACAGCTGGAGAAACTTGCAGGTTGATACCTTTTCCAACAGTATCAGTGCATACATGAGCATCTACTTGCAATTCGTGAGGAAATCTTTTAGCAGTTCTGCACAGTAAATGTTTCAGTGTTGCCTTCTTTAAACTGACTATATGTCTGTTTCTACTGAGAGAAAAATGTAATCTAAATACTTTTGTGAACAGTCAACAATCACTGCGCTAAGCTGATTAACTGTAATCAAATCTACAAGTTGCTGATATTTATTCTGCCTCTTTGAGCATCTCTTAGTTAAATCAATAATCCCTTTTCAACTTTTAAAAGAAAAAAAACAACAATTATTTATATACATACGAGATGTACTAACCCAGCATTGCCCGGGATCCATTACGTTCAAATGTGTTTTGTAAATATTTTTATTTTCTATAACCACGAAAATTTTGATTTGTTAATATTTTTATTTTATATAACCACAAAAATTTTCATTTGGTTATATTTTTATTTTCTATAACCACGAAAATTTTGATTCGGTAATATTTTTATTTTCCATAACCACAAAATTTTGTTAGGTTCAATATAGTGTTGGGACAATTAAATTAATCAGAATCAGAAAAATCGGAACTTCTTGGGATATCGGAATCGGTATTGGAAAAAAATTGTGCCTATTTTCCGATGCCTAAACTGATTTTTTTTTTTTTTACTTTTTTTTTTTTTGTTTAAAAATAATTTTCCATTGCTGGTACTTATGAAAAAATCATAAATATTTATTGATTTTTAAACTACCAATAAAACTAAAATCTATAAAAGTTATTCCACATAGCTGATTTTTCTTTTAAGGTGTTTATTTAAGAATGTCTCCATATTAGCAGACTGCTGACTTTTAAAATGTACCTGACATAATTTTATATATTGGATGAATAGAAAGAAAAAAAATGGAAAATTGGACAAGCCACAAAATGTAAAAAACAAAATCACATTTAAAAAAACAAACAAACCAAGTAGACAAATATTTCGCTTCTTTTATTGAGAAGATTGTTCAGAGTAAAATAGTAAAGGTATATTTGATACCTTTTATAAAGAGAAGAATGTGACATTACTGTTTTACTCCGAAGAAGCTTCTGTCAATAAAAGAACCAAAATATTAGTCAACTTTACTTCTCTTTTTTTTAAATATGATTTTATCGTTCATATTTTGTGGTTTGTCCAATCTTCCATTTTATTTTCGCTATATCTTGTCAGATTTTATCTTTATATTCAATCTTTTATACATATCTTTCTATAAAGTTCGGTCTGTTTATATATTTGTATGTACAGGATTCACTCCTAAATTAATTAACCAATCATGATGAATTTTGGAACACAGCTGCTAGGTGTAAGGAATCCAAATGTGGGCTATATTAAGTTTTATGCAATTAAGTGAAAATTCAGATATCTTCATTTTTTTTTTTTTAAATTTTAACAATAGGTATTAGACATCAATTAATAAATATTCACCAAATTTCAATTTCTTTGAAGTATTTTAAGGGGTTTTTAAGGGCATAATATGGGCACACCTTCCTATTTGAAAATTCAAATACTTCAGATTTGCATTAAATTAGATCCATAGTTATTAGATACCAATTAAGAAAGATTCCCCAAATTTCAATTTAAGTTTAAGCCTTAATTTTTAAACATTTTCTAGAATCAAATTATGTAATAGATTTTCATCAAAATTAAGATAAGGATTCCAGATATAAGGTTTAGTATCATATCTTTATTTTAATCTCTGTAAGGGGACATAAAAGTGGTGCAGAACTGTTCTATTCGTGGGGGGATGAATTTTTCCCTGACCTGTGACGAGTATTCTTCTAGTATATATATATATATATATATATATAATTACTTACAATGATACATAATATATAATAGGAATATAGAGATCAAATTCTCTTAAATATGTTATCAGATAGACCTCAAAAAGGTTCATTTTTTTTTTATCCGTATGACTGAATCCATCTTGTTTATTCTTATAATTGTAAATACTAGAGCTTTTTAAAAATTAAAATAGGCAATTAATAAAAATACATTAAAAAAATAATTCATAATTGTTTGGTAGATTTAGTTTTTGAAATCTTTCTTGCCAATAAATTTACCCTTCGAGACGAGATATTAAAATAGTGTGTTTCATAGGGGTCAAGAACAGGAGAAATAAAACAACTGATAATCTTGGACAGTAAACTACTTTCTGCGCCAGGAGTCTATCCTCCCAGGCATTACCTCTTCTTTTATGAGTTTATAGCCTGTCACTCATTTCTGAGGATGTGCCAATGAGACGATACAGTTTATTTTTTGCAGACCCCTTTTGGGAGTTGGATTTTCCACATTAAAAACTGATCTTGTATTTAATTCTGTCCCCATGAAGAGCAAAGTAAAAATAAAATAAAAAAAGTAAAAAAAGAAGAAAAAGAAACCCAACACTAATTGACGAAAAGATAAATGTTAGGCTGATTCATGAGTAGATTAATGTAAATAAGTATATAATACGATTGAAATGAAAATGTTTATCATGCATTGATAGCTTTCATCACAAGAAAAGTGTTAAATGGCTTCGTCGTATTTTTGCATCTAACGCAATGTTCAATAATCCATTTATGATGTACATGAGTTGAACCTAATTACAAAGACTCATTACGAAACTATTCTAAATAAATAGAGGGGATTTTATTTTTTTTAGATACGGCCACGCATCTTTATAAGAGGTTATGTCTGACGGCCTGTCACACTTCAGTTTAAAATAGCATTTTCATCACTAAACACATAGATTGAATGGATACATTTTTTTTTATATGCATTTAAGAGTTTGAATTACCTACTAGACACTATCAATAAGGGAAAAGAGAAGCGAGTAGAAAGAGGGGCGAGGGGAAAGAGGAGCGAGGGGAAAGAGGAGCGAGGGGAAAGAGGAGCGAGATAAACAAAGAAAGAATGAGTGAAGGCAGAGAGAAAGAGGAAGGGAAGAAAACAGAGAAAAAGAGGGAGGGAAAAAACGAAGAGAGAGGGAGGGAGAGAAGAAAATGAAGAGAGAGAGGGAGGGAAGAAAACGGAGAGAGAGAGGGAGGAAGGGAGGGAAGAAAACGGAGAGAGGGAGGAAGAGAGGGAAGAAAACGGAGAGAGAGAGGGAGGAAGGGAGGGAAGAAAACGGAGAGAGAGAGGGAGGAAGGGAGGGAAGAAAACGGAGAGAGAGAGGGAGGAAGGGAGGGAAGAAAACGGAGAGAGAGAGGGAGAGAGAGAGGGAGGGAGGGAGGGAGGGAGGGAAGAAAATGGAGAGAGAGAGGGAGGGAAGAAAACGGAGAGAGAGAGAGGGAGGGAGGGAGGGAGGGAAGAAAACGGAGAGAGAGAGGGAGGGAAGAAAACGGAGAGAGAGAGGAGGGAGGGAGGGAAGAAAACGGAGAGAGAGAGGAGGGAGGGAGGGCGGGAAGAAAACGGAGAGAGAGAGGAGGGAGGGAGGGAGGGAAGAAAACGGAGAGAGGGAAGAAAATGGAGAGAGAGAGAGAGAGGGAGGGAGAGAGGGAAGAAAACGGAGAGAGGGAGGGAAGAAATAGAAGAGAGAGAGGGAAGAGAGGGAAGAAAACGAAGAGAGAGAGGAAGGGAGAGAGGGAGGGAAGAAAACGAAGGGAGAGAGGGAGGGAAGAAAATGAAGAAAAAGAGAGCAAGAGAGAGAGAGAGAGAGAGAGAGAGAGAGAGAGAGACCAAGCAAAGCAGATGACACTAGTCAGACCGCAAGTATTATAATAGCTTTTTCTTTCGTGCCATTCACATATTACTTTTAGGAAAGCGAACATATCACAAATGTTTTAGACAATCACGGAACATCCCTGTTAAAAATTAAACATCTTCAGTTGTAGAAAAAGAGAGAGAGGGGAAAGACAAAAGATCCAATTTTATTTTTTTCTTGATCATATTTTTTTTTTAATTCTCCTTTTTTGATTTTTAAACATGCGTTTTGAATCTAAAAGATCTGAACGTGCAGCAGCAGAATTTGAAATAGAAATTTTCCAACAGAAAGAGAAAAAAAAAAGCCTTGACCTACCTTGTTAATTTTGTACCAATTGCTTCTCTGTCTTCTTGCTTCTCTCTCTCTGATTTCGTAGGAATTATATTTTTTTCTACAAGTTCCCTCCGTGATGGACGATTGTTCAAAAATCGTGCCAGGCTATCATGGCGAGCCACTTTTGCACCTAAAGAATCTGAAGAAATATCATATTTAAAATCAGAAACCTGATTCACAACAAATTTTTCAACATATTTCTTTAAAAAACTTGATCGCTATATAAAGTTAAAGATATGTGTATATGTTTTGGAATTTTTGAGATGAGGGTTGATATTTTGTAGAATTTGGTATATTCGGACTACTGTTCTCATCTTGGGTGTTTTTATCACAACGTTTCGGCCGATGTAACCTCCGACCTTCTTCAGGTGTACTTTGTCGAACTCGGGAATCTTTCTGTCGAAATTCCGTCCAGATTCCCGAGTTCAACAAAGTACACCTGAAGAAGGTCGGAAGTTACATCGGCCGAAACGTTGTGATAAAAACACCCAAGATGAGAACAGTAGTCCGAATATACTAAATTCTACAAAATATGTTTGTATATTTGTTTGTATAGGATTCACTCCTGAACGAAGTAATCTATCATTATGTATTTTGGAATACAGCTGCTAGGCGTACGGATGGGTAATGTGGGCTATATTTAGTTTAATTTAGTTTTATGCAAAGGGGAGAAAAAGGGGGGATGGAAAGGGGATGGAAGCCCTTTGTAAAAATTCAGATACCCCCGATTTGTGTGCGATTTTAACAATAAGTATTAGACATCAATTAATAAATATTCCCAAATTTCAGTTTCTTTAGAGTATATTAAAGGGTTTTTAGGGAGCATAATATGCCCCCCCCCCCCGCCCCCATTTGAAAATTCAAATTTGTATTGAATTTGATCCATAGTCATTAGACATCAGTTCAGCAAAATTCCCTGAGTTTCAATTTCTTCTTAAGACCCCTTAAGCTTAAGCCTTAAATTTTAGATATTTTCTAGAATCAAAATCATCTCATGGACTTTGATCAAAATTAAAATAAGGATTCTAGACGTAAGGTTTAGTAGCATTATGTCCATATATATTTTTGAGATGAGAATTGATAATTTGTATTAATTCGGACTATTCTTATCTTGGTTGTTATTTATACAACGTTTCAGCTGAAGTAACCCCCGACCTTCTTCAGGTGCATTTTTTTTTTTTTTTTTTTAACTTGGGAACCTTTATGTTGAACTAGTGAAACCTGTATGGAATTTAATATTGAACTTTTTATAGATAGATATGCAAATTAGCTTAATTTCCTAACTATTTTTTAATCATTTTTACTCAGAAAACATGGCATTCTATTCAACAGGCCACTTCATGGTGCAGCTTGAGAAGCAAGACTGGAAGCCTATTGACCAATGTTGAATTTTCGGAGATTTTTTTAAGGAAATTAAGTCGACTATATTTGAAAATACATAGAATAACATTTTGTCCCGTACATAAAGATGCATTAAAAGTTGAATAAATGAAAATACGCATGTGTATCATATTTTTTTATCAGACATTTTAATTACCTGTTTGTTTTGCTTAATAATACTTATCAATTTCCACAACAAAATATGAATTTCATTTATTCATCTTTTAACACATCAAATACATAGAATGTTATTCTATGTATTTTCAAATATAATTGACTGAATTTCCTTTAAAAATCTCTGAAAATGAAGCATTTTTCAATAGGCCTCCAGTTGTGTTTATCACCTACGCCATGAAGAGGCCTGTAGAATAGAATTCCATGGTTAAAAATCATTGCGAAAATTCTGTAAATAATGCAGGGAATTGGAACCTAGTTTCGGACAAACAGCGGAAAATTGTAAATATATATTAAATAAGAAAAGAAAAAGGGCGCTTTTTTACAGTAGGACCCGTGCTAAAAGTGCCTCGGCATCGGTGCTTTCCGGTGTTTACGTTAAACGCCGGACAGTGCCGAATGAAAAATTTGTTAACTTACCTGCGTCCAAAAAAACACAAACTAGCCTGGATTTACAAGCAGGACAAAACAAGGAAAAAATTTTGTATGAAATAAATATTTATTTTTTTTAACAAAGATTCAAATAAGTGTTTAAATTAAAAAGTTTCTTTAACGTTTTTTTCTTATTAAACATAACAAATAAATAACAGTGATTATAACAGCAAAAAGTTAATTAAGTAAATGTTTTACATTTTTTAACGAAATTTCTTCTTTTTTTAACTTTTTTTACTGATTATTTTTGTTGATTTTGTTAGGAATTAGGTTTAGGGTAGGGTTAGGAATTAAGGTTAGGGCAGGGTTAGGAATTAAGGTTAGGGCAGGGTTAGGAATTAGGGTTAGGGCAGGGTTAGGAATTAGGGTTAGGGCAGGGTTAGGAATTAGAGTTAGGGCAGGGTTAGGAATTAGGGTTATGAATTAGGGTTAAGGCAGGGTTAGGAATAAGGGTTAGGGCAGGGTTAGGAATTAGGGTTAGGGCAGGGTTATGAATTAGGGTTAGGGCAGGGTTATGAATTAGGGTTAGAGCAGGGTTAGGAATTAGGGTTAGAGCAGGGTTAGGAATTAGGGTTAGAGCAGGGTTAGGAATTAGGGTTAGGGCAGGGTTAGGAATTAGGGTTAGGGCAGGGTTAGGAATTAGGGTTAGAGCAGGGTTAGGAATTAGGGTTAGGGCAGGGTTAGGAATTAGGGTTAGAGCAGGGTTAGGAATTAGGGTTAGAGCAGGGTTCGGGTTAGGAATTAAGGTTAAGGTAGGATTAGGAATTAGGGTAAGGGCAGGCTTTATCGTTCCTTCAGGAGTTTCAACAGCCAGTGATACCATGTAAAAATTCATGTTGAAATCGCGTTTCATTCAGTTTGAAAGTTTAGATGTCGTCTGCTTATTCGTCTCGCTTCGAGGCTTTCCAGCGTTTAACGTAAACCGCCAGAAACCACTGACACCGATGGACTTTTAGTGCAGGTCCTATTGTAAAAAAGTCCCATAAAAAGTATGTATGTTGTATAATATAATTGCTTTGCAACATAAAAACTACTTACTTTTTTCCATGTAATGGATCTCCCCATCGTCGGAGGAAGAATCATCGTCATGGTCATCACTATCGTCATCCCCAGGTAAATTATCATAGTCAGGATAATAGCCATCTGTCCCGGGAAGGTTTTCTTTATCACTGTCATTATCAGAACTATAAAATGTGTAAAAAAAAACAAAATTAAATATCAAAATATAACTTTATAAGAAAATACATTATGATTTGTAACATCGATATAATAAAATTATGGGTGCTTCTGCATATCAACCCTGACATGTTAGACCGCTCTTAAAAATAAAATAGCTAAAGAAATGTATAAACTTTGTTATGTACTTACGTGGTAGATGAAAAAAAGATTGTACACCAAAAATTATGCAAATTCATCCAGTATTTATTTAATTATAAATAAAAAACGATTTTATCACTCGGTAGATATTTCCACCATTTTGTAGCTTAGATTTTCCAGTGGTCAAGGACGATAACTCATTTTTTTAACGATTTCGGGATTTAGAGTCTCCATTGTTTACAAAAATGTCAAAATGTACATAAACTCATTTTTTTTCTTTTTCTTATAATTTAATAACTACTGGATGAATTTGCGTAATTTTTTCTGCACAATCTTATTTTCAGCTAACACGTAAGTACATAATAAAGTTTATACATTCTTTAAATATTTCAATGTCAGGGTTGATATGCAGAAGCACCAAATTATGTTACCAGATCTCGTCTGTCAGTTTATGTGTTTCTCGCCACTACGTGACTTACACATTATTTTTATGTACTATAAATTGATTATTTATTTAAATTAAAAATGCAATAGAATAAAATAAAGTGAAATTAAAAAAAAATCCTATTTAAAAATAATTTATTTTGCCTTCTTTGCAAAGAAGTCAAACATTTTAATCTTTTGTTAATAGTTAAAAAAATTTTTTTTTTTTTTTTTTTAAACGAATGAATTACTTACTATTTAAAAAGAATTTATTTTGCCTTCTTTGCAAACAAGTCAGACATTTTAATCTTTTGTTAATAGTTAAAAAAATTTTTTTTTTAATTTTTTTTTTAAACGAATGAATTACTTAGTGACCCTTCGGAATTTGGAAGCATTTATACCGCCGAATAGTCATTTCTGGTTTTAACATTCTTAGCAAATCCTCATGTATTAAAAGATTGAAAGTTTTGGCAGCTTAATGATTTTATGAATAGAGATTAAAACTACATTACCGTGACAAAATTAATTATAGTTTTTAACAATTTAGTTCAATTAATGATTTAATGACAAAACTATAGTGTAATGAATTTCAAAATCCTACCAAAAAAATATTTTTGGACTTCAGTAAAAATAGCAGCAATAAAGAAACGGGGGATAGTTAAAAAAAATATATAAAAGAGCAAAAGAAAAATTGAAATACAAAAAGACTACTGGCCAACACCGAGTATTTACTTAATTATAAATATTTCAAGACAGTTGAATCCTAATAAGGCGTGCACACACAGAGAATTATCTGGATTTTTAAGATAGTCTTTCCGAAAGCAAAAAAAAGCCCAAGGGAGATAACTGGCGATATGAATTAAAAAAGGAAAAGACATTAGTTTAAAAGCCGATACCAAATGTATATTTATTACTAGCAGAGTTTAGAATACTAAGTTATAATTAAATATATATGTATTACTAGCAGAGTTTAGAATACTAAGTTATAATTAAATATATATTTATTACTAGCAGAGTTTAGAATACTAAGTTATAATTAAATATATATTTATTACTAGCAGAGTTTAGAATACTAAGTTATAATTAAATATATATTTATTACTAGCAGAGTTTAGAATACTAAGTTATAATTAAATATATATTTATTACTAGCAGAGTTTAGAATACTAAGTTATAATTAAATATATATTTATTACTAGCAGAGTTTAGAATACTAAGTTATAATTAAATATATATTTATTACTAGTAGAGTTTAGAATACTAAGTTATAATTAAATATATATTTATTACTAGCAGAGTTTAGAATACTAAGTTATAATTAAATATATATTTATTACTAGCAGAGTTTAGAATACTAAGTTATAATTAAATATATATTTATTACTAACAGAGTTTAGAATACTAAGTTATAATTAAATATATATGTATTACTAGCAGAGTTTAGAATACTAAGTTATAATTAAATATATATTTATTACTAGCAGAGTTTAGAATACTAAGTTATAATTAAATATATATGTATTACTAGCAGAGTTTAGAATACTAAGTTATAATTAAATATATATGTATTACTAGCAGAGTTTAGAATACTAAGTTATAATTAAATATATATTTATTACTAGCAGAGTTTAGAATACTAAGTTATAATTAAATATATATGTATTACTAGCAGAGTTTAGAATACTAAGTTATAATTAAATATATATTTATTACTAGCAGAGTTTAGAATACTAAGTTATAATTAAATATATATGTATTACTAGCAGAGTTTAGAATACTAAGTTATAATTAAATATATATGTATTACTAGCAGAGTTTAGAATACTAAGTTATAATTAAATATATATTTATTACTAGCAGAGTTTAGAATACTAAGTTATAATTAAATATATATTTATTACTAGCAGAGTTTAGAATACTAAGTTATAATTAAATATATATTTATTACTAGCAGAGTTTAGAATACTAAGTTATAATTAAATATATATTTATTACTAGCAGAGTTTAGAATACTAAGTTATAATTAAATATATATGTATTACTAGCAGAGTTTAGAATACTAAGTTATAATTAAATATATATGTATTACTAGCAGAGTTTAGAATACTAAGTTATAATTAAATATATATGTATTACTAGCAGAGTTTAGAATACTAAGTTATAATTAAATATATATTTATTACTAGCAGAGTTTAGAATACTAAGTTATAATTAAATATATATGTATTACTAGCAGAGTTTAGAATACTAAGTTATAATTAAATATATATTTATTACTAGCAGAGTTTAGAATACTAAGTTATAATTAAATATATATGTATTACTAGCAGAGTTTAGAATACTAAGTTATAATTAAATATATATGTATTACTAGCAGAGTTTAGAATACTAAGTTATAATTAAATATATATTTATTACTAGCAGAGTTTAGAATACTAAGTTATAATTAAATATATATTTATTACTAGCAGAGTTTAGAATACTAAGTTATAATTAAATATATATTTATTACTAGCAGAGTTTAGAATACTAAGTTATAATTAAATATATATGTATTACTAGCAGAGTTTAGAATACTAAGTTATAATTAAATATATATTTATTACTAGCAGAGTTTAGAATACTAAGTTATAATTAAATATATATTTATTACTAGCAGAGTTTAGAATACTAAGTTATAATTAAATATATATTTATTACTAGCAGAGTTTAGAATACTAAGTTATAATTAAATATATATTTATTACTAGCAGAGTTTAGAATACTAAGTTATAATTAAATATATATGTATTACTAGCAGAGTTTAGAATACTAAGTTATAATTAAATATATATTTATTACTAGCAGAGTTTAGAATACTAAGTTATAATTAAATATATATGTATTACTAGCAGAGTTTAGAATACTAAGTTATAATTAAATATATATTTATTACTAGCAGAGTTTAGAATACTAAGTTATAATTAAATATATATTTATTACTAGCAGAGTTTAGAATACTAAGTTATAATTAAATATATATTTATTACTAGCAGAGTTTAGAATACTAAGTTATAATTAAATATATATGTATTACTAGCAGAGTTTAGAATACTAACTTATAATTAAATATATATTTATTACTAGCAGAGTTTAGAATACTAAGTTATAATTAAATATATATTTATTACTAGCAGAGATTAGAATACTAAGTTATAATTTTTTATATTTAAATAAATAAAATCATTTATTTAAATACATATTCGAGACTTTCGGTGTAATACACCTCTTTCAAAGAGTACTTTCTTTTATTTTCTTCATTTTATTGGTATCAACAGATTTCTAAGATGTGCTAACCCATATATATATATATATAATAATAATAATCCAGGTAAAACATCCACAGGGTAGTAATCCAAAGGATTTCAACCGGGTTTATAAAAAGTGCTCAATATCAAATAGAGCTTTTATATATGATTATTTTTATTTACAGACATGTACAAAATCTGCGACACTGGCATGTCGATGTTATCGATCAACAACTATTATAAACTGAGATCTCATCAGGCAGAGTTAGAATCCGATCTCAACCTTAGATCATATTTTGAAAGAACCTCCCAAATATGATCTAAGGTTAAGATCGGATTCTAACTCTGCCTGATGAGATCTCAGTTTATAATAGCTGTTGATCGATAACATCGACATGCCAGTGTCGCAGATTTTGTACATGTCTGTAAATAAAAATAATCAAATATATATATATATATATATATATATATATATATATATTTATTTCTAGCAGAGATAACTAGGATTGTCTGGGATGTAATAGTGCTTTAAAAACGCTGAACAATAAAACTAAATGAACACACAATGTAAGTATTGTTTTTATTTCTTGAAAAACTAACACGCAGTGTAGTGTTGTATGGAAGTAAAGTAAAACCTGGCCAGTGAGGGTTTAGAAGAGAAATAACATGAATACACTACTATGGATGTGTAATGTGAGTTTTAAAGACAGCCTTAGAGCTGATGACCTTAGAGGAAGATTAAATCTAGACAGTATAGAAAGATGTGTCCAGTACAGGAGACTTTGTTGGTTTAGTCACATTGAAAAAGAAAATGGATAAAAGTGCTTGGTTATTAGATGTAGACCAGTTGCAATAGCAGGGTTTGTTGGCCAGAGAAGACTAAGGAAAACATGGGAGAAAGTGAGAAGGATGGATTTGAAAGAAAGAGGTATGAATAAAAAGCTGGTCAGAGATAGGTTAGTTTGGAAGTCAATTTCTAAAAGCCGTCCAACACATGCCAGCAGATGTTAAACTGAGTATGATAATGACGAGGACGTGTTTCCGTTCTCCCTAACAACCCTTTAGAATATTCCAAAGAAAATGAAATTTTGGAAATATTTATTAATCGATATCGAATGGCTATAGTTAAAAATTCAATCAAGATTGGAGCCATCCGAAAAACTTAGAAATAAAAATCTGTAGAGGAAGAAGAAAAAAAAAAAATGAGAGATGGTAGACAGTAGCCAGCACCCAATGAAAAAGGGAAGGAGTACAAGAAAATAGTGATAAATTTGTGGCCATTAAAATTTATGCTAGAAAAAGAAAATGAAGCAGATATAGTAGAAAGGGGATCAAAGGGGCCGAATAGGATGGAGGTAAAACTGAAAAAAAAATTTACGAGAAAAAGTCAAAACAATCTGATAAGCATCGCTAGAAAAAATATTTTTTTGTTGTAGTTGTTCGTTAGTGAAGGAAGGCCGGTCACGAATTAACGCTCCTGGGGTTTATAAAGCTGAAAATTTGTACTTGTATATAATACCGCCCACCCCCTCCCTCAAAATTATTAAAAAAAATACGGTAATTGAATAACTCCACCAATGTAAATATAATGAACAGATTGTTTAATAAATTGATTGAAAACAAAAAAGATAAGGACTTTTGAGAAACAAAGGGGAGATTACTCTGTTTAACAGAAATTAGATGGATATTAGAGGGGAAATACCTCGCCATTAGAAAAAAAAATAATAAAAATAAATAAATTTCAACTATAAGTGCACTTTCGACACATTTTAGTTTTAATATGTTATGGTCAAATATTTGTACGCGTTTCTAGAGTTATGCGTCAGAACTTCTTTATGTTTGTAGATACAAATTCTTAGATCACTGGGGGTTTCACTTGTGTAAAGAGAGAGAACACTCGTGGCATTCTATTTTCTTCTGGACAGTAATAAGAATGGGAGGTGACGGTAGTTAAGTGGATATCGACACGGACTGAAAACCTGGGTGTTCCAAGTTCGAATCCAGTTGGTTCCACAGTACCACTTTCACTTAGGGATGTTGGCAACCTTTCGTGGTCCTTCCCGTAGGTACCAAATGTCTTTCCAGAAAGATTTCTAACTAGAAAAACATCAGGGGAAACTAATGCCAACACCAGAATCATCTGATTCACACGATAGAAGAAGTGATAAGAATGGACTTGAGAGAAAAAGGGATAAATAAATACCTGGCCAGAGATAGGTTATTTGGAATTTTATTTCTTATATACCAGCATGTAAAATGGACGTTAAATCGAATAAGATTTAGTAAAACACATTTACATTTTAACCGAATTAAATATTTTTATCAGCTAAAATGTCATCAAATGTAACTAAGTATTATTATGTACTTTTATTTCAATACTGATATGTCATGATCTTCTTCATCGTCGATTAGCGTGTCCTTTCCACATCAGATGTGGATTGCACGCTGGCCACGATGGCAGTACAAAGTGTTTTTTCTTCATGAAAATAACTTTTATTTATGGTGGGTTTCGATGTACCATTGTTCGATGTCGTTTTTGGCCGAGTCACCCAAGTCTTCGTCAGCCTATCTTTTCCCCGGTTACCCTCAACTGCGAATCAACGGGGGAGGGTCAATCTGAGTTGGCATTATTCATACCAGTCGAGGATACATCCTCAACAACAAGAATCTGGATCATTTTTGAGTTGGTAACCTTACTTCTGTTAGTGTGAGGTATTATTCTCTGAAGTTCTAGGAGGTCCACCCTCCCAGGCTTTACCGTTTCTCTTTGAGAAGTGGGTTAATTTATTGCTAATTGACGGATGTGCCCCTATTTGGGAATGCTGATGGGGCTGTTCAAGCATTTTTAAGGGACCAGAGTACACACATCTCTTGTACGCTTGCCTTTCAATTCACACCTTCCCATGATGAAAGGGAGATAAATACCAACTGAGATGATGTCATGTGTAATATCAATCTTTTTAGTTCATACAATATGCAAAGTAGATAGCAATAAAAAGAAAAGAAAAAAAAAAAAGAAAAAAAAAAGAAAAGAAATCAAGAAATCATACAAATCCAACTTACACGGTAACCCTGAGTCTTGGTCTACGCATCTTGTTTGAAGGCGAATGCGCCACTGAGGGAATAATCTGAACAGGTCTGTCGGAAAAGTCCACTTTTTGTGCCAAATTGTGAATGGCTGCCGTAGCCCCCACAGAGGGAATTTGGTGACAGCGTGTGTTTGGGGAAGGAAGCGCGTCAGCCCCGACACCTATAGTCCTTTTCAAAGCACTTTTCTTGGGTATTAAAGACAAGTTAGGTTCAGACGCAGGCACGGCTTCATAGGCCGTACCGTTGTCGTACAATTCGGGGCTTTCGGCACTATTTTCATCACTGTCTTCATCCTTCAAACACCTCCGGTAGCTGTGTTCATCAATCCCATCTCCATCTTTCCGACACCTTAACATACTGTGATCATCTGAAACAGAGAAGATATAATGCAATCAATCCTAGCTCGGACTCTGTTCGGCGCTCCGTAGAAGAGCACATTAGCAGATTTACTTCGGAGACACAAATTGCCGCTTCTTTACAATAACTTTAACATAAAAAAAAAAAAGAAAAGAAAAAAAAAAAAGAAAAAGAAAAAAAGAAAAAAAAGAGAAAGAAAAAAAAAAAGAAAAAGAAAAAGAAAAAGAAAAAAAAAAAAAAAAAAAAAGAGAAAGCAATTTTTATGTTTTCGGAATTTTTTTCGATGAGGATTTATAATTTGCATTATTTTGCTTATTCAGACTACTATTCTCATCTCGGACGTTATTCTCAAAACGTTTCAGCCGATGTAAACCCCGACCTTCTTCAGGCGCATGTTTTCGAACTTGTGAATTTTTATATTGAACACAGAAACTTACATAAAAATTTTGAACCGAACACTTTATTTAATCTACAGTGATGGATTGTTCTTGTTCTGCCAGCCACGACTAGGTAACAAGGTTAATTATTATGTTAGTATTCGATATCATTGCCTAATAGTAATACCACACATCTCGACAAGATTAGGTTTAAAGCTCCCAAAATCATACTAGAATTAACCACATGGCGCAATGGTTAAAGGCATTGATTAACAATTAGCTAATAAAAATCAATGCCTCTGTCTTTTTTTTTTTTTTTTTTTTTTTAAATGGAGATGCTGTAAATTGAAATATAAACAAACATTATTTATCGTGTTTTCTGAAATTAAATAAAAGGGGGATTTCTGGAAAAAAAACAATTAGTACGAGATGTTTTTTTTTTTAGGGGCGGGGTTTTGTGAGGGTTTTAAAGCTGAAAATGTGTCCATATGCATAATATGACCCTCTCCATTAATTTTTGTTCACAATTACAAAAGAAAACGTGGTAATTAAACAATTTTTTCTAATGTAAACGTACTGAACTGATTGTTTAATAAATCGATTGAGGACAAAAGGAAAAACTGCTTTTGAGAAACAAAGGGGAGATCACTCTGTTTGACTTAACAGAAATAAAATGGATATTAGAGTTATTAGTTAAAAGATACGACCTAAATTTTCATGAGCAGCATACAGATATTGCTATTCAGAAAAGAAGTGGATAACCTCAACACCTTCCCTTTTTTCACTTTTGCCTGTCAATAAGAATTCTAGGGAGCAATGTTAGAAGAAAGGTCTTTAGTAAGTTATCCATGTTTTTTTTTTTATTAAACAATTTTTATTAATTACTGTTTATAGCGATGAAATTATTATTATATATATATGGGCAAAATGGTACAATAAAATTACAAATATATAACACCAAAAATTAATTTATTATGAACTGTTCAAAAAATAGATATGCAATTAGCATATCTATTTTATGCTTATTAGGTATTATTTGGATCGTTCATTGGTACTATATATATATATATATATATATATATATATATATATATATAAAGTATAAAGATATACTCAATAAAGAATAAAAGGGAAATACCAGTAGAGTGCTCAATTAAATTAAGAGCGTAATATTTTTATTTTTAAATACAGATTTTAATCAGACATGGACCAGTGGTTTCTGACAAGAAACGGGTTGAATTCCCGATTCCGTCGTCTTCAGCATAGTCTGAAATAGTAAATGATGGAATTTCTTCAAAAAACACATCTGTTATGAAACGCTATGTAAATTCTGTGTACATAGCGTTTCATAACAGTTAGATGTGTTTTTTGAAGAAATTCCATCATTTACTATTTCAGACTATGCTGAAGACGACGGAATCGGGAATTCAACCCGTTTCTTGTCAGAAACCACTGGTCCATGTCTGATTAAAATCTGTATTTAAAAATAAAAATATATATATATATATATATATAGAGTATTTCAAAATATTATGTTGTATTATTGATTTAAATTACACTAATCTGTTTCCATGATAATATAGGCATGATAAATAATAAAAAAAAGTTTGCATTTATTTATTTAGATTATGCTTCCTTCCTTGGGCATCTCTTATTTAAATACTCAATTTCAATTAAAAAATATCTCATTAAATATGAACAGGTCAAATTCTCTGAAACATTTCGTCAGATTGACCCCCCGAAAATATCCTTGTGATTGCATATTTTTTTTTACCATTATTTCTGAAAATTATTTACATTAAAGCTATTTTGAACTTGATCAGATAATTTGTTACAAAAATATACTACTCTATTAAAAAGAAGAAATAGTCTAACAGTTTGGTAGATTCAGTTTTTGAAATCTTCGGTGCGAAGAGAGATATTAAAAAACGTGTTCCATATTTAGTAGTCTTATTAATTATTTTGAACGTCTTGATTGAGTCATCTCTTGTTCTTCTCTCGAGTAAAGTAACTCAACTTAAGGATTCCAACCTATTTTTATTATTTAGATTTTTTACTCCTTTGATTAGTGCAGTTATTTTTCTTCGCATCGATAGCAGATAGAAAACAATTTATTAGTACGTATCATTTGGATTACGCGTTCGAACAACTATTCACATCTCGGTTGTTATTTTCACGTTTCAAGCGATGTAACCTCCGACCTGCTTCACGTGCATCTTTTTGCAAACTCTGGAAATTATATGGAGTTTCGAACCGAATCCTTTAATTCACAGAGGTAGATTGTTCTTGTCCTGTCAGCCATGAGAAGTGTTAATTTTATGCTATTCTTACTTATTATCGCCTGTAGTAAGGATTGAACCGTTAACCTCCAGAAAACTGTCACTAAAAACTGATTGTTAACTAACACTGATACCCATTAGGCCATATGTTCATGTAGTGATAATAACTAAAAACATGTGTATTAAATAACAGGTTCAGTTCGAAATTGTGTACAGATTCCCATGTTTCACAAAGATTCACAAGTTCGACTATTATGTCCTCAAAAAAAAAAGATGTGCCTGAAGGTCGGAGGTTATATCGGCCACAGCGTTCTCAATCTAAGAACCAAGATGGGAATAGTAGTCCGAATAAGCCAAATCATCAATCCTCACACAAATATTTTCTTACACATAACTATGGATCCGTTTCCTTATCTAAGAATTGCTTTGAGTTATCATCAGAATGAAAAACAAAGAGATATCAATGCCCCTATCTGTCCGGATTTCACATGAAGAGTCTTCTACATTAAGTTTCAAACAGCAACTGATCCCACTATGTCACATGATTAAATCAGCCAATCCACTATCACCTTACCTGTATCTGATATGGCATACACCCGAGGCTGATTGAACCAGCTTTCTCCGAAAGAGGAGGTTTCTAGGGAGTATCAAATTCACAAATAGTCCCCAGTCGCATGTATATCCCGGTCAGGGGAGATGACAACGTTAGGTTTTTGCAATTCCTGCAGGAAGGTGTCGACGTCCTCCTACACACATGTAATCCACTATCAAGCCTCATATCATGTGACAGGTGAACCTGGGGTCAAATTTTTTAATTTTTTTTAAAAGTAAAACAGAAACCACCACTTTATCAAGGCCGAGGCCACCCGTGGACAAGTGTTAATGTGATTTCTATTTATCCCCCGTCCAGGAGATTAGACACAAGTGTTATGTGGGTTTGATGGAAACGTTTTCAGTGGAATGACTTGGATTTGAACCTGGCACACCCAGGTTCTCAGTCCGCGTCGTTACCAACTAAGCCACTGTGTCATCCCCAAATCTTGTTGGGTTTACTGAGTCATATTTTGCAATATTTCATCCCTATTTCTTGGGAACAATTTTCAAAGAGTCTGGCACCAAAGTGCTAACTCTGAAAGCATATTATACCAAATAACGTCTTTGATGAAAAGCAGATATACAAGAAGTAAAAAAAAAACCCAAAAAACCCCTAAAAAAATGAAATGTCATATGACCAACTTTAATGGTTGATTTATTTTGTTGCAATAATAATTGGTTTCATGGTTTTGTTTCACGACACATCAATATATTTTTGGGTCATTTAATGTCGAATTCAGTAATTTTGGTAAAACTTTTTATATCTTCAAATATTTATAGATTAATTTGCTTTGTAGACATATATTTTGTAAATAGTCTGCAAATGATAGATTCTATTTAAGTCATAGATGGGACCCCGACAGGTACCACCACTCGATGGGTTAGAATTGACTTGAAAATAATGCCAATTAAAAGGTCACTTCATATTCTCCAAACCTCCCAAATCGGGACCTTACTACCAAATATAGTTTAATGCCATCCCCAAGACCTGATTAGACGAGACAGGTTGAGTAGTTCACAAGGTTGGGAAGCAGGGTAGGAAGAAAAAAAGGAGGGGGGGGGGGTAAAAAGAAGAAGAAAAAAAAGGTAAAAAGGGCTGGGAAAGCTGGCTTTTGATGTGCATGGTGAACACCATGCTCAAGGGTGTCCTAAGCAGCTTAGGATTTAATAATTATAAACATTTTTTTTTTTTTTTTTTACCTATGTATGGCTGATTGTGAGGTGCAGTTTGGTCATAATTGTCTAATTCAATTTGAATATTTTGAGGCCGAACTGAATCTCCCATTCCTCCATCGGTACTATTGCTGTCTGGATGGTCTGAAGGCTCTTTTGTCCGTGGAAACATGGAAATCACAACAGGACGGACCTGGGCAGCAGACACTGGAAAGGTAAAGAATAAAAAGAAAGAAAACAAACAATTTAGTATACCATATAAGAAACTTTTTTTTTTTTTTTTTTTTTTTTTTTTAAATAATTTTGAAAATAAGCCAAAAAGTTATTCAGCTTATAAGCTAGAATTGGTAACGTTTTCTGATGATTAATTATATCTATATAGCTCATATATATATATAATTTTGCACTCTGATACAATGTCTTAATAAACTATTACATACACAATAAATGTGAAAGTTTGTTGAAAAAAATAAATATCTGACAGAACGTGTAGATATAGAGAAGAAGAAGAAGGTTATAGGAAAAGAACAAACTAAATAGAACGGGAAAAGTTAACACAGAATTATGATCCTTTTGATTCGATATTCAGTTTCAGTTATTAAACTTTATAGCATTTATTGACCAGAGTCATTAAATATACAAAAATGTTGGAAGTGGTGGTGGGAGGAAGGCAAGCCCATTAGGTGGGTGGGTAAATGTAAGAAGTGTATTAGGGTGGGAGGGAAGTGAGGTTGCTAGCAGGTTGCGCGCATGTGTGCGTGTGTAAGATTAAGTAGTGAGTGTGTACAGGGAGAGAACTGAGGTGGGAGAGAATTGAGGTGAGTGAAAAAAGAAGGATGAATGTTATGATTAGTGGTGGGGGGGGGGAGAAGAAGGGGAGAAAGAAAAAACGGAGGAGAAAAAAAAAAGATAATAGTTGAAGGCGGTGGAAAGTAATGGGTTTCGGCATAAGGAAGGGGAGAGGAAGTTTTTAGAAAGTAAATGATGAAGTCAGTGGAGCGTTAAAATGGGGCATTGAATTTTTATCTCAAATCAAAGTTTATATTTTGTTTGCTTATATTTTTTTTAGCTTTTGACCGTATTTAACTTTACCCACCCACCTCATAGGTTTGCTACTCTCCCGCCACCCCTTCTAACTTTTTGTATATTTCACCTGACACTGTTCAATAAATGCTATTCTTGACAAAGTTTCATAACTGAAACGAAATATCGAAACAAACACAACAGGATTCTGTGTTAATTTTTTCTGTTTTATTCAGGCTTATTACATTATCCCTATTTACACATACACATAAAATACATGTTAACTATTTTCTAGGGTCTGAAAATGCTAAAAATTTGCTCAAATTTTGATAATCTATTTAATTTTTGTAATGTAACTATTGTTTAAATATCATTTGGATCATTGGAAAAAAACTCATTTATCTTCGTCCAGGGGAGCTTTTTAAAGAAAATAAATAAATATAGACCCCCCCCCCCTCCCAGGACATTTGGAATTTGGAAGTATTTGAAGTTTGTAGGTCTAACCTAATAGTTAACGGACATATAATCTTGCTTTTATATATAAGCTGTGTGCCAAATTTGGTTTAAGACAAGCTGTGCACAAAAGAAACACAACATTATATTAAAATCGATCGGACACACAAGACAATTGAATAGCAAACACGTATAAGAAACTTTCAACGTAAAAAGATAGAGTAAAATTAACAATCCAATTAAAAAAAAAAAATGTAAAAAATCAACAACATTGAAATATAATAACAATAAAATTGGCGTGTCACCGTTTATACACAGCAAGTCTTAAAACTAATTTGGATACAAACCATGGTGTTCTAGATAATACGCCGCTTCATGGCACGGCTGAGAAGCACAACTGGAGGCCTATTGAAAAAGGTTGAATTTTTTCAGAGACTTTTTAAGGAAATTAAGTCGACCAAAATATGTATACAAATCATATTTTTTACAAGGCCTTACTGTTCTTGGCCTTTTGGCTAAGATCAAAGTGTAGTATCTGTTCCGATGGATACTGCACCCCATAGACTGGTATTTTCTTGGCCTTCGGGGCTTGATTTACGCCGGTCTATGGGTCTGTCCTGTGCAGTTCTAGGAGGTCCACCCTCCTAGGCTTCGCCTCCCCTCTTTGGGGAGGAGTAAGTTTATTGCTTACTGCCTGAGGCGCCCCTACCGGGGAATGCTGACGGGGCTGCCCAGGCAATTTTTAAACCCCACTTTCCCGACCCGACCGTGGGTCACATCTTACTTGTGGGAGTAAGATAAAAACTAGTCTTGTGCCTAACTCCTGGAGAGGAGTAAATCAATACAAGGCATCTTAATTACCTCTGTTTTGTTTAATACTTATCAATTTCCACAACAAATTTTTTTTATTTATTTATCTTTCAACACATCTTCTTATCCTCAGGTATGAGTCGGAATGTATGTATTTTCAAATATAGTTAACTGAATTTCCATAAAACAAATCTCTGAAAATCAAAAATTTGTTGATAGGCCCCTCAGTTATACTTCCCAGCTGCGCCATGAAGTGACCTGTAATATAGAACACCACGATACAAATAGAAATTTACATATGAACAGCGAAGATTGAGTTAACATATTTTGTCTAAATAATTATGATAGCGTAATATATTAAATATCAGATATGCCAACTAATTTTTAATAATATTTATTTTCCCTTTTTGTGATATATTATGTGTTACTGAAGTACTTTCTAAAAGAATACATGGTCATGGGAAGTTGGAGGTTATGGAGGGTCGATGTGCAGAGTAAGACAGAAGGTCAATGAAAGAGGTATTCTGCAGGTATGAGAAAATGTAGTTTGATTGGAATTGGCAACAACTGGATTCAGAGAGAACATGTCAACAAAGACAGATGTATAACAAAAGTTCTTTCTTGAAGCTAATCAAACTTCCAGGCAACCAACTCTTGTTACCTTGTGTGATATTATGTTGAGAGAATCTTTCCCAAGAAAAAAAATCTCTCACTAATGTGTTTAATGTGATTTATTGATTGATTGATTTGTTTTTGCGGTATATCAACCCTTTTGGATTATTTAATGCAGACTCCATTTATTTTGGTAAAAGGCTTTTGTATTTGAGGGTCTTAATATTTTCAAATACTTAATCATTTCTATTTTGTATATAAATCATTTGTAGATTCATTTATTTCGCATATTTGTACATTTTGTAAATAAATAGTCTGCAGTCGATAGAATAGGGGATTTGGTTTGACGTGTTTAATACTGCTGTAGCAGGATTTGAAAGATTGGTGATGCAAAAAAAAAAATAATGGAATTTTCCATTAGAAGGGGTGGGATTAACGACAGGACGGATACTGAAATATTGCCGGACCTCGACTATCCGTCAATATATAACACAAAACCAACTTTCCTTTCAGCTTTTGGTAAAATATCCAAAAGGAAATGATAGGCAGGTCAAGCTAGATTTTTTTCCTTCATTTTTCTTGGCAGTCTATCATGTAGCTTAAGATGGCCCTTCTCATGCTACTTGAAGGGCGGGCACGATCACGCGGATTCCCTGATGCTTACAGAGATGCCATAAGAAAAAAAACAGACTTATTTTAAAGCAGCATTTCGGTTAGTTGTTTTACAGGGTATCGCCCATTATAAGGTTACCCATTGTAGATAAATCCCCTACTGGTATAAGAGTCAAATACGTCCTAAGATGCAGTACTATTGCCACATCTGAGGAGGTGCCACTCAAAGTATTCTTTCCTGCCTTGATAGAGTGCATAACCAACTTTGAAACCTAAAAGGGAATTTTGGATTCATACCTTTCCCAGAGATATTAGTGTGTAATTAAATGTGGCGTATCCAATTCCATAGTCTGCGACCATATCCACTACACCAACTACACACAGCCACTCAGACTTTGGCTATGGCCGTAATATTTTACGAGAAACAAATATAAGAACTTATTTTTTATACGATTAGTCCGACTGGAAACAAGTTGTTTTATTGGTTGGTTGGAGTTTACGGCATGTCAACCACTGTTCGGTCATTTCATGCCAAAACTGTACACATGCTTTTTATACGATTGGTTTGTAGATTGATTTGTTTTGTAGGCGGATATTCGATAAACAAATCGTCTGTAAACGATAGTTTCTAGTAACCTATAAATGGGGCCTGACAGATACTAGGACCCCAAGGCCTCAGGGGTGACTCACTCCTTAAGAGCTCCACTGGATGCAGTTTCGTGTCATATCCAACCTGGCCATTGAGGGTTGAGGACATAGGTTGCATAGAAAGAAATGATATGAGAATGATATGATGGGTGTATAATGCGAGTCTTAAAGACAGGCTTAGAGCTGATCACCTCAGAGGAAGATCATATCTGGACAGTATAGGGAGATGTGTGCAGAACAGGAAGTTGAAAGATTGGATGAGAGTTCTTGGGTTGATAGATGTAGACCAATTGAGGTAGCAGGGTCAGTTCACAGAGGAAGGCCAAGAAAAACATGGGAGGAAGTGATAAGAATGGAATTGAGAGAAAGGTCGATAAATACGTAGCAGGTCAGAGATAGGTTAGTTCGGAAGTCAATTTCTGAAAGCTGTCGAACATATGCCAGCATGTAAAATTGACGGTCAACGGGATTTGTATTTAAATAAATATAACCGAGACTGGTGGTGCAAGTACCCAAGTTGAAACACTTTCACTAATACATGTGCACCTGGATTCAGTTGTGTGTCATATTCGGGACGGGTGGGTGGGGGTGGGTAGGTTAACTTGAGTAATTGATTAGAAAATAAGAATTTAAGGAAAATCTACAGAGATGAAATGGTGAAAGGATTGTTTTTTTCAAAGTATCAATTATTTCATCATCGCAAAAATAAATGACTCGAAAACCAAAAACTAACATACTTACCAAAAAATCAAAGAAAGTTTTTTTAAGAAATTTATTTAAAAATTAATTTAAGAGCCGCCTATGTTTTTTACACTCTTTAAACTTAAGTATATATATATATATATATATATATATATATATTACCCACCTGATGTGATATACAATGTTGGTTTAATAAAAAATATCTGTAAAACATGGCTTTCCTTTGAAAAACAAAAATATTCAACACAACCAAAGAAAAACAATTTTGAAGTCGCAAATATAACAATCCGACCAATTGTATCCAAGAATTAACATCAAAACAACAATAACTTTTATCTTAGTTTATAATCAGTGGTTTTCAAATTAACCATCATAAAGTCCGAAACTGGTTCTAGTTTCATATGAATATACCTGCTGTATCTACTCGGTGCTGCCACAGATGCAGTAAAGTTAACTTATACAGAAAAATAAATAAATTTCTAGTTGTAAGGGAGACAACTATATATTCTTCAATAAAAAATATGAGTCATTCCTCTTAACAATTTTCAATTTTTTTTTCCAGTCCAAATTAAAAATTGTTTATATTTCTACCAATTGTCTTGGCGGGACTACATAATTTTTTTTAAATAAATTGTAGTGAAACATGTTATTGCCAATAACATGGTACAACAATAAAATGAAAATTTGTTCGTTAGAATCAAAGTTTGATATGTCAGCTTAAATGCTATTTAGGTCCAACTTTTAAAATCTCACAATATAACTTAATATGTTGGAAGAATAGAAAAGATGTAGTAATTACTTCTGCCAAGGAGGTTATGTTTTCAGTCGGGTTTGTAAGTATGCTTGTTTGTGTACAGCCGAGCATTCACATCGCTTGACCAATCGTCACCAAACTTGGTCAAAATATTGGGCACGGTCCAACTTAGAACTGATTTCATTTTGGGATATCTAGGTCAAAGGTCAGGTGAAAGTCACACTTTTGGCGATAACTTCTGCTTCGATGAAATTACTGCACACCCTCAACGAAAATACCCCCAACCCACCCGACCACCATCAAAATCTCACCCCTACTCTGTAGAGATCCCTACATGACAGAAGATTTTCTATTATAATAGTTTTTTTTCTTTGGACCCCTTGTTTTTGGAATTCTTTCCCTGCTCCCCCCGATCGTACCAACATGCAGAAATTTAAACGTAATATGAACAATCCCCCCCCCCCCCCCAAAAAAAAAAAATTAAAATCTGGTCCCTATCACAGTAGCTTCTTGTGCTTCAGTGGCAATATGCCTTGTTAACATAAGTAAAAATAAAAATTAAAATTAAAAAAAAACTTTTGAGAAAATTTTTTTATTTTGTAAGGGTGGGAGGGAATGAATAGAGAGGGTGGGAGGGAATGGGTAGTGTGGGTGGGAGGGAATGAATACTGAAGGTGGGAGGGAATGAATAGTGAGGGTGGGAGGGAATGAGCAGTGAGGGTGGGAGGGAATGAATAGTAAAGGTGGGAGGGAGTTTATTATATAAATTTAAACTGGTGCCTAAGTATAAAAATAATGAAGAAATATTATTTTTGTTACAAAACAATTGTTTTAACTTTGTTATTTCAGTTTGTTCTTGGATACAAAAGGTGACCAACAGCATTATTTAATGAGCAATCAAAGACAAAAAAACAAAAAAATAGACATTAGAATCAGGTTAGCAATAATAATGAAACAAAAAAAGGGTGTTAATACAGAAGAGCAGCACTTGGGTTAATCCTTGACTGTGAGTAAGTGGAGGAGTGTGAGTGGAGGCAGAGGGCAGCAACAAGTCACACTTGATAAAGGGAAGTTCTTGAGATAAGATGTAAATAAAGGAAATAAGAGAAAAAAAAGAAAGAAAGAAAAAAAAAGATACTGAAAATAAAGGCAGTATTTAAGAAATACATCAGAAGTATTAACTTTTTTTGGTAAACAACCATAAAGTTTTAGCATTTACTAAAGAAAAAAAAAAAAGACAAGGAAAAAAAAAGAAACTGTTCCAAATGGCAGCTAAATGTATACATGAAACAAATATGTAGAGGAAGGGGTGCATAGAAAGCTATATGGGTCATATAGTGTAGTGGATGATCAAAATAGTGTATACTGTCCTTTGAATAAAAATATATATATATACAAGTAATTGAGTACTCTTGTCATTTCTCCTATAGCACTGAATTACACACACACACACACACACACACACACATGGGGGAGTTTGAATTACCTACTAGACACCATACTCGAGTGTCTTCGGTTTCTCAGTACAAGGGTTTGTCAGGACAACCTGAAATGAGGATACTTCACTCTTCAAGTAAACCCTGACCAAATATTCAAAATAACATAGTATTCGAAGCCCAAATAAGATAAACTCGACACAGCTATACACTGGCTCATATGAGGAATGGTGCACCTTCATCAAGTAATGATACCTCAAGTAACAGCACTAAGCTTGATACTCCACCAGACCAGATGAATTATTGTACTGGAATCCGGTAAGACTAAGTCATCACAAGAAATGTATAATATAACATAGTTGACTGGTCAATTGAGGAGAGGAAAATTAATGTTCTTAACTTCTTTACTAACTCAACGTTTGACAGGAAAAGGAGAACTTTAATTGAATATTTGAATATCTATGTATTTTATATAGAGCTCAAGTGTCTGCCTCAGGAAGAGGCCCTTGATTTCTAAGAACTTCAACTGAAGTAAAATGAAACATAATTTATATATATATATATATATATATATATATATATATATATATACACACACACAGGGTGATTCATAAGTTACTTAGCTATTTATTTTTGAAATTCTAAAGTAAAAAAATACGGTAATACAAAACAGAAAGTTTATTCAACAAACTCATTCATGGGAGTTTAAAATTAAAGCAAATTTTCAAAATTTCCACCTTCGTTCTGCATGCATAGCTCCATTCTTTTTTGCAAGAAATTTACGACTCTTTGTAGCATATTTGATTGATTATGGTGTTGTGCGAAGGAGGCTTTCTGTTCGCATCACGTTTCCATTGCCTAACAAATAGCAGTAATTAGAGAGTAAGATAACAATTATCAAAAGTTCATAGTATGTTTGTGCTTCATATGGTAATCATTTTAAATAGCTAAGTGAAGTGACTTATGAATCACCCTGTATATATATATATATATATATACACACACACACACACACAATAAAATGAAAGGCTGTGCACGTTTTAAATTTTTGTTTTGTGTCTTATGACCCTCTTCAATTGGCAGCTGATTTGCTAATGACCAGAGTTTACAAGGGAGGGGGGGGGGAGTCATATATGTATATATATTTTATTATGTTTCATCATTTTTCAGATGAAGATTGATAACTTGTATTATTCTGACTAGCATTCTCAACTTGGGTGTTATTTTCACAACATTTCCGCTGAGTTCGACATAAAGATTCTGAAGTTCAAAAATATGCACCTGAAGAAGGTTGGAAGTTACATCGGCCGAAACGTTGTAAAAAAAAACAAAAAACACCCAAGATGAGAATGGTAATCCAAATAATCCAAAGTAAAAGATCTTTATAACAAACTTATTCCTGTAGGTCAATAATGAACCCCCCTCTTCCAATTCTTTGATTTAAAAATATTTTTTTTTAAAGATAATCAAATTACAATTCTTTTTAAAAAATTAATAAAATTGTAGATGTTTCGTGGATCTAAACAAATTTGTATATTTCGTAAGTCAAGTAGACTTGTTTATTTTATTATAAAATGACTTATGATTGTTCTACCCCAAATCGTTTATTATAAAAATGTGTCGTGCATAACTTTCAGTAGTTATATTTTCTTTGTAACACTTCATTAATTAAAAAAAAAAAATTGCTTAGTGTTTTTTGTTTTTCACATGAACCAAATCTTGGACCGTAAAAACGAGACCATTTTGGTGGGTTACCAAAATTGTTAAAAGTTGCTTAAATGAAACACGAATTCTTACAGCTTGGTTTGATTGCTTTGTTTTACAGCACATCAATACTTTTTGCGATTATTTAATGCCGAAGCTAGTCATTTTGATCAAGTTCTTGATATCTTAGAGCATACAAGAGAAACATGAGTTCATGCTTGGGCCAGATTAAGTTTTCCCAGTCTGGACACGAACCAGAGCCCTAATTATAAACTATGAATATATACTTACTCATTTCTATAAATAAATCTGCCCTCACTTTCAGTGGTTCTAGTTTAGCCTGAGACCAGACGTAAAGTTCCTGTTGTATATTAGCTGTATTTTTTGATAACCCCTTAGAATCTTTTTTTTTATACTTTCCTAAAATGATCATCCTTATCAAAAGTTTTTGTGGATCACAGGAAAATACTTGTCAGACAGATTTGGCCGTCGGGTCTTAAGTTGCCTATTCTTGTCCTAGAATATTTATTAATTGTTTATATTAGTGTATAATTCGTTTCATGCAGTAATTTTCAAATATTAATTCATATCTGCGGTGCTCAATCACACACTAGATGACGGCCAGCTTTTGCCGGTCAGCTGTGATAATCAACCAGGTCTCTGAAATGTAAAGCAGCACCGGAAGATTGGTCGATCGTCTTGTTGCTGGCCATCTCCATGCCAGAGATGCGGTCAGCGCAAGTGTTCCTTCTTCTGCGTGCCAATTTGCAGCTGTTCCTGTACTTTGTGGTTGTTTCCTGGCCAAAGTAAACGTAGTTGTCAACCTGTTCGATAGTGATGATATCATTGACGACTTAAATAAAGGGTAACCCCTAAAGACGCTATCATACAGGGTTCCCCCACCACCAAAAATGTCATTTGGAAACGTCCGAAAAATCTTGAATAATTAAACAATTGCTTGAATATTTCAGGTTTATGAAGGAGAATCATTGCAAGAAAGGTTGAGCTAGAGTAGTTTAAAAAATGCCTTGGCCAGTTTAAGAAAAAAGACAAAAACAATGGTGAACATTCAAAAGAATATTTCGATGTCGTTAATATCCAGATAAAAAAAAGCCATATGTAAGTGGGTTCACAAATTCAAGACCAATTTAACAATCTTAAACTTAAAATTTAAGGAAAACAGAGCCACACATTCAGTGTTGTTAAAAGAATGTGTCAGAAGTATTGATAATTTTGCCCATCTTATGTAAGTGTGTTTGCAATGCAGAGGTGCGAATTCGGAGCATATCATTGGCCATGTTAATCTTAAGTTCAACAACATTCGACCAATCAGGTGCAACTGAGTGGCTGACCAGGTGTGCAACGAACAGCTGCTGGTGGCAGATGTGGTCGATTTGACCAACAAGTCAAAGAGATGGGCTGGACACCTTGCCCAACTAATGAACACAGACGATGACCGAGTGATTGCTGATTGACATCAAGTGCTTCCTCGGCAACAAGATGACGTGATCTGCAGCAACAAGATCTGGGACAGAATTGGATGAGCTTGGCTCAGTACAGACGGTCCTGGGTTGATACTTGCGATCTGTGCTTACCAGACACTGACCGGCAATGACAGATCAAATAAATAAGTAAATATAAAACAAACTTATATATTTATATACTTTTGTTTTTCATTCGACAGATCTTTAATCGTTGTCCATATCGACCAATTTCTGTTTAGTAAGGTCATTATAGTTTCAATTTTAGTATTTTCAAATAATTCTCTTATCATAAAAAAACATGTTCACGTGGGGTGGGGAGGGGAAGGCTAGATCAATGCATTTCATCATCATATTCGATTTAACGTTCATTTTACATGCTGGCATTTGTTGGATAGCTTAAAAAATGGACTTCCAGGTCTTTATTTTTTATCCCTCTTTTTTTCAAGTCCATCTTTATCACTTCCCTCATGTTTTCTCTGGCCTTTCTCTTCCAACTGAACCGGCTCCCTCAACTGTTCAATTATTTGTTCTGTATATAATCTGACATGCATGGCACAATTGGTTATTGTTCTCTAAAAACATGAATTCTTATAATTTTTATGTGTAATTACTATTAGAATAATTTACTTTTTAATTTCATTTAAACTAATTCTTTTTTGGCTAGCACAAATAAACACCAATTCCTTTCTATTATACACATATTTATTGACGGTAAAAAAAAAAACAAACTTTCACTGCTTGCCATTACAGAAAATAAAATAAAAATCTTATACTTTCTTGTTCTTATAAAAATGCTTTAGATTGGGAAAAGGGTATAATGAGAACAGCTTAATAGAGTGCACGTCTTACTTGCTAAACAAACAGTATCTATCAACTATTATTCAACACTTATCTTTCTCTCTTTCAGAGATTTATGATGCCACAGCGACACCTCTTGCCAAGAGTTTCCAATTCAAGGGGAGACAACTTCAAATAAAAAGAAACTACCACTTCAATTATTGGACAGATGATAGTCCCTTATATGAATGAACCCCAAGAGACCACTTGGATGTTTCAGTGCATCTCTCTAGCTATCATCCGAGGCAATGCTATATCTATTATGGCATCATTTTAAACGTCTAAACCTAGATAAAGAAAACAAAAAACTTTGCCCTTGTGTGCAGGCAAGTTAATAGGGGTTTATTAAAATACACTTATTTCTTTGAACAAATATATTCGATGTCTAAAAGAAGGGAGATTATTTAAACAGGTAAAAAAATAATTAGTGATAACCATTTTTAAAATTTATTTTATTTTTTAAAAGGAGATTACATTTTTTTTGAATGCCTATGGACAAAAATGTATATTATTCCAAGTTTCATACAAATAATATCCATATTTTTGTCAGAGTAAAAGTATTTTGAAGTAAATGATTTCTTTCCTAATAAATTTCATAAAAAAAAAAAAAAAACATTAAAAAAAATTGGTGTTATTCTAATACTACAATTATGATGACTAATAACAACATAAATAATGATAAAAAGAAAATTCTTCCAGAAATTTCGGACACAATTTGATTTTAATCAAAGATAAAAATAAAAAAATTTCTCAAACTTTTTAAATAAAATATTTTTTAGTTTAATTGTTTTTTTTTTTTGGGGGGGGGGGGGGGGGAAATAAAAAAATTCTCAAGCTTTTTAAATAAAATATTTTTTTAGTTTAATAATTTTTTTTTCTTGGGTAAAAAATGAAAAAATTCTCAAACTTTCAAATAAAATATTTTTTAGTTTAATAATTTTTTTTTTTTTTTGGGGGGGGGGGGGAGAGTAAAAAATAAAATATTTCTCAAATTTTTAAAATAAAATATTTTTTAGTTGAATAATTTTTTTTTGGGGGGGGGGGGGGAAGCAACAAAAAATAAGATTAAAAAAAAAAAAATAATAAAAAAAGAGACTTTACTATTATAATTCTTACTATGACTACTACTACTACCACTACTACAATTATAAAATTCAATAATGCATTGAAAGTCTATGGTCAAAGAATTAAAGAGAAGATTGAGTACTTCTTTACAATCGCTCCACAATGAAAATGAATAAATAATAAATTAAATAAAATAAATAAATAATTAAAATAGCTAAATTTCTGGTGTATGTACTCGAAAAACCCTTAGAAACTGGACGCATTTCATTAAAAAGCAAGTAGTTTTTATGCTAAATCTTACTTATTACATAGCTACCTGGTGTTGCCCGGGAAGGACATGCACAACACAATAGAAAAGTTGAAAAATGGGCACTTTTGCAGTTTACGGACCGGGATGAAATAATAACGTTATTATTTAGAAAGCAATTCTTAAGATGGGGAGGGCTTTATTAACTATTCTGTACTTTCACCTAACAATTTAATACACAAAAGATACTGTTAAAAATTGAATTTAACTTGAAAATTCTATCTAAAAAATAGCCCAATCCGTAAACTGAATAAGCACTGAAAAATGTAACACCTGTAATATGTAAAATAATAATAATAAAAAAACAAACAAACAAACTAAAAATACTATTATTTCCCTTGAATAAGAACTCTTTGGTGCATAGATAATAATAGAGATTAACATTAACTAAAGGGGAGTAAAAAGAAGCCGCTTGACATTATTTCAAACAACCAATTATTGCATAGCATCTTTTTATATTCATGTTTTTTTTTAACAGAAATTATGTGTAAAATAATTTAATAAAAAAGAATTACGATTAATGTTTTGTTACAGTTAATTTGAATATATGTAAAAAAAAACTAAAAATAAAAAAAAACTAAAAATAAAAAAAACTTAAAATAAAAAAACTTAAAATAAAAAAAACTTAAAATAAAAAAAAACTTAAAATAAAAAAAAACTTAAAATAAAAAAAAACTTAAAATAAAAAAAAAACTTAAAATAAAAAAAAACTTAAAATAAAAAAAAACTTAAAATAAAAAAAAACTTAAAATAAAAAAAAAAACTACTTGCTTGTTATCGAAATACAGAGATTATAAGAGCTTATAATTAATAACTACTGAAAGCAGCCTTATTTTGTCTGCGAAAGCTAATTCAGTTATATAAAACATCTACACACACTCAGAGATTTGAATTGTATTACATTTTGAAACACCAAAAATTGGACTATTCAAGCATTAATAAAGGACTATTTTCACGACGGAGTGATTGTATGATTGTTAAAAGGTAACCAGTTGTTGTCCAATTTATACTTGATAAGGCAACAACAAACTTGGTAATGTTAATGCCTAAAGTGGCCATAACAACCAACACCAAATATTAGTTTGACTAATATTACTAGTAGAGAAAAAAGGAAAAGGGCAGAATGCAGAAAAGGGAAAAGCTTCAAATTATAAAAACGATAAAAAATATTGGAATGAAATTGAAGAGATGAGAAGAAAAAAAGGAAAAAAAAAAGAGGGTCTAAAATTCTTTACCGGTTATTTGTACTGTATATGACATATGGAATATCAACCCTATAAATATTCTGTATTTGATAGTTTAGAGATAAAGTATTACTATATACATTAATAGTTATATCTACATAGTATTTTTAGTTTTTTTGTTTTTTTTAACTGTGTCACTTTTATAACCTCGTAATTTAGGTTAATTATAAATAATAACTTGTAAATAAATGGATGAACTGTCAAGAGAAAAGTTTAACAGATTTATTAAAACTGAACACAGAATGAATTAATGAGTTAATTGGCCGCTGGACGCGATTGATATATTCACAGTCTGACGCCGTGGTCTTTGTTTTCTTTCTCTCTGGGCAGACGACCCTTTTTCAAGGGCGATAACTCTTAACTCTCGAAATGGTTCAAGGGAGGTAATTCCGTTTTCGTTAGGTGTTCTAACAGTAACTTATTTTTGTTTTATCAAATCATTTATTTTTTAAATAAAATTTTAAAAGTTAAATTTAATCATCACAGTATCGTTTAGTCATTAAATTATCAATTGTTATAAAACTATAATTTGTTTAAATTAATATTGTCGTTAACGTCTATTTATAAAATTATTGAATGTAGATAACTTTCAATTTTTTTTTAATACATGAGGATTTGCTCAGAATTTGTAAGCCAAATTACTTTCTATTCGACAGCTTCCGAATTCCATAAAAATTTCGAAAGGGCATAAAGTAATCCATTCCATTTTCAACTATTAACAAAAGGTTAAAATGGCTGGTTTAAGGAAGTAAAATGCATTCTGGTGGATTTTTTTTTTATAGATAGGATTTAAAAAATTTTGTTTTGATTTCAATATATAATAAATTAATAGTAAATAAAAAAAATTTAAAAAATGATGTGTAATTATAAATGGTACAAGTTCTGCAAGTTTAATTCCAGAGTTTGAAAAGATACACCTGAAGAAGGTCGGCAGTTACATCGGCCGAAGGAATTTGGAACTACTTAAACTGTCAAGTAGAAAGTTATTTAAACCAGCCTTAAAATCCTTAACGAATCCTCACGTATTAATGGATTAAAAGTTTTGCAAGCTATTTATAAAACGAATTTACCGTAAAGATAATTAGTTTTAGTTTTATAACAATTTGGTTAAATTTATAATTTAATCACCAAAAGATACAGTAATAATTAAATTTAACTTTTAAAATATTATTAAAATAATAATTTGGTAAAAAACAAAGACAAACGACATAGTTAAAAAAAAAAAAGTGCAAACAAAAAAAATCAAAGTAAAAAGTGCAGCTCGTAAAATTATATTTCTTCGCTTTTAATCAATCAGAATAAATGAATAAATAAATAAATAAATAAATAAATGAATAAATAAATGAATGAATAAATAGACTCATTGTTTTTAAAATACCATCTAAAAATTTTCATAATTTTATGATGAATAAAATGTTTTTTGTGGATTTAGTTATTTTATATTAGTTGAAGTTATTTTCGTTATTTCTTTTGTACACCATTTGTATTTATGGAAATAAGTCAGTAATTTTAAGTTATTATAAACTTATAATAACTTAAAATTACTGACTTATTACTAGTTATTACTAACAAATCCCTTTCTAAAACTGTTCTCAGTAATTGTGATTTAGTAATAATTTAGGTTTTAACATGCCTGCCGCCAGTCATGGAACTGAGCTACATGGCTACCAGGCCTTGTATAGGCATCATCTTGATATAAATGTAATGTCTATTGAAAACATCTCATCGTGGACTTATTTTTCTGCTATTTCATTTGCAATCGATTAAACTGGGAAATGATGACAGCATTTTATTAAAATGGCAAACCATAAGAACTAGAAAATAACAGAAAAACAAAAAAGGGAAAAACAAAAAAAAAGGGAAAAACAAAAAAAAAGGGAAAAACAAAAAAAAAAAGGGAAAAACAAAAAAAAAAAGGGAAAAACAAAAAAAGGAAAAACAAAATGGAAGAATAAAACAAAAAAAAAACAAACAAAAAAAACAAACGAACAGCAAAACTAATAAGCGGGTATTTAAAAAATAAATAAAAATAACAATAAAATCCGCCGAACATGCAATCTTAATTTTGTTGCAGTTTTAAAAACAAATAAACCGAGAAATGAGTAAAAATTTGCAGGTTGGCTTTCATAAAAAATTACATTACATAATTCTTCTTCTGATTTATTTGCAATATTATATAATTGTAATAAGTAATGTCATAAGTTACCTCCCTTGTTGTAGATTATCTCCCTTAAATACGAACTCTTCGGTGCATAGATAATAATCGTGATTAACATTAACTTTAGGGGGAGGAGGGGGGGGGGGTAAAAAAAAAAGAAAAAAAAAAAAAAAGAAAGCCGCTTGACATTATTTCAAACAACCAATTATTGCATAGCAACATTTCATATTTAATATTTTTTATGCTTATCTAAAATCACTAAGACACTCGAAAAACAAAAAAAACAAAAAAAAACAAAAAAACAAAAAAAACTAACAAAATATCTGTTTGATGTACGTACCTGCCACAAAACAAATATATCCCATACCAAAAATCACGTAAATCAATAAAGCAGTTTTAATTTTATAAAAGAAAATCAAATCTTATCAATAAACAAATAAGGGGGGAAATATCAGCGCCATATTGGTCATTTTCAAGGGAGATAATCCAAAGTTTTGCAAACTAGAGAAATAAAGTCTGGAATTTTGGGTGTTATCTCCTTTTAGCTCCCTTGAATAGAACCAATAATGACACAGATATTTCAACCTTATTCGTTTATCGATAAAATTTGATTTTCTTTTATAAAATAAAAACTACTTCATTAATTTTCATGATTTTTTGGTATAAGATATATTCATTCTGCCGCAGGTACGTAAATCATACATATATTTCTCAGTTTGTCTTATTTTTTTTGTCATGTCTCAGTAATTCTGGATAAGCACCATGTTTTTTAACAGAAAATATGTGTAAAAATCATACATATATTTCTCAGTTTGTCTTATTTTTTTGTTGTCATGTCTCAGTAATTCTGGATAAGCACCATGTTTTTTAACAGAAAATATGTGTAAAAATCATACATATATTTCTCAGTTTGTCTTATTTTTTTGTTGTCATGTCTCAGTAATTCTGGATAAGCACCATGTTTTTTAACAGAAAATATGTGTAAAAATCATACATATATTTCTCAGTTTGTCTTATTTTTTTGTTGTCATGTCTCAGTAATTCTGGATAAGCACCATGTTTTTTAACAGAAAATATGTGTAAAAATCATACATATATTTCTCAGTTTGTCTTATTTTTTTGTTGTCATGTCTCAGTAATTCTGGATAAGCACCATGTTTTTTAACAGAAAATATGTGTAAAAATCATACATATATTTCTCAGTTTGTCTTATTTTTTTTTGTCATGTCTCAGTAATTCTGGATAAGCACCATGTTTTTTAACAGAAAATATGTGTAAAAATCATACATATATTTCTCAGTTTGTCTTATTTTTTTGTTGTCATGTCTCAGTAATTCTGGATAAGCACCATGTTTTTTAACAGAAAATATGTGTAAAAATCATACATATATTTCTCAGTTTGTCTTATTTTTTTGTTGTCATGTCTCAGTAATTCTGGATAAGCACCATGTTTTTTAACAGAAAATATGTGTAAAAATCATACATATATTTCTCAGTTTGTCTTATTTTTTTGTTGTCATGTCTCAGTAATTCTGGATAAGCACCATGTTTTTTAACAGAAAATATGTGTAAAAATCATACATATATTTCTCAGTTTGTCTTATTTTTTTGTTGTCATGTCTCAGTAATTCTGGATAAGCACCATGTTTTTTAACAGAAAATATGTGTAAAAATCATACATATATTTCTCAGTTTGTCTTATTTTTTTGTTGTCATGTCTCAGTAATTCTGGATAAGCACCATGTTTTTTAACAGAAAATATGTGTAAAAATCATACATATATTTCTCAGTTTGTCTTATTTTTTTTTGTCATGTCTCAGTAATTCTGGATAAGCACCATGTTTTTTAACAGAAAATATGTGTAAAAATCATACATATATTTCTCAGTTTGTCTTATTTTTTTGTTGTCATGTCTCAGTAATTCTGGATAAGCACCATGTTTTTTAACAGAAAATATGTGTAAAAATCATACATATATTTCTCAGTTTGTCTTATTTTTTTGTTGTCATGTCTCAGTAATTCTGGATAAGCACCATGTTTTTTAACAGAAAATATGTGTAAAAATCATACATATATTTCTCAGTTTGTCTTATTTTTTTGTTGTCATGTCTCAGTAATTCTGGATAAGCACCATGTTTTTTAACAGAAAATATGTGTAAAAATCATACATATATTTCTCAGTTTGTCTTATTTTTTTTGTCATGTCTCAGTAATTCTGGATAAGCACCATGTTTTTTTAACAGAAAATATGTGTAAAATAATTTAATAAAAAAGAACTACAATTGATGTTTGTCACAATTAATTTGAATATTTTTCAATATGGACATTTCTTATTTAGTGGCTGACATGCATTATAGGCAAGTCTCTGAACATCTATATATAACTTCTTTGTAATATAGCAGGAAAAATCCCAGCAGAGTGCTCGATTAATTGAGAATTAAAGTTAAAAATTCAAAATTAAGAGCATAATGTTTATTTATTGCAACATTCGTACCGTCGGTTTCAAGCACAGAAGGACTTAGCCATCCGGCTCTCTTCAGCTTCTGTTGTCATCTGTTTCGGAAAAGATTTAAAGAGATATTTTTATATCTCTTTAAATCTTCTCCGGTTTAAATCTCAACTGTTACTTTTCACCCTTATCCTTTTTTTCAAACGTTATTAAACCTTCCTTACACTAAATTTAAACAAACATACATAACACTCTAAGCAAATAATGCGCCCAAACGAGAGTGACACGTGACTTCACATTTCCGAAACAGGTGACAACAGAAGCTGAAGAGAGCCGGATGGCTAAGTCCTTCTGTGCTTGAAACCGACGGTACAAATGTTGTACTAATTTTTCTGTACCAAAATAAATAAATAAATTATATATATATATATATATATATATATATATATATATTATTTTATTTGAAAAAGAAAATACACTAGATGCACCAAAAACAAAAAAACAACTTGGGGCTAAGACAAAGTGTAGTTAACCGTCCTGTAACCCCAAATAACTTTTTTTTTTCAAAAACATGCCCATAATGCATCTGTCAGCTGCTAAACAGGAAACGTCCATCTTGAAAATCTTCAAATTATCAGTGACAAACATTGATTGTAATTAGTTTTTTTATTAAATTATTACACAATTTTTGTAAAAAAAAAAAAAGAGTTAAATATGATCATGTAATACAAGATGTTTTGAAATAGTGCCGAACTGCATTTAAAAAAATTTTTTTTTTTAGATTCCCCTGAAGTTGATATTAACCTAAATCTGTATCTGTTATTGTAAGCCGAATAATGTTTTCTTAAGCTGTCGTACTCTTACGCTTGTATTTGCTTGGGTTGTTAACAACTTTTGAAGTCGATTTCTATTCAAAATAATTTGACACAAGAAGAGTTGTAAATTATCTCGTTCCCTCAAACGTACTTAAAGCAATGCATGAAAACGAATGATTCCTTCAACTAGATGAGATTATTCACTACTTCAATCTCAGTCAAAAATTGTTTAATGAAATAAAGTCTATAATCTGTGAACTTTTGGCAAAGAATATTATTCTAATTCTGCTTAAAACTTTATTCACATAAAATTGGAGTTTAGCAAAAAAGGATTTATTAATTTATGTTCCTTATATCTGCAGGACATAAAAAGTCAAACATTTGGCGACTCGTGTATACATCATTTGGTTCTTGCTTAACTATTTTAAAAAAATGTAAATTTGTATGAATTCGCATGGTACATCTTTTTGGTATAATGGTAAGAGTGTTTGCTAATGAGTTGGGAGACCAGGGTTCAATCCTCAGTTGAGTCATACCAAAAACTTTTAAAAAATAGTACTTGATGCCCCCTTGCTAAACACTCAACATTATAAGATGAGGATCAAGGGTAAGTGGAGCAATTTTTGGAAATGGAGTGGTACCTTTCTGTTACACCAGCCGTTCTTACACAGGAGAAACTACACCGGTTGTCACTATAAATAGTGCGAGTCAGAGAAGACAAAGCACAGTCTTGTAACTGTCTAGCCAAGTGCTAGTCACTTTCTTACTTTGTTAATACACTTGTTAAACCAACCCTCGACTTGACTTCCTTTATTTATTATTTACTGTTGGACAACTTCACAACACTTTCCTTACAGCTCGGTGCAGTACCTGATGAAAAAGAGAGCCTTCGGGCGATCCACTTGACTTTTACGACTTTTTGTCCGGCTCAGTTCTATTGTTGGCATTGGTTTCCTCAATTCTTTCTAGAATCAGGTATTCACAGGAGGGACCACGTGAAGGTTGCCATCATCTATAGTAAAAGTGGTGCTATAGAACAGCTTGGATACGAACTTGGCATGCCTGGGTTACCAGGTCACGTCGATATCAACTGCACAACAGCCACCACACGTGAAACTAAACATACATCAATATACACCAGTGCCGACTCGCTCGTGTCACTCAGTGGGCCGGCATAACAGATGTAACAATACATCGTCATATGTTAATTCATAAAAGAGTTGAAATTCTCCCATATGATGCCGGACACTCATACCCCCCAACCATCACTTTCTCACTGTGGTAGGGGGAGTGGCAACGTTGTAGTCTCAGAGCGACCTGGCTAACAAAGCTTTGGTGAAAATCCAGAAGTCGACATCAGGATCCGTCGTCCTCTGGTCGTCTTCACCTCTGCGTGTGGAAAGAAAAAAAAAATCATATCAGGCGCGAAACAGCAAATTAATCGAATGAGAATGACAACGTTACTTCTGCGCCATTTTTTTTCTATGTTCTTGGCCAAACCTTCCCCGACTTCATATGCGACTGCTGAGCCTTGTTGTGTCTCAGTGTTGGGGGAGGGGGGGGGGGATTTGTAAAAATTTGCAATCTTGCAGCTTAACTTTGTGCAGACCAGACAATCCTCAGGCACGACCGTCATGAGCTCTGTACGTAAGTCCGACTCGATTAACAACAACGGCGGCAAGAAAATTGTGTCGGTCCATTCGTTGGTAACATTTTCCGTGCCTAATCTTCTGCCGTTAGTGTTCTGATAAGTAATCTTTTTCGAGAGCTCAAAAATAATCGAGTTAACTTAATGACGACTGATAAGCACAGAGGAATAAGAGAAAGAACGATGATAAAAAAAATAGAAGGCCTAGTGACGATTATGATAGAATTTCATTTTTGTTGATTGATCACCGATTAGATATTGTCCATTCAACTGGCTTCGATGCAGCTGCAATATGTCTATAAACAAATATCGAATTTAAATTTAGAACTGTATATAATAATCTTCGTTGTAAGTCAAATTATAATTTATAAACTTGCTAAGATTTGCCTGCCTCCCTCCCTCCCAACGCAGGAAGACATGACTCAACGTCGAAAGGTGGGGATTGAAAAGCAAGCGCACAAGAGGAAGTGAACTCTGACCTTTGAAAAATGCCTGAGCAGCACCGTCGCGATATCCCCGTAGGAGCACCTCAGGTGATTAGCAATAAACTAACCCCTTCTCAAAGCGTGAGAAGGTAAAGCCTGGGAGGGTGGACCTTCGAGAACTACACAGAACCATACCTCAGCCTGACAGAATAAAGACCATCTGTCTTCAAAATGACCCCGACTGTCGGACTGATATGAACAGCCTGGCCCCTGTGCAATGCTTTTATTAGCTTGCTCAGCGTTAACATTTTCCTATGGACCTCCCCTCCCCTGAAATTTTCACATTTATTTCCTTTGTGTTATATTTATTCTGGGCAAAGAAAAACTATTTCTTATCCTAAGAACTAAGCCACAACAGAAGCAACATCTGACAGTTGTTTCTTAGGGAGTCTCGAAACCTTTTATAATGTTAGGATGTCATTCAGAACTGATTGTTAACCAACACCTTTATCCGTTGTGCCATGAGTCTATGTATGATAATAACAACCAAGACGAGAAAATATGCGAATTACAAGAATAGGAAGAAGAGTTTTCGGTTGTTTGATATGACAGAGGTGCACGCAAAAATTTATCTTTTCGCATGGTTTTGAAGCACAACGAAAGCATAATACTTGACTTTTGCTTTTAAACTTTTATTCAAGGGAAAAATTACTTCCTATTCGCCGATTTAAAAGTTTAAAGATCACTTTTGAAGGTCAACGATAGTTCATCAATGATTAGACATTTGAATCCATTATTTATATTATAGATAAAAAAAAAATGTCTGACAACTGTTTACATTGTGACCCTTAAAAATTTGAAAGTGATTGAAAAGTAATTTTAAAAGTTTAAAAGAAAAAAGTCAAGCATCATGGTTCAGTTGTGCTCCTAAATGAAAGGTAAACATTTTTGCACGTGCCATTGCCATTATCAAAGTATCGAGTCTTCAAAACATTGAACAAAGTTTTTGTTGCCATCTTAACTGAACACTCATCGCAAAATTGAACGGGCAAATTCCCAATAGTTACAAGGTTTTATTTTCATGCAAAGTAGTTCTAATGACTGACGATAGGTTAAAAGTTTAGACACTAAGCTGCAAAAAGTGAACAGACGGGATTACCCCCCCCCCCCCCAAAAAAAAACTTACAATGCCTAAGTATTTATATATATCAACTATAATATACGTAAATGTATAACTAGATTTATTGCAACGGGCGCTCTTGTATAAGCAGTAACCGATCTGAGGGAAATAACTCTTTTTTTCTTAGCCGCCACTATTCCGAATTCGCTTATACTTTGGCAATGGAGATAACTTTGTTTATTAATAAAAAACATGTTACGGTTTTGAAATGCGTTAAAAACCCTAACCCTAACCCGTTCAAAATAACTTTTAAGCACTTTTATTTACATGCCACAAATTGTATAGACTTTATATAAACATCAAAAGGAAAGTTATTTTCTTTCATGCTGCGATAGACAAAGTTATCTCCCTTGCCAAAGTATAAGCGAATTCGGAATAGCGACGGCTAAGACAAATAGAGTTATCTCCCTCAGATCGGTTACTGCTTATACAAGAGCGCCTTGCAACTTACATGTATTTTTTGTACAGTGCTCAATACACAAGATATAGAGCTAGCAGAGTACAAAATGCCCAGTGTTAAAAACGCATTTAAAATCGTTTTTAAAACGATTTTTTAAAACGGTTAAATTTCCAGTGAAGATTTTACCGTTTTGAAAAAACTCTTCTTTAAAACAATTTTAAATTATGTTTTTAGCACAGGACATTTTGTATATATATATATATATATAATAAAAGATTCATCTAAGGATATACTACGATAGAATTTATCGAAAATAAATGGCCATGAGGAAACACTGCAAGATATAGAAGACAAATTCAAATCAAAAACATATTTGTAGACTATCATTTTGTTTCTTTATTAAAAGAAACTTTATCAAAGTGACTAGAAATAATATTTTTGATCACTTTTCTTCCTTCTCAAAAAAGACTCAAGAATATTATTTCTAGTCACTTTGATAAAGTTTCTGCTAATAAAGAAACAAAATAATAGTCTACAAATATGTTTTTGATTTGAATTTGTCTTCCATATTTTGCGCTTATTTCTACGTTGCCATTTGTTTCTCTCTCATATAATCAATATGAACCTTAAAGAAGTGGATAGGTGAGACACCCTGACGATGGAAGTTGACCTTTGTTGAATCTGAAACCATGGTTGAGAAATAAAACCTATAACATGTCAGGTGTTTCAAGAAAGTTGTATGATGCACCCCCCCCCCCCCGAAAAAAAAAAACACACACACAAACTTGTACAGGTTGAGAATGCATACGCCAACGAAAAGATCTGAAGATGATGCATGGAAGTCGGAAGTGCTAAAGAATAATGAAACAATAATTTGGGACAGTTTCTGTTCAACTTAAAAAAAAAAAAAAAAAATGGAATAAAAACTATACCGACAAAAACAAAGTCGTTTTCATTATTCTTTAGCACTTCCGACTTCCATGCATCATCTTCAGATATATATGTATTAAGAAAAAAAAAAAAAAGAATCTATTTAATTTTCCTCTGAATACTTTACCCTGAACACTTCCGGTTTAACCCCCCAGCGCTCCTGGCATTTTCTCGGTCTCCGGGATTTTTCTTTTATTTATTTTTGACAAGGAGAGGAATAAGAAAAAAGAAAGAAAAAAAATCTCTCGAAATATATCAAATTGATTCTTGATAATCCGGATATTACAAACTAACACCCTTGCTGTCTAGAAAAATAAACAAACCTTTCGATCTATATCCGACTTATTTCGGTTTTGTTTTGTTTTTGTTCTCCACAGCTTACAGCTATCCGGATCTCCGCATTGCCTTCAACCTTTTTAAAAACTTTTATTATTACTCCCAGCAAACTACCATTTTCTATATATATATATATATATATATATATATATATATATATATATATTTATTTATTAATGTTTGTATTACAGAAGATCAGAACAACATCGGTACCGTCGGTTTCAAATCCTAACAAAGTGGTACCTCTAAAGGCCTCTTTATCGGAAATCTATTCTGCCTCTCTTTATGTCTTCCTCGCTGGAAGAGAGTTATATTCTGGCGAGACAGACATAAACAGAGGCGGAAGAGACTTCCGATAAAGATGCCTCTAAAGGTCCCCTTTGTTAGGATTTGAAACCGACGGTACCGATATTGTTCTGATATTCTGTAATACAAACATTAATAAATATTATGCTCTTATTTTTTAGTTTTCTTAATAATCGAGCACTGCTGGGATTATCTAATATATATATATATATATATATATATATATATATATATTATTTTAAAAGGAATTAATAAGGATTTTAATCTTGTAAATCCCACTTAATGTGTTCATTAATTCCTCCCTTTGAACAAGGGCTGTGGAGTTGAAGCCGAAAAAGTTAAAGGGTTCGTAAAACTATACTGACTACCGATATCAGTTGAATTGACCCTTTAAATGACCCAAGTGTATTTATTCTTGGATATAAACCAGTTATACCTATATACACCTACTTTAGTTAGGAGTGTATGTACAGGATTTATGAGATATATTGGCCATAATCATTTTTTTTTTAAATGGAAATCGCTCCAGACAAGGCATGAAGCCACTTGATGTAAGGAGCTAAAAAAATAAATAAATACTACTTCAAGATCAAAAACTATCCAACGATAAGTGTTAGATGGATAGATTCTGATCCAGAAAACAGCGATTCTTCCCCCTTTGTCAGAAACATCGTTCATGGAATGTGAGGACTACAATACAAAATAAGGGAAGCGAGAGTTACGAGGCTGCTGAAAGTAAACCGAAAGTTCACTTTCTACTCTCCTTAATTACATAAAGAGGAGATCGACCCGGAGGTACCAAAATTAGAGGAGACCGACCCGGAGGTACCAAAATTAGGGGAGACCGACCCGGAGGTACCAAAATTGGAGGAGACCGACCCGGAGGTACCAAAATTGGAGGAGACCGACCCGGAGGTACCAAAATTGGAGGAGACCGACCCGGAGGTACCAAAATTGGAGGAGACCGACCCGGAGGTACCAAAATTGGAGGATACCGACCCGGAGGTACCAAAATTGGAGGAGACCGACCCGGAGGTACCAAAATTGGAGGAGACCGACCCGGAGGTACCAAAATTAGAGGAGACCGACCCGGAGGTACCAAAATTGGAGGAGACCGACCCGGAGGTACCAAAATTAGAGGAGACCGACTCGGAAGTACCAAAATTAGAGGAGACCGACTCGGAGGTACCAAAATTAGAGGAGACCGACCCGGAGGTACCAAAATTAGAGGAGACCGACTCGGAGGTACCAAAATTAGAGGAGACCGACTCGGAGGTACCAAAATTAGAGGAGACCGACCCGGAGGTACCAAAATTAGAGGAGACCGACTCGGAGGTACCAAAATTAGAGGAGACCGACCCGGAGGTACCAAAATTGGAGGAGACCGACTCGGAGGTACCAAAATTGGAGGAGACCGACTCGGAGGTAATGTGTTCCAACCCCACAGCCCTGCTTTGAATGCCTGTGTATTTCTTTCATTCAAAACCCAACACTTGATTCTTATTTTTATTTCTCAACGTCGACTTTGGGTACTTCCATCATCAGGGGCATCTGAACGGTTCATTCCTTCTCACGCATAAGGGAAATGAGGACATTTCTCAGTGATGCATGTATGCGTGTGTGCATCTTTTGTGTGTGTGTGTGTGTGATTAACTTACCAACTTGTGTAGTAGAATTGGTGGATAGTGTATCTGAATAAGGGACTGGGACATCATTGATGTTTGGGGGTGACGGTATATCACTGCTCACCCCCTTGGCAGTGACAGTCGAGCGAGTGGACAATGATGATAACGACGATGACGACGATGATGCAGACTTGTCATCCGAAAGAGAAAAGGTGGAGAAAGAACAGGTGGAAGTGGCGGCAGAAGGAAACGCGTAAGAAGACTCCTCCACCACCGTCACATCTACGTAAGAAACAGAAGTGGCGCCACCACCCTGACTGGTGGTGTTATGGTTGCTCTTCCCAGAATTGCCTCCTCCAGACACACAATAACCGCCACTTATTTGCTCTTCGTTCTCGGGCAATGAATCTGAAAACAAAATGGAAACCTCAGAGCTGAATCATTAAAACGAGCCAGAAGTTCGAAGGGAAGAGAAACGTCTTCTAAAAAATGAAGGACAATGAATTTTCCTCCTTATTTACTGCTGGGCTAGGAAAAATAAATGCATGAAAACAAAAAATGAAAAAATAAATTGAATTATAAAAAAAGAGAAAATTTTGCAAGTTTTAAATGTCTCATATCATCAGAATAACTTCTCAAAATGTATAACTTTAATGTTACTTTTCTTTTGACACATGAAAAAACAAAACCTATGCACGCTTGAACTTGAGTTGAGCACGGTTCTGAAGAAGGGAAGAGTTCCTGAAATATTAAAAATATTATATCATACAGAGTTTCCACCAGACCATCTTGATACAGGTATTACATAACATTGTAACATTGTGTAGATAGACAGATATATGTGTGTTTGTGAAAAAAAAAAAAAAATAATAATAAATAAATATATATATATGTGTATGTATACATTGTATTAAGGGTGAAACTATTTAATTTGTTCCACCATTATATGTCTTATTTGCTCCAACTTGTGTCTATCCGTCACACCTCTGCATTGTATTGCCTTCTAAGTATCACATTTCTATATATACATATATATTTAAATGTTGAATTAAATCAAAGATAATTGAATTATCGTTTAATAATAATCTATCGTGATAATATAAAGCTCAATATATTGAATAGAGCAATTAATTCTAGAGATGAAAGATGAGAATAAAAAATTGTAAAGATACAATATTTATTAGAACATTAGAAGTTCAAAGCAAGAAGCTTCATATCCTTAATCCATGGATTTTCAAAGATAAACTCTTGAAAATCCATGGATTAAGGATATGAAGCTCCTTGTTTGAGCTTCTAATGTTCTAATAAATATTCTATCTTTACAATTTTTTATTCTCATCTTTCATCTCTAGAATATATATATATATATATATATATATATATATATGTGTGTGTGTGTGTGTGTGTGTAATCAGTCGATGGAAAATCGTAGTAAAAAGATATATATATATTATTCAAGTTTCTTTAAATTCACACAAAATTTTGGTTAATAGCTCAATAGTATACAAATTACTAGAGCTCAAAATATAATAATTTAATAAATGTTCTGAATTTGTTTAAAAAAAAAACATTTATTAATACAATTGTTTCTGCCTATTTTCAAAACATACATTTTCTCCTGAGAACAAACTCAAAAGCCTTCTTCAGTGAATGTTATTCATCAAATTAAGCACCCCCCCCCAATGTTTTTTTTTGGGGGGGGGGGGGGGACTTAATTTGATGGATAAACTGTTAATATCAAAATTGTTCTCTTCATTTTATCTATTTTTTGTTCCAGCAGACCAATGAGAATTTTTTTTAGTTACATACTTATGTAGGTAAATGTTAAAATGAGTATTAGAAGACACTCGAAAAATATAAAATTATATATATATATATATATATATATATATGATGAAAAATGGAACTAATATTCCAACATAATTGAAAATGAAAAATCCAAAAATTTTATTTATGTATCCATCAACGTTTCGTCTTTATTTCAAAACTTCCTCAGGATGATTGGTCCGAAGAACAAACTTGTTTCTTCAGACCAATCACCCTGAGGAAGTCTTGACATAAAGACGAAATGCTGATAAATACATAAATAATATTTTTAATTTTCTTTTTTCCATATATATATATATATATACATACACACACAAGTGTGTCACTGCTTATCAAGGCCCAAAGACCACTCGAGGATAAAGATTAATGATATTGTTGGTAGGCAATGGACAACACCTTAGGAGGATTAGAAAAGATGGGTCAAAATTATTATTTAAGTGGACGGCTTGACAAGAATTTGTTAACATTGGACTTGAAAACGACTACGTTGTAGTCAGTTGGGGAGATTGGTTACTAAGTTATTTCTGTTCAATGCAATGTGACCGCATGTCCGATTAGTACAGGTGCCAAATAGAAATAAAACAATATGAGATTGACCTTTAAAACAAGATCAGAACATACAAGTCACAGCGTACATAAGCGAAATAAATAGATTTAAAAGGTTTAGTGATAGAGTGCACATATTGAAATCTCTTCTCTCTATGTTTTACCTTAGCCGGAATACAGGCCAACAAAGTTATACTTGAACGACCTTATTTACTTGTCTCCCCATGAGGGCACAGTAAGGCACAAGGGTCGTTTGTAATGTGGGGAAAGTCCAGTTTCCCAAAAAGGGTCACTCTGGATTGGAATAAAAATATGTGTATAGTCTCGTCAGCACTCATGCGTCTCAGACGACAGGCAATACATACCCCCCTCCCGCCACCGAAAGGAGGAGGTAATATTAGGGGGGATGACCTCTTTAGATTGAACAGCTGCTACACTTTGATCCTAGCCCAAAGACTTTCAGAACTCAAAATAATATCAGTTTATTTCCGTAATACTGAGTTAGAGCAATTATTTCACCCCACCTTACTGAGACGGTATTCAATGGATGGATCTTAGTTGCTGTGACCAAGGTTTGAACCCTGGGATAATATAAAATTTCAAATCAATGTACTCTTCAAATATGAGTAAAGAAAAAATAATCTATGAATAAAAAATAAAAAAATGTCAAAAAAACTTTAATATTTGTTGCTTAAATAGTAAAAAAAATGTTTTTTTAATTAAATTTTTTTTTTTTTTTTAAACTAGTGATACAACATTTTTTTACGGCTCATAAGAATTAAGATATGGCATTGCAAGTCAGAAAATACTTAAAATTACTCATATTCATTCATGCGGTTATTAAAATATTATATAATTTATTGAATAACAAAAAGATTTTAAAAAATACCTAATTTACTTAGCAATGAAATCCATAGTATTCAAATACATCCTATTTATTTATCTTTTAAATGATACATTTCTTTGAAATAAAAAATGGAAAATTAAAAAAGATGTGGCACAGAGCCAAAGTTGGGTTGGGTGGGTGGGTGGGGGTCGTGTGTCATTCTCTTGGTCTATTCTCTAAGCTAGTTCCAGTCACCAAAATACCTCATTCACTCTTTGGGCAGGCTACCTAATATTAACCCCAATTTGTTATGATGTTTTTTTTTATTTACAAAAAAGTGTATGTACACAATTCATTGGCTGGGGGTGAGTGACGACAAAAAAAAAAAAAATGTTGGTTAGTAAGGTCCTCCCAAATCTATCTAAGTTTGAACTACTCACTGTTTTCCGGTTTGTTTCAAGAGCCGAAAACAAGAGAGTCAGTTCTTAAGTGGAAGAGGGGGGGGGGAATCTGTAATTGGCCAACAAGTTGCTATTATAATTATGTTTATGTTCGTGCAAAGATCATGACTTGTATTTATTTTTTGTTTGCATGGATACAAAAACTTTTATGAAATTACTGAAAAAGAGAAGATATTTTTGATGACATGAGACAATAGAGATTTAAAAAAAGAAAAGAAAATTCAAATAAAAAGACATTTTATATTACACAGATTTAAAAAAATAAAATTTCTAATCATTTTGCAGCAATTTTTCAATATATATATATATATATATATATAGTATAAAAAAATACAAAAAAGAAAACTTTTACTGGCAAAACGTTCTGCTTTTTATAGAAATTTTTCAGAAAACAAATTAAGAACAAAACCGTTTATATATGTCTTATTTTTGATATTCTCAATTTGTCTTCTGAAGAATTTCTTAAAGGACGAAAAGTACTGAGTTAAAATTTTCCTTTTGTTTTTGTTTTTTTTATAAATATTTTGTCTTATACAATAATATATATATATATATATATATATATATATATATATATACATACTTCAATAATACCCGTCCCAGGATAGGTAAAATTATTTCCTGGATAGAACAGTTTTGCACCACTTTTATGTCCATTTACAAACATTAAAATCAAGATATAATGATACTAAACCTTATGTGTAGAATCTTTATTTTAATTTTGATAAAAATCCATTACATCATTTTGATTCTAGAAAATGTCTCAAATTTGCTTAATTGGTGTCTTTATGACTATAAATAAAATTCAATGCAAATCTGAAATATTTGAATTTTCAAATGGGAGATTGCGCCCATATTATGCCTCCTAAAAACCCTTTAAAATACTCTAAAGAAACTGAAATTTGGTAAACATTTATTAATTGATGTCAATTTTTGTAAAAATCCGATATATCTGAATTTTCATGCCCCCCCCCCCCCCATATTTTTTTTTAATATACTTAGTTTAATTAAGTTTGAAAGATGTCAAAAAGGGAGTAGGAGCCCTTCTTGAAAATTCAGATGCCTTCAATTTTTGTGAAATTTTAACAACATCGTTAATTAATATATTAAAGAACCGCACGTCCATTGACGAAACTTGACGAGTTCTGTAGGTTTAAGAGTGTAGATCCACCCCTATTAGTTACCAGTTCCATCGTGACCTGTGATGGTCGCACCTGTCAGTAATCCAGTGTATGCGTACGTAGCATACTATAGAGCCGGGTCAGACATTGGTGCCAGTTGTCTCTACCTGTCCTTGCTGCAGGATAACATCGGTCAAATGTCCAGAAAATGCTGTTAGTAATGAAAAAGCTAACAGTACTTCAAATTCTTCACAAGCAGTTTCATGAAAGAAACGGAATCCTATCGGCTTGAATACATCTATGGTAAATAAGATTCGCACTGGTCATACCTCATTCTGGGTACCAGCAAAAAGCCAGCTAGGAAATATAAAACTTAATCAACACCAGCGACTTGCAAGATCAAACGAAAGACAGAATCAAGTGGTGTAATACAATCGTGGTCTGGCGGCCTTCATGAAACAGTCGTTGCTGCCTCGACAGACTGCAGATGATGATGATGATGATGATGATGATGATGATGATGATGATGATATACGTGTGTGTATTGGACTACAGAGAACATGTATGCGATGAGGAAAAATAAAACGCTCAGAGTTTGACAGACAAAGCTCATCATCATATTCGGCTTAACATCCGTTTTACATACTGGCATGTGTTGGACGGCTTTAAGAAATTCACTTCCAAACTAATCTATCTCTGGTCAGGTCTTTATTTATCCCTCTTTCCCTCAAGTCAATTTTTATCACTTTCTCCCATATTTTCCTTGGTCTTCCCCTATGAACTGAACCTGCTACCCCAACTGTTCTACATCTAATCCCAGAAGTCTCATCCATTCTTTCAACATGGCTATACCATCAAAGTCTCTTGTCCTGCACACACTCCCTATATGTTCCAGATTTTATCTTCCGCTCAGGTCATCAGATCTAAGCCTGTCTTTAACACTCACATTACATATCCATCGTATCATTCTCATATTATTTCTCTCCATGCAACGCATACCCTCAACCCTCACTGGCCAGGTTTTACTTCTATACATCACACTGCGGACATATGTCTGAAACACTCAAAATGTTATAAAAGAAAAATGGAAAAGGAAATATTATATAAATAGTGATGGAACGTTAAAAATCCGTTTAAGCCTCAAAGAAAATAAATCGTTTTGTCTACATAAGGATGGTTGTCATATAATGATATAAGTAGATTTTAAAATCTTGAGACGGAATGAAGAATGAGTTTCCATTTGGTTTGCACGCTTACAACAGTGTTTTGAGTGTCTAGTATTCAGAATTTGTATCGACTACTGGTTGCTTTAGTTTTTGTTATGGCATATCAACCGCCTCAGCTCATTTAATTGTGAAACAGTAGATTAAAAAATTAATGTATAAAAGGGTGCGTCTATAGGTGCAGTCCTAATTTGATAAACGCTGCCGTTGTTGTTTTCTTCGTTTTTACGACACACCCAATGATGTTTAAGGCATTCGATAATGAAACGAAACGTTCTGCAGATGGTTCATTAAACACGAGTTATTACAATCTATGTGATAATTCGTATTAAAACGATGAAAGTTGGGGTTTCCCTGTTTTTATGATATTTAGATTTTTTGCTATAGACCCACTTCATGTTGGTATGTTGATTTTTTTGGAAAAATTCTTTTATATTCTGTATCTGGTGAGAAGCAAATTGACCAGAAAGACTCTTTTTCACCCAAAATGCTAAGCATTTATCCAGAATGTGAAAAATAATTGTAGATAAAAGTATGTGCTATAGTAAAATGAAAACAATCATTGGATCAATTAGGTGTCCAGGACCCCAAGAAATAAGCCAATCGAATGGGACGAATTTGGGTTTACACCGGTTGACCGTCGCACAAAAACCCAAACAACTCAGGTTTATTATCTGTTTGTTTACAGATGCCACGTAAGTGTGCGGAGGTCAACCGGTGTAGACCTGAATTCGTCCCATTTGATTGGCTTATTTCTTGGGGTCCTTAAACCCTAAGTGATCCCAATCATTGAATTAGAAAATAAAAAGGAATAGTTAATTAATGAGATGTCCTCTTGCAAACCAATATGCAAATTAGCTAATCATAGGACGTCGATCGCATACACATGATCAGTATATTAGAAAGCTATTGTTCTTGTCAAGATGTGCTCCCCATGTATGGCGACCGCTATTATATACATAAACTAGAACAGACGACAGCTGCTGCTGTTTTGGCTAGAGTTTATTCTTCCTTCCCCACTCTCTTATAAGAGTCGAATGTAGATTAGCTACTTATCAAAAAGAGAGGATAAAAAAAAGAATCAATAAAAACACCTGAAATATGATTTACTACTGGTGCATCTCAAAAGATAATGTTATTAAATTTGTTCCGGGTGAACTTCTGAGTATGTGGGTAAAAGCTCCTCTGCCTCATTTTTTTATGACTAATAAAAAATAAAATATCAATTAAAATTAAATATTAAAATCGATCGGAAATACAATTTTTATTTTTTTTTAAACACAAACCAATATTTGCTTTATATGACGGCTATTAATCTAGCTCTAAGTATTCTTTTTACATTACATATCTTTAATAAAACTGTAAACGTAGGAGTTTCACATGTTGGCCGGTCATAATTCAGGAAGGCGACATTTTCTATTCATCACCGTCCTCTTCAGGAAGACATGCGCACGGGGTAACCGTCGTGCCTCTACACCACCTGCTTACCCAGAGGCAGTCTTTTCGAATCAGTCAACATGGGAGTCGGACGTTTGTTCCGCTTGTGATAGACGTTGGCTCTGGGGCAAGTAGCTTGGCAAAAATAGAGGTAAGCAACGCATAGTTCTCTAAACCTATTTGAATTTTTACTCTTTTATAATTTGCTTTGTTTTGTCTTAGAACATGTTTGTAAGACTTGTTTATTTTCATGTATTTCCAGTTTTACGGTGAAAAGATGTTATAGTTCAGCGTTGGCCACGTGCGCGCAAATAAATACATATTCATCAGTATAATTCGTGTTCGAGATTTTTGCTCCAGTTTGCTTGCTGTTACAAAAACAATATTGTAATTTTAAAAACTAATAGTTTTCATTTGAATTACCTCCGTTGAAAATTATTAAACAATATTTTAACAAAGGTTTTGAAAAAAATCGAGAGCGAACGCAGACCCAATTGTATTTCCGAAGAACAGATCGAGCGCGGACGCAGACCCAAAAGTATAAAAAGAACCAATTATTATACGATCATTTATTGCTAAATGAGAGATGTGAAAAAAAAAGGCGATTTGTTCAAGTATGAGAATTAAGAGAACATTTCCAACTGTGTCCCTTTAGCTCATTCGGTAAAGCGTTTGGCTGTTAGCTTCAAGGTTGCGAGTTCGAATCGCGGCGTTGATGCCGAAAATTATATATTGTTTATTTAGTCGTTAATATGTGGCCCAATGTATTTATTATGTTTCTGACTTTGAAATTAATTAAATAGTAATTATCTCCCCCCTCCCGTTTACAAAAATTCTCCAGGACGGACAGACAGACAAAGTGCTTTCTTGTTTTGAAAGTCGATTTGCTAAAAGTGCGAAGGAAAATACAGAATAAAAAAAATATAAAAAAACCCCAAAGAACTTCCAAATATTTGTGTCTTTTGAATGTAATCTCACCGAAACGTATTTTCTGGCAAACATTTATATTTACTTTCTGGATGTCTTGTTATTTCTTCAGCTTTTTTTTTTGTTCCGACCGATTTACCGTTTAAAAGCAGGTGCCAAAAAATAAAAGACAGCTACCATGATAACGTGTAGTTCTACTGTTTGCGTAAAAAAAAAAAAAAAAAAAAAAAAAATAAGCAACGTATCATGCAGCTAGAAAGTGGTTGCATACAGTTATATCAATCTAAGCCAGGGTTTCCCAACCAGGGGTGCGAGGCAGCATTCCAGGGGGTGCGAGATGGCTTTTCAATTTTTTGCCTTGTATTAAGAATACTATTATTCTCAATTGATTCATTGTCAATTTTTCAGTGCATTCTGTGCTCGTGCAATGATCATTTAAATTCTCTTTTGTCTCCAATAAAAAAGTTATTGTATTAATTATTAATAATTAATAGTATTTTACATTGTTATTTTTGTTTTAATTAACTTTCTCTATATTTTTTTTCAGATTATAATTTTCAAATTGGTAATTAATGCTTAATCATGTCAAAGAAAATGGAATGATAATTATGTGCAGTTTGGTTTTACTTGCAATGAAACAACAGAAAGTCTGCAACAACCCCGATGCATATTTTGTAATGTTGTCTTTTCAAACGCAAATTTGAAGCCATGTAAGTTGCAAGGACACTTTAACAACTGGCATGGTGGAGCAGATGTTGCAAGTCATGATGTTGAATCATTGAAAGCAAAAAGGATCCACTTTGAATCATGAGGAACCCTTCCAAAATATGGTTTTATATCTGCTGACAAAGCTTTTTAAATTTTTTTCGTAAAATACAAGTTGTTTGTATGCAGTTTGTTGCATTTTTCGTTTCCATATTTTTCATTTTTGTTCATACAGTACATTATTAAAAATTGATTATACAAATTTTCGTCGGTCTCTTTCAACGTTATTCTTAAATAAATCATTACATGTACTGTAAGGGGTGCGAGCACATATTAAAATATTTTAGGGGTGCGGGCCATCAAAAAGGTTGGGAACCACTGATCTAAGCTTTCCTCCTCATATCCATTGTCTTTTACATCATGTCAACACTTATTCGATTATTTTATGTTGGAGCCATACTTATATACAATTAGTTTGTAGATTAATTGATTATTATTCATTTTGCGTCTTCTCATCTCATTATGATGTTAGCCGTTTCGTGAATGCCTTCTCCTGTCTCTTATCATTTTGCATGTGCCACCCGCTAGGATCAGGTCATCATCAACTGATCCCCTCCATGTCTCAAGTGGCCTATCGCACGACTTTGGGCCATTAATATCGATGTGTGACACACTTTGGAGCATTTCATATAACTTGTGGCATGTGATGTGGCCGTACCAGTCGAGACGTTGCTGTATGATGCAAGTTTTCATGGACCCCTTTACAATTAGATCGGCAATTTTCTCCATCCGATACTCTGCAGCCAGGATCATGTCGTTGCAGCGCATTGGTCTATGTATGCAAACGACAGATTCTATTGAATTCATAGACGGGACCCTGACAGATACTACCACTCAATATCAGAGTGGACCTGGGAGTAATACCAATTAAGGGGTGACTCCACAATCGGAATTAATTTGAAAATCAAAAATTATTTCTAACTAGCACGTTACACAGGTTGACGACGATGCATGAAAATATCAAAGAACAAAAATTCATAAATGACTATCGACATTGCTATTTTTTTTTTTTTTTTTTAATTAAAATATTTAAAAAGAAGTGCGCCATGGAATTTGTTAAACTAAATTCATTTTATGTTTTGTGGAAAAACAAACAAAACCTACGAAATAATAATTATGTGTTTGATGGTTCAGAATTCTTGAGATGAGGATTGATGCTTTGAATAATTTTGGTTATTTGGACTACATTTCTCATCTTGAGTGTTATCATTCCACTGTAACCGCCGGCCTTCTTCAGGTGTAGCTATTGGAACTCGGGAATATTTCGGTCGAACTCAGAAATCAGGACGAAATTTTGAACGGCACCCTTTATTTAATGCACGGTGGGGGGGGGGGGGGTAGCATGTTCTATTCTGTCCAGATTCCTGAGTTTGACAGAAATATTCCCGAGTTCCAAGAGACACACCTGAAGAAGGCCGGAGGTTACAGCGGCCGAAACGTTGTGATGATAACACTCAAGATGAGAAATGTAGTCCGAATAACCAAAGTTATGCAAATTATCAATCCTCATCTCAAAAATCCAACAATATGATGCGTTATATGGTTCAGAATTTTTTAGATGAGGATTGATAAATTGGAAAATTCGGACTACTATTCTCATTTATATTATTCGGATTGTTCAGACCACTGTTCTTATGTGGGACGTTATTCTCACACATTAACTTGTAGCGCAATGGATAAAGTTTTAAGTAATAATCAGTTCTAAGTGACGGTTTTCTGGAGGTTGAAGGTTCAATCCTCAGTACAGGCGACACTAACAATATAATTAAGAATTACTTAAGACTTCTACCCAGTCATAGCTGACGGGATGAGAACAATCAACTCCTGTGGATTGAATAAAGAGTTCCGTTCCATAAAGCTTCCCAAGTTTGGCAAGACACACGGAAGAAAGTTAGAGATTACATCAGCCGAAGCGTTATGAGATTAACATTCAAGACGAGAACACTAGTCTGAAATGTAAAAAATTTTTTTATATGGAAATCGCTCCAGACAAGGCATGAAGCCACTTGATGTAAGGAGTTAAAAAAAAAAAATACTACCTCAAGGTCAAAAACTAGTTAATGATAAATGTTAGATAGATTCCGACCCAGAAAATAGCAAATTATTCATCCTCATCTCAAAAATTCTAAAACTTACTGTTCTCATCTTGGTTGTTATATTGACATCTGGACATAGGACCAAAAGAGTTAAGTAGTAGTATTAGTAGTAGTGGTAGTTTGTAGTAGCAGCAGCAGCATCAAAATTCTTTTCTGAGCCTGAAACGTTCTTAGGACCAGTACTTATGCCCGGTCCTATTGCGTTAAATGGAATGGATAACCTAAACCATCACCGTGACAGGACGCCAGTCTGTCACCGGTTATATTTTTCAGCAAAACTAGTACAGATTTATACACTTAGGTGGAGTGCTTGCATACAACACCTGATATTCCCAAATGGTCACTCATCTAAATACTGACCTGCCTAAACGTCGCTTAACTTTAGTGATCTGACAGTTAAAAGTGTTAGTTGACAATCAGTTCTAAGTGACAGTCTTCTGCGGATTGAACGTTCAGTCCTTACTAAATGTGATAATAACTTAGAATAACAGAACGTAACAATTCTTCTACCCTGTCATCGCTGACAGAATGAGAATCTACTCCCGTGGATTGAATAAGCGGTTCAGTTCGAAATTCCGTACAAATTCGCAAGTTCAGTTAGAAAGTTCCCTAAATTCAAAAAGGTGCACCTGAAGAAAGTCACAGATAACATCGTCCGAAACGTTAGTGTGTTATAATAAAGAGCAATGTGTATTTATTTTTATATATATATATATATATATATATATCAATAAATAAGTGTTTGGATAGTATTATTATTATTATTGTTATAAGTAATGTTATTTGATATGCAAATTACCATATCACACAGTAGTCTTAAGGGTAATATATTATCATTATTATTATTATTATTATTTATTTATGTATATATTAGTGAAATTTAAGCTGAATTATTTCGATACTTGATTATTGGGGAAATGGTAGTTTGATCAGTATCATTGGAGAGCCATGCATATTATAACTGTCCTGTTTTTAAATATCCGAAACAGTTACATGGTAAACAGCTGATGATCCCCGTTTTAATATTTCATGCTTAAGTTAAGGTCCCCTGTTTTTGTTTCACTGTTAGATACTTGAATCCCCCCATTTAAAAAATTTATTCTTTTATTTTTCATATATGAATTTTCCAACGAATGTTAAGTCTGCGATATCTTAGATTTAGTTAGTTTCTCTGGGAATTTAAACTGCATTTTCCTTTTTTAATTTTTTTGTTTAATATATATATATATATATATATATATATATATATATATGTGTGTGTATGTAAGGTTAGTGGGAGAGAATCCCAGCAGAGTGCTCGATTATTAAGAAAAATAAAAAATAAGAGCGTAATATTCATTTATTACTGTTTTACAGGTCAGAACAACATTGATACCGTCAGTTTCAAATCCCAACAAAGGAAAATTATAAGAGGACCTATCTTGGGAAGACAGACATAAAGAGAGGCTGAAAAGAGTTTCGATAAAGAGGCCTTTATATGTCCCCTTTGTTGGGATATGAAACCGACGATATCGATGTTGTTCTGACCTTCTGTTAAACATTAATAAATAAATATATATATATATATATATATATATATATATATATATATATATATATATATCTTTCCCATCACAAAAGTTTGCGGGAGAAAAAAAATAATGCTGGACGAATCTATTTTAACTATTTGAGGGGAACTAAGAAAGCAAACAGCAAGTCAGACTCCTCTCTTCACCTTCAATCTATTTCTATAATGAGACGTTTTCTTTTCTTTTCTTTCTATACCGATTTATACGTTTTTTTTTTAATTTCCCCCCCTTTTTAAAACTTTGCAGTTTAAGATGTTTCTTATTTCTTTTTTTAACTTTACCGATTCAGACGTTATTTTATATGAACCTTAGTGCGAACACTGGCAAAGGATTATTTTTTCCCCGTCATTTTTGACAGAGCACATACTCGTTTACAATAGACGTGATGTTGCTAGTCTCAGTCTTTTCTATAAATACTATTGTGGCATGTGTTCTTCAGAATTATGTTATCTATTCCCTGCTTATTTTATTCCAGCTCGTTTGACTCGTTGGTCTAGTGGTCTCCATCAATTCGCTGTTTTGATACCTCATTGTAATACAGTTTCCTATTCCAGTAGCTTATTTCCAAGAACCGCAGGCTTGTGGAGCTCTCTTCCTGCTGACTGTTTTCCTCCTACCTATAACCTGGCTCTTTTCAAGACTAAGGACAATAGGTACCATCTGTCTTTGCAATAATTATCATTCATTCTTGTTAGCTCCTTACATCAAGTGGCTTCATGCCTTGTCTGAAGCGATTTTCATTAAAAAAAAAAAAGTACAAGATGCTGCTGCTTTCTTTTGCACACATGCACAAATTTAGACGGATCAGTAGCCGAACTTAGACGACTCTGTGCATGCATGAGCTCACAAGCTTTTAACGCACATTTTGAAATGGCCTTCACGCATGCGCAGTCAGACATGATACGTATACGTACATGTATGCACCCCTGGTACGCATCAAAAAAGAATCACTCCTATACTAATGTCGAAAAAATTAGAAAGTAGAAAATTGATATACGCTTATGTAAGCGGGACTGTGTTTATGTGGGTGGCACCTCATTTATGCCAAAACAACGTTTACTGTCATAATATTTGGCATGCATACTTAGATACAGGTGTCTCATAGGCTAACTTAGATTGACCTTTGAGGTCATCCGAGGTGACTTTCAAAACACCTCTCGCAATCGAACTGTAGTGTTTAATATTTACTTGAAATAAATATAAATATATATATATATATATATATATATATATATATATATATATATATTTGTCTATTTTCAGCTAAATTAAAAATTTCACACAGATTTGTTCCCCACTTCTGATAAGGGACATAACACTTACTACTCAGCGTAAAGCAGCATTCTTCGTAAAAAGAATTGAGCTCTCTCTGCAGTTGGTAATGTAATCAAATATAAAAACAACTTCCCTCATTTTCTAATGAACAGGGTAGCCTACCAGTAAGATAACTGACTTCTGTCAAAGTAGTCGGGTTTTGAATTTCAGCTTGAAGCACTCCCCATGTCTAGCCACATTAAAGCACTGTGATACGGCGAAATCAGGAACTAGAGGCCAACTGACCCCTAAACATCACATGGTCTGGAATACAACTTGAGAATTGCACCAACCCTACCTACCTGAGCGTAACCCTTGACCGCATCCTTTCATTCAAGGAACATGTAAAAAAGACAAAAATGAAACTCAGCTCCTGGAACAATATCCTACGGAAACTGATCAACTCCAAGTCAGCAGCCACAACACACACACTAAGATGTACTACCTTGACCCTGCGCTATTCTTCTGCGGAGTATGCCTGTCCTGTTTGGGAGAGATCAACACATGCCAAAAAACTTGACTCAGCATTGAACAACACCTGCCACTTGATTACTGGCTGCCTGAAGCCTACCAACCTGAATCTCCTCACTGGTATTGCCCCTTCAGATGTGAGATGGGAAGTTGCCAGCCGAGTAGAGATCACAAAGGCTATCAGTGATGAACGCCATCTCCATGGACATGAACCAACAGCGAATGACTAAAGTCAAGGAGAAGCTTCCTCAGCTATGTCGAACCCCTAACAACATCTCAGGGAGAAACCAGACAACAGCTGTGGACTAGACGGCTAGATACCCCCCCCCCTCTTCCCGGTTCAGAAGCACCCTGGCTCTAGTGGAAAACATTCAACTGCTGAGAATGGGAATGGGTCGATCAAAAGTTGCTATGAGTAGATGGGGCTACAAAACTGACCCAACTGTCTGGATGTAGAGAGGAGGGCCATACGATGCAACACTGCCTTGTCTGCCCTCTACTGCCCAACCAGTGCAGCTTGAAAGATCTTGCAGAGTACATCAATCATGCAAAGGACTGCGTAAAAAAGTTGGAAACTGTTGTATGACCACATGACACTTCAAAGACACACAAAGAAGAAACAGCTGCTTATGGATGATATAACACTAATATTAAATTAAAAATTATACCATTTTATAAAGTGTAGTATCTGTTCCGATGGATACTACACCCCATAGACCGGTATCGTCTTGGCCTTCGGGGCTTGATTTCCACTGGTCTGTGGGTTTGTCCTGTGCAGTTCTAGGAGGTCCACCCTCCCAGGCCTTGCCTTCTCACCCTTTGAGAAGGGGTTAGTTTATTGCTAATCGCCTGAGGTGCCCCTACCGGGGAATGCCGATGGGGCTGCCCAGGCATTTTTTGTAGGCCAGAGTGCCATCCCTTCTCAACGGCGCTGGCTTTTCAAATCCCACTTTCCCGACCTCACCGCTGTGGGAGAAAGATAAATAAAATGATTTAATAACAATTTCTTGAGTTATTGAGTAAAAAAAAAAAAACAAACCCAAAAATAACTTTTTCAGTTCCATAGGAGCTCAGTTTTACAATGTGTAAAAATATAATTTTGCTCTGTCTGTGCTGCGGTACATTCAAGCAGAAAAACAAAACATACTTGTTGACAGTGCCATTTTTCTTTCGGAGGGGGGGGGGGGGTACCTATTTAAGTTACTCATATGACTCCTACTGATGACAGGCCCAACCCTAAACAAATGATTGCTGGGCTTCAGCAGGAAGAATCTCGTAGGCAAGCCAATTTATTATTAAGATACCGCATTCCATACGATTATGTATGAAATAAGAGTAGACACCATGTTTGTCAATCAATGTAAATACCTGAACATCGAGAAATGCAGTACACACTTCTAAGCAGTAGAAAAAGTGCTTCAATGCATAAACCAAAGCGAGGATATTACCCAATGAAGCTGTGTGTGCGTGTATGTGTATATATATATATATATATATGTATGTATGTATGTATGTATGTGGAAAAAATAATTATTTTTTCCACTCGATCCGCTTTCCCCTCCTTTCGAAAGGACGTCTTGCCTACCAATGAGCAAAGTTGCGTTATTTATCATTTTCAATGCCAGTGTGACGCTGACTATGTAGGCAAGACCATTCAGCGATTGTCGGTTAGAATGGCTCAACATGTGCCCGGATGTGTTCGCCGACATGAACCGGTTACGTTATCCGGGTGTTCACAAGCTCAGGAGTCTGCCATAGGTGACCACCGGCTGGACAAAAGAAGCTGTCGTGATCATTATTCTGATAATACATTCTCCATTGTGCACAGAGCACGACACCGCTTCCATCTGGACATATTGGAAGCCATCATCATAAATTCACGACGTCCTTCTCTCTGTAGACAAAGACAATTAAAGCATTCTCTACAGATATTTGGCGATCTGTGGTCGTCCGCAGGTTGATTTAAAATTGTTCCATTTTACTTGCGTTTTTTTTTTATTTATATACACAATTTCGCACGTATATCACCTATAGCCACCTGCTTGCAACTGGATTTTACACCAATTCATGGTTTTCGTGTATTTTATTTATTCTACCGACGATTCCCCTGACGAGAGTCGGTTGAAAGGCGCCTTGGGAACTTTAAGCTATTTTTGTTGTTGTTTTTTTTAAATGTGTGAACTTTAGTTTTTATTCGTGAATTCCGACATCATACATAACGTTTTTTTTAATATATTTTTTTTTATTTCTATTTCATTTTATATAGTATGTTTCCCATACAATTCATGATTTATTTTGCGGTGTGGCACCATTTTGTCTCTTCATATATATATATATATATATATATATATATATATATATATATATGTGACCGTTTCCATTCATCCAAACTACATTTATATCAAAACACATTAGGCTTATTTAATTCAATGATAAAACAAAATATTTTCAAATAAGCAATATATACTGATCGGAACACTTCCAAAACACACCTAATGCTATACTTCATTTGCATATTTATTTTATAAACAATTTCTAATAAATTAATATTCTATACAATTCATTTGTAATTTGATTCTCCTATTTTTTTTATATATACGCAATAGTTTTCTTGATGTTATTATTATTATTTCAGTAGTAATATTAATTAAAATGATTTAATGAAAAAAGTTTCAAATACCAAATGATAACATCCGTTTGATTATTTTGAAATTCAAATGATAACTTCCGGTTAAGTTTACGCATGAGTACATTTGCACATACCAAAAACTTATATTATCTTGGAATAAGTACTTAAAAAAACAACTCTGCATTGAATTCAATGAATAACAATTTTTCTTTTAATAATTAAATACATAGATTTATTTTAAAAATTAAATTTGTATTTTTTGGTGGTGCTGCTGCTGCCATGAAAAAGACCCCCCTATTTCTCATCTTTCTAAATTACAAAACAAAAAATATTATATAAGATTAATTTTTATTATTTTTTAAAACTTTCTTTAATAGTAACAGCGAAAAGCACAAAGTAACCATTTCAAATTACTCAGTAATATAAAATTATTTTATTTGACAATCAACGTTCCGCTTTCTCATTTATTCATTTTATTATTAACCAGATTTTAATGGGGGAATTTCATTTTCATTTTTATGCTTATACCAAATCAAATCCGTCGACTTTGAATATCGAAAAAAACAACAAAAAAAAAAACCATACAAAATAACCTTTTTGTTGTTGTTTCTTCTAATTAATAAAATGTGACTATGTTCATACACAGTAATTTTCCTCAACATTAGAATTTATCAAATAACACCATGACAATTATCTTTATACTGTTTTTCTCCAAATTACCAAAATGTGAAATGTCTTTGTCTTTCTGTAAAGAAGACTATAGCTTGATTAATTGCTGTTGAAGAGTGGGCAGGTTTTGCTAGTATATAAAGTTAGGTATGTGTATATGTTTATATGTGTGTGTGTGTGTGCATATATATATATATATATATATATATATGTGTGTGTGTGTGTGTGTGTGTGTGTGCTGTAAACATTTTTTTCGGAACATTCGAATCTGAGTGATTTGAAATCTTTTGAAGCATGTTAATTTACATTGTTTTTTGTCGTTGCTTTCATGGAGACTTTTTGCATGAAGTTTCGCTTTGATGGTGCAGTTTTTATTTGATAATAATTCTCTGACAACAGAAGTTTTTTGTTTACTGATTGAATTTGTTCAAGTATGTTTGTGATTTTCCTCGAAACACGTGTTAGCTATTGTTTGCCTCGAAACTGACAATAAATAACAGTATGACAACTTTGATTTCTCTCTCATATATATATATATATATACACACACACACTAGAAGAATGCCTGCCACAGGACGGTTAAATTTAATTCTCTTAAGGGAGCAGTTTTGCACCACTTTTATGTCCCCTAATTGTTGTCATTTTCGTATTTAAGTTAAGGTGTTAAGATTGCTTAACTTAAATACGAAATTAACAAGAATGAACATTTTTGTAAGTAAGGAGAAATGAATCAGCAAATTTGGAAAATGAGGCTCTGATTTTGTAAACAAGAAAAAATGGCAGTTGAATCGTCGAAACCCATGTAACAAAAAAATCCTTCTTTTATTGTTGTGACCTTAAAAACTGTCTGAATGTATTATTTAACCCTATAGTGAATCTTAGTTAACTGTAAAATTCAGAGTCGTCTCTGCTTGTACAGTTTACTAAAAAGGAAACGATTGCAAGGACCAAATAAATGTTTAAAATAGTTTGAGACCGCCGGACTTACAAATAATTTATCTTTGCTCTAGAAACTTCTAATTGAGCAAATAAAAATTTTTAACTCATATTTTGGAGCTACAAATTAAAAAAAATCTATAGAGCTAAATCGTATGAGCGTTTATTTTATATATATATATATATATATATATATATATATATATATATATATATATGAATAGATTTTTATAGGTACAAAGTTTTAATAAACAGTAAAATAATGTTGGACACACTGCCATTATTATCTATAATGAGTATTTTTTTTTTTATGATTTATATTACAAAAGAGGAAAAAAGAAATAGGAGAAGGGGAACAAAGATGAATTACTTCGTAAACTGTTTCTTCTTTCTCTATGAGGATTTTTTTCTTCTCCTTTGCCAAACGAGTATTGAGAAAAAAAATATATATATACACACACACACACATTTGTTCTGGTGGTTCTAGAGGGTGGAAATAAATGCAATAGAGTGCTCGATTATTGGGGTAAGCGCATATTTATTTATACAAGAAATGTACAGAATTTAAGACATTTTGGATACCATTGTTTTGGGAGAAAGGCATCTGCTAGCAAGGAAATCAAATGGACAGGGATAACTTACTCGTTCATTGTTTGCTTCAATTCCCGTCTTTGGTCTCCTCCCTAAAACTTGCAGGCTGATAAACAAGGTGCTCCCCGTCCAGTCGGGTTTCTTGCTGTCAAGTACCTTTCTTGTGAAACCATGGTATCTAAAATGTTCCAAGTTCTGCACATTTCTTTTGTAAATAAATATATATATGATCTGAATCCAGCGACTGGTTGTATAGCCTTATCTAGCCACACTGATGAGTCTTATTAAGATTAAACATATGTTTAAGGAAATTAACATCTTTGAAGCATGGATTAGAATATATTAAAGTGAAATATTTTGAAAATCAACAATCGTGCAATTTTAAATGAAAAATTCATTTATTTAATTTAAAAAAAAAAAAAAATTAAATAAGTAGATTTTTCATTTAAATTGCACGATTGATTTTCAAAATATTTCACTTTAATATGTATGTGTATAAATATTAAAAAATATTTATGTATACTAACGGTATTCACCAAAAATGAATTTACGTTCTAATATATTCTAAGTTATTTTATAGACCGAACTGATAATTGCCTCTCTAGATGGAATCGTAGGAAAATTTCAATGGTGTCTTTAGATTCTGTGAAAAATTTAACCTTTACTGAAACTTATTTGAATGTTCTGTTAACATATTGATTTCTATAACACACAAATATTGCCTTTATATATATATTAGATTAGGGATGGGACGTAATGGGTGAAACTTTCAGATTCATGCGAGTAGTAATTTTTGTGTTCATTTATACATAAATAACACTAAACAATCAAACATTTTGAAAATTTTGCAAAATTCAGAAGGTGCAGGCCACTAGTTTTTGGCTATTTTACATTCATGAAAACCCTTTCACAGCCTGAAAATGGTCCTAAATTAAAGTACTATATCAGATTTAACCATTCATAGCTTTTGAGGATGTTTTAGGACCGGCAATGTCGCATGAAACCACTTTTTCACCGAAAAATGATGGATTTTGAGTCCCGTGGAGCCCTAACGGCTATTTTTGGTTTGCACCTTCTGAATTTTGCAAAATTTTCAAAATGTTCGATTGTTTAGTGTTATTTATGTATAAATGAACACAAAAAAATACTACTCGCATGAATCTGAAATTTCCACCCATTACGTCCCACCCCTTCTGAATTTTGCAAAATTTTCAAAATGTTTGATTGTTTAGTGTTATTTATGTATAAATGAACACAAAAAAATACTACTCGCATGAATCTGAAATTTTCACCCATTACGTCCCACCCCTTCTGAATTTTGCAAAATTTTCAAAATGTTTGATTGTTTAGTGTTATTTATGTATAAATGAACACAAAAAAATACTACTCGCATGAATCTGAAATTTTCACCCATTACGTCCCACCCCTAATTAGATTAAAAATAACTTATGATTACAAAGACGCAATATTAAAATTCTCATCATGATTGTATCCAATTTATTGTTTATGCCATCTGCTTTTTTCCATTCATCTCTACATTTCTGTTGGATTTTATCCAAACTGTGTCGTATAATCGCATAGAAAACAACCTGCAATATCTCCACCAGGTAACTAACACCTGCACAGGTGCACAGTTTGTCAAGTGTTTACCTAGTAGCAGGTGTTATCTCAGTTCTTTTCTTCTCCTAGACTAGTTGCTCTGCAAAGGTTTAAGAGTCTTGTCTCTCCTATTTCACTAAAAGGTTTGGGGAGGATGGGGGGGGGGGAAGGAGAGAAATGGATTCATGACTTTACTAAGAGTATTAGTGAAAGTAATACAATAAAACTTCAACCTCACCAAACCTTTGACTGTGTATGGTGGAGAGAGAAATCCTGTGCGGACTCTGCTGTGCGGAATTACCGTAAAAGAAAATGATTATTCTTACATGTTGATCATGTCTTTTTTGTTTTAATGATTTGATTTGGATAGAACGTTAAAATCTCATCGGCAATCATGTTTATTTGATATGGTACGCAGGTAATCTATTTATTTAAATGAATACGAAATAAATGGAAGGAATCGTGTTCATTGTTCAAACTAGATTTGTACATTATGAGTGTTATTTTTCTTTATATAATACATGGACAACGCCAGATAGACCTGCTAATAATCTAACATATAAAGTTATTTTGTCGGATTTTCAAAGTCAGACCAAAACAGCATTTAAGCTCACAAATCAAACTTGCTTCCGGATAGCCAATTTTCATTTGTTATTGTTGTACTGTATTATTGACAATTTAATATACTTTGCAACAATTTATTAAAAAAAATTACCTAGTCCAGCCCAGACGACTGCTAATAAGAAACATTTTAAAATACTCACCTAAAAATAAAAATCAGCAAGAAGGGGCGAACTAATATTTCAAATTGAAGTATATAAAAGGAATTGTCTATCTGATGTGCAAACAAATAAAAATTAAAAACTATAATGATTTCACTGCATCCTGGCCAATGCCGGGCAGGTACACATCGTAATAATTAAAATTGAAAGTGTTGTCTGCTAAGAAACCAGATGAGGCAAGAATTAGAACGATTTGATTAGGTTTTGAAAGAAAAGATTTGCTGCAAGCCACGATCAGTCTGTTGCATTTAACTGGACAGATGAGGAGTGAGTGTCCAAGTGTTGGGATTGGTTGGTCATTTTAATAGGAGAGAAAGACATTTGAAGAATCATGCTTGGCTGGTCAAGTGACAATAATCATATTGAAACTATTTTAAATTTTGCAGGTGAACAAAACAAAACGGAATTACTGATATAGTAAAGTGGTTGACAGAAACTATTTTGGGCGAGACTATTGTCAGAGAAAAACATGGAAGAGATTAAAAGCGAGAGGGATATGGATAGATATAGAGAAATGGGGAGACGCAGAGAAAGGGAGAGACGCGGAGAAAGGGAGAGACGCGGAGAAAGGGAGAGACGCGGAGAAAGGGAGAGACACGGAGAAAGGGAGAGACGCGGAGAAAGGGAGAGACGCGGGGAAAGGGGGAGACGCGGGGAAAGGGGGAGACGCGGGGAAAGGGGGAGACGCGGGGAAAGGGGGAGACGCGGGGAAAGGGGGAGCCGCAGAGAAAGGAGGAGACGCAGAGAAAGGGGGAGCCGCAGAGAAAGGGGGAGACCGACAGACGCAGAGAAAGGGGGAGACCGACAGACGCAGAGAAAGGGGGAGCCCGACAGACGCAGAGAAAGGGGGAGACCGACAGACGCAGAGAAAGGGGGAGACCGACAGACGCAGAGAAAGGGGGAGACCGACAGACGCAGAGAAAGGGGGAGACCGACGACAGACGCAGAGAAAGGGACTGAGATGTAGTGAAACTCCTCTTCAGACATAACATATACGACACTTTGTATCCCAGCTCGAAGACCGAAGACCCTTTCTCTTGTGAATATTGTTTATTTTCCTCATAGCTATTAAGATCGGTGTTCATACTCTTCCAAGAATTACAACTACTGGTTATTTAACAGGAACAACTACTGGTGACGTGCAGGAAAATTCTCACTTGTCCCTTTGGAAAACTGAAAAAATTAAAACGAATACAATATGGGACGGTCCTGTGCAGTTCTAGGAGGTCCACCCTCCCAGGCTTTGTCTCCCCTCTTTGGGGAGGAGTAAGTTTATTGCTTATTGGCGCCCCTACTGGGGAATGCCGACGGGGCTGCCCAGGCAATTTTTAATGGCCAGAGTGCTCACCTTCTCGGGCGCTGGCTTTTCAAGTCCCACTTTCCCGACTTGGGTCACATCTTACCTTGTGGGAGTAAGATAAAACTGGCCTGGTGCCTAACCTCCCGGGGAGGTAAATAACCCATTCATTCAAGGCAAAATTACGATGGACTATTTCGCCTGTGGCGATGAGTTCTTATAAAATATGGATGATTTTGTTTTAGTTTTTCATTGGTCCGATTATGCAAAATGATGAGAAAATATAAATCAGTTAATTTGGCCAAAGGAAAATGTCTTCTGTTTAATAATCGAGATTGGAGTGATTATTCTGAAATAATAAATATTAAGAGAGAGAGCGAGAGCAAGAGAGAGAGGAAGAGAGAGAGAGAGCTAGAGCAAGAGAGAGAGGAAGAGAGAGAGAGAGGAAGAGAGAGAGAGGAAGAGAGAGAGAGAGGAAGAGAGAGAGAGAGGAAGAGAGAGAGAGAGGAAGAGAGAGAGAGAGGAAGAGAGAGAGAGGAAGAGAGAGAGAGAGGAAGAGAGAGAGAGGAAGAGAGAGAGAGAGAGGAAGAGAGAGAGAGAGAGGAAGAGAGAGAGAGGAGGAGAGAGAAGAGAGAGAGGAGGAGAGAGAAGAGAGAGAGGAGGAGAGAGAAGAGAGAGAGGAGGAGAGAGAAGAGAGAGAGGAGGAGAGAGAAGAGAGAGGAGGAGAGAGAAGAGAGAGGAGGAGAGAGAGAGGAGGAGGAGGAGAGAGAGAAGAGGAGGAGAGAGAGAGGAGGAGGAGAGAGAGAGGAGGAGAGAGAGAGGAGAGAGAGAGGAGGAGAGAGAGAGAGAGGAGGAGGAGAGAGAGAGGAGGAGAGAGAGAGGAGGAGAGGAGAAAAAGGAAGTAAGAAAAGAGAGGGTGAAAAAAAGAGAAAGTGAAAGACCGAACAAAAGGAAAAAGAAAGAAAAACAAATGATGTTGCAATGAATCCAAAAATTGTACGAATATTCCTGACCCCCCCCCCCACACACACAAAAGGAGTAAATATTTAGGGGTTGAGGTTCAACCACGTTTTCATGCATTCAACTTCATCACCGTTAAGAATTACCCTGTAAAACAACCCCATTCAATTCCCTTTTCTCAACAGCTGAAAACGTTATTGTATTCAACAGAAACAAACACGAGCCTTACCATAGGGATTCAGATTAGGATGTTATATTTGGAAACTAAAACCTAAGTTGCTAATACAACTCTAAGTGGATTGGCTCCATAGCCATTAACACAGCTCCCCACAAGGGTTTTATTCAGATGCATATTATATATGGGGCTGGTCTAAGATGGAGGGACTCTAGCGAATTCACACCTACTTGTGAAAACCGTTAAGCTGGAGCTAGATTGGCTACTATCACCCAGTTAAGACCAAAAGTTAAGAAGGAATATGAAGACTTGATAGCGATGGTGTATGTAAGTTTGTTTACCTATCTCACACTGCGATAAAGTTAGACATAAGATCAATTTCAAGTGGGGTATTCAGCTCCTTCCAAAAAGGGGGCATTCTGGACGTGTGCAATAAATCAAATCCTTTTCCAAAGGAACAGGTAATGTCTAGAAGGATGACCCCCCACCCCACCCCCAGATCGATCAGAACAGATAGATTTTGACTCTGATGAAGGCCCCTGTACCAGAGATTTATTAGTTTATATAAATCTATCATAATATAAAGAAAAGGCGTGTTTGAAAATTCACGTATTCCTCTGGTTTAGAAGCACACATGAACCATAATATTTGAATTGTGCCGTTAGTTTATTTCAAGCCAAAAATGACTTTCTAATCGACAGTTTAAAAGGCTTCGAAATAACCTTTGAATATCGAAGAGTCACACTAGGCCATTTTAATATACAAATGGCCGACACGTGTTTACTTCAATATCACCAGGAATTCTAAAGTGATAAACTGTCGATTTTTTTAAATTAAAAAAAATTTTTTTTTTTTTTAATTACTTATTGTTACACCGGCCGTTCTAACAGAAGAGAAACTACACCGGTTCTCACTATAAATAGTGCGAGTAGACAATCACCAGGGAGAAAAAGGACAGTATTGTATCTGTCTAGCCGAGTGCCAGTCAGTTTCCTTACCTTTGTACCTTTTATTTTAATACACTTGTTATCTTAACCCAACCTCGACATGACTTTTTCTTTTTACTGTTGGACTACTTCACAACACTTATCAAGGCCAAGACACGTGTTTACTCGAGGACAATTATTAATGAGATGGAGAGATTGACTTTCTAATCGACAGTTTAAAAGGCTTCGAAATAACCTTTGAATATCGAAGAGTCACACTAGGCCATTTTAATATACAAATGGCCGACACGTGTTTACTTCAATATCACCAGGAATTCTAAAGTGATAAACTGTAAATTTTTTTATTTTACTTATCAAGGCCAAGAGCCACTCGAGGACAATTGTTAATGAGATGGAGAGATTGTCAGTCGAAAGATGAGGAACAATCAGTGGCATAAACTAAGCTTGATTACTAATGGGGGAGGGTTTATCACAAGTATTTGTTAACATTGGATTTGAAGACGACTATTTATAATCTGCAGGGAAGCAGTGCTGCGGTTGTGTTTCACAGACGGAGAGCTTTTGTAAAGAAGGTATGTCCATGGAAATTCAGCCCGGCGCTAGGCACATAAGGGGGGGGGGAGAGAGAAAGGAAAGTCTTTTCCGTTGTGGTAGGTAGACGAGTTCTTGCCGTGAATGTCTTACAAAGAAGAAACCAGAGATTGGAGCTCAGCCGAGCCACGTCTCTTCTATGAGAAAGGGGCTGTAGGGAAGAGATCATGCCACACTAGATTTCTAAGTCGATTTTGTACTGTCGCGTGTGTGTTTCTCGCCTACACGTAACTTTGAGAAATACAGAATAAAAACTAAAACGAATAAAAAAAAAAAACTATTTAAAAAAATGTAAACATGTTTATATTTTGAATTATTTTCCTCTCAGCCCTCCATCTTGCCAACGCCAGGTAAATGCAGCTAATTCGTTAAATAAAATAACAAAATTGATGATAGCAAATGGGACTTTCTATTTGGTTATGGTCATCGCTGATATTTCGTATAATTGTTTTTCATAGTTTCTTTCCAAGAAGTTCCTATCCGTGAAACATATTGTCACAAAGTTGCTTCCCCGAGGGCTACTACACGGTCAACTTCAAATCTAATAAACACTTGTCATTCATTTCATTCAACATTTTCAATCCTCTCATAATATTTATCACCATTCAACTGTCAACCTATCCATCTCATTAACCCTTATCTTCGAATGGTCTTGATAAATAATGAAAAAAAAAAAAAAAAAAAAAAAAAAAACTTTGCCCCCGCGCTGTCAATTTTTGTGTGCGATTACACCGGAATTTTTCTTTTAAGTATTTTAGACTGTAATGGGCGTTCTTTTTTATTTTACTATATAAATTTAACCTAACATTATCAGCCATTTCTTGACCAGAAATTCTTTACCACACAGCGCTAAACAGAACGAGTAACCATTACAGTAGTGCCACACCCCTTTTTCTCTTGACTCGAACTTAGGATTAGTGTTGGAGTCCGGTAAATGAAGGGCATTTTTTGGTGGTGATTTTTAATTTCTGATATTTTTAACGAAAAAAACAAACAAAACAAACAAAACAAAACAAACACAGGTGGCAATGCAAAAAAGCTATGATCAGTTCCGGCGGGAGCGACACAGGTGATCGGTCATAAAATATTCCCAAAGAAGGAGGTAATGCCCAGGAAGATGACTTGAGACCGACCAGAACACAGAAATACCAACTTTGACCCAAAGGAAGTAATAAATAATATCAACAAAAACAAGAAACAAATGTATATATTTATTAATGTTCTTGTTTTTGGGTTCAAGTGCCTCGTCTCTTTTGCTCCCCCCCCCCCCCAAAAAAAACAAACAAACAAACCGACTTTGTGTTTAACTTTACCCTCGTGGGGAGGCAAGTAAATCTAGACAACTTAAAAAATATATTGACAAAACATAAAAAGAAAAGAAAAAAAAAAGGAAAGAAAAAAAAGGAAAGAAAAAAAAAAAGGAAAGAAAAAAAAAGGAAAGAAAAAAAAGGAAAGAAAAAAAAAAGGAAAGAAAAAAGGAAAAAAAAAAGAAAACAACAAAAAAAACAAAAAAAAAAAAAACGAAAAAAAAACGGCATAGTTGAAGAGGGTTTGGTTTGGTTGTTTTGTTTTACGACATATCAACCCTTTTCGGGTTATTTAATGCCGAATACGGTCACTTTGGTAAAAGTGTTTATGCTTCAAGTTGTTTATATCTTCAAATATTTATTCATGGTGTTTCGTTTGGTTGTTTTGTAGAGGAAAAATATTTTTGTCTTTAGCTTTGTTCTGAAAACATGATTGAGTTTTGCAAAGGGAAAGGAACAAACACAATAACATCAATGTTTGGCGTTAGTTGAAGAGGGAGAGGAGGAGGAGGAGAAAATGAAACAAAACTGAAAGTAAAAGACTCCCGGGCAATGTCGGGTAGATATGGCTAACTTTAAATATTGACGCGTTTCTTGTTTTCCCCATCGTGCTCCCATAGTCCCAAACAACTAACAGCAACACATCCTTTTTAGAAGAGTTTTCGAAAGGAATGTTTGAAACGAACACACAAATCATGTGTCAAAAAGTTCTTAAAAAGTAAAGATTTTTAGGTAAATGAAAATAAAAAAAAAAAACTTAGGAATACATATAAAAAACACCCAAAAATAATAGCGTTTTTAAAGGTCAAAGAATTTTAGTAAAAAAGTGTATTCTAAGTTAATCAACAATCACAACAAACTATTTAAGAAATGGTAGTCATATAAATCAGGCCCCCTATGGCTGCCTGTAATGGTTTGGTACTAAAATCTGGTAACGAGTGACGACAACAGCAGAAAGGTGACCACACAAAATGAAACTCAGGTTCCTAAAACAAAACAAAAAAAACTTTCTGATTTATTTACATGTTTGTTTTTTTTTTTTATTAAATATATATTTCAATTGTTAAAATGTATATTTTTGTAATTGCCGTTTTCTAATAATAATAATAATAATAATAATAATAATAATAATAATAATAATAATAATTCCAGTCACGTGGGCACTTATTTGTTTTTAATCATTACTTTTTTTTTGTTTTGACGTGGAAATTTGTCCCTGAGTGAATCATTCCTTGAATTTCGCGGACCAAGGCATGAAGGCTACAACAAACCACGTCGAAATAAATAAAATGTCAGCTTGATTGAAAACAAAAAAATAACGCGAGAAAACAATAATTACAATATATATATATATATATATATATATATATATATATAAAGAACACAAAAATAAACAACAAAAGTACAATGCGACAATGTAAATAAATCAGTAAGTTTATTTTCGTTTGCTGCTTCAGGAACTCGAATTTAATTTTGTGTGGTCACCTTACCAGATTTTACCGAGCCAATATTGACAGCAATGGGGACCGATCTATAAAAGCACATTTTTTTGTTTCAAATACTAAGAAAATTGATGTATTAAAAAATATTACTTCACTTTTTAAACGAGAGAGAGAGAGAGAGAGAGAGAGAGAGAGAGAGGGAGAGAGAGAGAGAGAGAGAGAGAGAGAGAGAATTGAAAACAATTCTTTCCTTCACAAAAGAAAACTTAAGAAAGAATGGATATTTTCTTTTTTATGTCAAAGCAAAGAAAGAGTGGCAGTAGCTATATATATATATATATATATATATATATATATATATATATATATATATAGAGAGAGAGAGAGAGAGAGAGAGAGAGAAAGAGAGAGAGAGATAATATTGATAATAAATAAATAAGAAAGTGTACCCAAAAAGGTACTTACTTCCAATGTAACCATTTAACTGTGTCTGTTTTCTTAAAAAGTGTCGACTGTTGATACTTCAATAATAGCACAAAACTGCTGGTTGTATATATCAGAAAGTTATTTTGTTGTTGATAAAAAAAACAAAAAACGGTGAAACAAACAAAGAAAGGCTTCGATTATAGTTTTGGGACTTGATCAGTAAACTTAATTTTCTTTTTTTTTTTTTAAATAAAAGTATTAGGCAGCAGTGCTTTTGAGTGAATGTGATAACAATCTTTAATTCTAGTAGCAGGACTCCGTGTGTGTGTGTGTGTGCTAACTAGGCACACATGATGATCATGGGAGGACGAAAGGCTGATTCTTCTTCACCATATATGTTCCTGGAATTGGTAAAGAAGGCAGCCACAGACACACTGTCGGTGGCCGGTGTTAAGGAAAGGAAGGTGGGAAAGAAGTGACATTAGGCTTTTTGTTCTGCAGAAGAGAGAGTGCGAAGAGAGAAGAGAGAGTGCGAGGAGGAAAGAGAGAGTGCGAGGAGGAAAGAGAGAGTGCGAGGAGGAAAGAGAGAGTGCGAGGAGGAAAGAGAGAGTGCGAGGAGGAAAGAGAGAGTGCGAGGAGGAAAGAGAGAGTGCGAGGAGGAAAGAGAGAGTGCGAGGAGGAAAGAGAGAGTGCGAGGAGGAAAGAGAGAGTGCGAGGAGGAAAGAGAGAGTGCGAGGAGGAAAGAGAGAGGAAGAGGAGGAAAGAGAGAGAGAGAGACAGAGAAGGAAAGAGAGAGAGAGAGACAGAGAAGGAAAGAGAGAGAGAGAGACAGAGAAGGAAAGAGAGAGAGAGAGACAGAGGAGGAAAGAGAGAGAGAGAGACAGAGGAGGAAAGAGAGAGAGAGACAGAGGGGGAAAGAGAGAGAGAGAGGGGGAAAGAGAGAGAGAGACAGAGGGGGAAAGAGAGAGAGAGAAAGAGAGACAGAGGGGGAAAGAGAGAGAGAGAGAGAGAGACAGAGGGGGAAAGAGAGAAGGAGACAGAGGGGGAAAGAGAGAGAGAGAGAGAGGGGGAAAGAGAGAGAGACAGAGGGGGAAATAGAGAGAGACAGAGGGGGAAAGAGAGAGAGAGACAGAGGGGAAAAGAGAGAGAGAGAGAGGGGGAAAGAGAGAGAGAGACAGAGGGGGAAAGAGAGAGAGAGAGACAGAGGGGGAAAGAGAGAGAGAGACAGAGGAGGAAAGAGAGAGAGAGAGAGACAGAGGGGGAAAGAGAGAGAGAGAGACAGAGGGGGAAAGAGAGAGAGAGACAGAGGGGGAAAGAGAGAGAGAGACAGAGGGGGAAAGAGAGAGAGAGACAGAAAAGGAAAAAGAGAGAGGGACAGAGGAGGAAAGAGGGAGAGGGACAGAGGAGGAAAGAGGGAGAGATAGAGATAGGGAAGAGAGGGAAGAGGAAAGAGAGAGAGACAGAGAGAGGGAAGAGGAAAGAGAGGGGGAAGAGGAAAGAGAGAGACAGAGAGGGGGAAGAGGAAAGAGAGAGACAGAGAGGGGGAAGAGGAAAGAGAGAGACAGAGAGGGGGAAGAGGAAAGAGAGAGACAGAGAGGGGGAAGAGGAAAGAGAGAGACAGAGAGCGGGAAGAGGAAAGAGAGAGACAGAGAGCGGGAAGAGGAAAGAGAGAGACAGAGAGCGGGAAGAGGAAAGAGAGCGGGAAGAGGAAAGAGAGAGACAGAGAGCGGGAAGAGGAAAGAGAGAGACAGAGAGCGGGAAGAGGAAAGAGAGACAGAGAGCGGGAAGAGGAAAGAGAGAGACAGAGAGGGAAGAGGAAAGAGAGAGACAGAGAGGGAAGAGAAGAGGAAAGAGAGAGACAGAGAGGGAAGAGAAGAGGACAGAGAGGGAAGAGAAGAGAATAGAGATAGAGTAAGAGATAAAGAGAGAGAGAGAGAGAGAGAGAGAGAGAGAGAGAGAGAAAGGAAGAGATGAAACTAAATAACTTTCTTGCTGACTTTTCAAGACTGTCGACCCCCTCCTCCCTCTAAACCTAGTCAACCCTGTAAAATGGCTACTTCGACTCTTTTCCAAACTTCATAGTCTCTGTCAGTAGCCAGAAAAACGGTCTTTTCCAAAGAAAACAAAGAGACAGCAGTAATACTCATGAATACGAAAGAATCTAATGCTTCTTGAAATATTTCTGTGAACGTGAGAAGAAAAACATACAGTAAGCATAACACTATATCTAAATAAAATGGTTCGTTTATTTGGTCTGTGTGTTTGCAAAAGAATTCTTACAAAAGAGTGTTATACGGCGATGAATATATCAGTGGTCGGGACTAAGATGTCAGCGATGACCACAATCTTTAATTCTTTTATCAGGACTCAAATATAATATGTAAGTGTGTTATAATAATTATGAGAGTTAGTTACATACACATCATCAGAGGACGACTAAAGGCTGCGTCTTCCTCCCCATCTATGTTCTTGAAATTGGTAAAGAGGAGGCAGCACCGTCAGTGCTAACCATGTTGACAGTGCCCATCATCTCAACCATGGCATGGCCGGCTAATGAAAGTGACATCTACAGCAAAATGAAATGGACTCCTATAAAAAGTAGCATCCGATGATCTAATTGGAGCAGAAGCATCCGATGATCTAATTGGAGCAGAAGCATC
>OY744544.1:18029666-18042817 GCA_963556195.1 Sepiola atlantica
TCAAGTTCCCAATATCTTCAAACATTTATAAAGTAATTTGCTTTGAACCCCCCAATATTTTTTTTTAAATAAACAGAATTATAAAGTAAGCATTATGGGTAAGTGAAGCAATCCAGGGAAAAGGGTGGCGTCCTCCCCTATATCTGGATGTAAAAGGGAGCCTTCAGATCGCACTTGACTTACGGTCGATCCATTTATTTATTTATTTTTTTCCATCAATTTAGAATCGGTTCTGAGATCACCAAAACAGGTGTTCATATTTAGGGGTAAAATGAAGAATTTTGAAAATTTTACTTTTATTTTTAAAAAGATGGGTAATATATTTATTTCTTGCCATTCGTTTATGAAAAAAATGAAAAAAAGAAAAAAAGGGGGAAAAAAGAAAAAAAGGGGGAAAAAAGAAGCATCACATGACACAAATATTCTGACCCAAAAGAACAACAACAGGGTGTTCCTTATTAGACACACAATTAGAAAAGCAGGAGCAGCTGTTTCCTAGCAACAGAGAAAGATTCTGATTGGCTGTTATTAAGAAGGAAGAAATTAACACACATTAATTCATCTTGCCTTAAATAAAATAAGAGAATATTTTGCTCTAAACCGGTTACTGTCCATTGCTTCCAGTAAAAACTTATAACAATTACAGCAATTATAGTTAATTATGATTCTGATGATGATGATCATCATCATAATCATCATCTTCGGTTTCACACACTGGCATAATTGGGACGGCTTTTAGAAATTGACTTCCAGCCTAACCTATCTCTGGATAGGTCTTTATCCCCCTTTCTTTCAAATTCTTTCCCATCATTACCCCCCTCCACGTTTTCCTTGGTTTTCCCCCTGCCAACTGACCTTACTACTTCAACTGTTCTACATCTACTAACCCAACCACTCTCATCTATTTTGTCAATGTAACCAAATCAATGAAAAAATATAGAGAAATGCTTATCACCTGACCACATTGGTTGGTACCACAGAAAGTGGCTGTGGAGGTTTTGAGAAAATGGAAAGACCAAGGACGGAAGGGAATTGAGAGTACTGAAATTTGGAAGTTTATTGTCACTCAAATTCCACGGAAGACCATCGTCAGGTATAAGCTGGTGCATGAACATCAAAAAACTTACAATAATAATGTAACGGAACTGAAAGTATTAGAAATCTGGGGAAACTTCTTGTCATTCAGATCTCAGGAAAAAACACTGGTTTCTCTCAGTGAGAAATTACTGGTGTGAGAACTCCAAGTGAGTGAACAGTAATAATGATAATAAACCACGAACCAGACACATGGAAGTTGCAATAGAAATTTTTAAAAAATAAAAAAATAGAACACCATGAAAACCAAAGGAACTAAAACGGCAAGAAACCTCATACCCCCCCCCCCCCCAAAAAAAAAAAAACTGATATCACAGAGATAGTTGTGAAGGCTCAAGGAGGATGGAAAGACCGAGAAGGGAGAGCATTAACCAGAGCTCAACTGAAAGGGTGCGGAGAGTACTGGGCCCTTGGAGAAGCTCATTGCCACCCAAATCCCAGAGAAGACCAATTGTCGTTGGCAGCGGGAAATCAATCGTAAGCAGCTGTTGCGATAATGCAAAATCATCTACAATGGTTATCGAAAAAAGTGGAGAGTACTGGAAATCTGGAGGAGACTTGTTGTCACTCAGACTCCAGGGAACACCACCGATTATTGTTTGTGAGCAGTCATTGATGATGACCTCTGTGAAAACTTTTAGTAAATAATAATAACGATGCAAAAATAATAAGGTTGATAATAGTTTAAAATAATAGAAATAATATGGATTCGCACGGTTTGAAGAAGCCATCAAAGAAATCTACCAGATTCTGTTAGATTTATATATCTAACAGAACCTGGTAGAAGAGGGAACGTTGAGAATTATCACGTGTAGGAGAGAGAGGGGGGCATGTTTTATGAGGGAGATAAGTTGGCAAGTTGGTGTTGAGGAGTAATGGTATCTAAAAGGGTTAGGACGATTCTTTCTGAATGGTGCAAGATGAATCAAAATGACATTGCGAATATTCGGCATGTCCGTGTTCTTTCGTCCACTCAGTGCCATTTTCCAAGAATGGAGAATGATTTATTTTAAAAGATAGTTGTGCAGTCAACACGTGGGTCGAGAGACATTCACACATAAGTATCCAAAAATTATTTTTGAAATTCAAATCACTGTAATATGATCGGGGTGTTAGGATTATCAACTCCTAGATTATAAAAATTAAAATGTTGCAAGGGAGATAATCCTGATTCGTACTATTGGTTTGTTTGTTGAAAAGTATTTTCCCTTTAATCTAATTTAAAACCAATGTGTTTGGAAAACAGAAAAAGTTAGACAATTTATATATATATATATATATATATATATATATATATATATATATATATATATATATATATATATATATATATATATTTTTTTTTAACTCTTTCTGATTCTTTCTCTATTCAAAATTATATATTGTCATGTGAATTTCTAATTATGCATTACTATGTATGTATGATTACCGAAAAAGACGAAAAAACAAAGAGACAAAGAAAGATTAAGATTAAAAAGTAAATTGACTGAAGCTGATCTAAGGGAGACAACTCTTACTATTATAGCTGACCAAAAGTTGGCAATTAATAATTTCTACCAAGCTTTTAAACCTGATGCACTTAATATTTATTTTATTATTATTATTTTTTTTTTAATTTTTAACTTTTGTACAATTTAATAATTATTTATATATAAAAAAAAAAAAATAAGAAAAAATACGATTTTATGAAGGACGGAAACGAACGAAGATCAACAACTTCAGAAATGGATGAAATCTGATCTCGTTCAAACGATGGGCTTTGTGAAAGTTTACCATCATTTAAGCCTGGAACGGGATACCCACAAAACGGTTTTTCGCTACTACGTTGGAGAGGGACAGAAACACACTTACAAAGAAAACAAAACTTTAAATGCGTGGTGGGCACATCGGTGCGCGCTCTAACTACTGAGTTAAATATGATTTTCGTATCGGGGTTCAAACCGTGTGACCAGCAGGGATTGTATCCTCCCATACTGATGATTACAGGTTTGAAACCCATGTGTATATGGGTTAATTTGAATATATATATATATATATATATATATATATATATATATATAAGTATACATTTTTATTTATACAAACATTATTGGTTACATATGTGCATACATGTTTCGGTTGCACTCTTCGCAGAGAGTCAACCTCGTCAGACCAAGGATATATATATATATATATATATATATATATATATATATATATATATGCTTCCTCCGGTTGCCTATTTTTTTGCGATCCAGGGAAGATGGTGCCATGGTCAACAAACATATACTATACTGACCTCCAAAGGATGAGGTAATGACTAAGAAGATGGTATCATGATAAACGAACACTACCCACCCACCAAAAAGGAGGACGTAATGCCTAATGATATCATAACAACAGAACAGATATAACATCGCCCGAACTATTGCGTATATATAAGAAAATATGATAAAGCAAATTACAAGTGTATATTATAGAATATTAATTTATTAGAAACTGTTAAAAAATTAATATGCAAATTAGGAATACCTAAAACTGTTTCTAAGTGTTTGCAGATTACTATATATACGGTATTTCAAAATCTTATATTGTATCATAGAATTAAATAAGCATAATCGGTTTTGATGTTAATATAGTTAGGATAGGTGGAAAAGTCTTTCACATTCATTCGCCCATGCATGGAGTATTGTTGTCACACCTGGGCTGGTGCACCAAATGCTAACCTCTTCCTCTTGGACACGGTCCAAAAAAGAGTCTCTAATCTAATAGGCCCCCTCACTATCAAGCATGCTCCAGCCTGTCCTATTGCCGCAATGTTGCACCCCTGTGCTTGTTTTACATATACTTTAATGGAATGTGCTCCACTGGTGCCCCCTCTCTTCGTAATTACCCCCCCCCCCCGATCAACCCGTCAGTCAGCAAAATCCCACCCCCTCACTGTTGAGGTCCCCAGATGCTGGAGAGCTTTCTACTCTAATAGCTTCTTTCATCGTACTGCTAGCCTTTGGAATTCCCTTCCTTCTTTCTGTTTCCCTGACCGTAATAACATGCAGACATTTAAATATAACGTCAACAAGAATCTCGTTGCAAAACTCCCTATATCGGATTCCCCTAATTCACAGTAGCCCCCCTACGTCTCAGCGGCATTGTGCCTTGTTTGGGATGAACTTAAGTAAAAAAAATAATTAAAAAAATAAAAATTAGAGCCAGTTTAATAACCGTTGTTTTTATATTAATAGCCTTTTAAATATAAGTTAAACACTTAATTCTGTTTCGCAAATCAATTATGTCGAATATTGGTCTGTGTTCTTCGTTATCATTATCATATTTGGTTTAGTGTCAGTTTTACATGCTGGCATGTGTTGGATGGCTTTTAGAAATTCACTTTTAAATTAACCTATCTCTAGCTAGATCTTTATTTCTCTCCCTTTTTCGCAAGTCCATCCTTAACACTTCCTCCTATGTTTACCTTTGCCTTCCCCTGTGAACTGACCCTGTTACCTCAACTGTTTTACATCTATTACCCAAAACTATCAGTCATTTTATCAACATAGCAATACCATCTCCTGTTCTGCACACATCTCCCTATATTGTCCAGATTTAATCTTCCTCTGAGGTCATCAGATCTAAACCTGTATTTAAGACTCGCATTACACATCCATCGTATCATTTCTCCCCATGCAACACATGTCTTCAACCCTCAGTGGTCAGGTTTCACTTCCATACATCACACTGCACACACCACATGCCTGATAGACTCTTCCATTAAAAAAGAAAAAAAAATGCATTTTTAATCCATTTTAATATTTTCATGTTTAATCCTGTTTGATATTTGGTTTTTGATTAGTCGTAAATAAAGGAAGGAAGAGGAGCTAACTCTCCCACAGGCAAATTCCTCCTCCCACCACTCATGAAGTCCCGGGCACATATTTAGTAAGAGACATATTTTTCGATTCACCATTTACTCTGCAGTAAAATTGAATATAAAATGAAGAATGATACATATTTTTTTTCGATATAATAACATTTTCTATATATTTATCTTTCATGAAACCACATAATAGAAGAATATGTCCAATCATCAATTAAATCCGATAAAATAGACTAATTCAAAACACTGTTGTAAACATTTGAGGCCATTATTCAAGGCCACATATTTATTTTTACTTGATTTTATAGGTTCTTCAATTTGAAAATATTACTTTGGACTGAAAATCCCACAGCTCACTGTAGAAGCTTGGAAAGCAGATTGTCGCTAGTGATATATATATATATATATATATATATATATATAAATAAATAAATAAGGAGTTGGTCGCATCTTGGAAAACATAGCATCAAAAAATATTTTTTTTAAACGAATAAAATCATTTATTTAAAAAAGTTGAGACTTTCTTGATATAACGTCTTTTTCAAAGTAAGATTATTATTTTTTTTTTCTTCTTCATTCTGCTGGTATTAACTCACGAGGGGTGACCGTCCCATGGAGAAAGCAAAATACACGGCCGTTCTTCTTCATGAGAGTGTTAAAAAGTAAAGTCAAGTGACTATTTTTTATGTTGAATTCTTGGAACGTATGTAAATGAATGTCATAAATGTATTTACCTCATATCTATAATATATATATATATATATATATATATATATATATATATATATGAATAGTCATATCTCTATGCTGATGAGTCCCGATTATAAAGGACGAAACGTATATGTACATAGATAATAAACAAAACAAATATTTATTATATATAATAATAATAATAAAAGAAATAAAAATGTTGAAATAGTTAAACCTTCTTCAATGGCTGATATGGCATTCGTTTTTCTTAATGAGACCTTCCTCAAAGTAAGTCAAGTAGTGGGAATAAGGGAAAATTATTTTGTTTAAAAAAATAAAAACAAATAAACAATACGGTCCTTTTCAAATCAAATGTAAACAAATACTTGTCATAAGCTGTCCTCATAAATAGTCCAGTTTTGTTCGTTCCGTTCATCAGTTTGAATCCTTCCATAATATTCTTCATCATTTCAACTGATAATCCATTCTATCTCTTTAAACCTTATCCTCGAGTGGCTATTGGCTTTGATAAGTGGGGACTTATTACCCCCCCAACAAAAAAACCCATTGAAACTGTCAAACAACTATATCCTGTTTATTTTTTTTAAACAATATGTAGAATATAACCTTTTTAAATTCATAAACACAAAAACACCAATAATAAAATTTCGGACAAAAAAATCTATTTGCATATTTAATTTTCGCAACTACTTCAACACACAATGATTGAAGGTTATTTGAACAACCTTGGCATTTAAACCGTTACAAACACTTCGGAAACCATTAAGAAAATGATTAAAACAGCAATTAACAAAAGCAGAACATTAACAGGTAATTATAAAATACCTTGCAATAACTATGACAACATCTACTGAGCTGAAATGTCTAGAACAATTAAAAATGCATTTATCAACAAAAGATTTTAAATTAGATTTTTTTTTTACTAGCGAATCATCACTTATCAAGGCCAGAAGCCACCCGAGGTTAAGAGTTAATGAAATAGATTCTCAGTTGAATGATGAAAAATATTACGAGAGGATTGAAAATGATGAACAGAATGGACAAAGTTTGATTAGTTACAGGGACAGTTTATGACAAGTATTCGTTTACGTTGGATATAAAAGGCCATGTTGTAGTCTGCAGGAAAGCAGTCACATGGTAATGTGTTCCACAAACCCAGAAGTTCTTGAAAATAAACTCTATTCATGGAGATTCTGCCTGACACTAGACACACAGAGAAAAAAAAATCAAAGTTCTTTTCATTTGTGGTAATAAGACGAGTTCACGTTGTAAATGTCTTACAAGGAAAGGAACCAGAGATTGGAGTTCAGTTGAGCATTTTCCATGGAAATAACGGCAGAGTAGAGAAAGACTAGCAATGTCTTTTCTCTGAGAAAGGGTTAGAGTTTAAAGAACAGAAGTGATCCTCATCCTCTTGCAGTACCTCCCCAGATGTGACAGCAGTAGCTCCCCATCTTAGGACGTATCTGACTCTTATGTAGGTAGAGTATTGAATCAGGAGTCAAGTATTTTCTGGAGTGATAGAATGATCCAACCATTTTTGCGGCAACCTTACCAACAGATTGTTTATAAGTCTTTCATTTTAGATCTGCTGTGAAAGTCAATCCTAGGAGTTTATCAAAACAAGGGGCTTCCTCAAGGACAGAGGCATTCATTTCGACTAGGGGCAAAACAAGGATCTGAACGTTGGTAGCGAAAGGAGATAAGTTTAGTTTTAGAGGCGTTAATAGTAACACACGACCTTTCCCCCACTGCACCACATGCTCTAGATTGGAAGAGAGAGAGAATCAGCAAGATCTTTACCAATAATACTCTTTGAAGTGATGCCTTAGACAATGGTGTCGTTTGCATAGATGTTGACAAATGAACTCAAAATATGATTTTGGAGATCATTAATGAATGAAGATCAGGAAGAGGGTTGGGATTAAAAGATCGGGAAGAGGGTTGGGCTTAAAAGATCAGGAAGAGGGTTGGGCTTTAAAGATCAGGAAGAGGGTTGGGCTTTAAAGATCAGGAAGAGGGTTGGGCTTTAAAGATCAGGAAGAGGGTTGGGCTTTAAAGATCAGGAAGAGGGTTGGGCTTTAAAGATCAGGAAGAGGGTTGGGCTGAAAAGATAAGGAAGAGGGTTGGGCTGAAAAGATAAGGAAGAGGGTTGGGTCGAAAAGATCAGGAAGAGGGTTGAGCCAAAAAGGTCAGGAAGAGGGTTGGGATTAAAAGATCAGGAAGAGGGTTGGGATTAAAAGATCAGGAAGAGGATTGGGATTAAAAGATCAGGAAGAGGGTTGGGATTAAAAGATCAGGAAGAGGGTTGGGCTTAAAAGATCAGGAAGAGAGTTGGGCTTAAAAGATCAGGAAGAGGGTTGGGCTTAAAAGATCAGGAAGAGGGTTGGGCTTAAAAGATCAGGAAGAGGGTTGGGATTAAAAGATCAGGAAGAGGGTTGGGCTTTAAAGATCAGGAAGAGGGTTGGGCTTTAAAGATCAAGAAGAGGGTTGGGCTTTTAAGATCAGGAAGAGGGTTGGGCTTTAAAGATCAAGAAGAGGGTTGGGCTTTTAAGATCAGGAAGAGGGTTGGGCTTTAAAGATCAAGAAGAGGGTTGGGCTTTAAAGATCAGGAAGAGGGTTGGGCTTTAGAGATCAGGAAGAGGGTTGGGCTTTAAAGATCAGGAAGAGGGTTGGGCTTTAAAGATCAAGAAGAGGGTTGGGCTTTAAAGATCAGGAAGAGGGTTGGGCTTTAAAGATCAAGAAGAGGGTTGGGCTTTAAAGATCAGGAAGAGGGTTGGGATTAAAAGATCAGGAAGAGGGTTGGGCTTTAAAGATCAGGAAGAGGGTTGGGCTTTAAAGATCAGGAAGAGGGTTGGGCTTTAAAGATCAGGAAGAGGGTTGGGCTTTAAAGATCAAGAAGAGGGTTGGGCTTTTAAGATCAGGAAGAGGGTTGGGCTTTAAAGATCAAGAAGAGGGTTGGGCTTTTAAGATCAGGAAGAGGGTTGGGCTTTAAAGATCAAGAAGAGGGTTGGGCTTTAAAGATCAAGAAGAGGGTTGGGCTTTAAAGATCAGGAAGAGGGTTGGGCTTTAAAGATCAAGAAGAGGGTTGGGCTTTTAAGATCAGGAAGAGGGTTGGGCTTTAAAGATCAAGAAGAGGGTTGGGCTTTTAAGATCAGGAAGAGGGTTGGGCTTTAAAGATCAAGAAGAGGGTTGGGCTTTAAAGATCAGGAAGAGGGTTGGGCTTTAAAGATCAAGAAGAGGGTTGGGCTTTAAAGATCAGGAAGAGGGTTGGGATTAAAAGATCAGGAAGAGGGTTGGGCTTTAAAGATCAGGAAGAGGGTTGGGCTTTAAAGATCAGGAAGAGGGTTGGGCTTTAAAGATCAAGAAGAGGGTTGGGCTTTTAAGATCAGGAAGAGGGTTGGGCTTTAAAGATCAAGAAGAGGGTTGGGCTTTTAAGATCAGGAAGAGGGTTGGGCTTTAAAGATCAAGAAGAGGGTTGGGCTTTAAAGATCAAGAAGAGGGTTGGGCTTTAAAGATCAGGAAGAGGGTTGGGCTTTAAAGATCAAGAAGAGGGTTGGGCTTTAAAGATCAGGAAGAGGGTTGGGCTTAAAAGATCAGGAAGAGGGTTGGGCTTAAAAGATCAGGAAGGGGGTTGGGCTTAAAAGATCAGGAAGGGTGTTGGGCTGAAAAGATCAGGAAGAGGGTTGGGCTTTAAAGATCAAGAAGAGGGTTGGGCTCTAAAGATCAGGAAGAGGGTTGGGCTGAAAAGATCAGGAAGAGAGTTGGGCTTAAAAAATCATTGAGGCGTACACCAGCGTTGATACTGTGTGCTTCAGACTTTTGACCATTAACCCCTTTCATATAAAGATTTATGTCGTAAAAAAAAAAATGTTTCTAAAATCTGAAAACGCAAGTTTTCCAAGAAGATTCTTTGAAAAATATATTTCACTTATTCATAAATTTGGTTTACACGAATCAATATACTATATACCCTGAGGAAGGTCTCGTTGATCGAAACATCGGATATATATGAGGCATTGAAGATGTTTTTAAAATCTCAATATTTTTTTTTTTAACAATATATAATATAAATAATGTATAGATACACAATGCATATTATTTTAATTGTATTGACCAATCAGATAAAAATAAATGCATCAAAAGAGAAATTGACAAAATGCTGGACACGCATCACAAATTTAAAATCCTCCATAAGAAATTATTTTAAAAGAGAAGGAAAAAAATAGAGAAGTCAGTTCAAATGAAAAATGAAATATTTTAAAAATCATCTGTCACCCAAACAAGGTGATACCTATAACAGGCCTGGCAGTGATGAACATAATTGAAGAGCTTTTCCATATTATTTTCTATATTATTTTCTTTTAATTCCTTGTAAGAAATTATTTACATTTTGGAAAGATAATTCAATGAAAGAACATATGTCATTTAAAATGTCTTACGAAAGTAAAATTAAAATCCCATAAATACTTTTTTAAACTTTTAAATTTATAAATAAGAGAAAAAGGTGCATCCAATTTTTTTTTTTTTTTAACTAAATTATTTTTTTTAAATAGGATTTTGAAAATTATATTTGTCCATTACGTTTTTCTTTAAATTATTAATTAATTGGCGAGTTTGTTACTATTTTGTGCCAGTTGAGGTTTAGTTGGGTTTACTATACATTGGATTGTATTAAAAATCATCTGTCACCCAAACAAGGTGATATCTATAACAGGCCTGGCAGTGACGCAAACTAGAGTTCACAAATACAAGCGGTCATGATTACCATGGTAATAAATAAATTTATAAGGACATTAAATTTACTTTTCACTAGCTGTAACTACCCAACGTAGTATTTATTGTGGCCCCCTCTTTTTTTTTTGGGGGGGGGGGAGGGGGGGTCAACGGCATATCAACTCTTTCGGTTATTTCATGCCAAAAAGGTTATTTGTGACAAAGTTAGTTTGTTATATTAGTTATAGGGCTATTTTATCGTATAGGTCTTTTATAGATGTGTAATAATTGGCGAGAGTTTGTGTTACGTCTGGATGTTTATACGTTATCGGTTCAATTACAACTCAGAAAAAATGAAGGAAGTACGAAGTAGAACCTTTAAAAGATTTATTTAACAAACACACTGATTAAATTGGAATGTAGAAAACCGCTGAATGCGAGATGCTTGTTTGATTGTGAAAGCCGTTCTGTTTACTTTTTACTGTCCGGCAGACGACTTGTTTATCCAAGGGCGATAACTCTTACTTTTAATTCAAGGGAAATAACTCGATTCAGTTTAGTTAGGTTGCCCTAACAGTTTGTGTGTTACTATTTCGTTCTAGTTGAGGTGTTTGCTGCAGTATAGGTTTAGTTGGGTTTATTGTATATTAGGTGGTATTCAATTTTTAAAAATTTCTAATATAGACCAATCTTTTTTTTTAAATTCAGTATGTTATCCATTTGAACATAATTGAAGAGCTTTTCCATATTATTTGTCTGGTAATCTTGTGATCCGTTTGTTAGCAAGTCCTTGCTGTCAATTCATGTTTTATGGTGAATTTTTTTTTTTTTGGCATGGTATACGTATTGATAGGTCTTCATTTTTCCTCCTTTCTTTTAATTCTTTGTAAGAAAATATATACATTTAGGAAATATAATTCAATGAAGTAACATATGTTCCATAAAACAATCGGTTTTGCAATAAAATGTCTTACAAAAAGTAAAACATAAATCCCATGAATACTTTCTTTTTTACTTTTAAGCGAAAAAGATGCATCCAGTTTTTTCATTTTTTTTTTTTTATCAAATTATTTTTTTAAAATAGGATTTTGAAAATTGAACTTATTCATGACACTTTTCTTTTTAATAAATTATTAATTAATCGATTTTTACTTTCTGAATTTTACAAATCACGCTTCTCCGTATTTACTTGTACATTATATTTGGTCAGATAATTTTATTAATAGAAACTAAAAGTTGAAATGAGAAACCAAGAAAAATAATAAATAAATTTAAAAAACAAATTTTCTTTCATTTTCTGTAAAACATGTCCCAGAGTCAATTCCATAACAAAACAAATTAACAAATATTAGCAAAATTATAATTTTTCACAGATTCATTATGTTTTTCTGAAAGTATAAAAATAATTTGTTGATACACGATTTTGTAAAAATGTTGAACTTACATTTGCTTCTTTTATACAATTAGATTTTCTTTGCTTTTAATCAATCGTAATAAATAAATTGACTCATTATTTCTAAAATATCATCTAAAATGTTCTTAATTCGTCGTGAATAAATTCATTTTTGTGGATTTAGTTTTTTTTTTGGTAGAGAAGGTATTTCTTGCTAACTGTTATCTCTATATTAATAAAATTATAAGACGATTTCATGCACGTCTATGTCTGTGTCTTCCTTGTGACTATTGATAAATACACATTTAAAATTTTTTTATACCATTAATTTTTTTATACCATTAATCAAATATTTATTGGAGTGGAAAACTAAAACGAATTTTAAAAAATCCTCTTAAAAGAAAAAAAATGAAAAAATTATTATTTTGACTAAACCTTCCATCGGGCAACGCCGTGTAAATACAAATAGTTCAATAATAATTTAAATGCTCATCTGTCTGCCCCCCCATCCCCCGTCATGGAGCCTAGATGCCAGGCCTGACATAGGTATAGCCTTACACCAAAGTCATACACAACAGTAATAATAATAATAATAATAATAATAATAATAATAATAATAATAATAATAATAATAATAATAATAATAATAACAACAATAATAATAATAACAACAACAACAACAATGTGAAACACAAATACAGATTCTGCAAAATGATTGAGTGGAAATGACTAAAACAAAAAATTAAAAATGTTCACAATCTGGAACTGTGGCTGAAACTTAGACAAGTGTTAAAGGACACACAATAATGAAACATTCTGGACGTAAAATTTTGATAAGTAATAAATAAAATAAAATAAATAAAAAAAAAATATATATATATATATAAAAAGCATGTACTTACCTAATTTATTTACATGGTTTTCCTGATTATCATCAGCTTCTTTTAAAACCCCTTTTCGTATTAATTCTTCCCTCGTAGAACGCATTGATATTTTTCTTTCTAAATCTGAAAAATAAGAGAAAGTGAAAATCATCTCGCAAACTTGAGACAAAAAAAATTTTTACATAATTTTCAAGTAGAAAAAGTTTAATAAATTAAAAAAAGCATCAGCCAATTTTCTGTTAACAATAATAAGCGAAAATGTTTAGAAATCCAAAAGTAAACAAAAATCAAGCATAAAAAATTCAACACAAGGGGAAAAAAAAAAAAAAAAAAAAACGGATAAAAAAAGAATTACCTAAGTAAAAAAATCAGCAAAATCAAGGGAAGAAACTCTTGTACGACAAGCACGAGTTATTTCCCTTGTAATGAGTATAGAAAATCTAGGATCTCTTTTTAGAGATTGAGAGAATGTACTAATTGCCAAGAAGTTAATAAAAAT
>OY744544.1:18043017-18070517 GCA_963556195.1 Sepiola atlantica
AGAGAGGAAGAGAGAGAGAGAGGAAGAGAGAGAGAGAGAGAGAGAGAGGGGGGGAAGAGAGAGAGAGAGGAAGAGAGAGAGAGAGGAAGAGAGAGAGAGAGGAAGAGAGAGAGAGAGGAAGAGAGAGAGAGGAAGAGAGTGAGAGAGAGGAAGAGAGTGAGAGAGAGGAAGAGAGTGAGAGAGAGGAAGAGAGAGAGAGAGGAAGAGAGAGAGAGAGGAAGAGAGAGAGAGGAAGAGAGAGAGGAAGAGAGAGAGAGGAAGAGAGAGAGAGGAAGAGAGAGAGAGGAAGAGAGAGAGAGGAAGAGAGAGAGAGGAAGAGAGAGAGAGGAAGAGAGAGAGAGGAAGAGAGAGAGGAAGAGAGAGAGGAAGAGAGAGAGAGGAAGAGAGAGAGAGAGAGAGGAAGAGAGAGAGAGAGGAAGAGAGAGAGAGAGAGAGAGAGAGAGTCTGGTGAATGGTTGCTTATTATAAAGATGATTGTTCACATTTCATTTAAACTTTTGTATGTTGGATGACTGAACAAATTGGTTAAAAAATTTTTTTTTTTTATATATAAAGTTAAAATCGTAATTTTCTGAAACATCCCCAAAATCTAAATTGCCGACTTTAGACAGTGACGAAACTTAATACAACTGACCACTTCTTTTCATGAAAAGATTCAAAATATTAAAATAACTTCATCTCTGATGCTTAGTCTGTAACCATTCCGATCAATTTGTCACAAGAAAATCAAACTGTGTTTTCTTTTAAATTACAATTCACACATCTAATAAAATGACAAAAAATAAAAAAATAAAAATATTTACCTTTTCCCGCGAAATTAAAATTCTCAGAAGAAAAAAGATGTAACGATGTTAAGGACGGCATATTTCTAGAGAAACTTTCGGCAAGTAATTATCAAGAATGGTTTAGAACTAGAGGAGGGGGAGGGGAGGGGGGGGGGAATTCAGGTGTGGTAGACATTCCTACCATATTATTATTCTTTCCTACACAGGTAAAGCCTAACAAGGATGGCCAGCAATAATTAGTCACAGATTCATTTTGGTTTTAACTTGCACTTATATATGTTTAACGTATTTGAGAAATAAAGGTGAAGTTAATGACAGCATTCTGATTGGTCCTTCGATCTCATTGGTTAAAAAGGAAATCCTCAATCTGATGTGAGAAATCGTTGTCAAAAAGAAAAAAGACTCAGTGCTTCTGACGCGAAACCCAAAAATCATCAGCATCACTTTCAGTTTAATATTTATTTACATACTGGCATGTATTGGACGGCTTTTAGAAATAGATTTATAAACTAACCTATCTCTGGCCAGGACTTTATTTATCTCTCTTTCTATCAAATCCAAACTCCTCGGCCTATTTATCCCTCTAACATTATTATTTATTCCTCTTTCTCTAAAATTCAAACTCCTAGGCCTAACATTCACAGGCAGCATGAATTGGAACAAATACATAGAAGACATTGCCAAGGCTACTGTACAGAAGGTAGACTCCCTTTACCATGCTAGAAAACTTTTCTCACCTGCCAGTATCCTATATCTCTGCAAAGCCACCATTCGCCTATGCATGGAATATTGTCGCCACATGTTGTTTTGTTAGCAACTCATTTTTTTTTAATGTTTACGATATTATCTGGGTCATTCATGTTGTTTGTTAATAAGGTAATTGACATTTTTTCAAGCCGGGGGGGGGGGGGGGTTCTTTTTTAAGCAACTAAATTGGTTGGTTGTTTCATTTTATATCACATTGACCCCTTTTTTGGGCCGTTCAGTGCAAAACTCAGTTATTCCTATAAATGCGTTTATACTTCAAGTTCCCAATATCTTCAAACATTTATAAAGTAATTTGCTTTGAACCCCCCAATATTTTTTTTTTAAATAAACAGAATTATAAAGTGAGCATTATGGGTAAGTGAAGTAATCCAGGGAAAAGGGTGGCGTCCTCCCCTATATCTGGATGTAAAAGGGAGCCTTCAGATCGCACTTGACTTACGGTCGATCCATTTATTTTTTTTTTTTTCAATCAATTTAGAATCGGTTCTGAGATCACCAAAACAGGTGTTCATATTTAGGGGTAAAATGAAGAATTTTGAAAATCTTACTTTTATTTTTTAAAAAGATGGGTAATATATTTATTTCTCGCCATTCGTTTATGAAAGAAAAAAAAAAAGAAAAAAAAAAGAAGCATCACATGACACAAATATTCTGACCCAAAAGAACAACAACAGGGTGTTCCTTATTAGACACACAATTAGAAAAGCAGGAGCAGCTGTTTCCTAGCAACAGAGAAAGATTCTGATTGGCTGTTATTAAGAAGGAAGAAATTAACACACATTAATTCATCTTGCCTTAAATAAAATAAGAGAATATTTTGCTCTAAACCGGTTACTGTCCATTGCTTCCAGTAAAAACTTATAACAATTACAGCAATTATAGTTAATTATGATTCTGATGATGATCATCATCATCATCATCATCATAATCATAATCATCATCTTCGGTTTCACACACTGGCATAATTGGGACAGCTTTTAGAAATTGACTTCCAGCCTAACCTATCTCTGGATAGGTCTTTATCCCCCTTTCTTTCAAATTCTTTCCTATCATTACCCCCCCCCCCCCCCCGCCACGTTTTCCTTGGTTTTCCCCTGCCAACTGACCTTACTACTTCAACTGTTCTACATCTACTAACCCAACCACTCTCATCTATTTTGTCAATGTAACCAAATCAATGAAAAAATATAGAGAAATGCTTATCACCTGACCACATTGGTTGGTACCACAGAAAGTGGCTGTGGAGGTTTTGAGAAAATGGAAAGACCAAGGACAGAAGGGAATTGAGAGTACTGAAATTTGGAAGTTTATTGCCACTCAAATTCCACGGAAAACCATCGTCAGGTATAAGCTGGTGCATGAACATCAAAAAACTTACAATAATAATGTAACGGAACTGAAAGTATTAGAAATCTGGGGAAACTTCTTGTCATTCAGATCTCAGGAAAAAACACTGGTTTCTCTCAGTGAGAAATTACTGGTAACGACTGGTGTGAGAACTCCAAGTGAGTGAACAGTAATAATGATAATAATAAACCACGAACCAGACACATGGAAGTTGCAATAGAAATTTTAAAAAAATTAAAAAATAGAACACCATGAAAACCAAAGGAACTAAAACTGCAAGAAATCTCATACCCCCCCTCCCAAAAAAAAACCACGCACACACACATACTGTGATGGCACCAGCCACAACTGATATCACAGAGATAGTTGTGAAGGCTCCAGGAGGATGGAAAGACCGAGAAGGGAGAGCATTAACCAGGTGCGGAGAGTACTGGGCCCTTGGAGAAGCTCATTGCCACCCAAATCCCAGAAAAGACCAATTGTCGTTGGCAGCGTGAAATCAATCGTAAGCAGCTGTTGCGATAATGCAAAATCATCTACAATGGTTATCGAAAAAAGTGGAGAGTACTGGAAATCTGGAGGAGACTTGTTGTCACTCAGACTCCAGGGAACACCACCGATTATTGTTTGTGAGCAGTCATTGATGATGACCTGTGTGAAAACTTTTAGTAAATAATAATAATAATTGAAGATCAAAGAGAAAGAGACGGAAAAAAAAAGCAAATATACTGAACTTGCCAGAGAATTGAAAGGAATATGGAACATGAAAAAAGTCAGTATAACACCAATAGGAGCACTAGGAACAGTCCCCAAAACATGGAGAAAAGACTAGGAGAAATAGGAATCAAAGGGATAACTGAGACCGTACAAAGGACAGTAATGATCAAAACAGCTACAATCCTGAGAAATGTCCTCGAATGCGGAAACCAACCCACATAAGCAACGAATGGAGAACAAACACATGGAAGCACAAAACAACAGAACCGGGGAAAATACAACCGCACGAATGAGGCACAAGCATAGGCTGACGCCACAAAAATTATGGACAGAGGGTCGAGGAGGGAAAGCGCAAACCAGACCTCCACTGGAAGAGCGCGGACAGCTCTGGGACCTTGGGAAGGCTTGTTGCCACTCGGGCCCCAGAGGAGACCAATGACCCTTATCAGTGGGAAATCGTTGGTAGGTGGCTGTTGCGATTACCGCAAGGTCATCAGCGGTGATGAACGAAAAGAGGTGGAGCATACTGGAGGCCTGAGGAGACTTGTTGTCACTCGGACTCCAGGGAATACCACAGGTTGTCGACAGTGGGCGACCACTGACGATGATCAGTGTGATAACTCCTAGTGAGTAAATAATAATAATAATAATAATAATAATAATAACGATGCAAAAATAATAAGGTTGATAATAGTTTAACATAATAGAAATAATATGGATTCGCACGGTTTGAAGAAGCCATCAAAGAAATCTACCAGATTCTGTCAGATTTATATATCTAACAGAACCTGGTAGAAGAGGGAACGTTGAGAATTATCACGTGTAGGAGAGAGAGAGGGGGGGGGATGTTTTATGAGAGAGATAAGTAGGCAAGTTGGTGTTGAGGAGTAATCGTATGTAAAAGGGTTAGGACGATTCTTTCTGAATGGTGCAAGATGAATCAAAATGACATTGCGAATATTCGGCGTGTCCGTGTTCTTTCGTCCACTCAGTGCCATTTTCCAAGAATGGAGAATGATTTATTCTAAAAGATAGTTGTGCAGTCAACACGTGGGTCGAGAGACATTCACAAAGTATCCAAAAATTATTTTTGAAATTCAAATCACTGTAATATGATCGGGGTGTTAGGATTATCAACTCCTAAATTATAAAAATTAAAATGTTGCAAGGGAGATAATCCTGCTTCGTACTATTGGTTTGTTTGTTGAAAAGTATTTTCCCTTTGATCTAATTTAAAACCAATGTGTTTGGAAAACAGAAAAAGTTAGACAATTTTATATATATATATATATATATATATATATAACTCTTTCTGATTCTTTCTCTATTCAAAATTATATATTGTCATGTGAATTTCTAATTATGCATTACTATGTATGTATGATTGCCGAAAAAGACGAAAAAACAAAGATACAAAGAAAAAGAAAGACTAAGATTAAGATTAAAAAGTAAATTGACTGAAGCTGATCTAAGGGAGACAACTCTTACTATTATAGCTGACCAAAAGTTGGCAATTAATAATTTCTACCAAGCTTTTAAACCTGATGCACTTAATATTTATTTTATTATTATTTTTTTTTTTAATTTTTAACTTTTGTACAATTTAATAATTATTTATATATAACAAATAATAAATAAGAAAAAATACGATTTTATGAAGGACGGAAACGAACGAAGATCAACAACTTCAAAAATGGATGAAATCTGATCTCGTTCAAACGGTGAAAGTTTACCATCATTTAAGCCTGGAATGGGATACCCACAAAACGGTTTTTCGCTACTACTTTGGAGAGGGACAGAAACACACTTACAAAGAAAACAAAACTTTAAATGTGTGGTGGGCACATCGGTGCGCGCTCTGACTACTGAGTTAAATATGATTTTCGTATCGGGGTTCAAACCGTGTGACCGGCAGGGATTGTATACTGATGATTACAGGTTTGAAACCCATGTGTATATGGGTTAATTTGAATATATATATATATATATATATATATATATATATATATATATATATAAATTTTTATTTATACAAACATTATTGGTTACATATGTGCATACATGTTTCGGTTGCACTCTTCGCAGAGAGTCAATCTCGTCAGACCAAGGATTCAGAGTAATGTATGCACATATGTAACCAATAATGTTTGTATAAATAAAAATTTATACTTATAAACAGCTCTACTTGTTATTGAGCACTTTTTATAAACACTTGAGTTTCAACGGATTTACATCTACAGAAACTAATACAATACATGTAATATATATATATATATATATATATATATATATATATATATATATATATGTATATTAATGAATGAATATTGGAAGAATTATTTTTCTGTAACTTATGTCAATTCAATTATCTATTACTAATAGGGATTTTGTATCGATGTCTGAAGCCGAAACTATACTATTACTTCTATTAATAATGCTAAATTCAGTTCACTATACTATTTCATCAGACTAATCTATCTTTCAATACTTAATTAAGGGGGGGGGTAGTGTAGTGTTGTATATGTTCGTTGATACCATCCTCCTGGGAATTACCACATCTCTTGGGGAGGGGAGCAATACCATCCTCCCAGGCTAACAAAAATATGCAACCGAAAGAGCATATATTCGCTGGTCTGATTAATGTTTGTCCCCAAATTGACAAAAAAAAAAAAAAAAAAAAAAAAAATGGTGGATGTCCTAATAAATATTTGCGTAGTAAAATAAATTTGAATTATTCGGACTACTATTCTCATCTTGGTTGTTATTTTCACAACGTTTCGGCTGATGTAACCTCCAACCTTCCTCAGGTGCATCTTTTCAACTCGGGGGAACTTATACGGAATTTTGAACTGAACCTTTTATTTAATCCACAGGGGTGGATTGTTCTCGTTCTGTCATGACCGACTAAAAGTGTTAATTAATTACGTTATTCTTAGTATCGCCAAGTAATAAAAATTGAACCTTCAACCTACAAAAAAAACCCCTGAGAACTGATTGTTAATAAACGCCTTTAACCATCTTCTGGAGGTTGAAAGTTCAATCCTTACGTGCACCAAAGGAGTGCGTCAGGTTGAACACCTGATTCTTTTGGCGTCTTCAGAAGTAGAGAAGCACTGTGAAAGCTGAGATTATTTTTTAACCTGATTTAGATGCCTTGTATTGATTTACTCCTCTCCAGGAGTTAGGCACAAGGCCAGTTTTTATCTTACTCCCACAAGTAAGATGTGACCCAAGGTCGGGTCGGGAAAGTGGAGTTTAAAAATTGCCTGGGCAGCCCCGTCGGCATTCCCCGGTAGGGGTGCCTCAGGCAGTAAGCAATAAACTTACTCCTCCTCAAAGAGGGGAGGCGAAGCCTGGGAGGGTGGACCTCCTAGAACTGCACAGGACAGACCCATAGGCCGGCGTAAATCAAGCCCCAAAGGCCAAGACAATACCAGTCTATGGGGTGCAGTATCAATCGGAACAGATACTACACTTTGATCTTAGCCAAAAGGCCAAGCTTGTAGCACTGGCTCACTAACACCAACCTTGTGTCTCAAACCTCTTCATAAGGGAGGTAACTTAACGATTCATGGTGCAATATAGAAATGTATATTACAAATCGTTTCCAAGACAGTGTTGATACATATATCTTCTTATCTCCTTTTATATAACTAGAATATATATATATATTATTGTTTATCAGCCCCCCTTCCCACAAGGGCTGGGCACTTTCGAGTAGCTTTAATAACAAGCAGTACTAATAGCTATATGCGAGATCCGAACACCGTTTCGTAAGATCACTCTAAGCTGCCTGGTAAATGGCGGCCACGTGTCGCTATTTATAGTTAAAGTTACTCTATATTCACTAACTAATTGACGATGGCCGTTTGGATAAGATCACCGACTACGAATCAGTGGCGATTTGTGTTCGGGGTTCGCGCCTACCGACCGTCGGGAATTATTTCCTAGACTGAAGATTGCGTTAGCATGAAACATCGATGTCTCTAGGTATTTAAAATATTTAATATTTATTAAAAAAATATTATTGTATATATATATATATATATATATATATGCTTCCTCCGGTTGCCCATTTTTTGCGAGCCAGGGAGGATGGTGCCATGGTCAACAAACATATACTATACTGACCTCCAAAGGATGAGGTAATGACTGAGAAGATGGTATCATGATAAACGAACACTACCCACCCACCAAAAAGGAGGACTTAATGCCTAATGATATCATAACAACAGAACAGATATAACATCGCCCGAACTATTGCGTATATATAAGAAAATATGATAAAGCAAATTACAAGTGTATATTATAGAATATTAATTTATTAGAAACTGTTAAAAAATAAATGTGCCAATTAGCAATACCTAAAACTGTTTCTAAGTGTTTGCAGATTACTATATATACGGTATTTCAAAATCTTATATTGTATCATAGAATTAAATAAACATAATCGGTTTTGATGTTAATATAGTTAGGATAGGTGGAAAAGTCTTTCACATTCATTCGCCCATGCATGGAGTATTGTTGTCACATCTGGGCTGATGCACCAAATGCTAACCTCTTCCTCTTGGACACGGTCCAAAAAAGAGTCTCTAATCTAATAGGTCCCTCACTATCAAGCATGCTCCAGCCTGTCCTATTGCCGCAATGTTGCACCCCTGTGCTTGTTTTACATGTACTTTAATGGAATGTGCTCCACTGGTGCCCCCTCTCTTCGTAATTACCCCCCCCCCCCATCAACCCGTCAGTCAGCAAAATCCCACCCCTCACTGTTGAGGTCCCCAGTTGCTGGAGAGCTTTCTACTCTAATAGCTTCTTTCATCGTACTGCTAGCGTTTGCAATTCCCTTCCTTCTTCCTGTTTCCCTGACCGTAATAACATGCAGACATTTAAATATAACGTCAACAAGAATCTCGTTGCAAAATTCCCTATATCGGATTCCCCTAATTCACAGTAGCCCCCCTACGTCTCAGCGGCATTGTGCCTTGTTTGGGGTGAACTTAAGTAAAAAAAAAAAAAATTTTTAAATAAAAATTAGAGCCAGTTTAATAACCGTTGTTTTTATATTAATAGCCTTTTAAATATAAGTTAAACACTTAATTCTGTTTCGCAAATCAATTATGGCAAATATTGGTCTGTGTTCTTCGTCATCATTATCATATTTGGTTTAGTGTCAGTTTTACATGCTGACATGTGTTGGATGGCTTTTAGAAATTCACTTTTAAATTAACCTATCTCTAGCTAGATCTTTATTTCTCTCTCTTTTTCGCAAGTCCATCCTTAACACTTCCTCCTATGTTTACCTTTGCCTTCCCCTGTGAACTGACCCTGTTACCTCAACTGTTTTACATCTATTACCCCCAAAACTATCAGCCATTTTATCAACATAGCAATACCATCTCCTGTTCTGCACACATCTCCCTATATTGTCCAGATTTAATCTTCCTCTGAGGTCATCAGATCTAAACCTGTATTTAAGACTCGCATTACACATCCATCGTATCATTTCTCTCCATGGAACACATGTCTTCAACCCTCAGTGGTCAGGTTTCACTTCCATACATCACAATGCATACACCACATGCCTGATAGACTCTTCCATTAAAAAAGAAAAAAAATGCATTTTTAATCCATTTTAATATTTTCATGTTTAATCCTGTTTGATATTTGGTTTTTGATTAGTCGTAAATAAAGGAAGGAAGAGGAGCTAACTCTCCCACAGGCAAATTCCTCCTCCCACCACTCATGAAGTCCCGGGCACATATTTAGTAAGAGACATATTTTTCGATTCACCATTTACTCTGCAGTAAAATTTAATATAAAATGAAGAATGATACATATTTTTTTCGATATAATAACATTTTCTATATATTTATCTTTCATGAAACCACATAATAGAAGAATATGTTCAATCATCAATTAAATCCGATAAAATAGACAAATTCAAAACACTGTTGTAAACATTTGAGGCCATTATTCAAGAGGCCACATATTTATTTTTATTTGATTTTATAGGCTCGTCAATTTGAAAATATTACTTTGGACTGAAAATCCCACAGCTCACTGTAGAAGCTTGGAAAGCAGATTGTCGCTAGTGATATATATATATATATATATATATATATATATATATATATATAAATAAAGAGTTGGTCGCATCTTGGAAAACATTATTTTTGTAAAAATTATTTAAAGTTATAGCATCAAAAAAATTTTTTTTTCTTAAACGAATAAAATCATTTATTTAAAAAAGTTGAGACTTTCTTCATATAACGTCTTTTTCAAAGTAAGATTATTATTATTTTTTTTCTTCTTCATTCTGCTGGTATTAACTCACGAGGGGTGACCGTCCCATGGAGAAAGCAAAATACACGGCCGTTCTTCTTCATGAGAGTGTTAAAAAGTAAAGTCAAGTGACTATTTTTTATGTTGAATTCTTGGAACGTATGTAAATGAATGTCATAAATGTATTTACCTCATATCTATAATATATATATATATATATATATATATATGAATAGTCATATCTCTATGCTGATGAGTCCCGATTATAAAGGACGAAACGTATATGTACATAGATAATAAACAAAACAAATATTTATTATATATAATAATAATAATAATAATAATAATAATAAAAGAAATAAAAATGTTGAAATAGTTAAACCTTCTTCAATGGCTGATATGGCATTCGTTTTTCTTAATGAGACCTTCCTCAAAGTAAGTCAAGTAGTGGGAATAAGGGAAAATTATTTTGTTTAAAAAAATAAAAACAAATAAACAATACGGTCCTTTTCAAATCAAATGTAAACAAATACTTGTCATAAGCTGTCCTCATAAATAGTCCAGTTTTGTTCGTTCCGTTCATCAGTTTGAATCCTTCCATAATATTCTTCATCATTTCAACTGATAATCCATTCTATCTCTTTAAACCTTATCCTCGAGTGGCTATTGGCTTTGATAAGTGGGGACTTATTACCCCCCCCCCCCAACAAAAAAAACCATTGAAACTGTCAAACAATTATATCCTGTTTATTTTTTTTTAAACAATATGTAGAATATAACCTTTTTAAATTCATAAACACAAAAACACCAATAATAAAATTTTGGACAAAAAAATCTATTTGCATATTTAATTTTCGCAACTACTTCAACACACAATGATTGAAGGTTATTTGAACAACCTTGGCATTTAAACCGTTACAAACACTTCGGAAACCATTAAGAAAATGATTAAAACAGCAATTAACAAAAGCAGAACATTAACAGGTAATTATAAAATACCTTGCAATAACTATGACAACATCTACTGAGCTGAAATGTCTAGAACAATTAAAAATGCATTTATCAACAAAAGATTTTAAATTAGATTTTTTTTTTTACTAGCGAATCATCACTTATCAAGGCCAGAAGCCACCCGAGGTTAAGAGTTAATGAAATAGATTCTCAGTTGAATGATGAAAAATATTACGAGAGGATTGAAAATGATGAACGCAATGGACAAAGTTTGATTAGTTACAGGGACAGTTTATGACAAGTATTCGTTTACACTGGATATAAAAGGCCATGTTGTAGTCTGCAGGAAAGCAGTCACATGGTAATGTGTTCCACAAACCCAGAAGTTCTTGAAAATAAACTCTATTCATGGCCTGACACTAGATACACGGAGAAAAAAAAAATCAAAGTTCTTTTCATTTGTGGTAATGAGACGAGTTCACGTTGTAAATGTCTTACAAGGAAAGGAACCAGAGATTGGAGTTCAGTCGAGCATTTTCCATGGAAATAACAGCAGAGTAGAGAAAGACTAGCAATGTCTTTTCTCTGAGAAAGGGTTAGGGTTAGAGTTTAGAAAACAGAAGTGATCCTCATCCTCTTGCAGTACCTCCCCAGATGTGACAGCAGTAGCTCCCCATCTTAGGACGTATCTGACTCTTATGTAGGTAGAGTATTGCATCAGGAGTCAGGTATTTTCTGGAGTGATAGAATGATCCAACCACTTTTGCGGCAACCTTACCAACAGATTGTTTATAAGTCTTTCATTTTAGATCTGCTGTGAAAGTCAATCCTAGGAGTTTATCAAAACAAGGGGCTTCCTAAAGGACAGAGGCATTAATTTCGACTAGGGGCAAAACAAGGATCTGAACGTTGGTAGTGAAAGGAGATAAGCTTAGTTTTAGAGGCGTTAAGAGTAACACACTACCTTTCCCCCACTGCACCACATGCTCTAGATTGGAAGAGAGAGAGAATCAGCAAGATCTTTACCAATAATACTCTTTGAAGTGGTGCCATAGACAGTGGTGTCGTTTGCATAGATGTTGACAAATGAACTCAAAATATGATTTTGGAGATCATTAATGAATGAAGATCAGGAAGAGGGTTGGGATTAAAAGATCGGGAAGAGGGTTGGGATTAAAAGATCGGGAAGAGGGTTGGGCTTAAAAGATCAGGAAGAGGGTTGGGCTTAAAAGACCAGGAAGAGGGTTGGGCTTAAAAGACCAGGAAGAGGGTTGGGCTGAAAAGACCAGGAAGAGGGTTGGGCTGAAAAGACCAGGAAGAGGGTTGGGCTGAAAAGACCGGGAAGAGGGTTGGGCTTAAAAGACCGGGAAGAGGGTTGGGCTTAAAAGATCAGGAAGAGGGTTGGGCTTAAAAGATCAGGAAGAGGGTTGGGCTTAAAAGATCAGGAAGAGGGTTGAGCTTAAAAGATCAGGAAGAGGGTTGGGCTTAAAAGACCAGGAAGAGGGTTGGGCTTAAAAGACCAGGAAGAGGGTTGTGCTGAAAAGATCAGGAAGAGGGTTGGGCTGAAAAGATCAGGAAGAGGGTTGGGCTGAAAAGATCAGGAAGAGGGTTGGGCTTTAAAGATCAGGAAGAGGGTTGGGCTTTAAAGATCAGGAAGAGGGTTGGGCTTAAAAGATCAGGAAGAGGGTTGGGCTTTAAAGATCAGGAAGAGGGTTGTGCTTAAAAGATCAGGAAGAGGGTTGGGCTTAAAAGATCAGGAAGAGAGTTGTGCTGAAAAGATCAGGAAGAGGGTTGTGCTGAAAAGATCAGGAAGAGGGTTGAGCTTAAAAGATCAGGAAGAGAGTTGAGCTTAAAAGATCAGGAAGAGAGTTGAGCTTAAAAGATCAGGAAGAGAGTTGAGCTTAAAAGATCAGGAAGAGGGTTGGGCTGAAAAGATCAGGAAGAGGGTTGGGCTTAAAAATCATTGAGGCACACCAGCGTTTATACTGTGTGCTTCAGACTTTTGCCCATTAACTCCTTTCATATAAAGATTTATGTCGTAAAAAAAAATGTTTCTAAAATCTGAAAACGCAAGTTTTCCAAGAAGATTCTTTGAAAAATATATTTCACTTATTCATAAATTTGGTTTACATGAATCAATATACTATACACCCTGAGGAAGGTCTCGTTAATCGAAACATCGGATATAGGCATTGAAGATGTTTTTAAAATCTCAATATTTTTTTTTTTAACAATATATAATATAAATAATGTATAGATACACAATGCATATTATTTTAATTGTATTGACCAATCAGATAAAAATAAATGCATCAAAAGAGAAATTGACAAAATGCTGGACACGCATCACAAATTTAAAATCCTCCATAAGAAATTATTTTAAAAGAGAAGGAAAAAAATAGAGAAGTCAGTTCAAATGAAAAATGAAATATTTTAAAAATCATCTGTCACCCAAACAAGGTGATACCTATAACAGGCCTGGCAGTGATGAACATAATTGAAGAGCTTTTCCATATTATTTTCTATATTATTTTCTTTTAATTCCTTGTAAGAAAATATTTACATTTTGGAAAGATAATTCAATGAAAGAACATATGTCATTTAAAATGTCTTACGAAAGTAAAATTGAAATCCCATAAATACTTTTTTAAACTTTTAAATTTATAAATAAGAGAAAAAGGTGTATCCAATTTTTTTTTTTTTTTACTAAATTATTTTTTTTAAATAGGATTTTGAAAATTATATTTGTCCATTACATTTTTCTTTAAATTATTAATTAATTGGCGAGTTTGTTACTATTCTGTGCCAGTTGAGGTTTAGTTGGGTTTACTATACATTGGATTGTATTAAAAATCATCTGTCACCCAAACAAGGTGATATCTATAACAGGCCTGGCAGTGACGCAAACTAGAGTTCACAAAAACAAGCGGTCATGATTACCATGGTAATAAATAAATTTATAAGGACATTAAATTTACTTTTCACTAGCTGTAACTACCTAACGTAGTATTTATTGTGGCCCCCTCTTTTTTGGGGGGGGGGGGGGGGGGTCAACGGCATATCAACTCTTTCGGTTATTTTATGCCAAAAAGGTTATTTGTGACAAAGTTCGTTTGTTATACAGGGTGGGCAAAAATAAGGGTCCTATTTTTAAAAATTCATAACGTTTTTATTTATTGATTTAAAAAATTTTTTTTTTTAGAATAAGTAAAGGACCCCTTCCGAAGCAAGCATGAGCCGTATTAGCCCTAAGGAACGTACCCTCATTTAGAAAACATTATTTTTGCTTAAAAAACTCAAAACAGTGTAAAAAACAATACTTTAGTTTTTGTAAGTTTTAAGAAGTGTTTTTCGGCTAAAATTTGTTTTGTTTATTTCAAAAAATCTCGGAAGGGTCAGTCTACACACACATAAAGTTTGGTGAGTTTAACTTTTATTTTGTGGAAGTTATTCAAATTCAAGTTATTCAAATTTAAAGATAGGACCCTTATTTTGGCCCACCCTGTATTAGTTATAGGGCTATTTTATAATATAAGTCTCTTATAGATGTGTAATAATTGGCGAGAGGTTGTGTTACGTCTTGATGTTTATACGTTATCGGTTCAATTACAACTCAGAAAAAATGAAGGAAGTACGAAGTAGAACCTTTAAAAGATTTATTTAACAAACACACTGATTAAATTGGAATGTAGAAAACCGCTGAATGCGAGATGCTTGTTTGATTGTGAAAGCCGTTCTGTTTACTTTTTACTGTCCGGCAGACGACTTGTTTATCCAAGGGCGATAACTCTTACTTTTAATTCAAGGGAAATAACTCGATTCAGTTTAGTTAGGTTGCCCTAACAGTTTGTGTGTTACTATTTCGTTCTAGTTGAGGTGTTTGCTGCAGTATAGGTTTAGTTGGGTTTATTGTATATTAGGTGGTATTCAATTTTTAAAAATTTCTAATATAGACCAACCTTTTTAAAAAAATTCAGTATGTTATCCATTTGAACATAATTGAAGAGCTTTTCCATATTATTTGTCTGGTAATCTTGTGATCCGTTCGTTAGCAAGTCCTTGCTGTCAATTCATGTTTTATGGTGAATGTTTTTTTTTTGGCATGGTATACGTATTGATAGGTCTTCATTTTCCCTCCTTTCTTTTAATTTTTTGTAAGAAAATATATACATTTAGGAAATATAATTCAATGAAGTAACATATGTTCTATAAAACAATCGGTTTTGCAATAAAATGTCTTACAAAAAGTAAAACATAAATCCCATGAATACATTCTTTTTTTACTTTTAAGCAAAAAAGATGCATCCAGTTTTTTCATTTATTTTTTTTTTATCAAATTATTTTTTTAAAATAGGATTTTGAAAATTGAACTTATTCATGACACTTTTCTTTTTAATAAATTATTAATTAATCGATTTTTACTTTCTGAATTTTACAAATCACGCTTCTCCGTATTTACTTGTACATGATATTTGGTCAGATAATTTTGTTAATAGAAACTAAAAGTTGAAATGAGAGAAACCAAGAAAAATAATAAATAAATTTAAAACACAAATTTTCTTTCATTTTCTGTAAAACATGTCCCAGAGTCAATTCCATAACAAAACAAATTAACGAATATTAGCAAAATTATAATTTTTCACAGATTCATTATGTTTTTCTGAAAGTATAAAAATAATTTGTTGATACACGATTTTGTAAAAATGTTGAACTTACATTTGCTTGTTTTATACAATTAGATTTTCTTTGCTTTTAATCAATCGTAATAAATAAATTGACTCATTATTCCTAAAATATCATCTAAAATGTTCTTAATTCGTCGTGAATAAATTCGTTTTTGTGGATTTAGTTATTTTTTGGTAGAGAAGGTATTTCTTGCTAACTGTTAGCTCTATATTAATAAAATTATAAGACGATTTCATGCACGTCTATGTCTGTGTCTTCCTTGTGACTATTGATAAATACACATTTAAAATTTTTTTATACCATTAATTTTTTATACCATTAATCAAATATTTATTGGAGTGGAAAACTAAAACGAATTTAAAAAAATCCTCTTAAAAGAAAAAAAATGAAAACATTATTATTTTGACTTATTTTACTCTAAACCTTCCATCGGGCAACGCCGTGTAAATACAATTAGTTCAATAATAATTTAAATGCTCATCTGTCTGCCCCCCCCCCCCCCCCCCCGTCATGGAGCCTAGATGCCAGGCCTGACATAGGTATAGCCTTACACCAAAGTCATACACAACAGTAATAATAATAATAATAATAATAATAATAATAATAATAATAATAATAATAATAATAATAATAATAACGACAACAACAACAACAACAACAATGTGAAACACAAATACAGATTCTGCAAAATGATTGAGTGGACATGACTAAAACAAAAAATTTAAAATGTTCACAATCTGGAACTGTGGCTGAAACTTAGACAAGTGTTAAAGGACACACAATAATGAAACATTCTGGACGTAAAATTTTGATAAGTAATAAATAAAATAAAATAAATAAAAAAAAAAAAATATATATATATAAAGCATGTACTTACCTAATTTATTTACATGGTTTTCCTGATTATCATCAGCTTCTTTTAAAACCCCTTTTCGTATTAATTCTTCCCTCGTAGAACGCATTGATATTTTTCTTTCTAAATCTGAAAAATAAGAGAAATTGAAAATTTTTTTACATAATTTTCAAGTAGAAAAAGTTTAATAAATTAAAAAAAGCATCAGTCAATTTTCTGTTAACAATAATAAGCGAAAATGTTTAGAAATCTAAAAGTACACAAAAATCAAGCATAAAAAATTCAACACAAGGGGAAAAAAAAAAGAAAAAAAAAAACGGATAAAAAAAAAATTACCTCAATAAAAATATCAGCAAAATCAAGGGAAGAAACTCTTGTACGACAAGCACGAGTTATTTCCCTTGTAATGAGTATAGAAAATCTAGGATCTCTTTTTAGAGATTGAGAGAATGTACTAATTGCCAAGAAGTTAATAAAAATAAATATTTATAAGATGTCAATATACTAGCAGAAGTACTCATTTCTCCTAGGATTGTTATATTTTTTCTCTTTTGCAGGTCAACTAAACTGGCCAAAAATTTTTTTACTTAAAAACTGTAATCAAATTTTGTTCATTCCATTCATCATTTTCAGTCCTCTCATAATATTGTTCATCATTCAACTGACAATCTATAAAAATAACCCTTAGCCTCAAGTGACTTTTCGCCTTCATAATCGGTGAGTAATTAGTAATTAAAAAAACAAAAATACAATTAAAAATTAATCTTTTTAATTATTAAATGTTTTAGTAGAATAAAATCTATTACACATTACTTCTAATCTAGTTATTAAATAAATAAAAATAAAATGCATTGATAATTGAAGCTTTTGTTTAATCAAAAATTTAAAAACATGAAAAAAAAAGAAAAAAAAAAAAGAAAAAAAAAAAGAAAAAAAAGTATTTTATTTACGCTCTAGACTGACAAACTGCATGTATCGATATATTAAGTTTTAGCAAAGACAACCAGCAAGATATATCAGTTTCTCTGGGCCATACTAGTGACTTCTATGTTGTTTTAGATAAACAACCAGACATTTCCACCAGTTTTGTTGGCCTCAAGATAGCTTTAGGACTCGATGCGAAGCCTGCGGATTATTTTTTTAGCAAATTTTCCTATTAGTTTTAATAGACAATTGTTGAAGCATGGAACAAACTGTCTGTATCAGTTGTCGGCTGCCGAGACACTGCACCCTTTAAAACCCTCATACTTTCTGAAAATTGCCAAAACTACACCTGATGTCCTCCATTTATACACATGCATCTTTGATAAGTTTTTGATGTACACAATGATTTCATTATTATTATGTAAATATCTCGACTTTCAAAAAAAAAATTATATGCATAACAGACGTACATTATTAATTGTTTACCGAAATCAGATTATTAAGTGTTTACCGAAATCAGATTTTATCTTGTTATGTTTTTTTTATATGGGCACAATTCCACCTGCAAATCACCAACTTGAAATGGACAAAAAAAACAAAAAAACTGAAAAATTCTGTTATTTTAGAAATTATTTTCAATTCAATTCAATTCAATTTGGTAAAAAATAAAACAAGCATGTTCCAGTTACCATGTAGAGAAAGGGTGGTAGAAATTTACACAGAAGAGGATAAAGTAGCCCAGCACCTGTTCAAATTAATCTTGAATTGCTGCGTTGTTGGCACATTTATTACCTCTCTTGGGAGACTATTTTAAAGTTTAGGGATCCTAATTGAGAAGGCAGCCCTCCTCCGGTTCAATCAAAATCGGCAGAGAAATAGTTTTGTGTGGTATCCGCATAAACTTTTTTCTGGTGGAGGAGTGAATAATAGGTCCTGAGGTATATCGTAATGACCATTGAGGCCAAAATGAGATCAGCACGTAATCGTTGGCACTCAAGGGAGAAAAGGTTAAGTTTCTTGAGTCGGCTTTCATAGGACAGATCCCATAGACCCTGCACCATTCGAGTAGCCAGTCTTGTAACTTTTTACAGATGTAGGATATCACGTATTAGATATAGAGCAGAGGCCTGGACACCATACTCTAACAGTGGTCTGACGAGGGAGACCTAAAGTGGTAGGAATATTTCAGGAATGAGTTTGCAGAAAGAACGTTGAATGAGAAATTAAATGCGTCTGGCTTTGTTTGCAGCCTGAATGCAATGCTTAGATGGCTTGAAGGACGAGTCGACCAGAAGGACAAGATCTTTTGTCTTGTTTGCCTCCTTGATTATGTCCAGAAATAGTTTCGAACAACCAAAACAATATTTCCATCTAATCAACAGTTAACAGAATCTTCCATGGACCCATTCTGAACACAATAAACTCCACAAAGTATGTCCAATACTTGATAATGCAAAATAAAAATAAAAAAATTAAAAAAACGGTTTTCGTCCCATGACACACCACACAAAAATCTTAGCATTGATAAGGCCATGATAACATATAAAGGCCGATATTCTTTTTTACAATGCATTACACTGAAACAAACCAAGTAGGAAAGTTTGGAGCCTTGTCGATGCTGAATCATATTGCCTAGTGGATTTTAATGTTTACACCGAGAAGGGCACTACTAGAACGGATAATTTGACACTCGGAAAGTGTGTTGTCACAGATCTTGTAAAAATTACTACAAAAAAAATCACCACATGCATTTCGATAATTATTTTTCGACAATGGATGCGATGGAAATCCTGTTGAAAGAGAAGATATATTCTTATCCGCTTAAATCGATATGATCTTCCTTCAGATATTAACAACTGCAAACTAAAAAGTTTGGTGAAATGAAAAAAAATGCAGAAGGGTAGATTGACTGCTACAACCTTACGTGACTAAAAAGATGTTGGGTATTTTGATGACTGCAAACCAGATTGGCACTACTGGTATCACATGGAAAGGAAAAAGTGTGCATATCGTACGTTACCCGAAACCTATTGCGTGTAAACATGCACTAGGCTGCATGTTTTGGTGGTGCATACAAATAGCAGACGTTGCAAGTGATAGATGCTCGGTCAAGGCACAAAGGGGGGGGGGACACACAGAAGAAATTTAAAATGTCTTTGATTTTATATTGGGCTACCCAGAATCTTATTTTTCTTTGAAAAAAAAAAAAAGTCTCATTAACCGGGGAGTCATACTGAGACCGGCCCACTTGAGAAAAGCAATGTTCCTAGATGGACTCCATGATAAGCCCCCCTCGAGTGGACTGTCTGGAAGTTATTTCTAGTGGATATTTCTAACAGTCAGCTTCTGGGTGGTCGAATGGTGACCAGTGAGAAAGACTAGAATCCAAGATTTCCGGTCAGGAGAAAAAGATTCCAGGAGATGGGAATGGGAGGTGGAAGACCTGGCCCTCTGGGCATGACACAGGTAGTTTGGTTTTCTGAAGGCTGGCGGTCAGTTGGGCCGGGTGCCTCTCCAGGCAAGGTGAACCTTGGGGCTCTTAGCTAAAGGATTGTGTTTATGGGACTCATGTTTCAATTTGGTTGGGGGAAAATCTCATTTTGCAAGTCTGCCACTCAACCTGGGAACACGAGTTTCATTTGTAACCTCCAACAAATAAACCTGTTACTTGTTTTTAAACTGGACTCGTGGTTTTACTTGGAATGAGAATTCTTTGTTGTAGCACTGACTGAATCGAATAACAACATTGGACCGACACAACGAGTTGGACGATCGCGGCCAGTGCAGTGAACACACTCACACAGGTTCATAGATAAAAAATGATTAACTGTTCGTATCATGGCATTTCTAGTAAAACCAAGAAGTTGTCGAAGTATGTGTTTTGTTTGTTTTTTTAAACGTGAATGCCATGAAGGCCTATATTTTGTGTTGTGACACCCTTGGAGGAATTTGTCTAAAATTATTATCCCACCTAGACTATCACTTGGAACTGGCTATGGGTCCCATTGCTGACTTCACTTCCAAAAAAAAAGACGAGCAATTTTCAACTTATTGTTGACAATTATGAGACAACAGCCTTTTGACAAACATATCAACCAAGAGAGGACACCAGAATTGTGTGGTATGAACCAAGGGACCTAAAGGAACTCGAAACGGGCACAAAATTAAAACCTCCTGAGATTTTTTTTTTTTTACTATGAAGAGTCAGCACTTATCAAGGCCAAGAGCCACTTGAGGATAAGTGTTAATGAGACGGGAATGATTGCCAACCGAAAGATGAGGAACGCTATGGAAGTACTAACATTGATCAATGGTATGAACTACATTTGATTACTTTTGGTGTAATCCATGACAAGAATTTGAAGACAACCAAGTTGTAATCAGCAGGGAAGCAGTCCCACGGTAATGTGTTCCACAGGTGGGAAGCCCCTGCATAGAAGCTTTATCCATGGAAATCCTGCCGAATGCTAGGCACATGGAAGGACAAAGGAAACTCTTCTTTTTTTGTTGTGGTAGAACTCATGTGAGTTCTTGCTGTGAATGTCTTACAAGGAGGAACCAAATGCAATAATTGCACGGTTGCATTTTGCAAAAAGAGTGGCTTGTTTGGAAAGTTCCCATAATTGGCAACAACAAGTTGAACATTTTAGAATTAACAGCACATTTAGTGACAGCTTTGATGTTATGATGGGAGTACATGATACATCAAGACTCTGTACAGACTCCATTGCTTTTCATTTGTGTCTTAGAAGCATTGTTCAGGGAATTTCGTACGGGTTGTCTGGTTTAGTTGTTTTGTTTTACGGCATATCAACCCTTTTCAGGTTATATAATGCCGAATCTGGTCACTTTGATAAAAGGTTTTATGCTTCAAGTTCTTTATATCTTCAAATATTTATTCATGGTGTTTGGTTTAGTTGTTTTGTAGAGGAAAAATGTTTTTGTTTTTGGCTTTGCAGAACATGATTGAGTTTTTCAAAGGGAAAGGGAAAGGAGAAAAAAAACAGTAACATCAATGTTTGGTGCATTTTAAGTCAGGAAGCCGGTATCTCCAGACAGCCTGATCTGGTAGCACTAGATATGGGTTGTCTGGAAGAGATGATTTAGTGCTTGCCCGTGAAACAATGGAAGACCTACATGTTACGTTGAAGACTTTGAAGGAATGCTATGGAAAGAAAAGGTTTGAGAGTGAATGTCACCAAGACCAAAGTGATGATCAGTGGTTGCAGTGTTGGAAATCCCCCGGAAAGAGGAAAGTTCCGAGAAAGTTCCCCTGCTCAGTTTGTGGAAAGGAAGTTGCGACAAAGTCAATATTTTGCGGTATTTATAAGCATTGGATACACAAGAAGTGCAGTGGAATAACATGTAGGTTGAGAGATAATAACTAGCTTCTTTTTTTTTTTTTTTCTTTTTTTTAACATAGTTCACCCCAAACAAGGCAGGACGCCACTGTAGACGTAAGGGGTTACTGAGAAAAAGTGGGAAACTTTGTGTGTGTGTGTGTGGGGGGGGGGGGTCAACCTGAATTGGGAGCTGTGCAGCGAGATGCCTGTTTACATTAGTTTTAAATTTCTGCATGTCAGTACCGTCAGGAAAACAGGGAGCAGGGAGGGAGTTCCAGAGTCCAGCAGCACGAGGAAAGAAGCTTTTGGAGTAGAAAGCTCTTCGGCATCTGGGGACCTCCACAGTGAATGGATGAGATTTGTCAGATTGTCGGGTTGGTCTAGTGAATTTATGTCATGGGGGCACCAGAGCAGCAAGTTCATCCTGTGTGCAAGAAATGTAAGACAATGGATACGGATGAGAACTCAGATGTGGAGAAAGTATATCTGGATGGTGAAGCTATTGAGGTTGTCAAGAAGTTTTGTTACCGTGGTGATATTATTGGAGCACAGGGTGGAGCAGGTGCTGGTGCTAGGTGATAGCAAAAGTTAGGAGTGGATGGAGTAAGTTCAGAAAACTTTTGCCATTACTAATTAGCAGAGTGTTACCGCTGTTGACCAAGGGAAGAGTGTACACAGTGTGATGATGTATGGAAGTAAACCCTGGTCAGTGAGGATTGAGGATATGCGCTGTACGGAGAGGAATTATATGAGAATAATACGATGGATGTTTATTGCGAGTCGTAAAGACATGCTTAGTTCTGATGACCTCAGAGGAAGATTAAATATGGACAGTATAGGAAGATTTATGCAGAACAGGAGACTTTGTCGGTTTGGTCATATTTAAAGAATGGACGAGAGTGTTTGGTTAGTAGATGTAGAACAGTTGAGGTAGCAAGATCAGTTGACAGGGGAAGACCAAGGAAAACATGGAAGGAAGTGATAAGAATGGATTTGAGAGAAAGAGGGATAGATAAAGAAAGACTTGGTCAGAGATAGGTTAGTTTGGAAGTCAATTTATAAAAGTTGTCCAACACATGCCGACATGTAAAACAGACGTTAAACCGAATATAATAAGATTTTTTTTCTAAACGTTTCATTTTCTTTTCGTATTCAATTAACCTGATCATCATTAGGTAAGAGACATTACACAACAGTTTTCTCTGATATTTTTTGTATGTAAAATATATATTATAATTTTAATGGGTATCATTTAGTGTAGTGAGTTGATCATCGAATCGAGATGAATCATAAACAATAAGATGAAAGAGTAAAATGGCTTCATGTGAACACACCTGCACCTTTTCTTCGATCAATAAACTGCACGAAGGTCAGCGATGTTTATACGACTATGCGGTAACCAAGTGCACCTAATGTATACTATCAAACTCACCGTTCATGTTTTGTTTTAGTGACTTTTTATGAGTATATCCATTTATTATTAACTGTAATTATCCGGCGTTGCCCGGAAGCTTTTCACTTTCATTTTTATTCCGTGTCCCGGCGTTGCCTAGGAAAATTGAAGAAACAAAGAATCGCATCCCCGAGAACTAAATTGACCAGAAAGAGTTTTTTTTTACCCCAAAACGCTGAGCTGTTATACACCATATAGAACATATTTGTGAATAGAAATGTGGGTTGGGTTTGGTTTGGTTTGTTTTACAGCATATCAACCATCTGTGGGTTATTCAATGCTGAATAAAGTTGTCAAATATGATTCTATAGGTAGGATAATTATTCATATTCCTAGAAGACATTACTCTTTGAGAAAAACCACATCCAAGCTGGAAAAGACTCCTACAATACCACAAGCGGCAGAAATGTAGGTACTAATAAAATGAAACAAACCATAGAATAAGAAACAAAAAATTTTTTTTTTTTCTTTTTAAACTTAGTTCACCCCCAAAAGGCAATTTGCCACTGTAGACATAAGATGCTACTGAGTATTAGGGTACAAATTTAGGGGGTCATCCTAAATTGGGAGCTGTGCAGCGAGATGTTTGTTCACATTAATTTTGAATTTCTGCATGTCGGTACAGTCAGGGAAACAGAGAACAGGGAGGGAGTTCCAAAGGCCGGCAGCTCGAGGAAAAAAGCTATTGGAGTAGAAGGCTCTCTGGTATTTGGAGACCTCCACGGTTAATGGATGGGATTTAGCTGATTGTCGGGTTGGTCGGGTATATTTATGTTGAGGGGGAACCAGAGCAGCAAGTTCATCGGAGCACATTCCATTGAAGTACTTGTAAAACAAGCACAAGGATGCAACATTGCGGCGATGGGACAGGGGCTGGAGCTTGGTGGATAGTGAGGGATCTATTAGATTAGAGACTATAAAAGTACATTAATAAGAGTTCATTTCAGCAATGAAACATACAAATTAGTGAACGTTCGAGAGGTGACGGTGGCTAAGTGGGTTAGGGCTACTCACTTATATAGTTAAATTAAATACATTTTACAATGTAATATCAGCGAACGTAAAGCCAAACGTTTCACTAAAATATTGGGAGGTTACGGTGGTTAAGTGGATAACGACACGGACTGTCAACCTGGGCGTGCCTAGTTCGAATCCAGTCAGTCCCATAGTACCACTCTTACGTAGGGATGTTGGCAACCTTCACATGGTCCCTCCTGCAAGAATTCCAACAACAGAATCAAGTTGTACCATGCTGACTCATACGAATTACAATTATTATCAATTCAGTGTAGTATTCTTTTGATTATTTTTGTTGTGTGAAAAAATAAAAATTCTGCATCAAATGCATTCGAACGAAGATTTAGTAATATAAAAAATTAAAAAAAAATTAAATATGGAAAACTTCGTAAAATTCTAAATTTTTTTTATTGAATTTGAATTTTGATAACATTTTTTTTTTCAGCAGGGTTACAATCTTTAAATAAGGCTTTCAAAATATGTAAGAACATTTTAAATATTAAAAAAAAAAAAAAAAAAAAAAAAAAAATGGATTTTTTTTTTTTTTTCAAAATTATTTCTCAAAAATATAAAATGATGTAAAATTATTTCCTCCTTTAACTTTCTATATTTTTTTTAAATGGAAAATTTGAACCCCCCCCCCCCCAAAAAAAAAAACCCAAAATTATACCCAACTAATAATGAGCAGCAAAGACGAAGGTGATGAAAGGCATTACTGAAGCAGTAGAAACAGTTTCTGCATGGATTTGGTTAAAAATGACCGATTAAAAGTTTCTGGCCTTTTGGCCAGGATCAAAGTGTAGTATCTGTTCCGATGGATACTGCACCCCATAGACTGGTATTGTCTTGGCCTGTGGGGCTTGATTTACACCTGTCTATGGGTCTGTCCTGTGCAGTTCTAGGAGGTCCACAAGTTTATTGCTTACTGCCTGAGGCGCTCCTACCGGGGAATGCCGACGGGGCTGCCCAGGAAATTCTTAAATGGCCAGAGTGCTCACCTCTCAAGCGCTGGCTTATCTAATCCCACTTTCCCGACCTTGTGTCACATCTTATCTTGTGGGAGGTAGATATATTTTAAAATATGACCGAATACTAGAACAATGGAATGCCATAAAATGTGTTAAAAGGAAGCTGACATTCAGGTCTATCGAGTTGTTATGCACCGGGAAGTAACCCGATCCATCCTGGCAGTGGTTTTAAATACAAGTGTGATTGCTGGACGATTTTCATTGGTTGACGTTGAGTGTACTCCATGTCACACCTAGTGTATTTTTTTTTATCAAACCATTAAGTTTGCAAGTTAGTAGGCATACACATTTTATAAATTTCTTTTAAAGAAAAGTAGTAGAAAACAAGATTATATACAAATGAATAAATGTGAAAATTGTTTTTCATTTATCATACCTATATTAACATCGAAACGGTTCACTGTGATTGAAATCAATACAAAATAATCTTTTGAAATACTGTATATATAGTACAGACAAAAGACCCCAAAACAGCGATTTAAATGCCTAATTTGCATCACTACTTTTCACACAATTTATAATAAATTAATGTTCTTTGTTATTCATTTGTAATTTTATTGTCATATGTTCCTATATATATATATAAACAATAGTTTTGTTGATATTAACAGTAATTAAAGTGATTTAATTAAAATAGGATAAATTACCAAAACCTTTCCTAAAATAGATTTCATTAATTTTCAAGGGAAGTAATTTAAATGAAAAGTATTAGATTTTAAAATAAAAATATATTTATATTTAAGAGATGTAATATAAGTTATACATTTAAAATGACTATTTAGAGTAATATAATGTTTCGGAATTTTTGAGATGAGGGTTGATAATTTGTAGAATTTGGTATATTCGGACTACTGTTCTCATCTTGAGTGTTTTTATCACACTGTTTCGGCCGATGTAACCTCCGACCTTCTTCAAGTGTACCTTGTCGAACTCGGGAATCTGGACGGAATTTCGAACGGAACTCATTATTAAATCCACGGGGGTAGCATGCTCTCATTCCATCTGCCATGACTGAGAAGAAGTCTTCAGTAATTCGCAATTCTTTGTATCGCCCGCACTGAGGATTGAACCTTCAACCTTCAGATGACTGTCACTTAGAACTGAATTATACCTAGTACTATATCCACTTAGAGTAATATAAGTTATATATTAAAAAAGACTACTTAGAGGTCGATTAATAGCTGCTAGATGGCAGGTAGTTTTTTGCTTGTATGTCATAAGACATACATTTTATAAATTTCTTTCAAAGAATAGTAAAAAAAAAATATAATCAAAATAAGGAAATTGACAACATCTTTGAGGCACGCATGAAAATGTATTTAAGTGAAATATTTTGAAAATCAACACATCGTGCAATTTAAATGAAAAAATCGTTTATTAAAATTTTTTTTTTTTTTTTTTTGCAAGCTTTCGTTGTAGAACAACTTTGTCAGGTGAGACTAAGACAATAAGTATTTATAAAAATCAGATAGAATTAAAATTAAAAAGGAAAAAGAAAAGAAAAAAAAAATGGGATTATTTTTCCGAGTAGGAAACAGGAATATTACCTCACTTCCTAACATGTGAAGCATCCTGAATTATTACGTTGAAATAATTAGGTTAAAATGATTTAAATAAGAACTAAACCAAATAAGAAGCAACATCTGACATTTGTCTCTTATGAGTATAAAACCCGGTGTAATGTTGAGATTTGTTTGGTGAGTTCAAGAAACTATATATATATATATATATATATATATATATATATATATATATATGAGACACCCAGGGGTCAAGAGGTTCGTCTAGTAGAGGATCAAAAGGGGTCACACATCGTTTAAATAAGGATTCCCCCCCCCCCACACCTCTCTGATTTGATGGATGACGTCATCAAGTGCGAACGGGACAAACTAACCAACAACATACAGAGTTTGGTTAGTAAATAGTTCCTTTGAAAATATATATTTTATCAAGATGAAACTTTCGGTAGATTATTAACCGTATTTGCTAATGAGATCGTTGAATCATTTTTTAAAATATTTAAATTTTTATAAATAAGTATATTTTGTCAAATCATTTGGCTCTGAAGAGAGCATTGGGTTGAACCATGACACGTTGAGATAAGCTATACAAAATAATATTATTAAACTATATTTAATTACTTGGCTAAGATCAAAGTGTAGTATCTGTTCCAATGGATACTGCACCCCATAGACTTGTATTGTCTTGGCCTTCGGGTCTTGATTTACGCCGGTCAATGGGTTTGTCCTGTGCAGTTCTGGGAGGTCCACCTTCCCAGGCTTTGCCTTCCCTCTTTGGGGAGGAGTAAGTTTATTGCTTACTGCCTGAGGCACCCCTACCGGG
>OY744544.1:18080517-18105517 GCA_963556195.1 Sepiola atlantica
TCATTCGGGACGCAGTGTGAATTTATTGGAAGGAGCCGGCTCAACCGACCCATGGGGAATGCCGTCATAAATACAAGTCAATGACTTTCAAAGATTAAAATTTGCTTCATTTAAAAATCAAAATTATTTTGAATTAACTAATCCTTCGTCTTTTGGCTCGGAACAAAGTGTAGTATCTGTTCGGATGCTACACTTAGTCCGTTCTGTCTTCGGTCAATGAAGGAAAAGTTCTTTATAACTGAAGCAATTTTTATTTTTGTTTCAATCTAGAGTGCCCCTTTTTGAGGAGATGGATTTTCTCTCACATTAAAAACCGACCTTGTGTCTAACTTTGACTTTGTGAGGAGTTACGTAAATAGGAACTAATCCAAGGTCAACATTAGTTCCTGAATATTGTTAGAACATGAAACTGCAGTATAAGATATGAAGATAAAGATTATATTGTTGACTGCTTTGCAGCTGCATGCAACGAGTTTGGACTGTCCATCAGTCTAAAGAAAACAGAGGTCATGTGCCAGAACGTTAGTGATGCTCCAAGCATCTCCATTGGTGAACACACCCTCATGGTTGTGGACGAGTTCACCTACCTCGGCTCGAAAATCGTAGGCAGCCTTTCCCTTGACTCTGAGCTTAACACAAGGATCGGCAAGGCAGCAACAGCAATGGCCCGCCTGACCAAACAAGTTTGGGAAAATTGTATGCTGACTACCAACACAAAGATGCAAGTATACCGGGCAGTTGTGCTGAGCACCCTCCTCTATGGTAGTGAGGCATGGACACTCTACTCTCATCAGGAGCGCAGACTGAACGCCTTCCACTTTCGTTGCCTCCGCAGACTCCTCGGCATCACCTGGCAAGATCGAGTCACCAACATCGACGTCCTGGCCAAAGCAGGATTGCCCAGCAGGTATGCTATGCTGCGAGCTAGACGCCTCCGCTGGTTGGGCCACGTGCTCCGCATGAACGACGGCCGCATCCCCAAAGACATGCTATTTGGAGAGCTTGCCACTGGCACAAGGTGTACTGGACGCCCCGCACTCCGCTACAAGGACGTCTGCAAGCGGGATCTTAAAGCTGGCGGACTCAACCCCTCTCAGCTCGAGACCACTGCCTTAAACCGCCAAGGTTGGCGAACCGTCATCCGGAACATCATCAGTGCAGCTGAGGAGAGGAGAAACACCCGATGGAAGGAGAAGCGATCACGCAGGGCGCAAAAGACAAGAGTCGCCCTATCACATGCTCACTGATAAAAAAACAGAAAGATGAAAAAAAAAAAAAAAAAAAGACTACACAGCCTGTTGCAGCCCTGGGTACAATTCTGACCAAAACCACGACGCGCATCCCCCATGATCTCCCAAGATCGATGGAGCCAACAACAACGTAAATAGGAACTAATCCAAGGTCAACATTAGTTCCTAAATATTGTTAGAACATGAAACTGCGGTATAAGATATGAAGATAAAGATTATATCTTTAAATTAAATCCTATCTTGAATAGTCGATGCTAGGTAGATAAGTGATGAGAATAAAAATTGAATAAAATGCAATATTTATTAAATTTAAATCAATTTCTATATTTTCCAATGTTTGCATTACAGTAAATTTTACTGACTTATCCGTCGAATTTCCTCTGACGATACGAGTTCTTTTTTTTATATCACTTTTCTTAGAACAATTCATGATTTAATGAATATTGAATTTTATCCAATTTTTATTCTCATCACTTATCTACTTATATATATATATATATATATATATATATATATATATAGTATTTCATTACTGATATCAGAATGACACGATGGATGTGTAACGTGAGTCTTAAAGACACGCTTAGATCTGATGACCTCAGAGTAAGATTAAATCTGGGCAGTATACAGGAGACTTCGATGGTTTGGCCACATTGAAAGAATGGATTAGAGTTCTTGGGTTAATAGATGCAGAACAGTTGAGGTAGCAGGGTCAATTCACAGGTAAGGCCAAGAAAAACATGAGAGGAAGTGATAAGAATGGCCTTGAGAGAAAGAGGGATAAATAAAGACCCGGCCAGAGATAGGTTAGTTTGGAAGTCAATTTCTAAAAGCCATTCAACGTATGCAAGCATGTAAAATGGATGTCAAACCGAATATGATGATGATGCTGCTGCTGATGACTATTGTACATATATTGTTTAGAAATGTGATGAACGGGGCACAGGGGACAAAAAAAGGGTTCAGAAGCTGTTTTCTTAGGAAAATGAAACCAAACCAGTAAAACTTAATCGCTCCTGACTACAAACAATTCACTCTATGCGACACCCACCTTCACGTCCTCACCAACCAAGGCGACTCTTATCAAAGAACATTTAAGTATCCTTTTCTTCCTCTTCTCTTTCGATCACATGCATATTTTGAATTCTTTTAACAACGACTACTACTAAGCCATTTCACATTTACATGCCATTATCACATATACGTCCTACTATAGTCAGTCACACTTAGATTTTGCTAAGACAGCCATACACACATATTACATTCATTGTATCGAAATAAGCAACAAACATATCTAAGATTTCACCTTAGAACATTTTCCTACTTTTTTTTTTCAAGTTTAAAGTTTAAACCTGGCGTGAGTGCATCAGTGATTTGACTGCAGACAGCAGGACGGACTGATATCAACTCTTTGAATTGGACTGCACGGAGAGCAGGTGTGAAACGTTGCCTGATGTTGTCCATTCCCGCGTCTTGGAGATTTGGCAGCATTAATACCAAAACTAGATGATGATGATGATATATATATATATATATATATAGATTCCCTATATATATATATATATATATATATATATATATATATATATATATGGGAAATGAAAAAGAAAAAACCACTAGATATTTTTTATATATTCATCAACGTTTCGTCTTTATTGTAAGACTTCCTCAGGATGATAATTTTAAGAAATTTAAATTATCATCCTGAGTAAGTCTTACAATAAAGACGAAACGTTTATGAATATAAAAAATATCTAGTGGTTTTTCCTTTTTCATTTCCCATTACGTCGGATTACTCTCATCATATATATATATATATATATATATTAAACCTTTGTATTGTTTCTATCTGCTTTTTTATTCCCTTACTTTTTGTGTATTTCGATAACATCGATGAGGAGATACCTCTACAAGGCTGTACACCTGACCGACTCCCCTCAAGGTCATGTGACCTGCATCTCAAATAGAATGTGAGTTTGGGCAGTGAATTTCACAAGACTACTGACAACAACAAACAACAACTCACAACATCAACAACAATTTAAAAATACCTCCTAGCTCAAGTGGGTCTAGGTTTGCTAATGTTATTTTTTATCTCATAGTTCTTTTTATTTTCTTTCTTTCTTTTTCGGGGGGGGGGGGGGAGGGGGGGGGGGTCTGTTTACTTGTTGAGCCGCCACGTAAGTTTATAGAGTATGAAGAACTGGCTCGTGTAACACTTAACACATTTCTCTATTTGCAACAACTAACAAACGAAGTTATTTATCCAAGTAACCAAAACCCAATTCCCCAGAAACTGACATCCCTTTGCCTTTTGGCGAGGAAAAAAAAGTGTAGTATCTGTTCTGATACTACACTTCATCTTTTCTCTCCTCCGTCAATAAAGGAGAAATCTTTCCAGACAGAGGCTATTTTCATTTTTTATCCCATACCAGAGTGCCCCTTTTTGAGGAGTGGGATTTTCAGCCACATAAAAAAATCGACCTTGTGTCTATCTCTGCCCTCGTGGGGAGGAAAGTAAATAGGGATATCTGGTAATTAGCTAGCTGGTTAGAATAGGATTTTGCTCACCCATCATGTTTGAGTGCAAAGCAGACACTATCTACTTTCTCTATAGAGGTTGAGATTGCCCCCCCCCCCCAACACACACATCGGTAGGAATGGTTTCAACACCCACCCCCATCCGTACAAAATATAATTTATTAAATAAATGTAGAAACTTCCATTAAAAAATATGATAATTCACCGATTTTTAATGAAAAAAAAAAAATTGTCGCATTCGTTTGTTTACAAACAATAGTTTGACAGCGCCTTAGCTGTGGAGAGGAACCATGAGCCTAAAACTCTTACTAGTAGGTCAAAGAATGAAAGAGATAAAGAAAAGGGGGGGAAAAGAGAGAAAGAGGGGGAGATAGAGAGAGAGAAAGAGGGGGAGATAGAGAGAGAGAAAGAGGGGGAGATAGAGAGAGAGAAAGAGGGGGAGATAGAGAGAGAGAAAGAGATAGAGAGAGAGAAAGAGGGGGAGATAGAGAGAGAGAAAGAGGGGAGATAGAGAGAGAGAAAGAGGGGGAGATAGAGAGAGAGAAAGAAGGGGAGATAGAGAGAGGGGAGGGGAGAGAGAGAAAGAAGGAGAGGGAGAGAGAGAAAGAAGGAGAGGGAGAGAGAGAAAGAAGGAGAGGGAGAAAGAGAGAGAAAGGGGAGGAGAGGGAGAAAGGGGAGGAGAGGGAGAAAGAGGAGGAGAGGGAGAAAGAGGAGGAGAGGGAGAAAGAGGGGGAGAGGGAGAAAGAGGGGGAGAGGGAGAAAGAGGGGGAGAGGGAGAGGGAGGGGGAGAGGGAGAGGGAGGGAGAGAGGGAGAGGGAGAGGGAGAGAAAGAAGGGGAGGGAGAAAAAGAAGGGGAGGGAGAAAAAGAAGGGGAGGGAGAGAAAGAAGGGGAGGGAGAGAAAGAAGGGGAGGGAGAAAGTGATTTGCTTCCAATTGCTATACAAAGGACTGAAACAGCAAAAGTACAAACAACCCCTACCACTACTAAAGTAAACTTTCACCATAAAACAAATGAAATATTTAAAAAAAAAATTAAAAAAAAAGATTTTCTTTGTTTTGAAATATTTCTCATTTAAGCAGTTTCTAATTACAATGTTTCAGAAATCCTATGGTTTTTAGATTTTATTTTTGGCTTCATTTTAGAGCTTTCAACTTTCCTAAACAACTACAATCTGTTTGAACTAAGAAAGTCAAAATTCAGAGAAAGGCACCAAGTGCGTATGTGGAGTGGAAGGAGACAGGAAGTCGTTCTTTGATGAAACAAAAGTCATCTAACTCCCTCACCCCTCTCATGAATCGTTTGAAGTCCTAACGTTCACAGCAAAATTAACATTTTCAGTTTTCAGAGAGAACTGTCATTAGAGGGAAAATAACGGCAAAACAAGACGAAGAGAGAAAGAGAAATACAATCCAGTCAAATAGCGACGGAAAAATAAGTAGGTAAATCTCTAGCGATTTTGCATGGAAAAAAAATGAGGTTCTAGTTATTTAAGTGGAAATTTGCTTTCTCTTGATTAAAAAAAAAACAAACAAAAAAACTCACATCCCTGTGAATCGTAGCCTTTTTAATGAATTGTTTAGTTTGTCAGTCAATCTTAAAAGTGTGGAAAATCCATTTCAAACATTGAACATTTCCCTCTTTAAGAAAATCGCCTTTCTATTCGAAAGTGGTTTCAAGATTCAAAACTTTGCAAAAGTCCTCAATTTTGTCCGATGGTAAGAAAAACTTTGGAAGAGAAAACTTGAAAGAATACCATCGAAAGGTTCTAATCAGCTTATCCGATTTTCGACGGAAATACTTTTTCGAACTGACGGCAAACACTAAGTGATTTTCTTTGAAGAAACACTGGAAAGAAGGAAAATAAAATCCGTAAAAGTTTTGACAACGAATCAGTCAATCTTGAAATGAAGTGTCAGAAAAGAAGCTTCGACTTTTCAGAGACATTTACAATGGAAGAAACCGCCATTTTCCAGCTGTGATTAAGCAATATTTGATACAGATTTGAAGGCCAAGATAGAAATGGTATTTTAGTAGGAAAAGAGTATGTGGTGCCTTGCATTTATTCTAGAAATGGTATTTTAGTAGGAAAAGAGTGTGGTGCCTTGCATTTATTCTAGAATGGTACTTTAGTATGAAAAGAGTGTGGTGCCTTGCATTTATTCTAGAAATGGTATTTTAGTATGAAAAGAGTGTGGTGCCTTGCATTTATTCTAGAAATGGTATTTTAGTATGAAAAGAGTGTGGTGCCTTGCATTTATTCTAGAAATGGTACTTTAGTATGAAAAGAGTGTGGTGCCTTGCATTTATTCTAGAAATGGTATTTTAGTATGAAAAGAGTGTGGTGCCTTGCATTTATTCTAGAAATAGTATTTTAGTATGAAAAGAGTGTGGTGCCTTGCATTTATTCTAGAAATGGTATTTTAGTATGAAAAGAGTGTGGTGCCTTGCATTTATTCTAGAAATGGTATTTAGTATGAAAAGAGTGTGGTGCCTTGCATTTATTCTAGAAATGGTATTTTAGTATGAAAAGAGTGTGGTGCCTTGCATTTATTCTAGAAATGGTATTTTAGTATGAAAAGAGTGTGGTGCCTTGCATTATTCTAGAAATGGTATTTTAGTATGAAAAGAGTGTGGTGCCTTGCATTTATTCTAGAAATGGTATTTTAGTATGAAAAGAGTGTGGTGCCTTGCATTTATTCTAGAAATGGTATTTTAGTATGAAAAGAGTGTGGTGCCTTGCATTTATTCTAGAAATGGTACTTTAGTATGAAAAGAGTGTGGTGCCTTGCATTTATTCTAGAAATGGTATTTTAGTATGAAAAGAGTGTGGTGCTTGCATTAATTCTAGAAATGGTATTTTAGTATGAAAAGAGTGTGGTGCCTTGCATTTATTCTAGAAATGGTACTTTAGTATGAAAAGAGTGTGGTGCCTTGCATTTATTCTAGAAATGGTATTTTAGTATGAAAGAGTGTGGTGCCTTGCATTAATTCTAGAAATGGTAACTTTAGTATGAAAAGAGTATGTGGTGCCTTGCATTTATTCTAGAAATGGTATTTTAGTATGAAAAGAGTGTGGTGCCTTGCATTTATTCTAGAAATGGTACTTTAGTATGAAAAGAGTATGTGGTGCCTTGCATTTATTCTAGAAATGGTATTTTAGTATTAAAAGAGTGTGGTGCCTTGCATTTATTCTAGAAATGGTACTTTAGTATGAAAAGAGTATGTGGTGCCTTGCATTTATTCTAGAAATGGTATTTTAGTATGAAAAGAAATGGTATTTTAGTAGAAAAAGAGTCTGTGTTGCCTTGCATTTATTCTGCTGAAATAATAATCACGAGGTTTCAATTCTTATCCGTTTTTATAAAAAAAAAAAAATAGAAATAAAGTGATCCTCAATAGTCGAGGGAGACTCAAAGTCTCCCTTTTCATTAGCTACTACACTAAGATGTAGGGGAGGGTGGCACACCTTTCCCAGGATTTCTTCAAATGAAATCAAATTTATTGGCAAATAATAGCAAAGTTCAACAAGCCATGTAAAAGGACATTTATAAAATCTGTAAATCTATATATCGTCTAAATGTTTTGTCCAAGGTGACTTTAAACCTGTATATGATCTACATTGTCATTACCTCTGGTAGGTTGTTCCACAAAGCAGAATCACGGACAGAGAATGCTGCCTTTCTTCTGATGAGACGAAAGCGACGGTGGTACATTTTTTGTACGGTACATCTTACCCTTGCTCCTCACCTTGTACTGCTGAGTGTTTAGCAAGCAGGTATCGAGTACAATTTTTGGTACTGATATCGAGTATGTATCAGTTTCCGGGAACTTCGCGTTGGCAGCGTTCGAGCATGTTACGTAAACACCCGAGAGATGTCGAGGCGATTAGCCAATCAGCTGTCAGACGACATGGAAGGAGTGGGGCATTGGATCACCGAACACACAGACCGATTGGAAGAATTTTTTTTGAGGGAGGTTCGCGAAGACCATTTGTTACGAAATCCTCGTCAGATCGGAGGCCCAGGGCATACGGTTGAGATAGATGAGTCTCTGTTTGACCCTAACCCAACGTTTTAAAAAAAAAGACAATGTCAAAAAAGCTCCCCAAAAACAAAACAAAAAAAATTATTTTTCAGTTTTAAGAAAAAAACAAAAAAAAAACTACTTTTTAACCAGTTGACTGAATATAAAAAGAAATGAAAAAAAAAAAAAAAAATAATAAAAATGTATTTATTAACAGTTTTTTTAGCATTATTTTGTTAAAAAAAAAATATTTATGTTTCTTTAAATTTTTTTTATATTTGCTATCTTTCTTGAAAATAAAATTGAAAAATACGACTCAGCAACATATCAAAGTTATCGTCTGTCAACATTCGCCTCGGCATCTCTCGGGTGTTTACGTAACATGTCTGAATGCCTGAACTGGTTTAACTCTTTGGTATAACTCGACCGAGGATTGTACCATGGTCGACCGGCCCATTAGCAAACACTGTAACCATTATGCCAAAGAGGCCGGTTTGTTTAACGGTGTAGATAATAATGGAGGATTTTATTTGAATCATAAATACAGGGTGGGCAAAAATAAGGGTCCTATTTTTAAAAATTCATAACTTTTTTATTTATTGATTTTTTTTTTTTTTTTTTTTTTAGAATAAGTAAAGGACCCCTTCCGAAGCAAGCATGAGCCGTATTAGCCCTAAGGAACGTACCCTCATTTAGAAAACATTATTTTTGCTTAAAAAACTCAAAACAGTGTAAAAAACAATACTTTAGTTTTTGTAAGTTTTAAGAAGTGTTTTTCGGCTAAAATTTGTTTTGTTTATTTCAAAAAATCTCGGAAGGGTCAGTCTACACACACATAAAGTTTGGTGAGTTTAACTTTTATTTTGTGGAAGTTATTCAAATTCAAGTTATTCAAATTTAAAGATAGGACCCTTATTTTGGCCCACCCTGTATGTGCTTCATACCAACTTAAATTTCTGAGATTGTGTTTATGTTCTCGTTGCATTCTGCAATTCATCAGATAGAAATCAAAATGAGCCAAGTTTTGAAAATAATTTTTGATGAAAAAACAATTTCAAAACAGTGATCCATTTAGATTCCTAATACTGATAGTTTTGGAGTATCGAGTTTTAAAACTCGACCCAAATTCCGGATTTCCATCGATATAGAGTGCTTGACGCCTCCTCAAGAATAATGTTATAATAATTGAATAAATTATGTTTTTAAAATTTTTTTAATGAGTCATTACCATTGGTTTCACACTATGAGCGATCATCAAATGACTTCAACACATCTTCGTTTTTGATGCTTTATTTACGTCTGGTTTTATATAACCGTTCCACATACAATTGCTGGGCGACACTTAAGTTATCCAATTCTGTAGCCAAATTTTTTTTTTTTTCCCTGTTCATTCTTCAAATATTTCTTTTGATTTTAGCCTATTTTAAAAAATTTCATATTTAATGGTATTTTTTAAAATTTTGTATTTTTTATTAATTAATATACATGGTCTATCTAGTTTATTAATTAATTTTATTAATATACATGGTTTATCTAGTTTATTAATTAATTTAATTAATTAATATACATGGTCTATCTAGTTTATTTAAGGTAAAAATGATAAGAATACAGGACAAAATAAAAAAAAATAAACAAAGAAAACTTAGTCTTAGTAGCATTAAATGTTACCAATAATTTATGAGCCCATCTCACTACAAACAAGTGGTCATTTTCTAAGGATTTAGCAATTGCCTTGGATATGTGCACGTACGCTTTTCCCACATGTCGAGAATAAAGCGTGGTGTCATCAGCAAATATACCCATCTCGGACACAATTGAATCAGGGAGATCGTTGATGAATTCTAATAATAAGTACACACACAGATTATAAGTAAAAATGTTTTATTTACTTACCTACAGCTTTCCTAACAATATTTTCACTCTTTTTCTTTTTTTTCCATTTCCATGGTTTAAATATTTTTCCTAGTGCTGCAAATTTACTTTTCCGCTCTGGCGGTGGAGTTTTTGGACCCAGTGAACTCGATTTCATCTCTCCGTTTTTTCTTTTATCTGAAAAATGCAATTCAAAGCAGAAATTGTTAGACGCTCGCACGTAAGTAAAACGTAGGTAATCAGCATTTTTATTTCATACAAAACTCATCTTCAAACAATACAACATATCTTGACAAATAAAAAAATGTTTCTTTTTAAATTGAAGAAGTTGGCTCATAGATTGTTTTTTCAGACGTTTGCTTTAAAATATTTAGAAAAAAAAACAAAAACAAACAAACCAAAAATGCCTTATAAAATAAGATTAAAACATTTTAATATTGTATAGTAATGGTTCTCAATATTTTGAATTCCGGGTATTGTATAAAAAAAAAAAAAATGAAAAAAAAAAAACGACTCTTGATTCTGGAGTCAGTTAAAAAAAACAAAACAACAACAAAAAAAAACGACTCTTGATTCTGGAGTCAGTTTAAAAAAAAAAACAACAACAACAAAAAAAAACGACACTTGATTCTGGAGTCAGTTTAAAAAAAGAAAAAAAAAAGACTCTTGATTTTGGAGTCAGTTTTAAAAAAAACAAAAAACTTCTGCAAAAGTTGCCGACTCCTGACTGAGATTCCCTATCTCAGAGGCGGGCTGAACTCCCCCCCCCCCCCAAAAAAAACCTACGACTGTTCTATTTTGTCTATTTAAAAAAATCTTTTTATTTTTCAGAATTTTTGAGATGAGGATTGATAATTTGGATTATCTGAATTAGTCGGACTACAATTCTCATCTCGAGATAATCTTCTGGAGGTTGAAGGTTCAATCCTTACTACAAGCGCTAATATCTAAGAATGACATAAAAATAATTAACATTTCTACCCAACCATGGCTGACAGAACCAGAACACTCTACCACCACCACCACCACCATCATCATCTTAGTTTTAACGTTTGTTTTATATGCTGGCATGTGTTGGACAGACAAACCACCATGGATTAATTAAAGTGTTCACTTAAAAATTACGTATAGATTCCCGAGTTTGAAAAAGTTGCACATGAAGACGGTCAGAGGTTATATCGGCCAAAACGTTGTGAAAATACCACCCAAGATGAGAATAGTAGTCCGAATAATCCAAATAAAACCAATCTTTTTTAAATTTTTTAACCTGATCCCATTTCTTTGTATCATTACCGAAGAGGTTCAGGAGATCATTTGTTATTGCTTTCTAAATATACATGGTGGAGTATAAAGATCTCAAACATTTGGAGGGGGAACCGTACCGGCTTCCGTGGCAGTAGAGAGGTTGTGGAAGTCTCAATCGGTAAGCTAGGCGTTATCATTTTCAATTATTATAAGAATTTTGCTCTTATATTCATTTCCTCTATCGATGTTCCTGGAGTGTCGAGAGAAATCTTTCTGAACGTTTGAAACATGGTGCAGCCGGAAAGATAACTTTAATGATGTAAACCTTTGTGACTTTTTCCTCTGGAGATACATAGGAGAAAAACGTTTTCCGACATTGTTCTGAAACTCTGGAGGGTTTGAACGAAGAAGATTAAACAGAAAAAAATGACACAATTTCACCTGAGATAAGATGGACGGTCATGGAAAACTTCCAGAAATTACCAAATTAAAGTATTGCCACAAATGGACGACATTTGTCTGATATTATTTTTTAAACATTTGTCTGATATTATTTTTTAAAACATTTGTCTGATATTATATTTTAAACATTTGTCTGATTATTTTTTAAACATTTGTCTGATATTATTTTTTAAACATTTGTCTGACATTATTTTTTAAACATTTGTCTGACATTATTTTTTAAACATTTGTCTGACATTATTTTTTAAACATTTGTCTGATATTATTTTTTAAACATTTGTCTGATATTATTTTTTTAAACATTTGTCTGATATTATTTTTTTAAACATTTGTCTGACATTATTTTTTAAATATTTGTCTGATATTATTTTTTAAACATTTGTCTGATATTATTTTTTAAAACATTTGTCTGATATTATTTTTTAAACATTTGTGTGATATTATTTTTAAACCATTTGTCTGATATTATTTTTTAAACATTTGTGTGATATTATTTTTTAAACAGTTGTCTGATATTATTTTTTAAACCTTTGTCTGATATTATTTTTTAAACAGTTGTCTGATATTATTTTTTAAACATTTGTCTGATTATTTTTTAAACATTTGTCTGACATTATTTTTTAAACATTTGTCTGACATTATTTTTTAAACATTTGTCTGACATTATTTTTTAAACATTTGTCTGATATTATTTTTTTAAACATTTGTCTGATATTATTTTTTTAAACATTTGTCTGACATTATTTTTTAAATATTTGTCTAATATTATTTTTTAAACATTTGTCTGATATTATTTTTTAAACATTTGTCTGATATTATTTTTTAAAACATTTGTCTGATATTATTTTTTAAACATTTGTGTGATATTATTTTTAAACCATTTGTCTGATATTATTTTTTAAACATTTGTGTGATATTATTTTTTAAACAGTTGTCTGATATTATTTTTTAAACCTTTGTCTGATATTATTTTTTAAACAGTTGTCTGATATTATTTTTTAAACATTTGTCTGATTATTTTTTAAACATTTGTCTGATATTATTTTTTAAACATTTGTCTGATATTATTTTTTAAACATTTGTCTGATATTATTTTTTAAACATTTGTGTGATATTATTTTTTAAACATTTGTGTGATATTATTTTTTAAACATTTGTCTGATATTATTTTTTAAACATTTGTCTGATATTATTTTTTAAACATTTGTCTGATATTATTTTTTAAACATTTGTCTGATATTATTTTTTAAACATTTGTCTGATATTATTTTTTAAACATTTGTCTGATATTATTTTAAAAACATTTGTCTGATATTATTTTTTAAACATTTGTCTGATATTATTTTTAAAACATTTGTCTGATATTATTTTTAAAACATTTGTCTGATATTATTTTTTAAACATTTGTCTGATATTATTTTTAAAACATTTGTCTGATATTATTTTAAAAACATTTGTCTGATATTATTTTTAAAACATTTGTCTGATATTATTTTTTAAACATTTGTCTGATATTATTTTTTAAACATTTGTCTGATATTATTTTTTAAACATTTGTCTGATATTATTTTTAAAACATTTGTCTGATATTATTTTAAAAACATTTGTCTGATATTATTTTTAAAACGCATTAAAAACAAAACTAGCTTTGATGTACTTTTTTTTTATCATCCATTTAAAAAAAAAAAAATCAATTCAAAATGTAAAATATTTTTATGCCTTACACTGTATTATTTACTCCTCTCCAGGAGTTAGGCACAAGGCCAGTTTTATCCTACTCCCACAAGTAAGATGTGACCCAAGGTCGGGTCGGAAAGTGGGGGTTGAAAAGCCAGCGCCCGTGAGGTGAGCACTCTGGCCATTTATAAAATTTCCTGGGCAGCCCCGTCGGCATTCCCCGGTAGGAGCGCCTCAGGCAGTAAGCAATAAACTTACTCCTCCCCAAAGAGGGGAGGCAAAGCCTGGGAGGGTGGACCTCCTAGAACTGCACAGGACAATCCCATAGACCGGCGTAAATCAAGCCCGAAGGCCAAGACAATACCGGTCTATAGGGTGCAGTATCCATCGGAACAGATACTACACTTTGATCTTAGCCAAAAGTCTTCGTGCGGCATGAACCCGCTTCCTCCCTTACCCTCATGTGAGTTAAAGAAGAAGTTTCTGGAGAATATTGAATTCACAAGCGATCCATAAGCCGTACGTACGTATATCCCAATCAGGGAAGATGCTTTTGATAACATTAGTTTTGCAGGGAGATGCCCCTATTTATTTGTCTCTCCACGAGGACAGAGTTAGACACAAGGTCAATTTCAAAACAAGGAGACTCTGGATTGGGATTTAAAAAAATGCCTCAGTTTAGAAGGATTTCTTCTTCACCAACTGAAAACAGAAAAGATAAAGTGTAGTACTAGAACAGATACTACACTTTGATCCCAGCCAAAGTGGTCACTCATCTCATACTGGAGCAGTGTCGTCAATGTTGCTTATCTTTGGCGATGTAACGAGAATCAGTGTGTCTACATGATTATGCCGTATAGAAATTTTTTTTCTTTTTTCAAAAGATAAAATGCAACTTCTGGCTTAGAAAAAGCGACTTACAATCGTGGTGTGTCTTAGGTTCAGTTATCAATTCTTAGGAAATTATTACCATGTAAAAACCTATCCTCAGACCATAAACCACTAACTTTAAGCAAATAAATGAAATACTTATATTAGTTATTTTCTATAAATAAAGATTGTGTTCGTCCGTCAGTCACAATTTTTTTTTAACGTCATAAATACATTACGGAATTTGTCTCATTACGAAATATCAGAGATCCGAACTACTTTTAGAAATGGAGAATATTGCATTAATAGTAAATAATAAATAATCGAAACCGAAACCTTGAGATCTTCAGTCTGAGGTTCTACCAACTGACCTATTTAGACTTGCTTATAAATAGAGCTTAAAAAATTACCGTAAGAAAATAATTATAGCTTTGGTGTGACGTCATAGATTTATGAAAGAAACACAGATTTCCAGAAAATCGTTTAATTGAATAATGTTTATGAAAATTTTTTTTCCCACTTTTGCATTTTCAAGATATTCACCTCTAATCATTTTCTCAAATCAAAATCATGTAATGGATTTTGATCAAAATTGGAATACGAATTTTAGACATAAGGTTTAATAGCATTATATCTTTATTTTAAACTCCACAAGGGAACATAAAAGTAGTGAAAAACTTATGTTCGGGGAATTAATTTTAGCTGTCCTGGGATGGGTATTCTTCTAGTAAGATTATATTAAAAAACAAGAAAAAAGAAACAAAAAAAAAGAAAAAAAAACCAACAATTATTTATTCATTGTATTTAACATTGAAATTGGATTGTGCATTTACTTCGTTTTATACGACAATGTCCACTGAAGCATAAATAAATGGATTGACGCCCACAGAGGAAAGAAGTAATTGATCAAGTTAAAGCACGTTCTAGGTTCGTTAAGGATGGAATAATTTATTGGTATGAATAATATAGAACTCGGTTTCTTTTAATCCTCACTCATTGTGAAAATGTGACTTTGAATTTAAAAAGCCAGCTAATTTACTATAGCAATTATTAAGGTTATATCAAAATGTCTGTCAGGTAATCTATAACATCAATAAAAGGCAGGATTAAGACTGTATTTAAATGCAGAGAGAGAGAAGAAGGAAGGGAGAGAGAAGAAGGGAGAGAGAAGAAGGGAGAGAGAAGAAGGGAGAGAGAAGAAGGGAGAGAGAAGAAGGGAGAGAGAAGAAGGGAGAGAGAAGAAGAGAGAGAGAAGAAGAGAGAGAGAAGAAGAGAGAGAGAAGAAGAGAGAGAGAAGAAGAGAGAGAGAAGAAGAGAGAGAGAAGAAGAGAGAGAGAAGAAGAGAGAGAGAAGGGAGAGAGAAGAAGGGAGAGAGAAGAAGGGAGAGAGAAGAAGGGAGAGAGAAGAAGGGAGAGAGAAGAAGGAGAGAGAAGAAGAGAGAGAAGAAGAGAGAGAAGAAGAGAGAGAAGAAGAGAGAGAAGAAGGGAGAGAGAGAGAGAAATTATACCAACATCAACATAAATATCAACGTACTTAAATGTTGTCACTTGCACACATTTATTCCTCCCCCTCCCTCCCCAGGACAAGGGGATGAGGGAAACCCTATTCAAGGCTCGTTATGATTGGCCTGTATGACACTTGATATACAAATCACTAATCATCAATTTGAAGATGCAAATTGTCTCCATCATTTACTTTTATAGTCGTGATTGTTAGGATATCATTTTGTGTGCAGGATTTCACGAACCTATATCCGAACATAGTACCCAATCAAGAGACACGTTGACCGCTACACATTTCAAGAATATTCATTCTTGTAAAATCCCTTTTGAAGTAATGTTCAAGGAATGGGCTGGGCTCTACTCATCCCAAGGAACACCACATGTAGTAAAATCACTGAAGTTTGTGACCAAAATATGTCGTCTGGCTTCCACCCTAGTGTTCATACCAGTTGAGGTTCACCTTGGAATCATTCTGGCACCTAGGATTGAGCACGATCCATTAGAGCAGGGGCGGGCAACCTTTTCAGAGTGAGGGTCAGATGAGACTCTTTGGAAGGCGATCACGGGCCGGAGTGAAAAACGAAATCTCAGAATTACTATATTTTGTTTACATGAATAAATTGTACAAAAAATTGCATTGAACACTCTACAAATCTGATATTTTTTTCTCAGTGAAACTTCTGTATGTGATGTTATAAAAGGCGCCGACGAAGAGCTATTTTGGAATCATAAAAAATAATCACGGGGGAAGTAGCAAGTTGATCCAGCATTCGTTTTGACACACCTCACATAAGTTCTATGTTTCATGCCCTTTCCTCGTCTCTCGTTTCCTCTTTGCCTCTCTCTTTCTCTTTTTCTATTTTATCTCAGGCCAAGGATTGAAACTAATAGTTAAAGAAAAATGAAATATACATGCATCATCGCTCGCTGATATTTATAAATTTTCATCCCACTGTAAATCTTAATTGAAACCTACTTTTACGTCTATGTCACAAAATGATATGAGTTTTACTGGGAGGTCCGCGGGCCGGATTGCAATAATAAAGCATAGCAGGGTGGCGGGCCGGACGCTAAGCCTTCGCGGGCCGGAGGTTACCCGCCCCTGCATTAGACCCTTCTTTATTGAAATAAGGTAGTGTCCGGCGTGGTCTTAGGATGTGCACCTGCCCAGGAATTATCTCCTCCTTTGGTTAGTTGAGGGGATTAATCCGAGTTGGTTCATTGTCGGTGCCCTGAGGCGCTTCTACCAGGGAATACTGACAGGTCCATTCTTTTTTATTTTTGTACCCGACCAGAGTCGGGGGGGGGGGGGGGGCTGATTTTTCCTACTTTCCGGCCTTGTGCCGTATTTTTTTGAAGTGGAAAGCAATTAAGCAGAGACTCTTAAAATCGACACGACTAACAAGAACAAACAAACTTGTGGCATTGAAACAGCGTTAACTCTGGTTTGGTTGAGCTGACTTCTTCCATGGCCAACACTCATGGCCATCCCTACTACAGGCCAGGCAATCGTGCAACTGGGGTCTTTTACTGGGGGCCATGTGAATTTTCTTAAATATTCGATATAGAAGTTGCAAACAAAGGTAAAATTCCTCTGTGAGATTAGTTTGATGTTTTTATGTGTTTTACATACCAAATAATAAGAACCACAATGAGCTAATTGATAAATTTGACAATTGACAAATTCCTATAAATGAAGAGACAGGTAATTTTGAATAAACAAAGGCAAATGCATATTTCAATGAAGAATTTTTATTTCAATGTTGGATTTTTTTTAGAGATTTTGTACTTATATCAAAAGATCATTACTTGTATATTGTGGTTAAAAAGAAAAAAAGGATCCGCACCAGTTGATATAGTTTGCAACTTCTATATCGAATATTTAAGAAAATTCACATGGCCCCCAGTAAAAGACCCCAGTTGCACGATTGCCTGGCCTGTAGTAGGGATGGCCATGCCCACACTACACCCGGAATCATGGTGACTTGTGCATCGCAATCCTGAGCAAGGCCGCACGAGATGGTTAACCGATCGCGATTCCATCATCGGAGGCTGACTACCTGTGGACCTAAGAGCTCAGCTAAGTCATCTTAATTGTTGCTGTCCAGGTCCTCAGCTGACCAGCAATATCTTTGTGCCACCCAAGTAGACAGGTAGGGATGGTTTCCATCGCTAATTAATTCTCCCTCTGGGCGACAAGCTGCTTGCCTAAACTATCGAAGACATTGCTGCAACAAGACAGACGGTGGAGACTTTAGATTGACGTGTTTGTGGAGAACACCAGTTGGGACATGGTTGAGCCGCTGGCAACAGAAAATGCGACGGAGGCAGTCATTATCAAAAACGTCCAACTTCCGCCGATCAACTACCCTCATTGGTCATATCTTGCAGTCATAGGGAAGGATTGACTGGATGGCAGATTGCTAGATACGCCTCTTTGATTAGGTTTGGTTGTTTTGTTTTATGGCATATCAACCCTATTTGGGTTATTTAATGCCGAATCAGGTCATTTTGATAAAAAAATTTATGCTTTAAGTATTTATTCAGTGTTTGGTTTGGTTGTTTTACGGCATATCAACCCTTTTCAGGTTATTTAATGCTGAATCCGGTAAAAAAAAAATTATGCTTGAAGTTCTTTACATGTTCATGGCGTTTGGTTGAGTAAAAAAGGGAAGGGGGGGGGGAAAGGGAGAGGGAATTTGTTGTTCTTTGCTTTGGGCTTTGTAGAACATGATTGAGTTTTGCAAAGAGAAAAAATAAATAAAAACATCAATGTTTGGGGCATTTTGGGCCAGGAAGCTGATATCTTCAGACAGCTTGATCTGGTCACACCAGTATGCCTCTTTAGTGATATTGAAATCTGACGCCGTCATAAGGACTGCTAGAGATGCACAAAGGCCGATCTAGTAGGCCCAAACTCGAATGTATTCTCCTTACTATCTCTTTCTTACAGAAGAGACGTTGCTAGTCTTTCTCTACTCTATCGTTATTTTTATGGGAAATGCTTGACTGAGCTTCAATCTATGGTCCCCCCCCCCCCTCTGTAAAATATTCACAACAAAAACTTGTCTAGCTAAACCACTGTCAATAGTTTCCCTTTCTCCCTAAAACTAAATGAAACTTCCATGAGCAAAGTTTCTTTCCTAGAACTGCCCGTCTGTGGAACACAATACCGTGGGGCTACTTCCCAGCTGACTACAACATGGTCATTTTCAATTATTGTTGAGTTACCCTCTTAAATATCAAATTCTGCCTAATCACCATCATCACGGTGTTGCCTCACCGTCCACCTGACACTCATTTAACCCTTATCCTTGAGTGGCCTTTGGGCCTTGTTAAGTGGTGACTTATTAGTAAAAAAAACAAAAACACCTAAGGAATTTATCAATGTCCTGAATAATCCTATTAATCGTCAGGAGTTGATATTGACCACTTTGGAAACTCCTGACACTACATTATTTTGAATAGAAGTGCAAATATGAAAAATTGTCAATTTATTTATTAAAAAAAAATTAAAAAGACATAAAAGTCTATTTTAAAATTACAAAAAAAAAAGAAAAGAAAAAAGAGGGGATTATTTTATGGCATATAACTAATGGATGGTGGGGGGGGGGGGGGTCTGCGATATTTGGAAAGTATACTAGATGTACCCATGACCATGATCCATTGGATCACAACCACTATTTATTATTCTACTTTGATTTCATTTGAAAATCATAAACTGTGAAATATCTCTAAGGCATTCTTCTTGCATAACTAAAAATAATAAGTTTCTTTACTTCTTTATTATTATTATTATTATTATTATTATTATCATTATTATTATTATCATTATTATTATTTAATAATAATAATAATAATTAAATCAAAGTGTTAGTGTTTACTATTCTTATATAGAAGTAAAGAAATTTATTTTGCCATCTAATTTACATATGTTTGTGATCTGTACAATTCATTTATCAGAAACCCATCAAACTGTTTTATTTATGTTGTCAGACATGGTTTACTGAGCAAAATCATAAATTTTTCAATTTTTTTTTTTTTTTTTAATCATATCATGCTACTTTTAAAACATCTTGTTCAATGCAAGGCAATATATCTATGACAGATCTGTGACAAATCACAAGCAAAATTGCAAAGATTATTAAATGCATTATTTTCCTGAGTTTTTTTTTTATTTTTTAGTTTTTTTTTAAATAAATATTTTCAGATTTTGTTGATAGACGATTTTATAAAATGCCAAACTTGCTTTCTAATTGTATTATTTATATAATAAAAGAGTCAGCAAATTTATTGTCTGTCTCTGGTGATTCAGGTTTAAGTATGTAATAATTTTAAACAATTTTATACAATTAATGTAATGACCAAACAATACCGTAAGTAATTCAATTAAACTTCACAAAAACCCGATTAAAAATTTTTTTTTTTTTAATAAAGACCAGCATGCAACAGCCGTTTTAAAAATATATATTTTGTACCGTGTCTATTTCGTGTTTAAAAGAGAAGAAAAATTCAAAAAATATTTATGGGATTTAAATTTCAACTTTTTTTTTTTAATGGAAATCGCCAGACAAGGCACGAAGCCACTTGATGTAAGGAGCTAAACAAAATACTACTTCAAGGTCAACAACTCGCCAACTATAAGTGTTAGATGGATAGATTCTGACCCAGAAAATAGCAACCCTTCCCCCTTTGTTAGAAACATTGTACATGGAATGTGAAGACAAAATAAAGGAAAATTTTCTCGTAGGACGTCCCACCGATTTTATTGCAAACCCCATTTTTCTTAATGACATATTCATTCATTGAATTAGTTTTCCAAAAATGTAAATATATTTTCGGTAAATCTATCGAACATGAACCAGTTTCCGTGGATTAGCCAATCTGTTGTCAGCTACCAGACGACAATTTTTTAACCAATATTGAAATTGATTAAAGCCAGAAGCAATTGATCAAAGTCAGTGTTACCCCCCCCCCCCCCCCAAAAAAAAACAAAAAAAAAAAAATGAAATTCTAAGAGCTATGTAGTAGTGTCGAATCTCCCGAGAGAATCATTTCTTTCTGTCAGGAAAGAAAGCTGTTGTCAAAAAACAACATGTCAGAAATGTTATTACATGTGCCGGTTGATGGAAAAAAAAAGGAATAACGGACAAGTATTCATGGAGGTGTACAAACACTAAATGTAGAGATTGGAATCCCGTAAAAAGTGGCACATTTTTTTTGTTATTTGCTATTTGCTATCTTTCTTGAAAATACAACTGAAAAAAATATGACGCAGCAACGTATCGAAGTTATCGTCTGCCAACCAATTTGCCTCGTCATCTCTCGGTATTTACGTAGCATGCCCGAACGCTGCGACGCAAAGTTCATGGAAACTGGTTCATGTTCGATGAAGTACCATATTTTCTTACAAGAAACTAGGAGAAAAGGCAAATGGGACGGGGATGGGTGGGGGTGGGAGGAGGGTTCAAAGAACAAAACAAAAATGAAAAATAACAACTTCCGGGCAACACCAGATAGACGCAGCAATGTTAATAAATTCTGTTAAATAAAGTGATTCCTTCACGTTTTCATGAAAGTGCAGGTAATTTTTTTTTCTTTTCTTGCACACATGTGCTATGCACATTATGCATTTATGGAAATAAGTCAATAACTTTTATGGTCGGAAAGTGCTAATTACTTCCGCCATCTCCCAATGGTAATTAACTACTTACTGGATATTACCAATTACCAACAAGTCCCTTCTTAAAATGTCCTCGGTAATTGATATTTAGTATCAATTTAGGTTCTTACGTGCTAGTCCCCAATCATGGATACGTGTTGCATGATCTGTTAAGGTATCCTCCCCCCCTCCCTTTAATACTAATGAATCGCCACTTATAAGGCCAAAAAACCACTTGAGGATAAGGATTAATGAGATGGAATGAAGGTCAGTTGAAAGACGAAGAATCTTCGGGGAGAACTGAGTATAATTAATGGATTGATCTTAGTTCGAATACTTAAGACAAGAATATGTTGGCATTGGATTTGAAGATGACCATGTTGTACCCTGCAGGGAAGCAGTCCTGTGGTAATTTGTTCCACAGGCGGGAAGCCCTGTTCATGGAAATTCTGCTTGACACTAGGCACATCGAGGAAGAAATGAAAGTTTTTTTTTTCCCCTCTTGTGGTAGAAACGAGTTCTTGCTGTGAATATCTTATGAGGAACCCGAGATTAGAGCTCAGTCGAGCACATTCCATGAAAATAACGATAGAGAAACGAGCAACGTCTCTCCTGTGTGAAAAGTGGATGTAAGGAAGAGAAGAGATCATCCCTCCCATAAATTTTTAAAAGTCGATCCTGAACTCTGTTCAGGCAACGAGGAGTTTTATTTACTCCTCTCCAGGAGTTAGGCACAAGGCCAGTTTTATCTTACTCCCACAAGTAAGATGTGACCCAAGATCGGGTCGAGAAATTGGGGTTTGAAAAGCCAGCGCTCGAGAGGTGAGCACTCTGGCCATTTAAAAATTGCCTGGGCAGCCCCGTCGGCATTCCCCGGTAGGGGCGCCTCAGACAGTAAGCAATAAACTTACTCCTCCCCAAAGAGGGGAGGCGAAGCCTGGGAGGGTGGACCTCCTAGAGCTGCACAGGACAGGCGTGCAGTATCCATCGGAACAGATACTACACTTTGATCTTAGCCAAAAGCCAAGGCCAGGCAACGAGGAGTGCTCGAAGCGGCATCTCCCAGATGTGGCAGCATAACTCCATCTTAGGATGTATCTGAACCTTATCTAGGTAGAGAATTGATTGCATCAGGAGTCAGCTACTTTCTGGTTCAATGCCATTTGTTCTTTTGGGCGACAGGACCCACTAGTTGGTCACGTAACATGTTACACCACACAGTTTATAGAGATTCAGTGTTAGCCCATTATGGGCACATACAGGTTCTTCCAGACTGTCAATGTGTAAAGCTTGCTGGCCCATTTGGACATTTCTAGTCATATCTTTGATGATTATTTCTGAGATGAGGCATCGTTATTTACTTTTCGCTAGAAGCAAAGTGTAGTATCTGTTTTGATACTACAATTTGACTTTTCTGATTCATACGAATATTTATTAATAGAAAATCGTAAATAATTGATTACAATTATTATTTATATATCAAAGTGGCCCACGAAGACTGGATGTAAATTGTCAGAAGTTGAATACTTCAAATTTCACTCGGCCTTTTTGGCTAAGAGCAAAGTGTAAAATTTGTTCTGATATTACACTTCATCGCTTCAAACCGTTTTCCTCATCTTTTCTGCTGTCATTTTCACAACATTTCGGTCATTAGGTTTGTCCATAACAACCCGACCGAGAGAAGAGTTTTTAGAGCGTATCGGACTCAAAAAGCGAACTACATCCATAAGGTCAATAAAATGGCGATATATGCACTCTTCGTTCTTGGGAATAAATTTTCCTACATAAAGATATATACAGATTGTAATTTTATTCTAGAACAAGTCCTCAATACCGATGATGGAAACTGATCATTGTAGTCGAGATTAATTATATACTCTAACGAGTCGTACTTACCCGGTGTTGCCCGGGATGCAGCGAAGTAATTTTAGTTTAAAATTTTTATTTGTTTACACATTTTTAAACTTACGCAGAAAAAAAATTATTTTAGTTGCAAACAACACATTATATTCCTCAATTTAAAATACGAATTATCCCCCTTGGTGTAAGCTAACTTATTTTTAGTTGATTATTTTAAAATGTTTCCATATTAGCAATCATACGGGCCGGACTAAGCAATTTAAAAAAATAAATTATCGCAAAATTTGTTATTATATTGCCAATAACATAGAACAATAACAAATGAGAATTGGCTAGTCAGAAGCAAAGTTTGATTTACCAGTTTAAAATGTTATTTAGGTCCAACTTTAAAATTTGGCTGGTTTTTCTTTATATATTAGATGAGAGCTTTTAGGCTTGAGAAATTCGTCAAGCTACAAAAGATGCAATCTTTTTCGTAGTTGATTTATGCCGAGAAGCCAAACCGCTTTAGCCATTTGTAGATGGCAGTCAGTAATGATGCCATTCTTCTCGTCTTGGGAACAAGACTTAAGTAGACAGATTGTGGGAAAAAAGTTCGTCATCCATCAAGTACAGTCGGCGATTCATTATCCTCGTCTTCATATAAATAGAAAATGTAGATGGGATATAAGAAGAAAAAACGAAAAGATAAATCATTAAAAAACAGAAAAAAAAACCGAAAAGTGAAAAGCCGTGGATAAGTTTTTGATTTGGAAAAGCTTCGTTTCATTTTTATCTTGGCAGTGCCAGATTTATGCTAAACAATCAGTCCAAATGTAACTATTATCATCATGAATACAAGATGATACCCATAAAAGGCCTGGCAGTCATGCAACTAAGGTCCACAACTGGGAGTGGACATGATTATCCTATCACAATAAAACAGTTACTCTCTTCATCTTCTGTAAAAGAAAGTCACACACCTTTGTTGAAAGTTGTTGAAAATTATTGTTTCTCTCAGATTCATTGTTTTTCTTAAAAATTACTGATGTTTAATATTTTGAAGGAAGTTGAGCAAAAGAATAGAATCAAGTGCAGACATTTTGAATTAATTTTCCGTTGTTACAATTTTGAGATGTAATACATTATAACTCATCTTAGAATACAGGCAGTTTCTGTCTTACATCTAAGTTCCATTCTTATGACATGTCATAAGTTGAAGTCACCCCCCCCCCCCCACCTTCATCATCATATTCAGTCTAACGTCTGTTTTACATGTCATATGACCCTGAGCTGATTATGGTAAAAACAAGACAAAAAAACCTTATATTTGTTCGCTTAGGGTCACTAGAAGCCAAATTAGTGCGGTTAGTGTGTGCATGTTGGGGGAGGGGGGGGGGGCTTTCTTTCATACTTACTACGAAATGTAAATAAAAAACACTTAAAGTCAAACAGTCAGCTGTTGATGACTTTCTTTTCTTTCTTTCAGTCGCATGCAATTTGTGCATGGGATAGAGAGAGACAGAAAAGAGGGTGAAAAAAGAGAAGAGTGGTGTGAGAGAGAGAGAGAATGGTCTGTAAGAGAGAGAGCGGGCATTGTCTGTGAGAGAGAATGGTCAGAGAGAAAGAGAGCATGGTCAGAGAGAGAGAGAGAGAGAGAGAGAGAGAGAGAATAATCAGTGAGAGAGAGAGAATGGTCAGAGAGAGAGAATGATCAGAGAGAGAGAGAGAGAGAAAATGATAAGAGAGAGAGAGAGAGAATGATCCGAGAGAGAGAGAGAATGATCAGAGAGAGAGAGAGAGAGAGAGAATGATCAGAGAGAGAGAGAGAGAGAGAGAGAGAGAGAATGATCAGAGAGAGACAGAGAGAGAGAGAGAGAATGATAAGAGAGACAGAGAGAGAGAGAGAGAATGATAAGAGAGACAGAGAGAGAGAGAGAGAATGATCAGAGAGGGAGAATGATCAGAGAGAGAGAGAGAGAGAGAGAGAGAGAAAGAGAATGATCAGACAGAGAGAGAGAGAGAGAAAGAGAATGATCAGAGAGAGAGAGAGAGA
>OY744544.1:18108017-18183017 GCA_963556195.1 Sepiola atlantica
GCTGATGCAACATCATACTGATACCTACTCACACTTGCCAACAGGCTCATTGCTGATGTGAAACAAGTTGCAGTTTGACACATTTTCGTTGAATATTATATTAAATAGGCATTTTGTTGGAATGTGTCATATTTGAAACAAAAATCAATTATTTTAAGGGTTAGTTCTGGTGATTTGTTGAGAACTGTTGTTTCAACATGCTATAACCGTAACCAGAATAAAACCCTGTAAAAAGATACAGGTCTCGTATTTGATATGATAAACCTTATTTATTGAGAACTCATCTTAAATCCACGCCATTAAGGAGGAATGAAATTGTTCCAACGAACAGGAAACCAAACTAATATGACATTTCTTAATTTCCTGTCTTTTGGTTCCTCTTCCTCTGTTCAGCTTTGAGGTGAAGCACAAAAGTGGATAATTCGTACTTCAATTCCTGCAATTTTCACTCAATAAAATATGGAATAGATAAAGGGTTAACGTGTCTGTAAGATGCAGATAAGAAAAGAAGCGATAAAGTTGGAGAGGGGCGGGTACCAGATATGGTCACATGATGTCTTTCTCCGATGTGGGGGGGGGATTGAATTTCCTCATTTTATTTTCAATTTTTGCTTGAGGATACTTGTCCGTTTTGGGTCTAAGTTGAAACATGTTTACTTTTGTATTCATTTTACTTCAGTCGAAGTTCTCAGAAATCAAGAGGGCCCCCTCTTGGGGCAAACACTTGATCTCTATATGAGATGCATAGATATTCGAATATTCCATTAAAGTCCTCCTCTACTTCTCAAACATTGAGTTAATAAAGAAGTTAAGAACATTAATTTTCCCCTCATTAATTGACCAGTTAACTATGTTATAACATATCTTTCTTGTAGTCTTACCGGATTCCATGACAAGAATTCATCTAGTCTGGTGGAAAATCCAGCTTCGTGTTGTTACTAGAGGCAACATCACTTGGAAAAGGTGCACCATTCCTCGTATAAGCCAGTGTGGGTTAGCCATACTGAGGGGATCTTATGTGGGCTTCGAACACTATGTTATTTTGAATATTTGGTCAGGGTTAACTTGTAGGAGGAAGCACACTCATGTCAGGTTGTCCTGACAAACCCTAACCCTACAGAGAGACCATAGCCACTCGAGGTAAGTGCCTAGTAGGTTTTCAAGTTCTCTCTAGTAGGAATTTACATATATGTAGCAAGATATGATTGTATAAATAAATACTTATACTAATATATATATATATATATATATATAAGGGTATTTATTTACTCCTCTCCAGGAGTTAGGCACAAGGCCAGTTTTTATCTTACTCCCACAAGTAAGATGTGACCCAAGGTCGGGTCAGGAAAGTGGGGTTTAAAATTTGCCTGGGCAGCCCCGTCAGCATTCCCCGGTAGGGGCGCCCCAGGCAGTAAGCAATAAACTTACTCCTCCCAAAAGAGGGGAGGCGAAGCCTGGGAGGGTAGACCTCCTAGAACTGCAAGGACAGACCCATAGACCGGCGTAAATGAAGCCCCGAAGGCCAAGACAATACCAGTCTATGGGGTGCAGTATCCATCGGAACAGATACTACACTTTGATCTTAGCCAAAAGACCAAGAACTATATATATATATTTATTTACTCCTCTGCAGGAGTTAGGCACAAGGCCAGTTTTATCTTACTCCCACAAGTAAGATGTGACCACAGGTTGGGTCGAGTAAGTGGGGTTTGAAAAGCCAGCGCCCGAGAAAGTGAGCACTCTGGCCATTAAAAATTGCCTGGGCAGCCCCGTCGGCATTCCCCGGTAGGAGCGCCTCAGGCAGTAAGCAATAAACTTACTCCTTCCCAAAGAGGGGAGGCGAAGCCTGGGATGGTGGACCTCCTAGAACTGCACAGAACAAACCAACAGACAGGTGGAATCAAGCCCCGAAGGACAAGACGACACCCGTCTATAGGGTGCAGTATCCATCGGAACAGATACTACACTTACTTCCTAGCATGCCAGGTACTATATATATATATATATATAAGGGTAGCTGTCGACTCATATTCATATAAAACCATGACCCAGATCATAAAGGGTTATAGCCAATCCTACAATAACGTGATATCATTGTAATAATATTTAAGTGAACGAGACTAGATCAAACCCACTCTCTGAATCAAATGAGCACCGACCCAAAAAGCAGAATAAAATCAATATCATTGGATACTAAGAGAATGCCGACAGATTCCCTTCACCATGAATAATGACCACTGTCAAAATAGGTTTAGATTAAGGGTTTTACTCTCTTCAAGATGAGTTGCCATCACCAGGTCTAATGACTCCCATCTGCCATATTAATTTCACTCACATAATGAAGCCAACTCAATGTTGAACACTGCCATTCTATTACCTATGTGTAAAACAAACAAACATATATACACACACACACACACACTGGATGAATATCCGTCTGAGGATTAGGGTAAAACTAATTCCCCGAACAAAACAGTTTTGCACCGCATTTACGGTCCCCATAGAAAGATTAAAATTAAGATAAAATGCTACTTATGTCTAGAATCCTTATTCTAATTTTAATTAAAATCCATTACATGATTTTGATTCTAGAAAATGTCTAAAATGTAAGTCTCAAGCATAAGAGGTCTTAAGAAGAAATTGAGATTCAGGGAATTTTGCTTAATTGGTACCTAATGAATATGGATCAAATTTAATGCAAGTCATAGATTTAAATTTTCAAATGAGATGTTGTACCTATTTTATGCCCCCCACCCTAAAAAAAACAAAAAACTTTTAAAATATTTGAAAGAAACAGAAATTGATGTCTAATACTTATTGTGAAAATTTCACAAAAAATTGGAGGCTTCTAAATTGTCATGAAGGGCTTCAACCCCCTTCTTTGCATAAAACAAAATATAGTCCACATTATCTACCTTTACGTCTAACAGTCATGTTCCAAAATTCATAATAATTGGTTAATTAGTTTAGGAGTGAATCCTATACATAGAAATAAACATATACACACATCTAACTTTATATAGATAGAGATTATAGTAGATTCCACAAAAACACTTTCATCAAAACCCACACTTGACCTTGTGTCTAATCTCTTGGGGAGGAGGTTTTATTTACTCCTCCCCAGGAGTTAGGCACAAGGCCAGTTTTATCTTACTCCCACAAGTAAGATGTGACCCAAGATCGGGTCGAGAAAGTGGGGTTTGAAAAGCCAGCGCTCGAGAGGTGAGCACTCTGGCCATTTAAAAATTGCCTGGGCAGTCTCGTCGGCATTCCCCGGTAGGGGCGCCTCAGACAGTAAGCAATAAACTTACTCCTCCCCAAAGAGGGGAGGCAAAGCCTGGGAGGGTGGACCTCCTAGAACTGCACAGGACAGGCGTGCAGTATCCATCGGAACAAATACTACACTTTGATCTTAGCCAAAAGGCGTTATTTAACCCCTACCCACAATAGGAATATGTGACACAAGGTCGGAAAGTGGGATTTGAAAAGCCAGCGCTCGAGAAGGTGAGCACTCTGGCCATTAAAAATTTCCTGGGCAGCCCCGTCGGCATTCCCCGGTAGGAGCGCCTCAGACAGTAAGCAATTAACTTACTCCTCCCCAAAGAGGGGAGGTAAAGCCTGGGAGGGTGGACCTCCTAGAACTGCACAGGACAGATCAGACCCATAGACCGGCGGAAATCAAGCCCCGAAGGCCAAGACAATACCGATCTATGAAGTGCAGTATCCATCGGAACAGATACTACACTTTGATCTTAGCCAAAAGGCCAACGAGGTAAATAATATATTATTATTTCTATTAATGTACTATTGTACTATCTCAATTCATGGGGAGGGGGTAGTGTAGTATCTGCTCTGTGTTTATGATACCATCCTCCAAGGTATGCATTACCTCCTCCTTTTTTTTTTAGGTGTGGGGGGGGGGGTAGCATTAAATTGTCATAATCTGCTGTTCATTAGTAAACTCAACACTTACATTATATATACTAGCAAAAATATACCCCCCCATCCTCCAGTCGAATATTTTTGCTGGTTTCTTTAATTAACTGTGGAATGCAACTATTAATAGACTCTTATAATTGTGTCTCTCGAAGTGCGTATGCACCAATTACACGAAATGTAGTAAACAATCTTGAGTAGAGAAAGCAAACTGACCAATTAATAACAAGAGTCTATTTAGGAAGTTGGCCCGACAGACAACAAACAACACGTGATAAAAATGGAGGCTCACGTTTTAGATGCATTTTTATTGAACTCTTTGACCATCAGTCGGTCTATCAAGCTTAAGCTTAAAATAAAAAGAAGTTCCATTGTTTAAACATGCACATTAAATAGATCTAATTTTAACTGTGTCAGGCACAAGTTTGAAATAGCATTTTCACTAACCGTCTCACTCAGGTTTGAAATAGTATTTTCGTTGGGCAGACAAATTAAAACTTGAAATAGTATTTTTGTTAGTCAATTAAACCAAGGTTTGAAGCAGCGTTTTTGTTGGTCTGTCACGCTCTCAAGTTTGAAATAGTATTTTCATTGGTCTGTCATGCTAAGGTTTGAAATAGCATTTTCATTGGTCTGTCATGCTAAGGTTTGAAATAGCATTTTCATTGGTCTGTCATGCTAAGGTTTGAAATAGCATTTTCATTGGTCTGTCATGCTAAGGTTTGAAATAGCATTTTCATTGGTCTGTCATGCTAAGGTTTGAAATAGCATTTTTATAGCTAAACACACAGATTGAAAGAACTTTTCTTAATTTCAATGCATCCAAGCAAAAATAAAATAAAATAAAACAACGTTGGTCAGTCTGTCATGCTTAAATTTGAAGTAGCATTTCCGTCAGTCTGTCATGCTTAAGTTTGAAGTAACATTTCCGTCAGTCTGTCATGCTTAAGTTTGAAATAGCATTTCTGTCAGTCTGTCATGCTTAAGTTTGAAGTAGCATTTCCGTCAGTCTATCATGCTTAAGTTTAGAATAGCATTTCCGTTGCTAAATACGCTGATTGAATGGACGGATATTAAGAATGGATCCACTTATCAACTAGATTATGCGATAGAGCCAACTTCATTTTTACCAAAACAGGACAACATTTAAATGCTATTTACCTGCCATCCTGTATCGAATTACATATAAACGGCATTAGATTGTATCTCACCACAGACAGGAAGATATGGGGAAAGCAAAACGTACCTGTCATCACATGGTGCGCAGACAAGAACAAACAATTATGTTTAGACTGAAAAGTGGTCACAATAAACTAAAAGAGCAGCAGGTTTAAAATTAGTGATAATAATGAGGCCGTGTGACTACTGAACACTTGCTACAGCACTGCCAACTCGATGGTGTTCTCAGACAAATACATGGCCGAAAGGAACATTATTATTTAGAGACCCGATGGTGAAGAGTTTGTATCTTACTCTTACGGAAGCAAAAGGCAGGAAGAACTCTCGACAGTTTTCAACGAAAGCCGCTCGCCCTTGTTGTCCATTCAAAGAGACAACGTCTGATGTGCTGCATATGCAGAAGAGGGAAGCCGATGCGAACACTGGAATGCCTAGTAACAAGAAAAAGTGGCATACCGTTGAATAGAAGAAGCAATTATTCATTCCCGAACTGACCGATATTTTACGTTCTCTAAGTTGACGTTTTAAGCTCTAAAAAAAAAAAAAAGAAAAAAAAAAAAAGATATGCCACATTTTATTTTACTTTGTCTACCAAACTGACGGTAGTTTGGAACCTTCCACCCGGGGGTCGCTATCCTGTCGGTGTTTGTTTCTTATGCTCATAGTTCCTGTGTGGAAACTTTCAGTACACCTACCTAAAGTTTAGAAATTCAATATTTGAAAAAGTTAACAATTCCTTCAGTTACCCGTTTTTTTTTTTTCATGGGCCAGAGGTGACACTGTTCTGATTTCTTCTCTCAGACCAGGTAGCTAGAACACGTTCACACATGAAGGAGGAGACAGAATTTTGGACTTAAAATATATTTAACTCTGGATACATTTCCTTAGTTAAAAGTTGCTTCTGGTTATCTTCAAATAAGCTATGGCTAAATACCCCGATCTAGCATACATGTTTCTGTTACATGATTTGTTGTTTTGTTTTTACAGCATATCAACCCTTTTAGGGTTATTTAATGCCGAATCCGGTCATTTTGGTAAAAGTTTTGCTGCTTCAAGTCCTTTTATATGTTCAAGTATTTAGTCATGGTGTTTGGTTTGGTTGTTTTGTAGAGGAAAAATATTGTTTTTGGCTTTGCAGAACATGATTGAGTTTTGCAAAGGGGAAGGGTAAAAAAAACAATAACATTAATGTTTGTTGCATTTTTGGTCAGGAAGCCGGTATCTTCAGACAGCCTGATCTGGTAGTACCGATGTCATATGATTAAACCAACTAATCTGATGTAAACATGCAGAATGATGCATGTCTAGTAGGGCTGCAGACAACAGGTCTGTAATGGAGAAAAATGTATGGTTCAGGGTTTGACCACCCAGAATTTGATTTCTCTACTTGGAAAAGTGATTGCCTCTTTAAGGTGAGGTTCCATCTTGTGATTGCGAGCCACTTGAAATCCTACAGAAAATATGACCAGTCCAGATAATAGACACCTTGGTCAGTGGATTTTTATATCCATAGATTAAACAGCCAATAATTCTCGACTGGTCTCGATGTATCTTACCCTAACTGACAGGATAAGTACATATATTCCAGCAAAACAAGCAGAGGGGTTAGTTTAGTCTTTGTTGGACCATTAGAAAGATGGGCCTCTGGGCCCTAAGCTAGAGGACTGTGTGTTTGGTTGGTCTTGAATTTTTGTTTTGATTGGTCTCTGGGTACAGTCAGGAATTTCAGCGGACCAGTCTGTTGTTTTGTGTTCGGTTGAAAGTGACCGTCGTTCTGATTGTAAGGCCGTCGCTCGGTAGAGAAACCAAGCATCATTGTAGCTTCAAAAGAAAATATTGTTACTTGTTTTAAAACTCAGAGTTGTAATTTTATTTGGAAGGGAAATCCCTTTGTTACAGCACTGACCAAGACCACATGATTGATACTACGACCAGTGTTGAAATTAAGCATCAGATTTGGACACAGACGAGTAGACGATCACGGTCTATGCAGTGAACACACACAACTGCAAGTTTACACTGATATCTACACCCATATCGGGTGACAGGTGAATCTGGGGTCAAACTTCGCTGATTATACCAAGTAAGCGGAAGCATCCTATACCTACACCGAAACTTAAAAGCATATTACTCAATAGAAATCATAACGTTCGGAGCAGCTGTCACATCGGCTACACAGTTCAGATCTACCCTACTTTCATTTTACTTTGTTTATTCCACCTCTCCTCTAAAAATTTCTATGTGGAGCAAAGTTTTCAAATGATGATGACGTGAAGATACACCACGAGCCGCAAAATGGCTAAAACCTTTGTTCAAAGATTTCTAGGCTGAACGGATACACAAGCTCAATCTATCGGTGAGAATCAATGTGTTCGAAAGAATAGAGATTATATCGAAAAACAAAACATTTTTTTTTACTGTGTGAAATTATCACTCATTTTATTACAAAATCCACCTTATTTGTTGAATGAGCTCTCTTTATACGGATATAAAAAGTAATAAATTTCGTTTAACATTTTACCCCAGTTTCATGTGATTTCCACAACTGCATTAACAAAGCCTTAAGGTTTAATTTTATTTCAATACAAATTCAGGCATTACAGATTTATTAATGCATTTCTCATGATCAGAACTCCTGTGAAACTGCAGTACAGTTTAAAATTAAGCCATATTTATTATTGCTATAAAGCTCTATCTCAAATGATATTGAGCCCTCTGTGTTCAGGTCTGCTATCTTGATTCGGCCCTGTTCCAATTGTGTAGAAGTTATTTTCATGTGTCTATATATATAAATATATATATATATATAGTAATCCAGGTAGTGTTAAAATCCACAGGGTAGAAATCCAAAGGGAATCAAACTGGGCTTATAAAAGAGTGCTCAATAAAGATATAGAGCTGTATTGTGAATGCTTTTATTCAAACATGTACATGGTCTGCTACACTGGCATGTCGATGTTATCGATCTACAGCTATCAAGCTACAGTTTCCTGGAATTCAGCGACCGGGTTGGATCATAAAAAAATTTCTGCCTGATGAGACCTCAGCTCTTGATAGCTGTAGATCGATAACATCGACATGCCAGTGTAGCAGACCTTGTACATGTTTGAATAAAAGTATTCACTATATATATGTATATATATATATATATAGCAAGTATCACAAGTTAGTAGAAATAAACTATCAAAGTACTCGATCGAAGGTCATACCAGAGCTAATATTAATTATTTTATTCAAATACTATATATTACAGTCTGCTGGGGATACACGGGTCTCTTCCATCTGGTCATCGTAGAATTATGAGAAATTACGGCTTGTTCTTTCTCAAACAAAATATTCATCAGTCTTGTATAATGCGAAGGTATTTATCTTCCTCCCACAGCAGTAAGATGTGACACAAGGTTGGAAAGTGGGATTTGAAAAGCCAGCGCTCTAGAGAATGAAGAGCACTCTGGCCGACAAAATTTGCCTGGGCAGTCCCGTCGGCATTCCCCGGTAGGGGCGCCTCAGGCGATTAGCAATAAACTAACCCCTTCTCAAAGGGTGAGAAGGCAAAGCCTGGGAGGGTGGACCCCCTAGAACTGCATAGGACAATGTATCCATCGAAACAGATACTACACTTTAATCTTAGCCTAAAACTGGAAGCTTTGTTGAGATTGCTTTTTTTTTAAAAAAAATTCCGGATGGTTTTTACAAGCTGCTTACTGTTTGATAAAGCATCAAGTTGTATTGAATGTTTGTTTATATATAAGCAATAAAAATTGAATGAAATAAAACCCATAAATGATAAGTTTTCATTATCAAAGAACGTTTTTCATACCTTATAAGCCTTGATAGAAGAAAATAATGTAAAATTGACAACATTAAACCATACAAATCCACAAGTGCAGAAACCATACAATATGCATCACTAATAATAATAACAATAGAAATACTAATAAATAATGCAATGATGAGGATATCTATATAAAAATGAGCATCTCAATAATTCTAATGCGGACGGACCACAAGTTACCAAGATGCAAAATGTTGACAAAGGCAGAGAACATTCCATTTTTGACACAACAATGTGAAAAAATACAAAAGAAACAAAAAAACAGTTGAATTACAAGGAATTTGGGGCATTTATAACGACAGCTAACAGAATGAAATAGGGGTAAAAAACAAAACAAATAAGCAACAAATAAATGTTACGAAAAGAAAGATAAGGTACTCTTCTACTAACCTGGATATGTTTATTTGTGTTTTAACTTATTTTAAAGCGTTTTTTTTTGTTCAAAACAAACCTGGTGTCCACCTGTTGAGTTAGAACGAAAAACAATGGCTGTTCATGAGTCCAGCATGGGGATCCTTGATAATTGGTGAAAAATCGAAAAATAAACAAAATAGTGTTAGAAACACATCAAATAAATGTCACCAATCGTGGGAAAAGGCAATGTTTTACTAGTATTTTGCTTAATTTTCGTTTTTTTGAGCGATTATCAAAACTATAATTTCGGCCATTTTTTTTGGTTCTAACTGAACAGATGGACACCAGGTTTGTTTTGAACAAAAAAAAAAAACTCTTTAAAATAAATTAAAACACAAATAAACTTATCCAGATTAGTAGAAGAGTAACTTGCCTTTTGTAACATTTATTTGTTGCCTATTTGTTGTTTTTTTTACCCCTTTTCGTTCTGTTAGCTATTGTTATAAATGCCCGGAATTTTTTAAATATTTATTTCCGGACTGGTATTCTCATTGTGGTTTTTATCGACAACATATTTCAGCTGCTGATTCCTTAGACCTTCATTATTTATTTAATCATGGGAGCAGAGTGTTATTTTTCTCCATTATCCATATCCCTTGTATTTGTTAAGTTTCCATAAAATCATAAGACACATGGCCTAATAGATATAAGGTGTTTGTCAAAATGACGGGACCGACCTGATGATTGTGAGTTGTTTCTTGTGTTGCGTTCATCAATACCTAACGAATATAAGATATCATCTTATTCTTTAAAATAAAATAATCAGAGTTATCTCCCTTTGATAACTAAGTGCCTGGAGTAAATAAATGATTGGAGTTCCTATTTACTCGTCTCCCCATGAGGGCACACACACACACACACGAGGGAAAAGGTCGGTTATTAATGTGAGAAAAATCCAGCTCACCCAAATGGGAGACACTCCGGATTGGGACCAAAATAAAATTGCCCCATTCTAGGTTGGTCATTCTTTGTCTATTCTACTCGTAGCTAGACACATTTTGACCCATTCGTCCAAGCATTGTTCCTTTCATTCTTTCACCATTTGCCCATCACTTTAATTTCAGCGATCACCACAATACCACATTTACTCTTTGGATCATCTTACTTAAAATATCTTCAATGATTTAAATTTATATATATATATATATATATATATATATATATATATTATAATATAAAATATAAAATGAAGTAATAAAATAAGGTGTCAATCAAATTTTATTAGAATTCAAAGTTCATGCAAAGCATCCTTAAGTCCTTAGCTCATGAGTTTTCAAAGATAATTCTTCTCTTCAGAGGACCATTACCGCAGTTATACTACTACAGGCAATAAAATTACGCTTTGAAAATATATAAAATTATATACACAAATATATAAAAATACATAACATCAAACATATTATATTTTATATTATAATATTAATGCTCTATCCAGTATATTGAGCTTCAGTTTTTTATCCGGATGTTTCACTAATTATAAGATATTAGTTGACGCTTATATCTTTTGTTGGATTGCTTCATATATATATATATATATATACACACACACACACACACACACACACTGGTTGGTCGCATTCCAACGACCCAAAAAAATCAGTCCACAATAATAATTTTTAATTTATTTTTTATTTCGGTGAATGCCTATATTTTTTTCATCATATAGGCATTTGCCGAAATAAATAAATAAAAAAAACTAAATTAAAAATTATGATTGTGGACTGATTTATTTGGGTCATTAGAGTGCAACCAACCAATATATATGCTCTGAAGCTGTAAACTTCATTGAGCTTGTTTTCTGAAGCAATTTGGATCGTACTGTAAAGGATATATACCTTAAAAATATGAATTTTTTATATAAACTCAAATATATATATATATATATATATATATATATATATATATATATATATATTATATATATTATAGTTGTTTCAGAAAAAAAAATGAAAAGAATTTTTAACCAAAAAAAATTTCAAAACATTACTTTATTATTATAAATTATGCTGGCTACAGACGTTTCAGAAATATTAATTGTCCATTTATGTTTGAAGACAAGATGGCAATGCAAAAATTCCCTACACTATTGTTGGAATAAGTTGTATATGATTAAAATTAATTTTAACTGAATATATATAATTTTATTGATACTACACTTTGATCCTAGCTGAAGGCCACAACCATAGTCTGTACTGTGGAATGAGGACAATCTACTTTAGTGGCTTAAACAAAGTGGTTCAAAGAAAGCCCAGATTTTGTCTGGTTTCTCAGCTTAATGGCACATCGACCCTGGTTGGTGATTTCATGTAGACAAATTTGTAAGTATGATTTTTAGTTAAATTATTTGAAAATAAATATTTGGTTAAAAATTGTTATTTTTTTGTTGTAAATGGGTTATTATTTCAATAAAAATATTTTTCATTATGTCACTGTAGGTAGATTCATAGTTGTAGATATATTCTTTAGATTAAAGGTTACATGGTTCTTGAGAAGAATTTCCCTCAGATATCCGTGTAGTTGGTGCAGGCTATTGGTGTGCTCGATGGTATGTGGCTCTTAATAGTTATACGCAATTGGATGGTTTTTCATTTTTAAGCAGAAAGGAATGAACTCTACATCAGACCACTTTTTCTCTGAAGGCCCAGGAATAACACAGCTGAAACATTGTGATAACAATGAAAACAAAAACACCAGTCTCTGGAAAAGATAGAAATTAAAAATTCTTCTTACAAAAAAGTAAAAAAATAAATAAATATAAAATGTACAAAAAAAATCTTGAAGACAAATCTTCGGCTGTCAAGACATGCCATATATGAAAGGCAGCATTCTCTTTAGTCATGGCAGAGGTTTATAGGCATGTTGCAGGTTCAAGTACAGAAGAATGCAATGGAAGAGAATGGAGGATGGGTTCAAAAGAAAGTTTGGATAATAATAAAAGATAAAAGAAAAAGATTGCAGATATGACAATTCAGCCATTAATTTTTTTAATCATTTTTAAACCGCTATACAAAAAGGAAATAACATTTCATTGTTTAAACTAGTGTATCTACCCAGCAATGCTTGGGAGTCTTTTTTCTTTTATTTTGCCGTTTAAACAAATTTTTTCTACTAACTTCAACCAATTTTTTTTTTTAAATAGGATTTTGAAAGTTAAATTTAATTATTTACAATATCGTTTGGTCATTAAATTATTAATTGAACTAAATTGTTATAAAACAATAACTAATTTTGCTAAGACAATGCTTTAATCTATAAAATTATTGAATGTAAATAGCTTCGAAAATTTTCAATGTTTTCATACTTGAGGATTTACTAAGAATTTTGAAGCCTAAAATCATTTTCTATTAGACAGTTTAAATGCTTTAAAATTCTTTTGCAAATTTCAAAGGGTCATGAGGTAATTCATTCTTTCATATTTTTAAACTATTAACAAAAAAATAAAAGGGTTGACTCGTTTACAGAGAAACCTAAATGACTATTTGACCAATGTAAATGCTTCTAAATTCCTTTGAAATTGTTTACAAATAAATCAAAATGCATTCCGATGGACTTAATATTGTAATTGAATTAATTCTAAAAATTTCGTTTTATCTCAATCTGTCACATTTTTGATTTCAACAAATGTTCTATTAACAGTCAATAAAAAAAATTAATTAAGCAGGTTATTCTCAAAGGTATGGTGACGCGAGTAATACAGACACGGACACACGAGAAGTTGTCACACAATTTTATTAATATAGAGAAAGATATTTTATATACTATCTTTCGTTGGCATTTTTATGTTTTACCAGAACATAAAACATATTTGACGAACGTTCTTTTTTTTTTTATTTAATTTTTTTTTTTTTTTTAATTTTTTTTTATTTATGAGTATTTTAGAGTGTGTCCATCCCATGAATAAGCCAACATGATCGATACATTGTTGCTTAGACATATTTTTTTAAAACTGAATTCACCCTAAACAAGGTAAGTTGCCACTGTAGACTTAAGGGGCTACTAAGAATTAGGGTGAAATTTTTTAAATTTTTTTTTTGGGGGGGGGGGGGGGGGGGGGGGGATAATCCTAAATTGAGAGCTGTGCAGCAAGATGCTTGTTCACATTAGTTTTACATTTCTGCATGTTGGTACCGTCGGGGAAACAGGGAGCATGAAGGGAGTTCCAAAGGCCAGCAGCTCGAGAAAAGAAGCTATCGGAGTGGAAGGCTCTCCGACATCTGGGGACCTCCACAGTGAATGGATGGGATTTAGCTGATTGTCGGGTTGGTCGAGTGTATTTACGTCGGGGGGGGGGGGGGGCACCAGAGCAGCAAGTTCATCGGAGCACGTTCCATTGATATACTTGTAAAACAAGCACATTGCGCGGCGATGAGACAGGGGCTGGAGCTTGGTGGATAGTGAGGGACCTATTAGATTAGCGACTCTTTTTTGGACCTTGTCTAAGAAGGAGAGACTGGTAGATGGTGCATCAGCCCAGATGTGACAACAATACTCCATGCCATTGCTTTAAGTTCAAATAGCCATATTCTATATAAATAAAAAGTGTGTGTATGTGTGCATGTGAGCTAAAGTGTATGTTTATAAAAAACATCCGACAAAGGAGTGTATATATAATGAATATAGGTAATCTTTTGCATTATTTTCTACGATTCTCATCTTAGCTGTTATTTTCACAACGTTTCAGCCAATGTAACCTCCGATCTTCTTCAGGTGTGTTTTATCGAACTCCTGAATCTGTACAAGAATTCAAACAAAACCCTTTATTTAATCCATGGGGGTGGCTTACCCTTGTTCCGTCAGCCATGACCGTGTAGAAGTCTTAAGTAATTTGTAATTATATTCTTAGTATCGCCCGCACTGAGGATTGAACCTTCAACTTCTAGAACACGGTCACTTAGAACGGATTATTCCTCAGCACTTATATCCATTGTGCCACATATCTGCAAAAACCTGTAGCGCAACCAATACAAGTGCTAAAGAATAATCAGTTCCAAGTGACCGTCTTCTAGAGGTTGAAGGTTCAATCCTCAGTACGGGCGATACCAAGAATACAATTACAAATTACTTAAGACATCTACTCGGTCATGGCTGATAGAACGAAAGCAAGTTACCCCCGTGCATTAAATAAAAGGTTTTGTTCGCAATACCGTAAAGATTCCGAGAGTTCGACAGGGTGCACCTGAAGAAGGTCGGGGGTTAACACCGGCCGAAACGTTGTGAAAATAACAACCCAGATGGGAATAGTAATTTAAAAGATACAAAATTATCAATTTTTTTCTCTGAAAACATTCCGAAACCTAAATAGGTGTTCCTCGTAAAACTTATATTTTAGATCATTTTTATGCTCACGACTCAAACAACGTTGATTTTGTTATTTACATTTTCACTTTTAAAAGCGTCCCAAGCGATATTCTTGTTGTATTAGCTTTCACGTTTAGCATTTAAAGTTTCACGTCATAGGTTCAGATTTCAAAAGGAGCCAAGAAATTGAAGCATTTATTAGTTAAGCAGTTATATTAGTACCTATCTACAGCATAAGATACGCAGGTAGGTAGTGACACTACTATATAGCTTTTTTATGTTGAGTAGTAGTAGTAGCAGTAGTAGTAGTAGTAGTAGTAGTTATGTTCTTAAGGCGTTTAAAATGATCTAATATAGCAACTCTAGCATTTTAAGGGTTAAACTCAGCTTAGAGAACTTTTCAAAAGATGTCATAAAACAATAACAAAATGATTTTTTTTTTTTTCAAATAAATATTTTGAGGCTTAAAATTTTTAAAATATCTAAATGAATAAATGTGAAAGATTTTTTTATTTATTACATTTATATAACCATCAAAACGGTTCACCGTTATTTAAATCAATAATACAAGATAGTCTTTTGAAATACTGTATATATAGTAGAGAGCAAAGACCCAAACACAGCTATGTGTCTGCCCCATTTGCATAACTATTTTTTAAAACGGTTTATAACAAATTAACGTATGGTGTTATTCATTTATAATGTTATTGTCTTATTTGTTCTCTCTCTATATATATATATACAATAGTTTTGTCAATATTACCAATAATTAATTAAAGCGATTTAATAAAAAATGATGAATTACCAAAACCTTTCTTAAAATATTATGTTTCATCAAGGGAGGTAATTTAAATGAAAACAATTAGTTTTTAAACTTACAATGGATTTATATTAAAGATATGTAATGTAAGTTATACATTTAAAAAGAATACTTAGAGTGAGATTAACAGCAACCAGATGATGGTAGTTTTTGCTTGAATAATATAAAATGGTGAGTCGTTGAACCCACTCAGTTACTCCGAGTTTCATGCTAATGCAATCATCAGACTGGGGGAATTGGGTTACAAAATGGACTAGCTTAATACCTTCACCAGGGATTGAACTCACAACCTCAAGATAGAATTCACTCTAACCAACACCTTTATCCATATATAAAACAAAATTCATTGAATCCAGAATCCCATTGGATTAAATAAAACATTTTTTTTTTAATTTCTGGATGGTCATGGAGAGTGCAATGGTTGAAACGTTGTGAACATAACAATCCAGACAAGGACAAGTTTGAAACATGTAAAATAACAAGAATACATTATTGAATTTAGTAGTCAGTGCTCAGCTGTTTAGCTAGTTGAGCTAGAACTAGATAAAATGAGACAGAAGCCCAGAATGTTGGTTTATAAGAAGGCTGGGATGTTCCATTATGTCTAGATGGAAAAGTCCTTTCTCTGGGTTCTGATTGGCTGCTAGTCCATGAGTTGATCATTCATTATTTAAATATTGCTTCATTCAAGCAAGAATTTTTTTTTCCTATCAAATATTTGGAGCTATTATGCCAGTAAGTGTCAACTTGATTCTACTTACGTCATCTGAGAAATATTGTCAAATTGTTATTAATTCTCTTGTCTTAAAATATGGTTTAATAATGGTAAGAATAACTCTTCATAAACTAACTTTTTTTAATATTTCAAAACTGTATTTTATACGATTTTTGAACAGGAATAATTTAACAGCTACCGCGCTGCTGTATTTAATACCAAGTCAAGGATCAGTCCTCAGTGATCAATCTGACAACCTAGGAAGTGCTGTCGCAGCACTAGACCCTTCTTTGTCAGGATAAGGTAAGGGCCAGCTTGGGCCTAAGTGGTACCCCCAGACAGTACCTTGTGTTTTTGTCTCCGTTCAATATGCAGGGGCACTTTGGTGATCGTCTCATCAGTAGGTGGTGTGATCCTGAATGAGTTTCACACCCATTGGACCATAATACCCCCCCCCTCCCTCGATTTTTATCTGTGAAATTATTTCAAAGATAATGTCTGTAAAAAACAATTTCCAAAATATTCCAGAACTGAAGAGGGCGGCCACCACCTCACCCAAAAAAGGACAGTGCAAGGAGAGGAGTTATTGAGAATTTTGCACGTTGTACCTAGGTGCGCTTAACATTGAATGGAGATAAAACAAAGACTGTTGGATGTTTATAACTGAAACTTGGTGGAAAAGTCAGACATAGACTGAAGTTTATTTGTACCTGATATGGTTGGATTGCAGAAAGCATAGTAAATTTTATTAACGATTCCTTAGGTGGCATTTTTATTGGGTCACCTGTACTAAAATTATATATATATATATATATATATATATATATATATATATATAGTGTGTAGATTTCAATTTTGTGTAGAGAATCTGAATAACAGAGCTCAATGTAATTTAAACAGAGCAAAATAGAATTATAAAAAGAAAAACTATACACACATTAAGGTTGTACACATAATAACTTATTTCGACCCCTTTAATTAGGTCTCCTCAGATGTATAGACAGAGGTTTTTTTGACGTGGTTGTCTATACATCTGAGGAGACCTAATTAAAGGGGTCGAAATAAGTTATTATGTGTACAACCTTAATGTGTGTATAGTTTTTCTTTTTATAATTATATATATATATATATATATATATATATTACACACACAGATGCTGATAGCTACAGGTCCCGCGTCAGAGACGCATAAAAATTTAAACGGACGCAGTAAAATCTTATTCATGCATATAAAGGACGCAAGTAAATTTCTTCATAAAAAAAAGATATATTGCAATGCACACAGACAGGCTGTCATGGATGTGTATTTTCTTTTACCTCCTATTTCCATTTTTTAAATTTGTTTTATTCCCCCACTATTTCAAGTTAGGGACAGTTCACCGACCTACCCACCGTTCTATTTGGAACTGAACAATTTAATTTTGTGACAAGGATCAGGGAAATACATTTCTTGTTTCTACATACAGCTGGTTGTGAATAATGATTCTCAGCTCAGCATCTCATTCTCACAAGTCATCAGAATATCATAAGCAGCTTCTTAGGATCAACCGTTTTTTTTTTGGAATGTAAATTCTTGAATTCTGGCCACATAATCCTTTTCGGGGAGGGAGGGAGTAATTAATATTCATACTGTTATATTTTTAATGTATTTTCCTACATAAATCGAATAAGGACTATTTTCTTATCTATTAGAAATTCAAAATTTTTTTTTCCTTATTTTATTCTGAGAATTGTAACATAAATTTCCTAGAGACACATTAAAATCAAATTTGTGGGTCTAAGAACTCGCTAAATAAAAAAGCTATCAACATCACTGTGTGTGTATATATATATATATATATGTAATAATTTTTATTGGTGATTGCAGCGTTTGTTATTTTTTGCTTACTATTATTTCGATTGTTTCACTTCTTAAGTGATTAAGATGCAGAAAATTGCATTATTAGTCGCCCTTAACTTTATAGGACGTATTTTTCGTTAATACATATTTTTATTTAATTTATACGTACAGAAAAGTGTGTCTTGGTCCGATGGTAAAACGTTGGACTATAGACATCAATATCGAAGGTTCGATCCTCGTCTAAGTTAGCCATGCTGATGACGGCTGTGAGCCAAAAACATGTGTCTATGAATTACTTTTATGGACGTATAAAATAATATAATATATATAATATATATATATATACAGGGTGTCTCAAAAAAATGTACTCACTCGTAGAATGACGAGAAAACTTATTTATGAACATAGAGTGAAATGAAATAGCATCGAATACATGAGACAGATGTAATTGAAGAATCATGTTCGCAAATGTTCAAACTGATGACCATTATTGTTCAAACAAAGCTGATAACGCGCACCAAGGGATTCGCAAACGTCTCGTCATTCTAAGAGTGAGTACATTTTTTTGAGACACCCTGTATATATAATCATCATCAGGGTCTTTTTATTTCACTCCTGGTGGAGGAACCCTTCCCTGGTTTCTTTCCACCTTTTTTTTTATCTCTGGCTAGGCATGCCCAAGTAGGACCTAGTTTACAATCGAGGTCGTCTCTCCACCGGGTTTTTGACCTTCCTCTAAATCTTTTCCATTGCCTTCAGTTTCATTTTGTCACTCTATATGTCCACTCCACCTGTTGTCTACATCTTGAAAGGTGACCTGCCCATCTATATTTTGCCATTTGTATGGTAGTGATGATGTTGTTTGCCCCAGTTTGCTGTCTATATATATATATATATATATATATATATATATATATATATATATATATATATATATATCCCTTGCTTGATCCAACTATGGCAGATTGTGCACTAACCCTAACTCTGCTTCATCTAAAAATGTCTTGTGTGGTTTTGTTGAGTTCATTTAGGTTGAGAGCAAAAACCACTTGTAAACATTGTCTCACCAACGTTTTGGTGGTGGCCTATCCTTATTTTGATCCAATTCGAACCTGTGCCCCCAAAAGAGGGACCATCTAATGCATGTGTCACCTTTGACCACAGAGTTTAGAAGATGAATTATTTGTACGAATTCAACTTTTGCTAACCGTTCAGCTCGTTAGTCAAGCGGTGAAAGATGCCACCCACGTTAAATGGTCCCTCTTTCAGAGGCACACGTTCGAATCCGGTACAAATCTCATTTCTCACTTTGTAGTTTTCTTTGTTTATTCCCAGCCCCGTGGACTAAATTAACCGTTTATTTAATGATATCACCCAACAAACATGAGCGTCAATAAAAAAATTAAAAAATACCAGCGTGATACATAATATACCGTTGGAAATAAATTCCCAATGTAAATATATGTGTATATGACCAGGTGGAGTTTCATGTCCCTATTTCCTTGCCTCCCCACAAGGGCAGAGTTAGACATAGAGTCGGTTTTTAATATGGGAAAAATCCAGCTCACCGAAAAGGAACGGACTTTGGATTGGGACAAAAATTAAATTTGCTTCAGTCGAGAAGGATTTCTCCTTCACTGACCGAGGACAAAAAAAAGATTAAGCATAGTATCAGAACAGATACTACACTTTGCTCCTAGCCAATAGTTTCATGTCATACTCGGGACATATACTATTTTTAACTCATAAATAGAATCCAGTTTGTAGAGATCCATTCATTCATTCATTCATTCATCCATCCATCCATCGATCCATCCATCCATATCCCATCACGTTAAGGGACGTCGCCGGGGAATCATGCAGATATTTTATCTGTCATACTTTTCAGTGGGCATGATAGAACCTGGTGGAGCACATGTCCTCTCCAGGCCACATAAAGCACCCGGTGTTCCCAAATGGTCACCCATTTAGTACTGGCCAGGCTCAACGTCGCTTAACTTCAGTGTTCTAACGGAAACAGGTGTGTCAACGTGATTATGCCGTATGTAGAGATATATTTTGTAAATAATTAGTCTAAAATTATAGATTCCATTAAACTTATACATGGACCCCTGACATGGGGTTAGAATGGATTTGGGAGTAATAGCAACTAAAAGGTGAGTTTACACCCTCGAAAGCTCCCAAATTGGGGGATCACCACCAAATGCAGTTTTGTATCATACTCAGAGTGGTTGGGGTTAGAGAGATCTTAAGAAACAGGTTAGGCAGAAAAAAAAATTAATTAAAAAAAAAAGAAAAAAAAAGGAAGGGGTTGGAAAGATGAATTTCAAGGTAGTGGAATGAGGTAGGAGCAAACACCTTGCCATAGATGGGACCCTAAGAATTACTATCATTTCAGGTTGGAGTGGACCTGCTAGTAATGGGAATTAAGGGAGTGAATCCACTCTAGCCAAATTCCACAATTGGGGCTTCACAATCAGCTGTAGTTTAAGGTGATACCCCAGACCCGGAGAAAAGATTTGAAAGTTGACTAATCAAGTAAACTACTGAAGAGAGGTATTGTTTGAGTTTTGGAGGAGATTTTCACTCTCTAAGTGGTTCGCGGCAAAATGAGCAAAAGCAGATTGGTATTAGTAGTGATGGAAATAGGTTATGTTGTAATGTTCAGTTGTGTAGATTTAAGCAATTAAAATGATCACTTGATTACAGATTGTTTCAAATTTGCCTTTTCTAGTCATTTTATTTATGTTGTGAAAAAGTGAAAAGCGGCTCATTATGACAAAGAAGAGAAAATATGGAAACAATTTAGGAGAAATGAAAGACGAAGAGAAAATGGAGTGAAGATCAACTACAAAAAAGAAAAAAGGGCTTATAGAAAAAAGGGCTTATAGAAAAAAAGGGCTTATAGAAAAAAAGGGCTTATAGAAAAAAAGGGCTTATAGAAAAAAAGGGCTTATAGAAAAAAAGGGCTTATAGAAAAAAAGGGCTTATAGAAAAAAAGGGCTTATAGAAAAAAAGGGCTATAGAAAAAAAGGGCTATAGAAAAAAAGGGCTATAGAAAAAAAGGGCTTATAGAAAAAATGGGCTTATAGAAAAATGGGCTTATAGAAAAAAGGGCTTAAAGAAAAAAAGGGCTTAAAGAAAAAAAGGGCTTATAGAAAAAAAGGGCTATAGAAAAAAGGGCTATAGAAAAAAGGGCTATAGAAAAAAGGGCTTATAGAAAAAAAGGCTATAGAAAAAAAGGCTATAGAAAAATAAATAAGAGATAGCATAGGGGGAAGGGGGGCAAAAGAGGAAAAATGAGGCTCTAGAAAAAGAGTGGCTAGAGAGAAAAGTAAAAAGGACCATAGAAAAATGAAGGTAAAAAAGAAAAAGTGGACTGTAGAGAAAAAATGAGAATCTATAAGAAAAGATGCGAGCTATAGGGAAAAGATTGGAACAATTTAGGAGAAATGAAAGATGAAGAGAAATTGTAGTGAAGATCAACTGCATAAAATAGGGCTTTCCAGAAAAGGACTTATATAGAAAGAATAAGGGATAGCATAGGGGGGAAAAAAGGGAGACAAAAAAAAAGAAGAATGAGGATCTAGAAAAAGAGTGGATAAAGAAGAAAAGAAAAAAGAAAACAATGACCATAGAAAAAAAAAGAGAGAAAAAAGGGGGTAAGAGAGAAAGTGGACTGTAGAGTAAAGAAAATGCAGCAAAAAAAGGTTTTTAAGTGTAAAGACAGAGTATTGGGATAAAAAAAGTATTAAGAAAAAAGAAGAGTATTGGGGGAAAACAAAAGGAGAGTACTGGGATAAAAAAAAAAGAATATTGGAATTAAAAAAAAAAGAATATTGGGATTAAAAAAAAAAGAATATTGGGATAAAAAAAAAAGAATATTGGGATAAAAAAAAAGAATATTGGGATATAAAAAAAAGAATATTGGGATATAAAAAAAAGAATATTGGGATAAAAAAAAAAGTATTAAGAAAAAAGAAGAGTATTGGGGGAAAACAAAAGGAGAGTACTGGGATAAAAAAAAGAATATTGGAATTAAAAAAAAAAGAATATTGGGATTAAAAAAAAAAGAATATTGGGATAAAAAAAAAAGAATATTGGGATAAAAAAAAAGAATATTGGGATATAAAAAAAAGAATATTGGGATATAAAAAAAAGAATATTGGGATATAAAAAAAAGAATATTGGGATATAAAAAAAAGAATATTGGGATATAAAAAAAAGAATATTGGGATATAAAAAAAAGAATATTGGGATAAAAAAAAAGAATATTGGGATATAAAAAAAAGAATATTGGGATATAAAAAAAAGAATATTGGGATATAAAAAAAGAATATTGGGATAAAAAAAAAAGAATATTGGGATAAAAAAAAGAATATTGGAATAAAAAAAAGAATATTGGAATAAAAAAAAAGAATATTGGAATAAAAAAAAAGAATATTGGGATAAAAAAAAGAATATTGGAATAAAAAAAAAGAATATTGGAATAAAAAAAAAGAATATTGGAATAAAAAAAAAGAATATTGGGATAAAAAAAATATTGGAATAAAAAAAAAAGAATATTGGGATAAAAAAAAAGAATATTGGAATAAAAAAAAAGAATATTGGGATAAAAAAAAGAATATTGGAATAAAAAAAAGAATATTGGGATAAAAAAGAAGAGTATTGGGATAAAAAAGAAGAGTATTGGGATAAAAAAAGAAGAGTATTCGGAAAAAGAAGAGTATTGGGGGGAAAAGAGTAATGGGGAAAAAGAGTAATGGTGAAAAAAAGAAGAATATTGGGATTAAAAAAAAGAGGAGTATTTGGGGAAAAAAAGGAGTATTTGGAAAAAGGGGTAGAGTGCAAAAATCTTTTAAAAAGACAAAAAGGAGTTGGTGAAAGAGAGAAAAAGAGAGTATAAGGGATAAAACATTTTAAAATGGGGAAGAGAAAGATGAGCAGGATTTCAAAACATTAAAAAAAATATTTTTATAATATTTTTGTTGTTTTGTTGAGAAGCATTCATAGCTTTCAGCATTTCGAATGTTAAAAGGTGGAACAACATGCCAGACAATTGAAGAAGACACACTTACCCAATGGATGAAAACCAAGAAGTTGACATTCAGATTTATCTATGAGAGATTAAAAAGATGAATTTGGTTTGTTTTGGTGTTGATTTGGTTTTAGATGACACAGACGAGTTTGGCAAGAAGGAAATGTGAGGAAAAAAAAAAAAAAAAAAAAAAAAAAAAAAGCTGAAGCCAAACAATTAAGAAAATAAATAAAAAGGCACTTTGCCTTTCAGGTGACAGCAATAATATTTGAACAGCAGAACCGTTTAAAACCATTTTCTTCCACCACAAGAAGACAACTTTGTATAGAAAAATTGAAATAAGTTTTGAGATATCAAATACAAATCATTTGAAAGCAAAAAGAAAGAAAGCAATAAGAAAGAAAATGAAGGAAAAAAAGAGAATAAAAAAAGATGAAAAAAAAAAAGACAAAAAGATAAAAAATATGACTGATAAAAAGTTCTAAATGACAAGTCAGTAATTTAATGTATTGTATTAAAAATATTGTTTAAATGTTCCAAGTGTTATACAATATAGCATAATATATAAAATTATATTGGCCGGATTTCAAAAGTTGGACCTAAATTGCATTCCAGCTGACAAATCAATCTTCGATTCTGCCTAGCCACTTTTTTTTTGCTATTGTTCTACCATGTCATTTGCTATAGACTAACATACTTCGCTACACGTTATTTAAAAAAAAAAAAAAAAAAAAAAAAAAAACTTAATCCGGTTCGACAGGGTGGTAATATACGGATATTCTTAAATAATCACCTTCACAGAAAACTCAGCCAAGGGGAATAACTCTTACTAAAAGAATAAGATTTATTCCCTTTAGTTATTAGCTTGCTTATAACAGACATATTTACAAAAGACATATGCATTTTGAAACTCATGAATCTCAAACAATGACAGGTCGTTACATGAGTGTAAATGTCTTGTTGGTTAGTCGATTTACTGTAGAAATAATAGAGATTTTAAATTAAATAGACAAGATGCAGCTTAATATGCCCCCCCCCACCGACATGATGAATGATCTAGCCAAAAGCAACTCATAGTTATTGAAAATATATCCATAAAATCTACATACTATTAAAAATGTGAATCTTGCTTGTCCCCGTGCACACGAGATGACATCATCATCTTAAAGAGAAGTGGGAAAACACAAGGAATATCCTTTACAAAAGGGGTCTACGTCATCTACTAAAACATGTTGAAGACACCGGGAAGAGATTCTTTATGAAGTCATAAATGATAAAGTTAAAAAAAGATGACGTCATCCATTGAAACAGAGCCTATAGACGAGCCGTGAACCAAAGAGTCACGGGTCGTCTATGTGGACAATGACTGTATTGATATATATATATATATATATATATATATATATATATATATATATATATATATATATATATATATATATATATACTAGACGAACCGTTAAAGTTAAAAAAGTATTGTTGTTTTATTCTTCTTCGTGTATGAATATGTTCCTGCTAGCGTCTAACAGAAAAGTATCCAAAATACAGGTGAACAATATTCATACCTTCCCCCCCATGAGTTAATTATATAACAGTTACATTTATTTTAGGAAAGATGAGCTAAAATAGTTATTTATATAATAAAAATAATACGCCTGTACCTTCATTTGTACGTACGCTATCACCTTTCACACCCATTAAAAAAATGAGATCGTCCAATCAGCAAAGATGAAATGAAAAAAAAAAAAATAATTGGTCATTATTTGATGTTGCTGTGTATCAACAAATTAGGTTTTACTTTTAGCCATTTTAAAATTAATTTATCCAAAGTTGAATAAAACGTCATGAATAGAATTCTGTCACAATAAAAACATGATTGGTACTATCTGGCGTTCGAGCTAGGATTAAAATGTAGTATCTGTTTGATCCGAAGTCAAAATACGATGAGTGATAAAAATCATTCAGACTAAAGTAATCTATATAATAATATGCTAAGATACTTCATGTTCGTATGTACGTTATCACCTTTCACTCACATTTGAAAAAAAAAAAAAAAAAAAAAAAATGAGATCGTCAAATTAGTAAAAGATGGTGATTAATGTGATGTCGCTAAGGTAAAAAAAATCCGACTTTACCCATTTTAAAATGAATTGTTCCAAAATCAAATTATGTCGTCCCGTCGACTAAAACAGTACAATTGTAAATAAATACATTTTCAAAAAGTGGCATTCGTTTTATTTATTTGAAGATTTATTTGAAGATTTTAACAATTATTTGTCCGGTAAGAAAACAGAGAATATTGTTTTAAAATAAGTTAAATTGCTACAATTTCGAATAAAGAGAGAGAAAGGTATTCGTTTTATTTAATTAAACAATATTTAGCTGACAATGACAATTATTTTTATGGAAAAAGAAAGTGACTTTTTTTTCTTAATAGTACTGACTGGCAGACATTATTTCGAAAGGAATATTATTCTCAACAATAAATTATACAGATTAATGTAGAAAGCTTCATGGAAATTCCATGGTGTCCCGCTAGTTTTTTAATAATTCAAGAGTGAATAGTCAATCTTCAAAGTAGAATGAATAATCAAAATAAATATAGAATTAGGTTTGGTTTCGTTATTTTGTTTTACGGCATATCAGCCCTTTTCGGGTTATTTAATGCCAAATTCGGTCATTTCGGTGATAGATTTTATGTTTCAAATTCTTTATATGTTCAGATATTCATTCATGGGGTTTGGTTTGTTTTACGGCATATCAGCCCTTTTAAGATTATTTAATGCTGAATTTGGTCTTTATACTTCAAATTCTTTATATGTTCAAATATTTGTTCATGGTGTTTGGTTGAGTGAAAGGGTGGGACGGGATGGGTAGAGGAGAAGGGGAAGGGAGGGACATTGTTTTTTGTTTTGGATTTTGCAGAACATGATTGAGTTTTGCAAAAAAATAAAAAATAAAATAAAACATCAATGTTTGGTGCATTTCGAGTCAGGAAGTCAATAACTTTAGACAGGCTGATCTGGTAGCGCTAGAAATATAAAATTAGAAATAATCCGTGGAATTTCTACAGGCCGTCAATGCTTCATAATTGAGTGCTCACCACCAGACGCTTTTATTGGTAGAAGTAGTATTAATACAAAAAATAGCAAAGAGAGTTTTAAAACAGCTCAATACTAAGTACATTCTGACCAGGGGTTCCCAACCTTATTTTGCTTATGGACGTCCTGAGAGCTATTTTATCACCAGTGGACCCCCATATATAAATATATTATTTTTTTTTTACTAATAAATTCTTAATCTTATTAACATATGCACAATGTATGCATGAACGTAAAAATACATTTTACAGCCGATTAAAATGTTATAAATGACATAAAACAGCATGAAAACCAATAAGAAATATGTACCTACATGAACTCTGAAATAGCGAGGATTGAGCGCCACATATGCTGTGATCGTACGTACGTCTGCCAGCCTGGCTCTACAATGCATATTAACCAAAGAAAGCAGCGTTTATCTATTTTATATATTCTTTCTATGCGATCATTACGTATTTGCAGTATCATTGTTATCACCGCCATCAGGTTTTTAATCACTCCTGGAGGAGAAACTGTAGCACAGAGCAGGAGAGGCAGCCGACTGCTGTGAACCAAGACGCGGCGGTCGAAGAGAAGACCGTTGGTTTGCTGCTTGTGCGCAGGAGAGCTGCGGGCGCGAACCCCGAAACGCCCATTCACGAAAAATTGAATTTAATTGTTTTTTTAAAGAGGAAATGGTGGCGGGCGGCTTTGGCATGCTCATTTGCATATGCGAGATGTCGTTACTACAAGAAGCACGAAAAACGTCAATGGGGAGATTCGTTGGGAGGTGAGGGCGAACGAAAGGAGAAGTGCCGCATTTATTTTTGTGAAAGCTTTGCATTGACTCGTTCAAAAACCCCTCCCTAGTTTCCGTCCACCTTATTGGCGACAGTCATTCAGGGTTTTTTGCCATAGTCGCCATGCTAGGCACTGCGGGTTGTCGACTATTTTGCCCATAGCTATATGTCTACATACAGCGCCTGGTATTCCCAAATAGTCACCCATTTTAGTACTGGCTAGGCTCAATGTCGCTTAACTTCGGTGATCTAACGGGAACCGGTGTCTCAACGTGATTATGGCGTTATACATATTTATATTCAACATATTTCCATATGTACCCTTTACAACTTACCATGTACCCCTAAATTACAAATTTTTTCTTGGGGGCCCCCTTAAAGCCTATGTGGACTCCCTGATTTAGACCATTAACATTGCTAGTGCATTTGTTTCTAATACATTATATTAAGTAAATTTTTCTACTTTTCCAATATATAAATCCTCCTCCTCCAGTTTTGGTATTTAAAGCGCTGTAAGTTGAGCGTAGCCAGTACCAGATTGGTGACCTTTTGAGAATACCAGGCGCTGTATGTGGACACCTAGCCATGGGTAAATAGTGTCGCTAACCCGCAGTGCCTAGCGTGGCGACTATGGCAAACACCCCTGAATGACGACAATCACTAATAAGGTGGTCGGAAATCAGAGAGAGAGGTTCCTCCTCCAGGAGTGATCAAACCCCTGATGGTGATGAAGTGTCCTGGAGTCCAGGATCGGCAATACCAGGCAATGTCTCATGCTTGCTCTCCATGTGGTCCGATCCACAAGGTTGTTATCAGTCATGTGTCATGCAGAGAAATCACTTCTTACGTACTCAAGCCAGATCTTCTTCGGTCTACCACACTACTGATGGTGATGGAGTGTCCTGCACTCCAGGATGGGCAATACCACACTCCATAGTGCCCGGGATATCTAGGTGTGCTATTATGTTGATGCTAGAGGTGGTACGCTGTACATGGCAAAAACCACCTGAGACGCCAGGCATGCAAGGCATCCATAATTCCACCAAATACCAAGTTTTTAATGAAGCTTAGTTGAAGGGAACTTTTCCTCCAGTTTTAAGCTGCATGTATACTTGATCATGGCACAGTTATTATGTCGGAGTACTTGTGTCTCAGAAGTGTTTGGGCACACGTCTCACTGCCATGCAAGTATAATTTGAAGAAAAAGTACTTTGAAACATTGCTGAACATTGCAAACACAAATCGATCACCATCTTAGTTAAATCAAGATACATTCTGAGTATCGATTCGGAAATGGAAATAAAATGAGAACGGGTATTCAATGTGAGTGTTCAGTGACGAAAATGTTATTCCAAGCATGGAAACCAACAGATATTGACCCTTATAGAGATGAGTGAATACATCTAAAAACGGTATTTGAAACTTAAGCATGACAGACCAACAAAAATGCTAGTTCTAACTTGAGCATGACAGGCCAACAAAAATGCTAGTTCTAACTTGAGCATGACAGGCCAACAAAAATGCTAGTTCTAAATTGAGCATGACAGACCAACAAAAATGCTAGTTCTAAATTGAGCATGACAGACCAACAAAAATGCTAGTTCTAAATTGAGCATGACAGACCAACAAAAATGCTAGTTCTAACTTGAGCATGACAGACCAACAAAAATGCTAGTTCTAACTTGAGCATGACAGACCAAACAAAAATGCTAGTTCTAACTTGAGCATGACAGACCAAACAAAAATGCTAGTACTAACTTGAGCATGACAGACCAAACAAAAATGCTAGTACTAACTTGAGCATGACAAGTTCTAACTTGAGCATGACAGACCAAACAAAAATGCTAGTTCTAACTTGAGCATGACAGACCAAACAAAAATGCTAGTTCTAACTTGAGCATGACAGACCAAACAAAAATGCTAGTACTAACTTGAGCATGACAGACCAAACAAAAATGCTAGTACTAACTTGAGCATGACAGACCAACAAAAATGCTAGTTCTAACTTGAGCATGACAGACCAAACAAAAATGCTAGTTCTAACTTGAGCATGACAGACCAAACAAAAATGCTAGTTCTAACTTGAGCATGACAGACCAATGGGCAGAACCTTATCTCAGAGTTGCCTGGACGCATCTAAAGAGGCTATTTCAAAACGTTGCAGATGGATTCAACCTCTTACGAAGGTTCTTGGACACATCTAAAATAAGATTCATCCATTTGTTCGTGCTTAATAATAAAATTCGTGTATTTAACTGGAGCGTGATAGACCAAGCTACCAACCATGGACGGAGCCCCTTAGAGATGTGAGGACGCATCTTTTCAATAAAGATAATAAAAGAATGAGAACATCTAAGAATTTTGCACCATATAATAACGGTAACTAGAATTCAAATTGGAAGTAAGCAAAAATAGATGAAAGGTTTTTGATGGCCTTAATTACAGATCAAATGAACATCTTTTACACTCCAAAGTTCTAACCAACAGAATTAAGGAGAACCAATTTTACAGTAAATAAGGGAAGAAGTGGAGATTTATTTTAACAATCTTTTTAATATGCTAAGGTAGGACGATTCTGAAGAAAAATTGAACAAAATAGGCTCATACTAACGAATACAAAAAAAATAAATTAATTAATAAAAAAAATACAACAAGGAAGGTAGCAAAGTAGTTTCTAATAAACAAAAAATAAAAATAACATCCTGTGGGTTGAGTTTCCAGTCTTTCTGTTAAACCGAAAGTACTAATGGAAGACCAAACTAATGTATAGTGTCCATTAAAAAAATGCTCTTGCAGAACTAATTAAGCATTCTTGTTATTTTTCCTATAACACTAATATATATATATATATATATATGTAAAATAAAAATGAAATAAAGGATAAGCAAATCAACAACTAGCAAAAATAAACTCAAAAACAAAGTTTTGCTGCCAACTGATGATGATTGTCTTAACAATTGAAATATTTTGGTAGAACTATTCAATATGTGTTTTTGAGTTTATATTTGCTAGTTGTTGATTTGTTTATCCTTTATTCCATTTTTATTTTTACATTTTGTCTGAAACATTGTTTCTGTTATTCCTCATATATATATATATATATATATATATATGTTCTTCTGTGAACGAAATGGTCCATAAAAATATACAGAAATCTTTGTTTTGAAAAGATGATCAATGAAATCTTTGTTACTCGAATGTAGCCTAATATAGTCTATTTATATATGCTCTGTTGTTATATGTTAATTATCATTGAGCTTTTACCTTGAAAAAGTTGGTCTATAACAAAATATAAAGTCTATGTAAAACACACACACACACTATATATATATATATATATATATATATATATATATATATATATATATATATATATATATTATATATATATATATATTAGGTCAGGAGTCTAGGCGATTTTATTTTAAAATAAAACAAAAAGGAATATAAATAAATAAAATATTTAAAATTTAACAGATAGTAATATTTTTAGGCGATTTCAATGAGTTGATCACATGTTCAGTTTCAGAAAGTAATTTTGTCTCATTCTACTGGAATAAAGTTCAGTAAATGTATTGTCTTTAACTCTCTTGAGGCACACTTGGCATTTCTTGGAAACTAATGAGGACCCCTTCTCATCCTGGCTCCAAACACTGAACCCCTATTAAGATTTCTATTATTTCCAAATCTTTATATAGATGTCAAACCCGAACACAGATCCTACAATAATGTTGTACCCTGTTTTTGTAAAAATGAAATACACTTATCTAAGTACCCTTGGTAATGTAGTTTCAGAATATATATATATATATATATATATATATATATATATATATATATATATATATATATAAAGCTCCTATAGAGTTGAGCCCTATTGAGAGATAATAGATGATTCATAAATTAGCCACGTTGCATTGTTTTACCCCTTGGGAGATAGAACTCTTTAGAATCACAGTACTTATGTTTACATTGAAAGAATACAAGGCGTATTACTCTCGCATTTCAAAGCGTAATCGTCGAGTTGGTTGAATGGTTACAAGACCAGGGTTCATAATACTTGAAATTGTTCGACCGGCAATTCCATACAGATGAGCATAAAATAAAAACTGCGAATCATGTCTATGGATATAAAAATATTGATTTATCAATAATTATTATTAAGATTTTGTTTCCATTTATTCTTATTACTTATTAATATCATTTTCTTTTTAAACCTCGAACAAAACTCATTATAAGCTAAATTTAATTGATAAACAAAGGAAAATACATTGTAAATTATGTTTTTAATTAGATTAATTATTTTTAAAAAATGCGGATATTTAATATTTACCCCCCCCGCCCCCCCCAAAAAAACCGTGACGTTTTATATTACAGGTCATTTTATGGTGCAGTAAAGAAGCATGACTGAAGGTCTATTGACAAATGTTTGCTTTTCATAGATGTTTGAAGATAAATTAAGTCGACTATATTCAAAAATACATCAAGTAACATTCTGACCCATACGTGACGATAAGACGCGTTGAAAGATAACTGAATAAAAATACGTATGTGGAAGATCATATTCTTTGCCAGACATCTTAATTACCTTTTTGTTTTGTTTAATTCTTACCAGTTTCCAAAACAAAAATACGTATTTTCATTTATTTATTCTAAAGTTTCAGTTATCCCCCTGGCTGATTTGAATTTTAAGGTAATTATTTAAAAAGTAATTTTTAAAATAAATTGTAGCAAAGTGCATTATTATGTTGCTAATAACACGACACAACAATAACAAATGAAAATTGTCTAGTTAGAAGCAAAGTTTGATTTGTCAGCTTATATGCTATTTGGGTCTGACTTTGACAATCTGGCAAGAAAACTTTATATTTTAGATAAGATTTTGGGATATTTTTATTTACCTTACACTCTGACTTGAGAAAGTTTATTAGAATTTTGGAAATTATTTTCCTATACCACAGCAGATCCCCAAAAAGTGTTATTTTTAATATGGCAACAGAAAATTAAGTCAGTCGACAACGTAAGGATGGGCCAAAGTCTTATCTGGGTCTTACTTCTCCATATTGTATGAAGTATTCCTGAACTTATGCCATGGAAATGTTGATAACTCAAAAACTATTTATCTGATCCAGCTGGAATTTTGCCTGCTTGTTACTGTGATGAAAGAGCATCGGATCTATACATCAAATTTGGAAAAATCGGAAATTGAAATTCCGTTAAAATTTCGTCCATAATCGAACTTTTTTAAGTCAAGGTCATATAAGATGTGGAATTTCATTGGCTACAATATGGGCCAAGTAGTGAGTCGCTACAATGAACAGAACCTAAGTGTTCACCCAAAGTGAGACTTTCATCTTTTCAGGAACCATGAACATTTACCTACACATCCCAAAACTAAATCAGTTCTAATTGAGACCATAACCAATATTTTGACAAAATTTGGTGAAGTGATGTGGACGCTAGGCTGGACACAAAAAAAAATCTCCACCAAAAACATAACCTCCGCCCGGGTGGAGGTAATAATAACAAAAGTAACTTTTACCCTTAAATGCTTTATTTTTTATATGAGTTTGAAAAAAAAACAAAAAAACTTTATCATCGAAGATAATGATTACCTATTTAGCGGGTGTGCTGACACAACATCATACTAATACCTACTCACACTTGCCAACAGGCTCATTGCAGATGTGAAACAAGTTGCAGTTTGACACATTTTCGTTGAATATTAAATAGGCATTTTGTTGGAATGTGTCATATTTGAAACAAAAAGCATTTAAGAGTAAAAAGAAAAAAAACAAACCCATCTTAAATCTTGATCCAGATGATTTTGACAATTTAATGAGGATTTCCGTATCCAAAGAATCAACTCTTGTAAAAGCTTTATGAACATCCAATCAGTAGTGTCTTTTGCTATTTCCGAGATGAGGTGTTTTTATTGATAGGTTTTAAAATTGTCATCCTCATCATCGACAGTTTACTGTCCGGCCTTCTTCAGCTACCTTTCGTAACAGTCGACAACATTCTGGACATTTTGAATTGAACTAGCACAGCCTGAGTAGGTTTTGTTCATACCAAGTCGAGGATACGTCTTCAACAATCAGTATAAAAGAGGCGGGGTCATTTTTAAGTAGATGATGACCTTGCATCTGTCGAGCTGCGGAATGATTCTCTGCAGTTCTAAGAGGTCCACACTCCCAGACTTCTGTCTTTGAATAGGGATTGCCGACAGGGCTGCTCAGGCATTTTTTTGACGCCCAGAGTGAGCACAACTTTTTGTTCGCAGACTTTTCAATCCCCACCTTTCGACCTTGTGTCACACCTTTCCGCAGTTGGAAGGAGGTAAATACTTACATTCAATTCACATAGTTCTTTTTTTTTTTTTTTTTTTTGCATTCCAATGCTTTGGAATATGTCAAGTTAGTACACTTTTTTTTTTCTCCTCCATTTTTTTTTTTTTCTTTTAAATTATTTTTTTTTCTCCTCCATTTTTTTTTTTTTTAATTATTTTTTTTTTCTCCTCCATTTCTTTTTTTAAATTATTTTTTTTTTCTCCTCCATTTTTTATTTTTAATTATTTTTATCTTTTGTCCTTGAAACCCGGTCAAAGCATTGAACTCAACTCCCAGGTAAATTATGTAAATATTTTTTATTATGTGAAGTTCCTAATGAAACAAGTGACTCATAATAAAATATAACCTTGTCTGAGGCAATCATTGAAGCCATGTGCAAGAGCGAACCTTTCGGCGATTAAAAGAGGCAGGTTGATTTATAGTGAACTCTCGGCATGTTCCATCAAAGAATGTTAATATCGGTACAGTATATTATTACTATTTTCTTTTTTTCCCCCTCTCTTTATCAAACCGATTAGCAGCAACGCAATTTTGTTTTTGCCTGGAGAATTGTGTAGAATTTATTTGTAGTGTCTCTTTTTCACTTTCCTGGGATGCTATTGAAAATAAAGCACTATTGTAAGATCAGACGGTACATTTCTGGAGAAAAATTTTATGAGGAATCTAATGATCGTATTAATTCTGTGTTAGAGTTTTACAATAATATTTTTATTGGTACTTTGTTACATTAGGACCCATGCTAACTTTGAGCATGACGCTAACCCTAACCACAAGTCAAAGTTAGCTCGGGTCCTAATGTAACAAAGCACCTTTTTTATTTATTTATTTTGACTGTTTTTATCTTGAATGTTATTCTCACAACATTCTAGCTGATGTAACCTCCAACCTTCTGCCGAATTTCTAACGGAACCCTTTATTTAATTCACGGGGCAACTCATTCTGCCAGGCAGGTAGAGTTCTTAAGTAATTCGTAATTGTATTCTTAGTATCGCCCGTGTACTGAGAATTGAACCTCCTACCTCTAGAACAGAATATTTTTTATTTATCATAATAATTATATCTATGAAGGTAATGACCTAGTGTTTGTGAGTTTCGTGGGATGACTTAATAGCAGGAGAGTGAAATTCTTTGCTACCTTCTTTGTGGGATTACGTATTTGAGAGAAGCAGTTTAGTCAGATAAATGTAATATGTAAACGAGGACGAAATGTGAACATATTTTTGTGAAACATGCTTTAGAAATTTCTGTAAGTGTTAAAGATTTGCATAGAAAGTGTTCAGTTATTTTCCTATAATGACTTAAGTTGCACGGGAAAAAATCAACATTATTTTATTATAGAGATTTATTTAATTTTTTTAACTAATGAGTCACAACTTATCAAGGTCAAAAGCAACTCGAGGATAAGAGGGGTGTCAATTGAATGATGAAGAATATTATGAGAGGATTGAAACGAACAAAATCTGATTACTTGAGGGTACGGTGTAAACATGTAGAATGCTGCATGTTTTGGGGAGGTGCATAGATGCATGCTACAAACGGCAGACCTGCAATGGGGAAATATTTAGCTAAGAGAGAAGAGCACCCAAGAAATTGGTTAGCCTCTTTGAAAAAATAATGGATTCTTTAAGATCTCTGTTGTTCAGTAGAGAAATCAAGTATCATTTTAACTTCTCAAAATAAAATTTTTTTTAACTTGATTTAAACTTGATTTTGTTTGGAATGGAAAATCGTTTGTTACAGAAGTGACCGAGATCACATAATTGACACTAAGATCAGTGTTGAAATCAAGCACCGAATTCAGATGAAGACGATCAAGACTGAAACATGCTTACTTTATATTTTTACCAAATAATTGAATTGAATTGTTGCCATGTTATATCAGCTCTAACACACCAAATATCATCTCTGACCCGACCATAATTGTATTTAGATTTTAAATAAGTATAGTTTGTCAGTAGCATACATTTCTGACGATCTTCACAAATAAAGTTCAACCAGTCAACTAGTTTTCTGTGATAGTTCATGTTCCCAAATTTTGTCATTCTGCGACTACTAAAAGAGATACACATTTTTCTAAGCGCTAACAAATAAATCTGAAATTTTACAGTTATCTGCCCTTCTTTTTTTTTTTTAATTAAAATAACTTACAATCCTATTCTTAACAATTGCTATTAAAAAAAAATGTTTCGTCATCCAATTCTTACATTTATTTATATTTTAGGTAGGAAAATAAATAGATCTGGCATATCTTATTAATAATAACCTGTCTTTGCCAATTCGTTGTTTAGCCCCTGAGGAAGAAGCTGTACAACGAAGAAGCATACAACCATGAGAGGGGAATTAAATTAAATTTAAAAAACCCACAAAAAACGAAGCGAAATAACAAAAATACTTGAATAAAATTTGTTCTTTTACCAGTCGATTACAGAAAACAAATAAAGTGAGATCAAATTTAATGAAAGTAGGAAAGTCTTAGAAAAAATAATTAAAAAAATAAAAATAAAAATAATACAATAAAAAAAATAAGCATTTAACGGTAGTAAGTTTTAAAGTGCATTCAATTAAGATTTGGAAAAAAATGGCATCAGTATAAAAAAATAAAAATGGATGAATATAAAAAGTATAAAAAAAAATCAACAAGAACGGATCCATTCTAAGGATGTGTCCATTCAATCTGTCCGTTTAGTGATGAAAATGCTATTTGAAACTTAAGCTTGACAGACCAAAAGAAAATGCTATTTCAAACTTAAACTTGAGAGACCAAAAGGAAATGCTATTTCAAACTTAAGCTTGACAGACCAAAAGGAAATGCTATTTCAAACTTAAGCTTGACAGACCAAAAGGAAATGCTATTTCAAACTTAAGCTTGACAGACCAAAGAAATGCTATTTCAAACTTAAGCTTGACAGACCAAAAAGAAAATGCTATTTGAAACTTAAGCTTGACAGACCAAAAAGAAAATGCTATTTGAAACTTAAGCTTGACAGACCAAAAAGAAAATGCTATTTGAAACTTAAGCTTGACAGACAAAAAAGAAAATGCTATTTGAAACTTAAGCTTGACAGACCAAAAAGAAAATGCTATTTCAAACTTAAGCTTGACAGACCAAAAGGAAAATGCTATTTCAAACTTAAGCTTGACAGACCAAAAAGAAAATGGTATTTCAAACTTAAACTTGAGAGACCAAAAGGAAATGCTATTTCAAACTTAAGCTTGACAGACCAAAAGGAAATGCTATTTCAAATTTAAGCTTGACAGACCAAAGAAATGCTATCTGAAACTAAGATAGACAAAATTTTTCAAGAAAAGCGTGGGCATATTTTTAAAAAGTTATTTCAAATTTAAGCATAACAGACCAAAGTAAATCCTATTACAAATTTAAGTGTGACAGACAAACCGACAGTCTTATATTAATGTTTGGATGTATCTTAAATAATATGCGTCCATTCAATCTGCATGTTTAGCAATATTATTTAAAACTTAAGCTGATGCCTAAAAAAAGGCGACAACTAATGTCATGCTTTTTTAAATGAAGAAAGCCAAAAGTAATTTGATCTAAATATAAATTACTGTCTCATTTCACAAGATTTATTTTTTTTATCCCTTTCAAAAACAACAAAATAACGAAAAAATTATTTAAAAAACAAAACAAAAAACAAACAAAAAAAAACGCTTTGCATCTTATGACTAGGAGACTACTTTTTTTAATTTATTTTTTTATTTATTCAAATCACCAAAAACCATGAATTATCCAATTTTAATGAGATTTTAAAACATTTATTCAATAAACGTGAGTACACTCACCATAAAAAAATTATCCTTTGCCAGTGTTCGCACTAATTGTCATATAAAATAAAATCTGAATCGATGAAGTTAAAAAAAAAAAAACTATAAGAAAACATCTCAAATTGGAAAGTAAAAAAAAGCAAAAAAGGGGAAAAAATGTATAAATCGGTATAGAAAGCAAAAAGTAAAGAAAGATAATGTCCCATGGAAATAGATTGAAGGCAGGGGTTGTCTGACTTGCTATTTGCTTTCTCAATTCCCCTAAATACTTGAAATGGATTTGTTTGGCAGTTTTTTTACTTACTAACTTTTACGTGACGGGACGGATATATATATATATATATATATATACACACACCCCTACATATTGTTAGTTGCGAGGAGAATTATATATTGTATTAGAAGGCTCACCTGGTGATGCCTAGTAATGAACGAGGACCACTGTGTACCAGTTTTCAACGCTGAACCTCATATCTATTCTGTTTTTTGTTTTTTTATATCTATAATTTTCACTCCTCGTTTCGTCAAAATTTAAGTATTAACTTAAAAAGCTCAACATGTAAGGAAGAGAATTCCTATTTTAACTTGAATGTAAAAATATGAATTTTCTCCCTTATAGTTTGAGCTTCCCTTCCCATCTCTTTGTAACTTTCAGATTATCATTTTTTTTTTTTTAACGTTAAAATTCAAACTGAAATGACTTTAAGTAATCCCGGGCTACGCTGGTAGACACAACTAATATATATTATACATATGCAGACAAATTTACAATTACCTTTATTTTGAGCAGAATAATAAAAAAAAAAAAAAACATTTTTTTTCTTCCCTTTTTAGAAATTGTACACTAAACTTAACAACCTGAGCACTAATACTGCCAAAATCAGACTGGCATGCCTTCAAAACTAATTGCAAGAAGAATTGGACGAAAATATTTGGAAGTTTTCCAAATCAATGTCCGGAAGATTTATCCTGGTCACCAAAATGGATATTACAATAACTTAGCAATAAAGAAATTAAATTTATTTAACCGAAACAATCGGATCGAAATTGACTTTCAATTACAGATTTCTATTTAAGATTCATTCTGTTTCTGCCTTTTAGCGCGTCAGTGCCTCATCAAGAACATGGTGTTACCTTCTCTGGCGGTAAACTAACAACAGAAAAACGCATTTCAGTGCAGCTATCACGAAATCGGAAACGCATTACAAGATTCTCAAACAACACGTACAAATTACACCATACTAGCTGCACATGTAGAACATTAAAGACACAACTGGAAAATGCACTAACATAGAGTAGGTTGTTTGGTTTTACGGCATATCAACCCTTTTCGGATTATTTAATGCTGAATCTGGTCATTTTGGTGAAAGCTTTTATGCTTCAAGTTCTTTATATCTTCAAATATTTATTCATGGTGTTTGGTTTGGTTGTTTTGTTTTACGGCATATCAACCCCTTTCGGATTATTTAATGCCGAATCTGGTCACTTTCATAAAAGCTTTTATGCTGAAAGTTCTTTATATCTTCAAATATTTATTCATGGTGTTTGGTTTGGCTTTTTGTAGTAGAAAATTATTGTTTTTGTTTTTATCTTTGCAGAACATAATTGAGTTTTGCAAAGGAAAAGGGGAAAAAAAACTATAACATCAATGTTTGGTGCATTTTAAGTCAGGAAGCCGATATCTTCAGACAGCCTGATCTGGTAGCACCAGGAACATAGAGTAGGAAATTGTTAGGAGAGCACCAGGTTACAAATGAACGAGTAAAAATAGCTAGATATATTGTCAGTATTCATTTATTTTTAGCTTGATGGTTTGATTTTGGTTGTTTTGTTTTACGGCATATCAACCCTTTTCGGGTTATTTAATGCCAAATCCGGTCATTTTGGCAAAAGTTTTTATGCTTCAAGTTCTTTATATGTTCAAGTATTTATTCATTGTGTTTGGTCGAGTTAAAGGGGGGAAGGGAGTGAGAGGGAGAAGGGGGAGGGGAAGAGAGAAAATTGTTGTCTTATGTTTTGGGCTTTGCAGAACATGAATGGGGTTTGCAAAAAGAAAAACAATAAAACATCGATGTTAGGTGCAATTTGGGTCACGGAGCCTACATTTTCAGACAGCCTGATCTGGTAGTACCAGTTTTTTGCTTGATACAACTAACTACTTCAGTTGTTCTCACCTTGAGAATGGGAAGTCAAATGAAGTGTGCATGTGCGAGTTAACCACCTACGTACAGTACCTATGCAATCAAATGCGTAAGCGCCAAGTAACGATCAAATCTAGAACTTTCTACGGATATGTCTATAAAAAGCACCGGTTTTAAGGACAAAATAAACAGATCAATCCAAGATGTCTACACTGTCATACAAAGCTACAGCAATCTTAACTAGCATTTTCACGCCACCAAAAACGTCCAAATCATAACCAACTTTTTCTTCCACCCCCTAAAAGGATTTACTATCAACTTCAAACTATGGAAGCCATCAGCTTCATTGTCTCTTTCTTGTTAATAACAACAACAACAATAACACTACTTTGCCATGTTAGCATGAAACTCATTCATCATCATCATCATCATCGTCGTCGTCAATAGGTACGGGGGAGCAACAAATCATCATCAGCAACTTGAATAGAACAGCTATATTCATATAACCTTTCATTCTCGTGCATACAGTACTCAACAAAGTGACCACCACGGTAAATAATAACTTTCTTAATCGTCTTCTGACTTATCTCCCTTTGATTGAGATCTCAGTTTAAATACATATCACAATGCACGCACTATAAGTTACAACACATTCCAACACTTTTTCTCTCGAAAATAAATATGGTTTGTTATATTATTTGATGATCATTGTCCTTTTTTCTTTGTCATGTCTAAAACCATATTAACACGGCCCGTCGCAATATAAATAAATACACCCACAGGAGTTGTTTGTCATTACTATCAGTTTCATGCAAAAAGCAATGTCCAGATTAGCTATTTTTTACGTATTATATCTGCCCGTAAAGCATGACATACAGACGAAAAAACTTGAGTATCACAGACTGACCGATCAACGAACAAAGTAAACCTTCAAGGTTTCACTTTAAAATCTTCTTAGGCCTTTTGGTCAAGATCAGAGTGTAGTATCTGTTCTGATGGATGCTGCACTCTTAACCGGTACCGTCTTGGTTTTCGAGCCTTGATTCCGCCGGTCTGAGGTATTGTCCTGTGCAGTTCTAGGAGGTCCACTCTCCCAGGCTTTGCCTTCTCACCCTTTGAGAAAGGGTTAGTTTATTGCTAATCGCCTGAGGCGCCCCTATCGGGGAATGCTGACGGGGCTGCCCAGGCATTTTTTGTAAGCCAGATTGCTCTTTCTATTGGGCGCTGGCTTTTTCAATCCCACTTTCCCGACCTTGTGTCACATCTTACCGCTGTGGGAAGGGAATAAATACAAAGTCTGTCATGGAGATGTGCAAGGGAATCTAAAAATGCGAAGATCTGTTGATTGTAAAACATTTCAGCATTTTCTACAAACAAACTTCTTTTTGATGGAGACTGCAGCATCCTTGAAAGCACATTTGTTCGTGCAACACTTCATGACACCTCAGTAGTGATGGGACGATTCAAATACCCCCCCCCTCTTTCCATTCCAATACAATTACCAATTCGGATTCTAAAATTGCCCCCCCCCCCAAAGTAGAATTTCATTTTTATTTGGGGGGGGGGGGGGATTTAGCGGAGAGTCCTCATCTACTTTTAAATCTAGATATAATTTTCTTCTTAATTTGACAAACTTCTTTATGTTTTCCCTTTATGTATTGTATCCAAGAATTTGATAAAATCATTGAGATTTTCATCTATAATTTTTCACTTGTGCCATTTTTTCCTATTTATCCACTCGTACCATTTTTGCCTGTGCCATTTTTTTTTCCAAAATTCGTTACTATGATCTATAAGTTTTAGTTTTACTGATAGTTTAAAATCAATAAGTATTTACCATTTTATCATTAGAACCAGCTTAAGTTTAAATAAAAAATTTAAAAGAATCGTTTTTTTTTAATCGGAAATTAGGCTGAGATATTCCCAATTCCGATAGCTGCGAAAAGTTCCGATTTTTCCAATTCCCGATTAATCATCCCAACACTACACCTCGACCCTTCGATAATTTAGACGCTCTCCTCTTGTTAGGATTACCACTGTGACTGCCATTTTAGACAGCCATTGCAAATATAGAATTGCGGCGGTCTTCATTATTTTCATTACTCTACGCCTGGACACAGAGTTGGTGCTATCTACTTCCAAACTCGCTCGCAGTCTGGCAGAGGAGAGTGGACAGGATTACAAGTAGGAAGGAAATCTTACATGGAAATCCGTTCTATATCTCATCACCTGGCTGACTATCGACCAATCATAGCTTGGTATTAATCTCCAACAGCTAAAGTGTTTCCCATCTCATGAAAGTGTTTTAAAAAGGATCGATAATCTCAGAGAAAGAAATCAGAATAAGCATGTCACACACACACACACGTGTATTAATATTTACTTATCCTTACACTTCATTTTCATCTCTTTTCTTTGAAGCTGTACTTTAAAGTATATGATGAACAGTTAATGATAATATACTGACCCCAAAAAGATAGTGGTGAGAGAGAGAAAGTGAGAGAGAGAGAGAAAGAAAAGGATTGAATTAAAATGAAAGAAAAAATGGATTGTATTGAAATAAAAGAAAAAATGGATTGTATTGAAATGAAAGAAAAAATGGATTGTATTGAAATGAAAGAAAAAATGGATTGTATTGAAATGAAAGAAAAAATGGATTGTATTGAAATGAAAGAAAAAATGGATTGTATTGAAATGAAAGAAAAAATGGATTGTATTGAAATGAAAGAAAAAATGGATTGTATTGAAATGAAAGAAAAAATGGATTGTATTGAAATGAAAGAAAAAATGGATTGCATTGAAATGAAAGAAAAAATGGATTGTATTGAAATGAAAGAAAAAATGGATTGTATTTAAATCAAAGAAAAAAAAAATGGAATTAAAAAAAACGGATTGAATTAAAATATTAAAAAAGTAAAGGATTATATTAAAATGAAAAAAAAAAAAAGAATTGAATTAAAAAAAAAAGGATTGAATTAAAATATTAAAAAAGTAAAGGATTATATTAAAATGAAAAAAAAAAAAAGAATTGAATTAAAAAAAAAGGATTGAATTAAAATATTAAAAAAGTAAAGGATTATATTAAAATGAAAAAAAAAAAAAGAATTGAATTAAAAAAAAAAGGATTGAATTAAAATATTAAAAAAGTAAAGGATTATATTAAAATGAAAAAAAAAAAAAGAATTGAATTAAAAAAAAAGGATTGAATTAAAATATTAAAAAAGTAAAGGATTATATTAAAATGAAAAATAATAAAAAGAATTGAATTAAAAAAAAAAGGATTGAATTAAAATATTAAAAAAGTAAAGGATTATATTAAAATGAAAAAAAAAAAAAAGTAACTATTTCCGTTTTGGTCTACCATAATTTTTGAAATGCAGTAAAAATGGTTTCTTCAAACTTGAACGTTATTACTACTTAATTATAAATTTTCAAAATCCTTCGCACATATAATTTTTAACTTAAATCTGTTGACGCCATTCATCCTGAGTTGTTTGAGCAGGCTTCTACCAATAAATTCAATGTGTCCTGAATGAAAGCGGACCAAGTACGGCGGCCCACTTCCACCGTTGAAACAAGTGACAGCCAGTCTTTATTCTACCGACAAAAACAGTGGACCGATGATCGGTTCTTCACCATTCTAAGCCATGTTTTGAGTTGGCCATCACGCCACTTCTTTCAGCTCCGAAAGAGAACCTTTTACAATGATAATTTTTTTACCATAACCTGACTGGGGTCATACTGAATCAGAATATGTAAGTTTTGTAAGCATATCTTGTATAGTTTCTGAGATTACCCCATATGCACAGGCGGAAAATATGATTTTCCTTTGTGTAATAGATTTATAAAATAAAAATGATGAAAATCTCTCCAAACAAAATATGAGATTAAAACGAAAGTAAACGCGTTGCTCGGCTGACAGAGGAAACAGTAACAACGTAAAGTTAATTAGCCTAAGTGATTAATTAAGTTTTTAAACAAACAAACAAATTATAAATATATGCCACACTAAAATTCATCCGTGAATAATTGACATTATTCAAATTGATCTTGGAGCATCTCTAGTCTTTGAACTAAGCATTTTATTGTAATCACTTTAAAATATCCTGATTGGGAGATTCAGTTTGTTTTATGGCATGTCAACCCTTTTTTAGGGGATTTATTGGCGAATCACAACAATACCTATTGAAAATGACTCATTGTATACGTTAACTGAACACAAGTTGTTAGTTTTTTTATCCATCACTGGAGTCAAAATTCCTTTAATACTTAAATGAGCACAATAGATTTAGTAAGTTTTAAACTTTGAATAGCCAATTCCATAGTCTGTGATAGCATCCATTAAGTCAATTACACACTTTTTCCCCACCGAGAGAGGAGTTGCTTTCATAAAAGGAGATTCTAGGAATAATGTTAATAATTCAAGAAAAGAATGTTCTCTTCACTTTTCAAATTTGTACATACTTTTTTAAAAAATTCTTTTTTTTAATGGAAACGCTCCAGACAAGGCATGAAGCCACTTAATGTAAGGAGCTAACAAGAACGAAATAGGATTATCAGAAAATCATCATAAATATAATACTAGAAGAATACCCGTCCCAAGATGGGTAAAATTAAATCCTGGAACAGAGCAGTTTTGCACCACTTTTATGTCCCTTACAAAGATTAAAAATCAAGATACAATGATTCTAAACCGTACTCTAATTTTGATCAAAACCCATTACATGACTTAGCTTCTAGAAAATGTTTAAAATGTAAGACTTAAGTTTGAGGGGACTTAAGAAATTAAAATTCAACTAAGGAATCTTTCTTAATTGGTTTCTAATGACTATGGATTAAACTAAATATAGTCAACATTACCCACCCTTATGTCTAGCAGCTGTGTTAAAAATTGTAATGATAGGTTAATTAGCTTAGGAGTGACTTCTGTACATATATATATATATATATATATATATATATATATATATATATATATATATATAAAGTGGTGAACTAAAAGCGAACTTTTAGGAAAGGTAAAACCTATTGTGAAAAGTATACAGCTCAATATCCAGGATAGAGCAGATAGATATGTAGATATATATATATATTTTTATTTTTTATTTTTTTTATTTTACTTTCTCAAATTTTAAATTTTGGCCTTTGCCAACTTATCTATCCCAGCGTCTTCCTCTGATGATAAGATTTTGATCTTTGAAAAGCCTGGCTTAAGGAAAAATTTAACTTGAATAAATTGCCTTTTTGCGGAATATACCTTGCTATGAGCAACTGAATTGAAAAAAGATTTGACTTTTGCTTTTCTAATTCCTTTTCATCCTTCTACATATATATATATATATATATACACACACACACCTAACATATATATATATTTGCGGTTGACAACAACGGGGAGATGGACAACAAAGTAGGACGAGGGAGAAAAGGAGGAACTAAAGGTATATATATGTATGTGTGTATGTATATATATATATATATATATATATATATATATATATATATATATATATATATATGTATATACATATTTATTTATTTATCTTTTATTTTTTGATGTGTTGATGTTTTTTATATTTATAATATAAAACTAAAAATAATACATTAATCACTTAAATAATAGTGTCATGGATTCGTCCAAACACTTTAAAATGCAGCAACATTTTTGTGAGTAACGGATAAATTTTATTAGACAGACGAACAGCGCAGGTAAAGAAATTTTTTTTTTTTTTTATGTCTTAAATAACTAATATAAGTTAGCAAAACATTTATATGGAACAAAACGTAGATTTAGTATAAGGAACGTTTATGTTTTTGTCTTTTAAGGGAAGTGGGGTCTGATCAACTCTGCTGGGAAGCCATGAAATTAAATACTGTCTTGTTTTTAAATTCCCGAAACAGTTTTTCATGGTAAACAACTGATGATCCCTTAAAATAGTGTTAGAAACTAACTAATATAATAACTGTAAAAAATAAATTGACTTACATGAGTGATTTTCCACTGGAAGACTTGAGACTATAAGTTTTTTTTTTTTTTAAGTTTTTTTTTTATATATAGTTTTAATGGTTGAGAAACTTCCGAGACTATATATATATGTATAGAGCACACCTTCAATTGCAGTAAGCTGCATGAGTTTTGGAAGTATGTTAACGAGATGACGCCTCACATCGTCCCTGAGCAGTTGGTACGCCTACATGTGACATCTGTAGTGTACAATGTGATGTCTTCGTGGCCCAGGGAGAAACGAATGGTGTTTTTCACGGTCCTAGCAATAGTTAAACTTGAAGTGTAGACCTCACGCTTAGACATAGGGAACTGAGGTGAATCGCCTTCTGATTACGATCTGATTTCTCACTTTAAACATCAGGCTGAAGTCAAAATTAGATGTGATAGGAGGAGATTGCATCTATATCTATGCATGGTTATTATTACCTCTTTTAGTATATGATGTCATAAAACAACATCATCCCAGGACAAACAAACAAACAAGATCCCCGTAATTATATATATATATATATATATATATATATATATATATATTGTTTTATAATTACTATTTTTTAAATTACTGATTTTAATTTTTAATTTATAATAAAAAAAAATTTCATTTTTATCTATATTTTGTTCATTTTAGATTTAAATATTTTAAATTTGCTATATCCTATATATTTTAAATACTATTATTGGTATTATTGTCGATTTTACATTTTGAGTACTGTGAAATTGTATGATAAGTTCTGGTTTTCCCACATTAACGGGATATATGTTTTTTTTCTTTCAAGTAATGCTAAAAGATGATGTTTTCTCTTGACTTCTGTATCATATTGTAAGGGATCGCCGATGAAGACTTTTTGGAATTTTCTAAAATATAATACAAAATAAAATTTTCAAAATTGTTTTAGAAACGATCGTACGCCAAATATTCGTTGTGTTTGAATTCTTGGAACTGATATAAATAATGTTCTAATTTTATTTGTCTCAACATACCTTATATATATATATATATATATATACATTTGTGTTATAATGGGATAATTCCAGGAGGAAATCTGGGTATGAGAGCTCAATGTAGTAAACAGAGCAAGAATAACATAAAATATAATAACACGAAATCACATAATTGTCGATGCAATAATTCATTTCAACCGTGCGGTTTTTTCAAGCATCACTCAGACAATTACATTTTTGAGACTGATAGAAAATTGAATTTCCCTACGACAATTTAAACACAACTAGAGAGAGTGGTGGTAGCAAGCAATTTGATACATCTTCTATAGAGAGGGGGAAATTTAAAACTTATATTTAACTATGGCGGTCGAAGGGGAGGGATCTTTAAGTTAATCAACTAAAAACTGCCGTGTCAAAATTATGACACATACGACTTGATGATATCATACATATAGACAACTTTACTCACGCGCATACACAAAACTAAATACGCACACGTCCTATGCGCACGCACATACATAATCTCACTCGCACATTACCATAACTAAGCATAATCACATACACAACTTTTATTCATACATCTCTAGCCGAGACGAAATGCGTCCGGCGAAACTCATGTTCTCAAACTCGGTAGGAGAAAAGAAAGAAAGAAACAAGAGAAGAAATAGACAAACCGCGTGTCATAGATTCCCAGTCCGTCTGGATTCCAAGAAAGAGAATCTAATTGAAATAAAATTATACGCACATACATATATGTATACATATATGTATATATATATATATGTGTGTGTGTGTGTGTGTGTGTGTATTTAGGCAGCATTTACTCATTTAGGCAAACATTGTTAAAAGTAACAAAATTAGTCTGTTTAATTATACCTCTTATTTTTTTCAATTTTTCTGATGGTCTTTTTTGTATTAAAATCAAAAAAATTAAATGTCCCATAGGTGTCACAAACGTTTTCGATTCTTAGTTGCCCTATTAAAAAGCATTGAACAACTTATTTTCACTATAACAGAAATTAGTTAGTTTTAACCCTTGACTTAGACAACTGTTGCCAATCAAGATGAAGATGCCTATGCATTTGATGCTACCTTTTATGGGAGAGTGATTTATCCACTAAGCCATCAACAAACCTGTATCACCAGGTCTTTTATGTTCAGAACATTTACTGGATGTTCCATATTAAAAAAGAAGGCTCATTTGCAGTGTGGCAATGTATGTGGCGCTTCTACAATCTAACTGGGGAGGTTATTATGGGAGAGTGGTTTCACAAAATGATTAATCTCCCTGTCTTAATTATTTGAATATAAGATACAGCAAGACAGAGCTATCCCTTGCTGAATATCCTAAAATAAAAGAAAAAAAGAAATAAAAAGAAAAGAGAAAGGCCTTTGAGCCCTTAGGCAAGTTCAAATATAGGGTAGAGGACATGGATTGAAGTCCTTTTAAATATTCTGGAAAAGGAAAAGAAAAAGAAAAAGAAAAAGAAAAGAAAAGAAAAAGAAAAGAAAAGAAAAGAAAAGAAAAAGAAAAAGAAAAAGAGAGAGAGAGAGAGAGAGAGAGAGAGAGAGAGAGAGAGAGAGAGAGAGAGAGAGAGAGAGAGAGAGAGAGAGAGAGATCTTTGAGCCTTGAGGCAAACTATTTATCCGAACAGAGTGTACATAAAGATGTAGATATCCATGACCTTTTGGTTAGGGGCAAAGTGTAGTATCTGTTGTGATACTACACTTCATCTTTTCTGTCAGTGAAGGAGAAATCCTTCTAGACTGAGAAATTTTTTTTTTTTTTTAAATCCCAATCCAGAGTGTTCCCTTTTTGAGGAACTGGATTTTCGTCTCATTAAAAGCCGACCTTGTGTCTAACTCTTCTCTCGTGGAGAGACAAATAAATAGGGACGTAGATCCAGAACATTTCGGATATCCTGACAACAAAATATAAAATTTAAAACAATCATTTAAAAAAAGAGAGTTTTGAGCCCTTAAGCTAACCTAAATCCTTTAACACTCCCATCACACCATGGAGTAATCTACTTCACTGAACCCAAAAGAAAATTGCACAGAAGTATTTGCAACGATTTAAAAAAAAAAAATAAAAATAAAAACTAGAAAAAAAAAAGAAATATCTCAACTCCCAACAGTAAGTAATATGTGCAGTAAGTCAACAAACTCATAAGTATTTTTCTGGATATGGAAGAACGCCCACCCCCCTCCTCCTCCAAGAGTCTTCAAACTTGAAATTTAGGAAATTAAGTGGAAATAGGAAGAAAAAGATAATTACAATTATGCCCAGATCGATTTCCTATCAGATGACTTATAATGATATGTAAAGATTCCACATGAGACATATTAAGAAAAAAAAAAAAAAAAAAGACGAATAATCAGGAAATAATAACTATTCATCTTCTACACATACCCCCACCCCATTTTTTTTGACTGAATGAATCACAAATTAAATTACCATCCTTGTTTTGATTTGTTCTTCAAACCTTAATGCTTTCTAAAAAAAAAAGATCAATGGAAATTCCTACTGTGGATATTTCCAGTTTAGGAAAGGAACAGAACATTTTCACAATCAATCCTCTTTGAGCATCCATATATTGAATATACCCGGAGTTGTTGACTTTCGATTATTGGGAAAGAACGTTGTAAAAAAATGAAAAAAAAAAATGCATAAGATAAAAACCAACAAAAAGAAACAAATTTCTGACATACTTTTTCTAGACATCACCACCCTTATTTGTTAAATTAAAAAAAAGGTGTATACTTTGTGTATACTTTAAACCATTTTAAGATCCTTTTAACTCCACAAAATTAAAAAATATTCTCAGCCGACAACTAAGCTTTATTTTCACATTATTAATTTTATTTTTTATTTCATTCAAATATTTTGGTGTCCAATGTCCCTATAAAAAAGTTAAAGATGCCTCAGTATTATATCCCCCTTACGAAGATTAAAATCAAGATATAATGATACTAACCCTCATGACTGCAACCCGCTCGACTTATTTGTGTGGGTGCAATAGAACGAGACGCATACGGATCAAGCTACATCACGAAGGACAAGATCACTATAGCCTTTAGTGGCCCAAGCTGGGAGACAGTGACGAAGGCCTGTGGCCTGTTCTGAGACCGTCACCAAAGCCAATGGGGATTTCATCGAATAAAATCAACAGAACAGGTCATGAAGACAAATTGACCCAAGTTTGATGAATAAATATTAAAATAATGAAACGACTGTGTAATATTTTCCTAGACAGTAATCATCCTGTGAATAAATATTGTCCGCACTCTGAATATACCAGATACACAAGTAATTAAGGATCCGTAATTTTTAGTCACAAAAAAATGTTGTTTTTTTATGTTTTTTAAAAATATATTGCATGAAATGAACACCAACTAACTTTTGGAAATGTTAATTTATAAAAATATTCCTTAAAAGATATTCAAAGATTTAGATTTTCAATACTGTAAAAAAACAAAACAATGTAGTCTAGACTAGCACAGGACCAGCTCTGAATTACCGCAAAATTAATAATATAATAATTGTGTCATTGCCAGAGTCATTACGTTAATTTTTGCTTTGCTTTTTTTTTTTCTTTTTAAAATCATAGCTTTTTTTTTTTTTAACTCTTAAATTTATAAATAGAAGCGATGAGCCACAAGAACCAAATCAACAAGTAGGCTGATAGAGAGAAACGTGAAAGTGCTGATTACATGACGAATGCAGGTAGGGGGAACCCGGCTGCCAGAATTTCATTGACCTCATTTCACATGATATCTGGCCTCCTGGCTCGCCTGATGCAGCCCCTCGTTTTGTGTGTGGGGCGTGGTTGAACAAAACCAAAAGTGGGTACATCGAGAGAAATCAGCAGAACAAGTCACGGAGATTAAACGGAAAACCCAAATTTGAGAAGTTAATCTAAAACAAAATGAATCTTACTGTTTATTTAATGCAAAGAATTAAAATTTATTCAATAACGACAAACAGTTAATTAATAAAACGTCCTTTTTCAAAACCAATATGCAAATATCAGGAAGCTTGATCGGATGTCCTGCTGGCGTAAGGCGTTTTTTGGGGTAACATATTAAATAGTTATCATCTCCCTATAATTATTTATTGAATTATTAATCTTATAGGTTACTTTTTCACCGTATCTACTGAAATGATTTAATTTCAAACACTGAAGACCTTTAACAGAAGATATTTTTAATATCTAATTAAACATTAATTGTATCAATAAATTTTTATTAATGTGAAAAAAAAAAAAAAAAAAAAAAAAGAAGTTATCTCCCTTGCTTGATTAATGAATCTAATACTTTTGACTAATTGGTGTATGTAATTAAAATATAAAATTTATTCAACAACAAATAATAGTTAATTAATACAATGCTTCTTTTCAAAACCAATATGCAAATATCAGGAAGTTTGATCTGATGTTCTGCTGGCTTGGTAGGCAGAGAGCAAGCTCAAGGCGTTTCCTCGAATAGTGACGATGGAGAGGCGCTCATAGAGCCAAGTCAATTCACGATAGCCCCTGGTGTGGAATTTCATTAATAGACTAAGGCTGTTAAGGAAGTCTCGTGTGATGGGAGCTATCACTCAATTTTTTAAAAAATATAACAAACGTTTTTTGTTTTAAAAAAAAAAGTAAGTAAATTTGCATGACTCAGCATGGTCCGACTTTTTGATCGGCTCGATTCTTTTTCGTTGGCATTGATTTCCTCGATTCTTTCTAGAATCAGGTACTTACAGGAGGGACGACATGAAGGTTGCCAACATCCGTAAGTAAAAGTGGTGCTATGGAACCGACTGGATTCGAACTTGGAACACCCAGGTAGATTTTAGCCACTTCACTCCCACCACCTTCTAAACTTGTGCTTCTCATCAATCCCTCAATAATAAAAAAAAAAGACTGGATGAATATAATGAACAGTGATTTATTTCAGTTTGTTACTTTGATAATATTCAAAGGTTATAGTACGCACATCCTCTACATCAACATTTTTACAGCAAAATAATAAAATGAATAAAAATATTAGATTAGCCAAGGTCTAAAAAAATTAAACAGATTCTAGGCTGAGGGACAAAGAGTGAAAATGCCATCCAGCCAGATCTCACATATGCTTTGATCTTGAGCAGAAGTGCAAAACTATATGGCAAGAATAGTTTATTTGTAGGTAATATTTACGTAATGCCTGTCTTTTTGTCTAAAGAAACTGTAAAAATTTGTATTTTCTTCAATTGTACGAAAAATTACTTTTATAACTTTATAAGAAAACAGGAAAAAAAATCTAGATAACACAGACATTTTTCTGATGGTCTTTTTTCTATTAAAATCAATTTTTTATTTTTATTTTAATACAAAAAAGACCATCAGAAAAATTGAAAACATAAAAAAGGTATAATTAAACAGACGAATTCTGTTATTTTTAACAATGTTTGCATAAATATATATATATATATATATATATATATATATATATATATATATAATTAACTTGTTACAAATATCCAGGGGGTATGAATCCGAAGGAAGTTGAAACCGGGTTTATGAGAGTGCTCAATGAAAATTCAGAGCAAAATATATATTTTTTTTGATTTTATTCCATTAGTTGCGACAAAACAAGTTTTGTTTCATTGGTGCGAATAGCGACCAACTCATCGGGCCGGCGAAAGGAATTCAAAACCTTTTGAATTCCTTTCGCCGGCCCGATGAGTTGGTCGCTATTCGCACCAATGAAACAAAACTTGTTTTGTCGCAACTAATGGAATAAAATAAAAAAAAAACAACATATATATATATATATACTAGCGAGATCCGTGGGGTATCCAGTTGTATGGGAGAAATGATTAACCCAAGAAACTCCTGTTCCCAACCCTGATACTTTTCAAATTTCTGTAATTATCGATTGGTGAAAATAACAACCAAGATGAGAATAGTGATCTGACTAATCCAAATTGATTTTTTTTTTGTTTTCAGTTAATTAAAATAAAAAATACACAAGATTTAAATTCACCAGACATTTAAAAAAAAATGTTTTATATCTACATTGAATTATCCTTTTAATCCTAATTAAATGGCATAAAAGAAAATGAATTTATTGAAATCTTATTTACAAAAATGTTACCCAAAATACATTTTGTCTTATATCTTGACCCGGGCAACACAAGGTAAATACAGCTAGTGTGTGTATATATATATATATATATACAATATCTATTACATGATAAGTTGCATTTTTACAATCTTTATTCTCATCTTTTACTTGTTTATATAATTGCTCTATTTTGTATATTGAGCATCAATTCTTTCATGATAGGTTTTATTTTAAAGGTATACATTATATCGTAACTTTTCATGTTATATATATATATATATATACACACACACACATATATAATAATGAAGTATTCCCCTATGCTTCTTTTATTTTCTGTAATAAGTGTGCGTGTATATATATATATATATATATATATATATATATATATATATATATATACACACACACACATATATAATAATGAAGTATTCCCCTAGGCTTCTTTTATTTTCTGTAATAAGTGTGCGTGTATATATATATATATATATATATATATATATATATAAAAGAGAGAGAGAGAGAGAGAGAGAGAGAGAGAGAGAGAGAGAGAGAGAGAGAGAGAGAGAGAGAGAGATTGGTGTCAATATGTCGATATGAAAATAAGCACATGTTGAAATTTTTCCAAATCACTGATCAGACATTGAAATCCCACAGATGCCAAGCAGACGTGAAGTCACCCCTTAGTTTCCATTACTCCCAGGTCCATTCTGACAATAGTGAGAGTACCTATCATGGTCACATCTATAGGTTAAATAGAATATATTGTTTACAAGATATTTATTTGCAAAATATACTCTAATTTAATCTACAACTATACTTGTAGTTTCGGCATAAAATGACCAAACAAGAGTTGACCATGCTGTTGTTTATATATATATATATATATATATATATTGAATTTCTGTAAGACGTGGTGCTAAAGGCGCTAATGAAGAGACGTTTTGAAGTAGCTTTGTTAATTTATAAAATAAAAAAATAAAATAAAGTATTTCCAGAATGTTTTGGAAACGACCGTACGCCATACTAGACTTGATGTTCTAATTCTTGGAACAATTGTAATGTTCTAATTCATTGAATCCTTTTATATATATATGAAAAATGAAAACCAAAAACTGTTATTTATGTATTCATCAACATTTCGTCTTTATTGAAAGACTTCCTCAGAATGATGAAAACAATGTAGAAAAATCATACAGTCTGTCTCATTCAAAGGACGCGAAAATGAATGAGACAGACTACTGATGATAATGATATGACCAAAATCATGATTTTCATTTTTTGCTTGTTCACGTTCTCTATAACTCACCAGTGTGGCTAGATACGGCAAGCTTTGAAACTCTTATCCCAGTAGTTGGCGTCTGGTGCTCAATTCTTTTTATGTTAGAATAGTTGCTTTAACATATAAAATTGATGTCTGGTAATCATTCTTTGTGAAACTGACTTACACAAATACTCTATCATTGATATTGGGCACTGTGCATATACAGAGCAACTTAACTTGCATATTGATCAAGTTTAAACATAAAACTATTTTACAGATTTGCTGTGTTATATATATATATATATATATATATATATATATATATATGGTTTCATTTTACTTCAGCCTAAGTTCTCAGAAATCAAGGGGGGGTCCCCTTCCTGAGGCTAACAATTGCTCTCTATATGAGATACATAGATATTCGAATATCACATTAAAGATCTCCTTTACCTGTCTAACGTTGAATTAGTAAAGAAGAACATTAATTTTCCTCTCCCGAATTGACCAGTTAACTATGTTATAGTATATCTTTCTTGTGGTCTCTTGGTCTTACCGGATTCCAGGACAATAATTTATCTAGTCTGGTGGAGTATTCAGCTAAGTGCTGTTACTTGAGGTAACATTACTTGGAGATGGTGCACCATTCCTCGTCTTAGCCAGTATATAACCGTGTTGAGGGGGATCTTATTTGGGTTTGAATACTATGTTATTTTGAATATTTGGTCAGGGTTTACTTGAAAGGAAAGTATCCCCATGTCAGGTTTTCCTGACAAACCCTGGACAGAGAGACCGAAGAAACTCGAGGATGGTGTCTGGATTCTACACTAAGTCTACTATGTCTTCAGTCAATGAAGAAGTCTTTCTAGACTGAGGCAATCTTTTTATTTTTGTTCCAATCCAGAGTGCCCTTTTTTGGGGAGCTGGACGTTCCCCACATTAAAAAGCGACCTTGTGACAATCATGTTCTACAAAATCCTAAACAAAAAACAACAATCCCCCACCCCCCTGCATCCTTTAAAACCGTAATGTTTCCCCAAATTGTGTGGTGTAGTCATACCGAGGGGGATCTTATTTGTGTTTTGAATACTATGTTATTCTAAATATTTGGTCAGAGTTTAATTGTAGGGTGAAGTATCCTCATGTCAGGTGGTCCTGACAAACCCTTGTACAGAGAGACTGAAGACACTCGAGGATGGTGTCTAGTAGGTAATTCAAACTCTCTCCCGTGTGTGTATATATATATTATATATACACACACACACACGTATGTAGAAAAAAATCTAATATTAATCTTTTCAACTGTATTTCAGATTCAAACAAACTTGAAGTGGTTGTTGTTGACAGTAAATCATGAAACTGCAGTCGGGAATATAAACTTTTTTTTTTCTTACATTATTTTCATCATTATAAAGTTCTATCACTTTCATATTGAACAGTGTATTCTCAAACACTACAAACCTCATGTAATGATCTTAATTATTCCAATTACTTTGATCAGTTATACTGGAGTTGGTTGTTTGGTTTTACGGCATATCAACCCTTTTCAGGTTATTTAATGCCAAATCAGGTCATTTTGGTAAAAGTTTTTATGCTTCAAGTTCTTTATATCTTCAAATATCTATTCATGGTGTTTGGTTTGGTTTGGTTTGGTTTGGTTGTTTTGTAGAGGAAAATTGTTGTTTCTGTTTTTAGCTTTGCAGAACATGATTGAGTTTTGCAAAGGGAAAGGAAAAAACAATAACATCAATGTTTGGTGCATTTTAAGTCAGGAAGCCGGTATCTTCAGACAGCCTCATCTGGTAGCACTAGGAATTATACTTGAGTAATTGCATCTTTAATATATACATGTAAACATACACATGTATATATATATATATATATATATATATATACAGGGTGACTAAAAAAAAACGGGCCCTGTGTACACTTTATGTGATATCTCCTTTATTTATTCACCGATTGCCTTTATTTTACAGGACATGGCAGAATCAACGACCGTGAGTACACCAAGACCTCAGTGGGAGCTGGGACAAAGAATACACTGTGTTAAATTTTACTACAAGACAGGCTCGTTTAAGAAAACCCAGGACAGTTTCATGCATCAGTTCGGATGTGAAAAGGCTCCACCCAAAAGCAGAATTCAGAATTGGGTGGACCACTTCGAGAAGTATGGGACCGTGGAGAACCTCAACGCTGCCAGTGAGACCGTCCAAGCCACTCGGGACGTCCCAAGAAGCGGACAGCCGAGCTAGTCGAAAGTGTGAGAGAGTCTCTCCAGGAGAGTCCGAAACGCTCTGTGCGTAAGCGAAGTCAGTCCCTCGGTATCTCCCGTGAGACTTGCAGGAGACTGCTGGTGAACGATATCAGGGCTTACCCATACAGAATACAGACGCTGCAGACCCTTACAGCCTCAGACAAAAAGCAAAGGAGCGCTATGGCAGTCAAGATGCTCGATAAGATCGAGGAGACACCAGGTTTTCTTAACCTCCTTTGGACCTCAGATGAAGCCCACTTCCATCTTGATAGAAAGGCGAACTCCAAGACAAATGTCTTCTGGGGGTCCTCCAGACCCAATGAAGTAGCCACCAAGCCCCTGCACTCTCCTAATTGCACGGTGTGAGCTGCAATCTCGGTCAGAGGCATCATCGGACCAATCTTCATCGAAGAATCTGGCGCAGCAGTGACAGTCACCAAGGAGCGATATGTGGAGGTCCTCAAAACCTTCAAGAGTGAGCTCCAGACCCTCTACCCATCGCTCATGAGCAAGTTCTGGTTCCAGCAAGATGGAGCAAGTTCTCACACCTCAAACCTGTCCCGAGATTGGCTGAAAGAGAACTTCGGAGGCCGAGTGATCAGTCTCAGGACTAATTTTGAGTGGCCACCCCATAGCCCGGACCTAAGCCCCCCAGATTATTTCCTTTGGGACTATCTTAAGGACAGAGTGTACGCAGAGAAACCCAGAACCATCACTGAACTCAAGGAAGCCATCAGGGAGGAGATGAGAGCCATTCCCAATTCAGTCTGTAAGAACGTTATGGACAACTTCGTTCTGCACCTCAAGAAATGCACGGAGCTAAAAGGAGTCCATCTAGAACACATGCTGTAGAACGGAGAAAAAAAGGCCAAATACCCTAGTGTTTTGATATGATGTTGTGAATATAATAAACTAGTTATGCCCCAAAATTCATTTCACTCGGACGAAACACTAAGAAATGAGGCCTAATTAGATTTGGGGCCCGTTTTTTGGGGTCACCCTGTATATATATATATATATATATATAGTGTGTGTGTATGAAAAAGACAAAAATAAAACAAATTAAACACAGAAAGAAATCTTCAAAACCAAAAGATTTACCGGTTTTGCTCGGATCAATGAACGTTTTTTTTTTCATACATCTCGTCTCCACAGCATTTCATTTTATGATATACTGTGTATTTTATTATATATGTTTTCTTTGCACATGTAACTGCACATGTAACTGAATCCCGGATTGGACCATACAGTCATCAGTAGTGGAGGTATAACTTCCAGACACAACTGACAATCAAGCTAAGTGCATTTATCATTGATTTTATATATATATGCTAGAAATATATATATATATGCTAGAAATATATATATATATATATATATATATGCTAGAAATAAATGTGACATTGGGTCATCCGTTCAGCTCGGGTTAGAGTGTTTGAATTAGGAAATAGTGAATTTGCAAAACCAGTTAAATATAAAATAAAAACACAAAATTCAAAATTTGTCTCTTTCTACTCGCTACGAGTTAAATAGTATTATTACTTGTTCCGATTTTCCCTTTTATGGACTATTCCAATCGTTTTATTCTTTCCTTTCTTTTAATACCTTTGACTGTTATTAAACAAAAATAGAGTGACAGAAGCGAGAATGATAGGTGTCATATAAAATAAGAGCTAGGAGGGGGTGGTAAAAAACAAAGAGAGAGAAAGAGAAAGAGAGAGAGAAAGAGAGAGAGAGAAAGAGAGCGAGAGAAAGTAAGCGAGAGAAAGTGAGTGAAAGAAAGTAAGCGAGAGAAAGTGAGTGAAAGAAAGTAAGCGAGAGAAAGAGAGAGAAAGAGAGAAAGAAGTTTAGTAAGGAATGGGTCACTTAAGGAGTTAATTCAACCAGGGGATTTTACCTCGCCTAATTAACCGGTATCGTCCAGGCCTTTGAGTCTGGATTTACGCCGGTCTATTGGAGGTTGCCGGTCCTGTGCAGCTCTAGGAGGTGCACCCTCCCAGGCTTTGCCTCCCCTCTTTGGAGAGGAGTAAGTTTATTGCTTACTGTCTGAGGCGCCCCTACCAGGGAATGCCGACGGGGCTGCCCAGGCAATTTTTAAATGGCCAGACTGCTCACCTCTCGAGCGCTGGCTTATCTAATCCCACTTTCCCGACCTTGTGTCACATCTTACCTTGTGGGAGGTAGATAAATAACCAAGGAGTTAATTGCAAATTGTGGCTAATTAGAAAAATTAAAATGCAAGTTTTTTTTTTTCAAACATAACTCAATCCCAAAACTGAAGAATATTTTAGCATGCATTTTGTTTGATTAAAATATATAGGAAAAAATCCTTAAGGAAACAAACGTTGATTAACTCGGCTTTAGTATAATAACAAATACATACATATTCCACACAAATATATACTTAGATCGGCATATATACAAAGACATACACACATATACAAATATAGGCATGTAAAATGTTTGAAGAAAGCTATGAACAAATTGCAATAAAATACAATAAAATACAGTAAAATAATAATAATATACCGTTGAGAGGCACCAGAACGACATATTTTGTCTTGTAAAATTCCATGTTGGCAAGTGCAATGCAATAGCGATATTCCATCAAAACATTATCCATTTTTCTGTTTGGATGCTGCATGGCAAAATGTTATAAATGCAAAAGGGGGCCCACCCTCACCAGGAAAAAAAAAAACAAACAAAAAAAACTAGTAGTGTGAAGAACTCTGCGTGCGTGCGCTCATTTCACTTAAAAAGATACCATTAATTGTTTGCAAAGTGAAACCCGATTTATCCAGGAACTGTGGACCCGAGTAGCAACGTGGTTTTATCGACAGCGGAACGCAGCGCTAGTTTGTTCCGATAATAATTGTTAGCAACAGCTGCTACGTGTGTAACAATGGTCAGGAGAAAAAAGAGAGAGAGAAGAGGGAAAGGAGAGAGAGAGAGAAGGGGGAAAGGAGAGAGAGAGAAGAGGGAAAGGAGAGAGAGAGAAGGGGGAAAGGAGAGAGAGAGAGAAGGGGGAAAGGAGAGAGAGAGAGAGAAGGGGGAAGAAGAGAGGAAGGGAGAGAGGGGGAAAGAAGAGAGAGGTGGGGGAAAAGAGAGAGAGGTGGGGGAAAATAGAGAGAGAGTGGGGGAAAGGAGAGAGAGAGAAGGGGGAAAGGAGAGAGAGAGAAGGGGGAAAGGAGAGAGAGAGAAGGGGGAAAGGAGAGAGAGAGAAGGGGGAAAGGAGAGAGAGAGAAGGGGGAAAGGAGAGAGAGAGAAGGGGGAAAGGAGAGAGAGAGAAGGGGGAAAGGAGAGAGAGAGAAGGGGGAAAGGAGAGAGAGAGAAGGGGGAAAGGAGAGAGAGAGAAGGGGGAAAGGAGAGAGAGAGAAGGGGGAAAGGAGAGAGAGAGAAGGGGGAAAAGGAGAGAGAGAGAAGGGGGGAAAGGAGAGAGAGAGAAGGGGGAAAGGAGAGAGAGAGAAGGGGGGAAAGGAGAGAGAGAAGGGGCAAAAAGAGCGAGAGAAGGGGCAAAAAGAGAGAGAGAAGGGGCAAAAAGAGAGAGAGAAGGGGCAAAAAGAGAGAGAGAAGGGGCAAAAAGAGAGAGAGAAGGGGCAAAAAGAGAGAGAGAAGGGGGAAAGGAGAGAGAGAGAAGGGGGAAAGGAGAGAGAGAGAAGGGGGAAAGGAGAGAGAGAGAAGGGGGAAAGGAGAGAGAGAGAAGGGGGAAAGGAGAGAGAGAGAAGGGGGAAAGGAGAGAGAGAGAAGGGAGAAAGGAGAGAGAGAGAAGGTGGAAAGGAGAGAGAGAGAAGGGGGAAAGGAGAGAGAGAGAGAGAAGGGGGAAAGGAGAGAGAGAGAGAAGGGGGAAAGGAGAGAGAGAGAGAGAAGGGGGAAAGGAGAGAGAGAGAGAAGGGGGAAAGGAGAGAGAGAGAGAAGGGGGAAAGGAGAGAGAGAGAAGGGGGAAAGGAGAGAGAGAGAAGGGGGAAAGGAGAGAGAGAGAAGGGGGAAAGGAGAGAGAGAAGGGGGAAAGGAGAGAGAGAGAGAGAAGGGGGAAAGGAGAGGGAAAGAAAGAGAGAGGGAAAGAAAGAGAGGGAAAGAAGAGAGAAAGAGAGGGAAAGAAGAGAGAAAGAGAGAAAGAAAGGGAGGGAAAGAAGAGGGTCTTTGGAAAAACAAGTATAACTCGCTCAGATTGTGCTATATATATCTATATACGTGGTTGGAACCTAGAAAGTGATGCTGTTAGAAGCAGTTATCATCCCATGGCAAGTATGGGTCCTGAAGAAAACGTGGTTTCGTCAATCTATGACAAATATTGGATCGACTCAAAGTAACGATTGGAAAGAATCTAGAGTTGAAAGACGTGTGGTGGGTGGGGTGCAAGTCGTAGTAGTTGTAGTAGTAATGCCGCCGGCAGCAGCAGCAGCAGCTGTAATGCACAGTCAATAAATCAATGATAAAACGAATGATGTGAATGGGTGGTTAGGATGGTTTTGCGCGCGAGGATGTTACGCTGCATGTGTCTGTTGACCAATAACATCAGATAGCGAAGATTCTTTAATAACCAGAAAAATATTGGGTGCATATTTAGATGTGTGAGATGTTTAGTTTTACATATTCTTTAGTTTGCACACTTAAGTTCCATTTTTATCCCCCACCACTTTCACTTTTTTCACAAAATTTACAAGATTTAAAAACACGCGTAAATTAGTCGTTTCCCAGCCAAAATGGCGGACAATCGATCGGTTGCTTTTTTTCCGACCTCACAAATGAGTAAACAAACCCAAATAAATTGTTTGGGACCAATTTCCCAGCTGTATTTTCTTTAAAATAACTGAAGGTAAATTTGAAATTAGTGACAAACAATTTATTTGGGTTTACTTACTCATTTGTGAGGTCGATTCATCGTTCGCTATTTTGGCTGGGAAACGACTAATTTACCAAAACACGTTGCAAACCTTGTTTTCTTATGTGTTACACTTTTTATCTTCATCTCTACACTCCTCCACCAACCTCAAATTTTAACAGTTGCTCATCTATCCTACCATATCCACTTTAGCAAGGGTCACCGGGTGGACATGGAGATAGGGGTGCAATTCAGCCTGGGTTTCTAGTTTGTTACAATTAAACAAAAAAAAAAAAAAATTTTTAAACGGACAGGACCAACATTTTTTTTTCTTAGAATATTTTTCATTTTAAAAGTGATCAACACTTTTAAAAATGAAAACGCCAAATCTTTCCTTTCTAAATATTTTTTCCACATCTACAATAAAAGTACAAATATCTGTAAATATAAATGTGAAAGAAAATTTTTTTTAATTAACATTAAAAAAATTTTTTTTTTTTTTTTAAATGCATATATTTAAGCTTCGTACCCCCTACCACCCCCCCCCCCACGAATTTGTAAAAGAGAAAAAAAAAAAAAAAAAAAAAAAAAAGAGAAAAGATTTCTTTTCAGATTTAAGATTCCACAAAATGGCTACCTCCCCTCCCGCTTCATACGTGCATGACTATGCATATCTGCGTAAGTGAGAGAACATAAAAATAATCTGGCGTTACTTGGGGGAGCATTAATTCTGGAACAGGACCACTTTTTGTCGGGTGCACGTGCACTTGCAGTGGCAGCGGCGTGCAGAGGTTTGGTGATAGTAAAATAAATTCGTATGAATCAACACGGTACAACTTTGTTGACCGGCTTGATTCTCTTGTTGGCATTTTTTGAAAGTGGTACGTACGGTGGAACCGGCTGGATTTCGAACTTGGCGCACTCGCGTCATCAGTCCGCGTTGTTATCCACTTAACCACGTCTGCTGATGCCCGGGGCCAACTCTCTGATTGTATTAGTACTGAGAAATATCATGATAGTTTGAAGATGATTGAATGCCCCACTCCCCACTCCACTAATTTGGATGCCCCCCCCCCTGCAAACTGGTATAGATGCAGGTTAAGATATGCAAAAGGAATAAATATTTATTAAAATGCAATTGGTTGCACATATAGATGTACAATGTATGCATCCTTGAGATTCTGAGCATGTGCATACACAGCTGTGTGTAAACAGACGCTGCATAAATGCATTTCTCAGTATGCAAACACGCATGCACATAATTATTATTTGATCACATTAACAGCAGTTCAATGAATTGCTGTGATTGATATCGATTGATTTTGTAGAAATTGCATAACTTATCTTTGAATTGGTACAATGGATAGAAGCCCGGACTGTCGAAAAAACAATTGCGTTTCAATCTCAGCCTGAAGCACTTGTCCGTCAAGCCACACTAAGGAGCAGTGATACAGTCTGTGCATGAAATACACACACAGAGACATATATATATATATATATATTGAACAACCGAAGATGAAATAGATTTGTCATTCTCACATTATATATATATATATGTATATATATATACATATATATATAATGAAGAAGAATGGAAAGGAATTAGAGAAGCAAAAGCCAAATCATAATTCAATTCAATTGCTCAGAGCAAGGTATATTCCGCAAAAAAGGCAATTTATTCAAGTTAAATTTTCCTTAAGCCAGGCTTTTCAAAGATCAAAATCTTATCATCAGAGGCAGTCGCTGGGATAGATAAGTTGGCAAAGGCCAAGATTTAAAATTTGAAAAAATAAAATAAAAGTTGTAGGGGAAGAAACACAGGGCAAAATTCTGCCCGAATAGCTTAAGGAAAATTTAACTTGAATAAATTGCCTTTTTTGCGGAATATACCTGGCTCTGAGCAATTGAATTGAATTATGATTTGGCTTTTGCTGCTCTAATTCCTTTCCATTCTTCTTCATTCTACCTGCTCTATCCTGGATATTGAGCTGTATACTCTTCACAATAGGTTTTACTTTTCCTAAAAGTTCGCTTTTAGTACACCACTTTATATATATATATATATATATATATATATATATATACTCGCGTTGCCTGGAATGCAGTGAAGTCATTTTATTTTTTATTTACTTGCAATTTTTTTTTTTTTAACTGATACAGAAAAAAAAATAATTCTAGTTGTAAGGGAGACAACTCTTTTTATATTCTTCAATTAAAAATATGAGTTATTCACCTGGCTGATTTTTCCGTCATAATTGAAAAAATGTTTCCATATTACAAGTTTTCTGGGTGGGACTACATCACTTTTTAAATAAACTGTAGTGGTAGTACATTATTATAGTGCCAATAACAACAACAAATAAAAATTTGTTAGTTAAAATCAAAGTTTGATATGTCAGCTTAAATGCTATTTGGGTTTAACTTTTACAATCTCACAAGACAACCTCACATGACTCAATTGAGATGGCTATATTCAGTTGTTGTCCACTAGCCAGGATCAAACTGGTATCCAGATTGTGTGCTCCAAGTTCAGGTCTCTCCTGGAGGCTGTAGTAGAGACTCAAGACGGCTTCTCTGAGTGACCTGTATTCGACAAAATATCCTCTTAAAGATGCACTTTGAATTTCGATAATATATCAATTATTGGCCAAGATATGACACTTTTTTCTTTCCGTTCCAAATGGTGTCAAATTTGTCTCAAACACTCATTTTATTTATCTTCCTCCCACAAGGTAAGATGTGACACAAGGTCGGGAAAGTGGGATTTGAAAAGTCAGCGCTTGAGAAGGTGAGCACTCTGGCCTACAAAAAAATGCCTGGGCAGCCCCGTCGACATTCCCCGGTAGGGGCACCTCAGGCAGTAAGCGATAAACTTACTCCAGCCCAAAGAGGAGAGGCAAAGCCTGGGAGGGTGGACCTCCTAGAATTGCACAGGACAAATCCACAGACCGGCGGAAATCAAGCCCCGAAGGCCAAGACAATACGAGTCTATGGGGTGCAGTATCCATCGGAACAGATACTACACTTTGAACTTGGCCAAACACTCATTATATTATATATTTTTTCCCTTTCCTTTTTCTATGCCAGTTGATACGGTTTTTTTTTCTTTCTTTCCTTCTTTACAGTTTTTCTGGTGTCTTTTTTTTTTTCAACTCCATTGATTGAGATGTTATTTTTTATCATCATCAACAGATTTATTTTTAACAAGCCCTTGATTAGTCCTCTATAAGAGGGTGGGGGTCTGTCTGTCGGTCTTAGTCGAAGTCGAAGTCCTCCTCTCCAGGCTCGGCGGTAGCAAGGATCTAAGTTTGCAATCCGCACGGCTGCACGGTCGCGTTTACACAGCTAATCCCAAAAGAGAGCTTTGGTTTTCCGGCCTGCCAACTTGATGCGATGGACATGTTTCTGTCCCCTGGGAAACCAGCTGGAGCTTCGCTTGACATGGCCAAGCCATCTCATTCTGCCCAGCTTAAGGACATCAGATATTTCTTGTATACAAAGCCTAGAGAGAAGAGTCATATGAATATTAGTGCGAACACTAGCGAAGCATAATTTCATATAACAAATATGAAAAATCAACCTCTTGTGAAACTGCAGTAAGGTGTAAAACCCTTTTAATTATTTATATATATATATATATATATATATATATATATATATATATATATAACGTGGTGATTTCTCGTGGCCTAATGGTTATGGCGCTTGCTTGCGGAGTTTAGGTTGAGTCTGTGGCAGGGGTTCGAACCGTGCGACTGTCTGAAATTATCATTCCCTACACTGAGAGCAAAAGCTTGAAATGCTAGCGTATGTAAGTAAAAATAATTTAATATTATTTACTTAAAATTAATACTGTTATATATATATACAGGGTGGGCCAAAATAAGGGTCCTATCTTTAAATTTGAATAACTTCCACAAAATAAAAGTTAAACTCACCAAACTTTATGTGTGTGTAGACTGACCCTTCCGAGATTTTTTGAAATAAACAAAACAAATTTTAGCCGAAAAACACTTCTTAAAACTTACAAAAACTAAAGTATTGTTTTTTACACTGTTTTGAGTTTTTTAAGCAAAAATAATGTTTTCTAAATGAGGGTACGTTCCTTAGGGCTAATACGGCTCATGCTTGCTTCGGAAGGGGTCCTTTACTTATTCTAAAAAAAAAATTTTTTTAAATCAATAAATAAAAAAGTTATGAATTTTTAAAAATAGGACCCTTATTTTTGCCCACCCTGTATATATATATATATATATATATTAGATATTATATATATATAATTAGCAAATAACAGACTTAGACTGATTTCTTTAACCACTAAACATTTATCAACTCTAATCTGAATCTAATCGTAAGCTTCTTCGAAGATATTTATTTAACACTAGCATGGTTACATGGCGTTGCCCGGGCCATGAACAACAAAATAAAAAAAGTTAGTGTGTAACACCTTTCTTTTAAATCCCCCCCCCCCTCGCTCACAAGTATCACTCCACACCAAAGTCCCTATTGACTTACCTCCTCATGAGGGAAAAGTTAGACACAAGGTCGTTTTATCTTTTCATGTGAAGAATATCCAGCAACCCCAAAAACGGAACACTCTGGATGGGACAAAAATAAAAATTGCTCCAGGATTTCCCTTCCTCTGACTGAAGATAGAACAGATACTACACTTTGAACCTAGCCTGAAGGCCTAGAAAGTGTATTTTAGTTTGAGTTCCACACCAAACATGGATGAAAAAAAAAAAAAAAAAAATCACTTAAAATGTTCCCTCGCTCGACTAATTTTGTTCCACCTGACCCTAAAACGAATGAATATTACAAAAAAATATCCTGCCTGAGGCAATGCTGAAAAAGAGTATATCAGCTTTTTGTATGTGTGTCTTATGTCGTTCATGACTTTTAGGTGGGCGCGTGTACACACACACAGACACACACACACACAACTGTCCTTTATATAATAGATTATATAACAAAGGTTTCAGATAAAAATCATAAGATAGCAATCAGTCTATAAACTTATTGATCCATCTGTGTAAATGAACCCCCCCACACACACACAAGAATAAAGGAAAAGAAAACTGGTGGAAAATCAAGAAGAGGGTAAAGATAGGAAAAATAAGGGTGAGGGAGGGGGGGGGGGTCAGGATAAAAAAAAATCAAAGGGAAAAGAAGAGAAAAAGGAAAAAGAGAATAAAATAAAAATGAAAAATCGAAAGGAAAAAAAGTAAGAAAAGAAAAAAGGAAAAGGGAAAGAATTAATATGATTACCCTAAGCATAATTCAATCTAAGTCGATTTTGGTAAAAAAGTTTTGAATAGGTCATTTAGTCTGAGGCCAACCGGAACAGCCAACAGGAATGGAATTGAGCCTCGAGATTGATTTAGTCTGCAGCTAATACAGTGAAGAGAGACTGAATTCAAACAGGTTAATTGAGAGAAGAGAAATTTAAAAATCTGAAAATGGATCAAATTCCGATTGGTTGAACAGCAAATCGACCCTTGAGCAAAGGTTTTAGAATTTTTTAGATGAGTATTGATAATTTGTATTATTTGGACTACTATTTTCATATCGGGGTTAATACCTATTACAATACCTCGTGTAAACAGGTAAAAATTGTCAGACACCATTTCATCTGTCAGTGAAAGTCAGGTTGAAACATAACTTTGAAATTAACTTTCTTTTAAGTATACTCGGATTTTAAACAATTTTATTCAATCATCATCATCATCATCATCATATTCGGTTTAGCGTTCATTTTACATGCTGGCATGTGTTGGACGGCTTTAAGAAATTGACTTCCAAACTAACCTATCTCCGGCCAGGTCTTTATTTATCCCTCTTACTCTCAGGTCGATTTTTGATCACTTCCTCCCAATCTAATGGCCACATGATATAAGTAATTCAATCAAACTTCTCCAAAAATCTGATTAAGAAAACGAACCAGCATCATGGCTTTCTATACTAGTACAGAATGTTGGATGATGGCCCTATGGGAATGGACGTATCTGTTGGAAATCGTTGCGCGAATTAGCACGGGTGAACCCGTGCAGTCGAGTGCAGAATAGGGCCTGTTCTCGCGGTCGGAGCTCGCAGACGTGACAGGGTAACCGCGTGACGAGACCTCGGATCAGGGGTCAATGCGCACCTGCGAGAGGCTCTGTGACGTCACGGGCCTGTGCGTGGAAAGCAGAGGGATTCGTGACGTCACTCGTTCTTCGTGAGAAGCGAGTTTTAGCAGTCTGGGTTTTGGAGGGGAACTTATCAGACGTGATTTTTACCATGTAGTCTACGACAGATTACGGGAATGAATTCCCTAAGAAAATACAGGTGAAAGATCTCTTTTCCTCCCCCACGAATGGTTTAAGGACTTAATTGTTAAGTAATTATGAAAGCAGTAATTTGCTCTCTCTCTCTCGACGTTAGTGAATGTCTCCCAGCTGATGGATAGCTAACGCTTGAAATAAAACAGAAGTTAAATTTAAAAAGATTGTTTGTTTTCCGAGTCGGCCACGAGACTTTTGTGTTGCAGGGGGGTGGTTCACGGCAGAAGAGGGGAAAAAAAAAAATTCAACCACTAGACGACATCAAGACGACGCATCCTCTACACGGCGAGGGAGAAATTTAGAGGTATGCAAACTATATGATTTATGTTTTAAAAATGACGAGTGATTAAATGAGAGCTGTCACGGTCGTTCCGGGACGGGTATACGAAACGAGTACCGCCGTGGCCCCATTCAAGGGGCTATGCAACAAGAACGCCATGACCAGTATGCAATAGTTGCTAATAAAAATGTATATTATTTCATACCATGCCTATTTCGTCATTAAAAGAAAAGAATATAAACTTGAAAGTACTTATGGGATTTAAATTTCAACATTCCAAAAGCTTCCGTATCTATTTTATTGTAAAACTGATGCATATTGCTTTAATGAATTATCTTCTCAAAGAAATGTAAATATTTTCTCACAAGAATTTAATTAAGAGAAAAGGGGGGGGGGGGAAATTTAATGAGCAAAAAAAAAAAATGTAAGTTAAAATACTCCTGGGCAACACCGGGTAGATACAGATATATAACATATAAAGTTATCTTGTCGGATTTTCAAAGTCACACCTAAATAGCATTCAAGCTGACAAATCAAACTTTGCTACTGACTAGTCAATTTTCATTTGTTATTGTTGTACCATGTTATTGGCAATATGATAATGTACTTAACTACAATTGATTAAAAAAAAAAAAAAAAAAACTTAGTCCAGCCCAGGTGACTGCCAATAGGAAACATTTTTAAATAATCACCTAAAGATAAAAATTAGTAAGGAGGATAACTCATTTTAAATTGAAGAATATAATATGAGTTGTCTACGATAACTTTAAAAATGTGCAAACAAATAAAAATTAAAAGTGACTTCAGTGCATCCCAGGCAACGCTGGGTAGGTACATCTAGTCTCCATTTATATAAAGTTGGGTATGTGTATGTTTATATATTTATATGTACAGGATTCACTCCTAAACTCATTAAAATGAAAAAAATCCGATTCAGAAAAAAAACAGCATACTGGCGTTCTACACTAGTAGAGAAAAAAAAAAATTTTTGCAAAAAAAAAAAAAAAAAAAAAACTGCTAGGGATAAGAGTGGGTAATGTGGGCTATATCTAGTTTAGTTTTATGCAAAAGGGGGGTTGAAGCCCTCTGTGGAAATTTAGATGCCTCCGATTTTTTGTGAAATTTAAATATTTAGATTCAAATTAAATTTTATCCAGAGTCATTAGACATCAACTAAGCAAAATATCCTTAACTTCAATTTCTTAAGATCTCTTAAAATTTGAGCCTAACATTTTTAGACATTTTCTAGAATCAAAATCATAAAATAGACTTTGATAAAATTTGGAATAAAGATTCTCGCCATAAGGTTTAGTATCATTATATCTCGGTTTTAATCTTCGTACGGGGACATCAAAGTCGGGAAAAACTGTTCTGTTGAGAGAATTAATTTTACCTGTCCTGGAATTTCCAATTTTATATAGAAACCAGCAGAATACCCGTCCCAGGACAGATAAAATTACTCCGGGTATTTTACCCCTAGTTGGGAGGAAATTGCGTGTTAATTACTTTCCCAACAGTATTAGTGAATACATGACCGACGTAGATATGACTGGATGTAAACATGTCATAGCCAATTTCATAGTCTAAAATGGTATCCATTGGACTAGTCATGGGAGCGTGACTGGATAGAAAAACATGAAAAACAAAATAAAAACAAAATAAAAACAACAACAACAAAAACAGATGAGTATTTTAACGGATGAGAAAGGAATAAAAAGCGGTTTTGTATTCTAAAAAGCCAGATTAATCGGATGGCACAAACGTGATAGAAAGTTCCCAGGTGGTATGTTATGGATTGATTGGAATCCAAAAGGTCATCTGGCAAAAAGATCAACTCAGCAGGTGCACTTGTTTGGAATAACAAAGATTCTAAGAAGAAAAGGTTAAAGATGCCAAAGAGAAATGCGAGTTAAATGACAATCATATCAACAGAGAACGGATTCATTATTAAGATGTGTCTATTAAGTCTGCAGGCTCAGAAACGAAAATGCTACTTCAAACTTGAGCGCGATAGATCAAAGAAAATGTTATTTCAGATTCAAGCATGACAGACCAAAGTAAATGTTATTTCGAACTTGAGCGCGACAGACCAAACAAAATGCTATTTCAAACTTGAGCATAACAGACCAAACAAAATGCTATTTCAGATTCAAGTATGACATACCAAAGTAAATGTTATTTCAAACTTGAGCATGACAGACCAAAGTAAATGTTATTTCGAACTTGAGCGCGACGGACCAAACAAAATGCTATTTCAAACTTGAGCATAACAGACCAAACAAAATGCTATTTCAGATTCAAGTATGATATACCAAAGTAAATGTTATTTCGAACTTGAGCGCGACGGACCAAACAAAATGCTATTTCAAACTTGAGCATAACAGACCAAACAAAATGCTATTTCAGATTCAAGTATGACATACCAAAGTAAATGTTATTTCAAACTTGAGCATGACAGACCAAAGTAAATGTTATTTCGAACTTGAGCGCGACGGACCAAACAAAATGCTATTTCAAACTTGAGCATAACAGACCAAACAAAATGCTATTTCAGATTCAAGTATGACATACCAAAGTAAATGTTATTTCAAACTTGAGCATGACAGACCAAAGTAAATGTTATTTCGAACTTGAGCGCGACGGACCAAACAAAATGCTATTTCAAACTTGAGCATAACAGACCAAACAAAATGCTATTTCAGATTCAAGTATGACATACCAAAGTAAATGTTATTTCAAACTTGAGCATGACAGACCAAAGTAAATGTTATTTCGAACTTGAGCGCGACGGACCAAACAAAATGCTATTTCAAACTTGAGCGCGACGGACCAAACAAAATGCTATTTCAAACTTGAACATGACAGACCAAACAAAATGCTATTTCAAACTTGAACATGACAGACCAAACAAAATGCTATTTCAAACTTGAGCATGACAGACCAAACAAAATGCTATTTCAAACTTGAGCATGACGGACCAAACGAAATGCTATTTCAAACTTGAGCATGACAGACCAAACAAAATGCAATTTCAAACTTGAGCATGACGGACCAAACAAAATGCTATTTCAAACTAAATGTGTGACTAACCAAAGACAATGCTATTTAAAACTTAAGCATAGACCAAAGAAAACACTATTTCAAACTTAAGCAAGACAACACCAAAATGCTATAAGTATGACCGCCTGAGGAAAATATTATTTAAAAAATGAATGTGGCACACGCCAAAAATGCTATTTCACACTGGCACATGACAGTCTCTTATAGAGATGCACCTATTCAATCTGTGAGTTTTCCGATGAAAATGCATCTTGAAAATCAAGCATGACCGAATGGCAGACGAAGCGTCTCGAAGAGATGAAAGGACAAAGCTAAAAAAGAAAGTAAAAGTTATCCAATCATAAAATTTAACGTCTGAACCAATACAGGTTATGTTTTATAATATAAAAATTGCTGATCCAAAAACAGCAAACCTCATTAATAGTAAAGACACACCTATCTACCAGACAAGCAGTTATCAGTAGATTTTAACATTCTTTAATGATCATCACTTCAGAAATGTCAAAGTTGAACAGCTGATCCACAAAAGGACAATGCACCTTCTACACACACACACACACACACACACACACACACACACACACACACACACACACACACACATATATTATATGGGAAATGAAAAAGGAAAAACCAAAAGATGTTTTTTTTTTAATGTATTCATCAACGTTTCGTCTTTATTTGTAATACTTCCTCAGGATGATAATTTTAAGAAAAATGTCATGCAAGTACATGAAAATATTGGGTTGACATGATGGGTTAATGAGAAGTAGTAGCCACTACTGGGAGCACAGGACCGAGGTCCGGGCTGAGAGAAGTCAGTGGCAGGGAATGAAATTAATGTGGATGGCTGTGAGTGAAAAAGTGAAGGGGTGGGAGTGAATGAACTTAATGTGGATGGCTGTGAGTGAAAAAGTGGAGGGGTGGGGAAAGAGGAGGGGAGGGGGTGGCTCTGTGTTTTTGGTGTGTAGGTAGTGTCATAGATTTAGAAAAGATTTGGAGAAGTGAAGGTGATTTGAAAGTGGGAGGGGTGGATGGGTAAGAGTGTGAAAGAAGTAGTTGAAAGGGTGAAATGGGCGAGAGGGAAGAGGGGAGATTTTGTTGTGGTTAGGTGTGAAATTTTTGGAGATAAATAGATACAGAGTGGATATTATGAACAAACCATCGCTTTCATAGTCGTCCCTGCGATATATTCTGATGAATCTAATAACAGAGAACCGCTAATCTGAGTTCGGCTAGAATTAAGGTTACACCCCCTCCCCCCCCCAAAAAACCTATGTACTTACTGTTCATATCCCGACTGACAAAACTTAGCCCCAAACCATTTTGAAGTTAAATATCTCTTTCTCATACATACATATATATATATATATCCACACATACACACACACACTTTATGTAATTGTTTTTATTGGTGATGGTAGCACATTTGTCACCCCACACACTACTATTTCGATTGTTCACTTCCTAAATGATATGGATTAATGCAGAAGATTGCATTATTATTCGCCCTTAACTTTATAAGATGTAGTTTTTGTTAATACATATATATATATATATATATATATATATATATATATATATATATATATAGATAGAGCAAGCGATAAAAAAACAAATAGTCAATATTTTTTTTAACTGACTCTAGATTTGGATTTTTCAAAGAAATTGATTTCTCACCCGAGAGTCAGAGTTGGAAATTGGAAGTCAGCAATTTTTGCAGGAGGTTTTTTTTTTTTTTTAAACTAACTCTGTAATTAGTTGTTGAAGGTTTTTCAGCTGACTAATCACCTCTGAATTAACGCAAAAGTTTCTTCCACCTATCCTTTATATTAACATTTAAAAGGCTTATGCTTATTTAATTCTGTAATTCAACTTAAGATTTTGCAGTACCGTATATATAGTAATCTGCAAACACTCATAAACAGCTTTAGGTATTGCTAATTTGCATATTTATTTTTTTTAAGAATTTCTAATAAATTAATATTCTGTAATATACATTTGTAATTTGCATTGTCATATTTTTTTATATATATATATATACACACCATGGCCATCCCTACTACAGGCCAGGCAATCGTGCAACTGGGGTCTTTTACTGGGGGCCATGTGAATTTTCTTAAATATTCGATATAGAAGTTGCAAACTATATCATCAACTGGTGCGGATCCTTTTTTTCTTTTTAACCACAATATACAAGTAATGATCTTTTGACATAAGTACAAATTCTCTAAAAAAAACTCCAACATTGAAATAAAAATTCTTCATTAAAATATGTATTTGCCTTTGTTTATTCAAAATTACCTGTCTCTTCATTTATAGGAATTTGTCAATAATTGTAATAATTTATCAATTAGCTCATTGTGGTTCTTATTATTTGGTATGTAAAACACATAAAAACATCAAACTAATCTCACAGAGGAATTTTACCTTTGTTTGCAACTTCTATATCGAATATTTAAGAAAATTCACATGGCCCCCAGTAAAAGACCCCAGTTGCACGATTGCCTGGCCTGTAGTAGGGATGGCCATGATCCTAGAATAATGAAATAAAAAAGAAAGAAAACAGTAAAAAGAAGAAAAAAATAAAACAAAAATAAAAATAAAACAGAGAGAACCTTTTTCCAAGATTGTTGATTTAAATTTAGAAATGTTTAACAATATTCCAGGTTTCAATCAAAAATAATTGCATAGTTCAATATAAAAACATCGTAAATTTTCAAGTCTTAATGATAATAATAATAATAATCTATCCTAATCACACGCTTCTCGGCCTTTTGGCTAAGATCAAAGTGTAGTATCTGTTCCGATGGATACTGCACGCTTGTCCTGTGCAGTTCTAGGAGGTCCACCCTCCCAGGCTTCGCCTCCCCTCTTTGGGGAGGAGTAAGTTTATTGCTTACTGTCTGAGGCGCCCCTACCAGGGAATGCCGACGGGGCTGCCCAGGCAATTTTTAAATGGCCAGAGTGCTCACCTCTCGAGCGCTGGCTTTTAACCCCACTTGCTCGACCCGAGCTTGGGTCACATCTTACTTGTGGGAGTAAGATAAAACTGGCCTTGTGCCTAACTCCTAGCGAAGGAGTAAATAAATATCCTAATCACACGCTTTGTTTGTATCTTGTAGATGCAGTTATGTTTTCTCTGTAAGACGTCATTAATCAAAACACAGAACATTTGGTATATAATCAAGCGTGCGATCTAACCGACCTAGGAGTTCTGTCACCTCTTGGTGTTCTTTCGGAGTTTTGTTTCCGAAACTAATAGTCATTCCCCACCCCAAAGGTGAGAGAGTCTAGTCCACCCTAACATTTAACCCAGAGCTGTCCCAAAAGGTGAAGGGGAAAGAAATGGGTCCATGAGTGCAAATGACTCAACAGTCGTGACAAAACTTAAACATGCCAAGTCAACAATCTATGCATCCATTCCTTAAAAGTGTCGCGTTACCCCTGCTGGGTATGTAAGTATATATCTATGTTTGCTTTCCTTTTCCTGTCGGCCAGGTTGCAGCTGTCGCCTGAATAATTTCTCTCGGACAGGTAGCATGAACACGTTCGTACATGAAGGAGAGAACAACCATTTCATCTTAAAAAAGCACTTCAGTAACTCAATTATGGATCCACTTTCCTTAACAATGAATCGCTTCTAGCTGAATCACGCCCAACAATGGCATGAGTACACATATCTATTCATACTTTATATGGGTGGTCATACTAAAGTATCTTCTGCAACTAATCTCAAACTTCAAAACCTTCTATGCCACATGATTAAAACAAGCCAAATAACCATTTACTCTTGTATCGGGTGAGAACTCAGATGTGGAGAAAGTATATTTGGATGGTGAAGCTATTGAGATCGTTCAGAAGTTTTGTTACCTTGGTGATACCATTGGAACACAGGGTAAGGCAGGTGCTAGTGGGATTGCAAAAGTTAGGGGTGGAAGGAGAAAGTTCAGAGAATTATAAAGTGATTTTTCAGTCTTTCAACTGCAGATGAGAAAGTAATTTCTGGCTAGAATGGAAGTTTAAAGACCAAAGTCAAGTATGATGGTTCATTTGTGATCATAATCAAAAGAAAAATATGAATTTCTGAACATGAAACAGTCATTTTATATGCATTATTAAAAATATTACATATTTGCATCCGTAGGGCACATATTTGCTAGTTTGGTTAAGATTAATCGGTTTCAATAGTGCTACAATTAAATTACAATACTTTTAACCTAATAGTATTCTAATAAAAAAATTAAAAAATCCTTAAAATTGCAAATGCTTCCTGGAAGTAGAATACTAATTATGTTGAAGAATCCGGTGAGTATCAAATCTACTTTGGTTCGAACATTCACGTTTTCTTTTTGCTCAAAAGCAAATAAAACTTGAGTTTTGTCTTTACACTTTGATGCAAGCCAAAAAAAAAAATGATTTTCAATTCGTCAGTTTAGGTGTCAAAATCACTTTTGTATTTTGAAAACTACGATGTAAAAAAGAAAAATATCGGGCATTTTTTTCTTTTTTCGTATTTTGAACGCTACGATGTAAAAAGAAAAAAAATATCTATTACTAATAGATTAAAATATGTTTATATTGTGGACCTTTTAAATTCTAAGGTAACTTGAAGCCTTTAAACTAGCGATTAGAAAGTCAACTCGAATTTATTGGCAAAAAATTACAAAGTGCAACAAGCCATGTAAAAAGACAGAAGTGATAGCATCTATATAAC
>OY744544.1:18188017-18223017 GCA_963556195.1 Sepiola atlantica
AGACTACATTTGCCCAAGACACACTGCATGGAAAAAAAATGAACATAATACAAAAATCCATACCGGCTCGGCCGTCGCACGGGTTAACAAGGGTCGCGCCCCCCGTCTCGCATCAGGGCGAGGGTGAAAAGTGTGCTACTGATGCAACAACGAGAACAACGAAAATAAGAGGAAGAGACAATGTCAGTATAGCCACATGGAATGTCAGAACGCTTGCCCAAACAGGAAAGCTGCAAGAACTCATAAATGGACTGAAGAGTTACACATGGCATGTTGTCGGACTATGCGAAGTCAGATGGAAGAATATCGGTGAACACCTTACAGATGATCACCACATGCTGTACTACAGCGGTGAAGTGGATAAGCACATGAACGGAGTAGGCTTTCTCGTCAATAAAGCCGTCAAAGACTCAGTACTCGGGTGCCATCCAATATCCAGCAGGCTCATCGCCATTCGCCTTGGAGCAACACCATTCAACATCACAATAGTACAAGCCTACGCACCGACAACTGAGTACAGCGACGACCAGGTGGAGGAATTCTACGCTCAACTACAGGAAACCATCGACAAGGTGGATAAGAATGACATTCTCATCATTCAGGGAGACTGGAATGCCAAAGTGGGTGCAGATGCACTCGAAGATTGGAAAAACTACTGCGGCCCCTCCTGCAACGCAACAACCAACGAGCGCGGTTTGCGCCTACTGGAATTCGCTAGCTACAACGACATGGTGCTGGCAAACACTCTTGGTGAGCACAAGGCTTCAAGACGATGGACGTGGCATGCCCCCAACGGATCACATCACCAGCTTGATTATATCATGGTACAGAGACGGTTCGGATCGGGAATCAACAGAGCCAGGTCAAGAGCATTTCCAGGAGCAGATGTGGGAAGTGATCATGACCTAGTGATACTGAACTTCAAGGTACGACTAAAGAAGCTCAATAAGCCAAAGAACACTAGATTAAAGTTCAATTTAGACAGACTGAAAGATCCCGACATACTCGAAACCTTTCAAGCAACAATTGGCGGTAAATTTGCTGCTCTCCTCAAGCTTGAAGAAGATACGCAAGCACTGACCACCAAATTCAACAAAGTGATGACCGAAACAGCGAACGAAGTCTTGGGGAAACAGCGCCGGAAAACTCAACCATGGGTCACAGACGAAATCCTCGATATGTGCGACTCTAGGAGAGAGCTCAAGAAAACCAAGAACTCTGAAGAAGGAGTGATAGCATACAGAAAGATCAACAAGCAAATCCGGAAAAGAATGAGAGAGGCAAAGAAAGACTGGATAGACAAACAATGCATTTCAGTCGAAGAGAACCTAAACAACAACAATAGCAAGAAGGCTTTCCAAATAGTGAAAGACCTGACGAAGCAGAAACCATCAAGAGCCAACACTATCCACGACAAAGAGGGCCGATGCCTAACAGAAAATCAATGCATCCTGAACAGGTGGACAGAATACTGCTCAGAGCTGTACAACCACCAGAACAACGGTGATATCAGTGTTTTAACCAGTCAGGAGTCAACGAACAGTGATGACCACCCAATCCTACGGGAAGAAGTAGTACATGCTATTAAATCGTTGAAAACGGGAAAAGCAACAGGAGTAGACAACATCCCAGCCGAAATGATTAAGAAGGGAGGAACAACAGTAACCGATATCCTAACACAAATCTGCAACAAAATCTGGCAGACTGGAGAGTGGCCATCAAGTTGGACACAGTCACTCATCATCACGCTACCCAAGAAAGGTAACCTACAGCTGTGTCAAAATTACAGGACCATTAGTCTTATCAGCCATGCCAGCAAGGTAATGCTGAGGGTCATTTTGAACAGACTTAGACCACAAGCAGAAGAGATCATCGCTGAAGAACAAGCTGGATTCCGTAGGGGTAGAAGCACCACAGAACAAATCTTCAATCTACGAGTTCTGAGCGAGAAGTACAGACAAGAACAACAAGAATTATATCATGTATTTGTTGATTTCAGGAAAGCCTTCGACAGGGTCTGGCATGACGCACTGTGGTCAACAATGAAGAAATACAACATGGGTCAAAAAATGATCAAAATAATACAGGAGTTGTATACTAAAGCCACAAGTGCAGTTCTCGTTCAGGGTTCAGTGGGGGATTGGTTTCACACTGCGGTTGGTGTTCGCCAGGGCTGTCTGTTGTCGCCAACACTCTTCAACATCCTCCTTGAACGAATCATGTCAGATGCCCTGGATGGTCACGTGGGCACAGTCAGCATTGGTGGACGAACCATCACAAACCTCAGATTCGCCGATGACATTGATGGACTTGCCGGAAATCAAACAGAACTTTCTGGTCTGGTGAGCCGCCTCGACAGAACATCCACGAGGTACGGAATGGAGATCAATGCTGAAAAAACGAAGCTGATGACGAATAGTGGACAACCATTATCAACAACGATAACAGCCAACGGCCAAGAACTGGAAACCGTAAACCAGTTCAAATACCTTGGCGCTATACTCAGCAACAAAGGATCCAAGACTGAAATCCTGGCAAGAGCAGCACAAACGGCAGCAGCACTTGCAAAACTGAAATCAATCTGGAAAGACGGAAACATTAGTCTCCGTTGCAAACTGAAGCTGCTGCATACACTAGTATTATCCATCTTTTTGTATGCATGCGAGTCATGGACCTTGACAGCAGAGCTCCAAAGAAAAATCCAAACGGTAGAAATGAGATGCTACAGAAGAGTGCTTGGCATCTCGTACTCAGACCGTGTCACAAACGAAGAAGTTCGCGCGCTCATCAACGCAAATCTGAACAACTACGAAGATTTGCTGACAACTGTAAAAAAAAGAAAGCTTGGATGGTATGGTCACGTGACAAGGGGCAGCGGTCTCTCCAAAACCATCCTGCAGGGAGCAGTGCAAGGCAAGAGAAGGAGGGGTAGACAACACAAAAGATGGACGGACAACATCAAAGAGTGGACGGGCTACAACTTCGCTACAACCCAGTCCATTGCCCATGACCGTCAGAAGTGGAGACAGCTGGTGTGGAGTTCATTGGTGCAGCGCCCCTACGACCCAGGAGGGGGTTAAGGGACCAAGTCAAGTCAAGTCAATGGAAGAGAGGAAGGGGGACACAGATAGACAGCCAATCAGTAGCTCGTTTGCTAGCTAGCCATCGGTAGCTCGTTTGCTAGACAGCCAATCAGTAGCTCGTTTGCTAGACAGCCAATCAGTAGCTCGTTTGCTAGACAGCCGATCAGTAGCTCGTTTGCTAGACAGCCACCCTCTTTCTTGGTCAGTAAGAATCATTGCGAGTTTTTCTTAAGTTATCCATTTTTTAAAATTTAAATCATTTTTAATTAATTACTGTTAATATCAACAAAACTATTGGGCATAGGTAGATAAAATAGTTCAATGAAATTAGAAATGAATAACATCAAATATTAATTATGAAGTGCTTAAGAAATTCATATGCAAATTAGCCATATAATGTCTCCCCTTAGATCGTTCGTCTTTACTATATATAGAGTATTTCAAAGTTTTATGTTGTATTAGTTTACCTCCCCACGACGAGGTTAGGCACAAGGCTAGTTTTATCTTACTCCCACAAGGTAAGATGTGATCCAAGGTCGGGTTGGGAAAGTGGGACTTGAAAAGCCAGCGCCCGAGAAGGTGAGCACTCTGGCCATTAAAAATTGCCTCGGCAGCCCCGTCGGCATTCCCCAGTAGGGACGGCTCAGGCAGTAAGCGATAAACTTACTCCTCCCCAAAGAGGGGAGGCAAAGCCTGGGAGAGTGGACCTCCTAGAACTGCACAGGACAAACCTACAGACCGGCAGAATCAAGCCCCGAAGGACAAGATAACACCGGTCTATAGGGTGCAGTATCCATCGGAACAAATACTACACTTTGATCTTGGCCAAAAGGCCAAGAAGCATAGTATTTATTTACTCCTCTCCAGGAGTTAGGCACAAGGCCAGTTTTATCTTACTCCCACAAGTAAGATGTGACCCAAGGTCGGGTCGGGAAAGTGGGGTTTGAAAAGCCAGCACCCGAGAGGTGAGCACTCTGGCCATTAAAAATTGTCTGGGCAGCCCCGTCAGCATTCCTTGGTAGGGGCGCCTCAGGCAGTAAGCAATAAACTTACTCCTCCCCAAAGAGGGGAGGCAAAGCCTGGGAGGGTGGACCTCCTAGAACTGCACAGGACCGTCCCATAGACCGGCGTAAATCAAGCCCCGAAGGCTAAGACAATACCAGTCTCTGGGGTGCAGTATCCATCGAAACAGATACTACACTTTGATCTTAGCCAAAAGGCCAAGCATAGTATTGATTTAAATAACAGTAACCGGTTTTGATGTTAATATAGGAGTGATAAATGAAAACAACTTTCGCATTTATTCCATTTTAATAAAAAATATGGGAGAGAATGAAAATAGTTGATAAATATTTTCAGTCCTTCAAATCAACCTATCACACTCAAAAGAAGAGTTATTGTGCAATTGGTATATATAAGTACATTTTTAATAGACAACATAATTGTCTTGGAAGCAGAGCGTTAAGACAACCGCGTAAAAGAGACGGAACTCTCTGATAATATCAATGAAATAAGCTTAGAGAATTGGAAGGGCTTTTTGATAAGAGAAGCATTAAAAGTTCACCTGAAGGAAGAGTTTATAAAAATAAATAGATAAGCTCTCTTCAACTAATGTGATGACCCACTTACAGTGATACACGTCTCATGTGGCTCCAGGCAGGAAGATGACTTTAACATGTAATTCATATTTTCCACATTGTCTATAGTGGGCGATCTAATTTGCATTTATAAACTTTGTAATATGATATATATGGCCATGTAAGAATAAATGGTGCTTGTTTGCTAAAGAAATCTATAAACGTTGTTATGTACTTACGTGGTAGCTGAAAATTATGCAAATTCATCCAGTATTTATTAAATAAAAAAAAACGATTTTATCAGTCGGCCGCCATATTGTATCTATCAATCGCCAGATTTTATTATGGGTCGCCAAGTTATCTCCCTTGCCTAATCAGCAAGCTGAACTGGTTACAAATGTCTAATGATATGTAAAATCGTTTTTTTTTCTTTTTTTTCTTATAATGTAATACTGGAAGAAGCACCAAATAAATATAAATATGTGGCTATGTAAAAGAATGAATATAGATATATGATTTTTTATTAAAAAAAAAATAGTTATATTTATATAAGCATATGATTTTAGTGTCCAGCTATGAATTGGTTCTGTTTGGACTTCCTTTATTGTTTTTTTGTGGGTTATTTATTGCTAAAGTTTTTTTTGTTTTGTTTTAAATCTAAGTATTCCTATTTCACAAGACTAATTTCAAGTGAATGACGACCCGTTATAGCCGGACGATGCCAGCAAACTGTTACAGACAGACGATGTAAACAACCGACTTGCCTCAAAGTACTATTGGTTAGTGTGCGATCTGGAAATTAAAATGGCCTCTTTGTGTTGCATGTTTTAATTCTGTTGAGTTTCTTCAGTTTTCGAAGATGGCAGCCATTATTGAAAATAATTGCAACCTAAACAAAGTATTTTCTAGAAGGAATTAAATCGAATTACATTTTATTCTTGTTAACAAGATGTTGTAATGAGAAAAACTGATTAAGTAGAAATATTGATTTTGTAGGAAGAAAGCTATTAATGACAAAGAAATGTTAGAGACTGACTTTACATATGTCACACAGAGGTCGAGCGTGTGAGCCACCTGACATCCAGTTGTAAGGTTCTACTGGGAGATGGCTACTATACAATAATACGACACCACGGAGTATGTAAATATCTCTGCTGGACCATCTGCAAAAATTGAATATCAAGTCCTGGAATATATACCAGAAAGAACTGTTGGAAATAATTCATACACCATCCACTATAACTAAGCAATCCCTATGGATAATCAGAATCAAATATTGATTTTCTAAGAAGAATTCTACTGAGAACAAATAAACGATAAAAAGACTAAAAAAATTTTTTTTGTGTTTTCAACAAAAAAAAATTATTTATGGAATTTTTTTTTTTTTTCTAAGATGAACACTTATATGAACAAGTAAAAAATACATTTAATAACATATTACAATTTTTACATAGGATATTCTCCCCAGATAGTTACTATCAATGCCACAAATACGTCCGTACCACGCATACTCCATCGCCAGGCGTGCTTGTATAGATAGGTGTGGAACAAGGCTTCACTCGTTCCACACTGTCGTCTCAACTTTTAATTACCTAATGTAAAAACTGTAATATGTTATTAAATGTATTTTTAGTTGTTCATATAAGTGCTAATCTTAGAAAAAATAAAAGAAATTGCTCAAAAAAACCTTTTCCCCCCAGATTCTTTTTTTCTGTTGAAAAAAAAAAAAAAAAAAAATTGGGGGGGGGGGGGGGGGATATGATTCACTATGGTTCAAAATATTTTCTCCTGAAATTTTTTTCCATAAACATTCATTTTTGACAGTGCTATGAGTTTTTTTTACCCTAAAACATACTTTTGCCCTGAGATCTTATTGGTGCTACAAAGATAATTAAAACAACACAATTTATAATTTGACCAAAGAAAACCAAATAAATAATTTTTTTTTACTATTAGATGTACGGTTTGTAAATAAAAATTTATTAAAATAAAAACCATTAAATTTCAACATTCATAACAAAAACCCGTCTGTTTACAACCGCTATAAATAATTTTCCTTTCTCACTCTGTACCTAAAACTAAACAGAATTTCCATGAACAAAGTTTCTTTCCAAGAACTACCCGTTTGTGGAACCTAATACCATGGAACTGCATCCCAGCTGACTACAACATGGTCGTTTTCAATTCCAATGTTAAATTCTTGTTGAGCCGTCCTCTTAAATAATCAAATTCTGCCCAGTTTTAACCATTGTTACCAATCCATCACAGTGTTATCTTACCGACCACCTGACAAACTCAGTAACCCTTATCCTCGAGTGGCTTTTGGGCCTTGATAAGCAGTGACCCTTTAGTACAAAAAAAAAAAAAAAAAAAAAGAAGAAAAAAAAGAAATTCTGACACGTCACGTCTAAAACCAAGCCTACAAATCCGATTATGTTTTAGTCTGCGATGATTCCAGGCCGAATGGTGACTCAATGTTTGTCTTTTGCTCCTCATCGCTTTGAAGAATGACTAATACAGAGAAGTAGCGCTAAAAGTCTGATTCCGAAAATCTCCAAGACTACAGCCGTCTTACACTTGTTTGATTCCATCTTTCTAAGCATAATCCATCATATCTAACAGATTATCGGCAAAGATTTTTCATTTGTAATAATTAATTAAAAAAAGAAAACTGTATTTCATACTTCCCGCGTCATTAGCAAAAATTTTTTTGCTTGTTTTCATAGTAATAATTAATTAAAAATTTATTTTGCTTGTTTTCATAGTAATAATTAATTAAAAAATATTTTTTGCTTGTTTTCATAGTAATAATTAATTAAAAATTTATTTTGCTTGTTTTCATAGTAATAATTAATTAAAAATTTATTTTGCTTGTTTTCATAGTAATAATTAATTAAAAAATTTTTTTTGCTTGTTTTCATAGTAATAATTAATTAAAAAAATTTTTTTTGCTCGTTTTCATAGTAATAATTAATTAAAAAAATGTTTTTGCTTGTTTTCATAGTAATAATTAATTAAAAAAAGAAAACTGTATTTCATACTTCCCGCGTCATTATCAACATTTTTTTTGCTTGTTTTAAGATGCGTCCAATCTGCGTAGTTAATTTTTTTTGTATTTGGATAGTTTCTCTCTCTTATATATATATATATATATATATATATATATAGTTTTGCACCACTTTTATGTCCTCTTATGAAGATTAAAATTAACAAACAATGCTACTAAACAGTTTGTCTAGAATTCTTATTCCAATTTTGATCAAAATCCATTACATGATTGTCTAAAATTTAAGGTTTAAACTTAAGTGGTATTAAGAAGAAATTGAAATTTAGGTAATCTTGCTTCATAGGTGTTTCATTACTATGAATCAAATTCAATGCAAATCTGAAATATTTTAATTTTCAAATGGAAGTTTGTGCCGATATTATATCCCCCTAAAAACCCTTTAAAATACTAAAAATAAAAAATGAAGTTTGGAGAATATCTATTAATTGATGTCTTGTTAAAATTTCACAAAAATCAAAGGTATCTAAATTTTTACGAAAAGCTCCCCCCCCCCTTATATAAAACTAAATATAGCCCACATAACGACTTCTTATGCCTAGATACTGTGTTCCAAAATTCATAATGATCGGTTAATTAGTTTAAGAGTGAATCGTACATAGAAATATATACGTACATATATATATATATATATCTGGATGTTTCACTAATTATAAGATATTAGTTGACGCTTATATCTTTTGTTGGATTGCTTCATATATATATATATATATATATATATTTGTAGGTAAAAATGACTTAATATTTACTTTAATAAATATTGTTATAAGACCCTTTAAGAAAATTGAAGTTGACTCCTGTTAGGAGACTTAAAAATAGACTGTCACGTAGCTATATGCCATGTTGCGACAACATTCGTTGAACACTCTCAGTAGTCTACTGTCTGTGTCTAAGCATAAATAGAACTTAATTCCTTTTCTTTACGTGATAATTTCTCTTGGCCGTTTGGTTAGAGCGCTTGCTTGCAGAATCTAGGGTGATTCTGTAACTGGGTTCGAATCTTGCGCTTGTTTGAAATTATCATATCATACACTGATGATAGCGGAGGTTGAAACGCAGGCGTATGTAGGTAAAAATAACTGAATATTTACTTTGTTTCTCGGTTGTTAGCTGGTTTGAATCCCCATGGAAGTTATAAAATCGAAACACTTATTAATTAAGCATATTTATTTGCAACAGTTTAAAATGTATTCTAAGTAGGTATTTACAAAGCTAGTGATACTGGTATTAATATATTGAAAAATATTGTCAATATGGTGAGTTTAATATAAGGTTTTAAATTGTCTTTCACAAAATAAATCCAAGTTAAAAATTTTTACTGAATAAAATACTACAGAAATGTTTGCCCTGTGCAAAAAGATAAATGACTAAAAATACATAATTTCGTTGTGCAAATTGATAAGTATTAAACAAGTTGTTTTGTTTCATGGCATATCAACACTTTTCGGGTTATTTAATGCCGAATTAGGTCATTTGGTAAAAGTTTTTGATGCTTCAAGTTCTTCATATCTTAAAATATTTATTCATGGTGTTTGGTTTTGTTGTTTTGTAGAAAAATATTGTTTTTAGCTTTGCAGAACATGATTGAGTTTTGCAAAGGGAAAGAGAAAAAAACAACAAAAAACAATAATATCAATGTTTGATGCATTTTAAGTCAGGAAGCCGGTATCTTGAGACAGCCTGATCTGGTAGCACCAAAAGTATTAAACAAAGCAAAGAGATAATTAAGATGTCTGGTAAAAGACATGATACGCATACATATTTTCCTTTATTTATTTTTCAACACATCTTGTCTTCAGGTATGAGTCAGAATGTTATTCTATGTATTTTCAAATATAGTTGATTGATTTTTTCAGAGATTTTTGAAGGAAAATCTAACATTTGTCAATAGGCCCCCAGGTCGTACTCCTCAGTTGCACCATGAAATAACCTGTAGTATTGAACTACAGGGTATGAACCCTTTTTAGGTTATTCAATGCTGAAACACAAAACCCATTGTAAACGATTCATTAAACACAAGTTGCCCTATTTATCCATAGCTCGGTCATATAATTTCCAATTATATTAGAGTGGAAACGAAGCAATAATTCCGACTGGACATGAAATCGACAGAGCAGATTCCATAGTCCACTTCAGCATCCATTGCACCAAAAAATCTCTGCATAACTATAAAAAAAGATGGAAAGAAAGACTATTGATGAAATTTTTTTCTAATTAGCATAATTTTATGTTCTTAAAAACGGAAATACAAAAAGTGAGATATTGATATAAATTTAATTTTAATAATGGGAGAAATATTACAATTGTAAAAAAGAAAAAAGTAATATAGAGAACGGGAGTTCAAAGAAAAGGGTAAAGAGGGGGGAATTCAAAGAGAAAGAGTAGACAGAGAGAGGGGGAATTCAAAGAGAAAAAGTAGACAGAGAGAGGGGGAATTCAAAGAGAAAAAGTAGACAGAGAGAGGGGGAATTCAAAGAGAAAGAGTAGACAGAGAGAGAGGGAATTCAAAGAGAAAAAGTAGACAGAGAGAGGGGGAATTCAAAGAGAAAGAGTAGACAGAGAGAGAGGGAATTCAAAGAGAAAGAGTAGACAGAGAGAGGGTGGAATTCAAAGAGAAAGAGTAGACAGAGAGAGGGGGAATTCAAAGAGAAAGAGTAGACAGAGAGAGGGGGAATTCAAAGAGAAAGAGTAGACAGAGAGAGGGGGAATTCAAAGAGAAAGAGTAGACAGAGAGAGGGGGAATTCAAAGAGAAAGAGTAGACAGAGAGAGAGGGAATTCAAAGAGAAAGAGTAGACAGAGAGAGGGTGGAATTCAAAGAGAAAGAGTAGACAGAGAGAGGGGGAATTCAAAGAGAAAGAGTAGACAGAGAGAGGGGGAATTCAAAGAGAAAGAGTAGACAGAGAGAGGGGGAATTCAAAGAGAAAGAGTAGACAGAGAGAGAGGGAATTCAAAGAGAAAGAGTAGACAGAGAGAGGGTGGAATTCAAAGAGAAAGAGTAGACAGAGAGAGGGGGAATTCAAAGAGAAAGAGTAGACAGAGAGAGGGGGAATTCAAAGAGAAAGAGTAGACAGAGAGAGGGGGAATTCAAAGAGAAAGAGTAAACAGAGAGGAGGTTCAAAAAGAGAGGGGGAGAGTAAAAACGAAGATAGAGAGGAGAGGTCAAAAAGAGAGATAGATAGATAGCGATAGATAGATAGCGATAGATAGATAGCGATAGATAGATAGCGATAGAGAGATAGATAGATAGAGAGATAGATAGATAGATAGATAGATAGATAGAGAGAGAGAGAGATAGCGATAGATAGAGAGAGAGATAGCGAGAGAGAGAGAGAGAGAGAGAGAGAGAGAGAGAGAGAGAGAAAATGAACAAGCAATTCTGCATTGCATTTTCCATAGCCTTTGGGGAAAAACAGTGATGTTATTTCCTTGGAGCTTTGATCAGAATAGCAGAAATAGCTACACTTTTTTTTTCAATAAAAAAAAAAAAAAATGTATTTATCAGAAATTGAAGCAAAGGGAATAAATCTGTAATAAACAAAATAGGTTTCTTTGAATCAGATCTTGAAAATAAGAAGTTGAATGATATGTAAGTATTGAGATTTGATTAGCTAAACAAAGGATCGGGGGAGGGGAGAAAAGTTATGTGATAAAAATATTTAGAGCAAAGGAAAAATAGACACAAATATTCCTACTTACATAAGATAACTCATAACAAAAATATAGAACATGTTTCTGCTATGTATCTAATATATACAGAAAAGTTAATCGGATTCTCAGAGATAGACCAAAATAACATTGCATCTGACAAATTCATATTTGATTTTGACCCGATTTCTTCTTTTATCCTTTTTTTTAAATAAAAAAATGTTTTTCGATTCAGTTTCTGTTGAAAAATACTTGATCGAATGAAGAACATTTTCAGATGGATGACATCACCAGGAAATTAAAATACACACCATCTTTATAATTAGCAGCAAATTTAAATTAAAATAGACACCATCTTTGTAATCAGCAGCAAATTAAAATTAAAATAGACACCATCTTTGTAATCAGCAGCAAATTTAAATTAAAATAGACACCATCTTTGTAATCAGCAGCAAATTTAAATTAAAATAGACACCATCTTTGTAATCAGCAGCAAATTTTAATTAAATAGACACCATCTTTGTAATCAGCAGCAAATTTAAATTAGATAAAAAAAACAAACAAACTTTTTATTATCACTGTTTCGTATTATTAGGGTTCAAATGAAAATGTATTTCTTTTTCAATTACTCTTTCACTTTCCTCTCCGATAGTCTTCTCAAATAGGGAGTTCATTTCTTATTTTTATGTATGCATTTTTAGAAAATAAGTATTATCTCTTGAATTTACTTTTTTTTCAATGTTCTGAAAAAAACATTTGCTTTCATTAGGTCACTATTATTTCACTCCTCTCTCTATCTCACGCACAGAGCATTGTCCAAGGAAATCTATTTCATGAAGTTTGGAGGGAGAGGGGGAGGGAGAGGGAGAGGGAGAGAGAGAGAGAGGACAGAAAAGAAGAAGTAGGGTGAGTAAGACAAGGGTGGAAGGAGAAATATATAGATAATACAAAGCTGGATTTGTTTTTATGTTCTAATCCACCCGGTTGAGGTTCAAACTTATAGACTGGCTTTATGAATGCTGTGCTAAGCGACTGACCCCCCCCCCCCGGCGACAAGTATGATATGGTAATGCTATTAATTTAATACATAAAACAGACTGACTAAAACAACGAAAGAAAGGAGACAAAGGAAGCGAAAAGACGTGAAAAACTTCTTTCCCCCCTTTTTTATTTCAGTCACATGTCTGCTGCTGCTATCTAGGTCATTATTGAAAAATGCGCCCATTAAAAAAATATTTTGAGGTGGATAAATTATTTTCTGAAGGAAATTAAATCGAAATTCATTTTTTATTGTTAAGAACATGGACCAATATTCCGCAAAAAGACAAACAAAAAAACTGGCAAATCAAAAATCAAATATTGATTTTGCAGGAAGAAAGCTATTAACCACAAAGATGAAAGAAACATACTAGCTTTACTTTATATATTAAATAATGAATTTATTCAAATTTTATACTTATTTACTTTCTTCACTCCTTTCTTTTTTAAAATCATATTTTTTTTAAAAATTTTACTTCATATGTAGTATTTTATGTTATAAAAGAGAAAGTAATAAATGAATCAAGTCAATCATGTGGATAGAAAAATGTTTGAAATGCCACGTAAATGTTGGTGGTGAAGAAGAGGTCATCTGCAACAAGAAGCACCGAGGCGTGTTGGCGACAGAGCTAGCAGAGCATGAGAGCCAAAGGCAAAGAAGTAATCATGGCTGAAATCTGAAAGACAAGCAGCCAAGCAAATGAGACATTTTTTTGAGAAGACGGACACGTGGGCAGCTACGTGATCAGATTTACACACACTACTGCAACAATTGGATTCAGATAATCCAAGGCAGTGCCTATAACAGGACCGACAGTCATGCAACTTCAACCGTACAATATAAACAGTCTTTCATGTTTATCTGGAGCTGAACACAAATTTCTGTGCAGCTTGCTTGCCATAAGTATATTTTCTTACTACACCAGCTGTACCTACATTCCATTGCCGGGATGCAGTGGAGTCATTTCAGTTTTCAATTTTTATTTATTCACACAAATTTTAAACTTATATAGAAAAAGGTATAAAATTTTAGTTGTAAAGGGGGGCAACTTTAAAAAAAAAAAAATTCTTTAACTAAAAATATGAGTTAATCCCCTTGCTGATTTTCGGTTATAATTTTAAAATGTTTCCGTATTACCAGCATGCCCTTACAGGACTACATAATCTTTAAAATAAACTGCAGCGAAGTATGTTATAACGCTAATAGCATGATATAACAATAAATGATATAACAATAAATGATAAGACGATAAATGATAAGGCGATAAATGATAAGGCGATAACAAATTTGCTTGTCAGAATCAATGTGTGATATGTAAGCTTAAATGCTACTTATCTCCAACTTTTAAAATCACACAAGATAATTTTATATGTTGGACGATATTACTAATTCATTTATATACACTTATAATATTAAATAATATATTAGGCATGTGCGTGTGTGTATGTATATATATATATATATATATTTTCATAGCTTACTACCTAGCTCTACCTACGTATCGAGCACTGCTGAAGTAAATACTGAAAATTGATACATAAAAAATTATATATCCTCATAAAATTTTATGTGGATACATGAAATACTAATATATATATATATGTATATATATGGCTTTCAATGCAATATTCCTGTCAATAGTTGAACTCTTTACAACAGCTGCCATTAAATAGGATTAATCTCTTGCTGATTTATCGAGTTGTTAACAAGGTCCATTAGGGCAAAAACGTCGGAATTTAAGTTTAAAATATAACTTGTGTTTCGGGGTTTAGTCCTGCGACCGGTGTGAATAATTGTTCTCTACACCAACGAGGATGAAACGTATACGTATGTAGATAAAAACAAATATTTATAATTATTTGTCGCCCCTAAAACTAGGCTGGACTCTGCAGCGTTAGTATTAACACAGCCGTCATCGTGGCCACAATGCAATGCTCATTTCAAAAGTCGAACTCTCTACGACAGCTGCCTTTAAATAGGATTAATCTCTCGCTGATTTACTAAATTGTTGACAGCGGCCGTGATGGCAAAGACGTTGAAATTTAAGTTGGAAACATGACTCGTGTTCCTGAGTATGAGTTCAACGACCGGTGTGAATAATACTTCTCTACACTGACGATACATATATAGATAAAAACCAAATATTTATAATTATAATTATATATATATATATATATATATATATATATATATATATATATATATATATATATTCAGTATTTACTTCAGTGTTTAATACTTCAGTAGAGCTTAGTAGTAGTAGGAAAATTTACTTATGACAAGTAAGCTACATAGAAACGTTTCTATCTGATGAGTTCCCCTAAGAATGAAACATGAATGTTTCTGTATAGCTTATTTGCCATACTATGTAAGATGATATCTATATATACATATAATTTTGTTTATATACATAAAGAATGAGGGAAAAATTTATTTTTATCCACAAAATAAAAAATAAAAATATCACAAAAATAAAATAATTGTTTATGTATGAGATGTGAATAATTGTAAAAACAACAAAAACAAAAAAATCTCTGAAGGGGAAATTTGCTTTGATATCTTCAAAGATGAGTAACATCTTTTACAACTGTAACATCTTTTACAATTGTAACATCTTTTACAACTGTAACATCTGGTGAGGTTTCGGGGGGGGGGGGGTGTATGTAAAAGTGAAATCTGCATTTACATTTCAATTAGAAAAGACAAAAGACGAATTAATAATAATAAAAAATAAAATTGAGAACACAAAAATAATTAATGTGCATTTTCTCTTTTGTTGTAGAGACAAGCAAGGTAACCCGGTGTTGCCCAGATTGGGATGGGGATTATATGACATGCAAAAGTATAGTAAAGAACTAAGTGTTACGTATGATCGATGACTAAACGCATTACATTGCGAAATCAGCACGACGCTAACAGGATCAAGAATTCAATCCTGTTAAAAAAATATATATTTTCACTCAGGTTTGAATGTTTACGCAGATGGCGACAAAACAGTGACCGACAACCAAACACAAGGCTTTCGAATAAATACAATTTATTTAAATAACAAAGAAAAATAATATGAAATAAACAGGATTATTTTGTGGAAAATAAATGTAAGCATAATTTTGTTTGTGATAAAAAATAAACTTAGCTGGATTGTTTGTTTTTGTTTTGTCCCTTATATACAGGGTGGGCCAAAATAAGGGTCCTATCTTTAAATTTGAATAACTTGAATTTGAATAACTTCCACAAAATAAAAGTTAAACTCACCAAACTTTATGTGTGTGTAGACTGACCCTTCCGAGATTTTTTGAAATAAACAAAACAAATTTTAGCCGAAAAACACTTCTTAAAACTTACAAAAACTAAAGTATTGTTTTTTACACTGTTTTGAGTTTTTTAAGCAAAAATAATGTTTTCTAAATGAGGGTACGTTCCTTAGGGCTAATACGGCTCATGCTTGCTTCGGAAGGGGTCCTTTACTTATTCATAAAAAAAAATAAAAAAATCAATAAATAAAAAAGTTATGAATTTTTAAAAATAGGACCCTTATTTTTGCCCACCCTGTATATATATATATATATATAACAATTAAAGGATGAGAATAAAAATTATATAAAATACAATATCTATTTAGTCAGCAGTTGTATTTAGAAACCTCTTCGTTTGAACAAGAAATTTTATTTTTTCTTTCCTCAAGCCATGGCTTTTCAAAGAATGAAATCTTATCGTCAGATAAGTTGGTAAAGGGAAATCACCAAAAGTCATAATTTGAAAAGATATAAAGATAATATAAAATAAAAAAAATGGCCAATGCAAAATAAAAAGGTGGAAAATATAGGAAAAAGTTCACCATTGAAGGCGCCATGAAAGTTTGTAGCAGGATGCTCGAAAAACTGTAAAATCCAGGAAAAAAATTGGCATCATAAATTGGCTCAAGGAAGGAAAAAATAAGATTTCTTGTATTTGAAACCCCTTGTTTTGTATAATTGATGACGAAATAGATATTGTATTTAATACAATTTTTATTCTCATCCTTTACTTGTTTATATAATTGCTTTATTTCGTATATTGAGCAGCAATTTTTCATGATAGGTTATATTTTAAAGGTATACATCATATCTTTATTATCCTGTTTCTTTATATCCGTGCCACATATAGACTCCCATTTTTCAGCATTTATAGCGAGAGGAATGGAGGTTTAAGCAAACATAATGCGCTTGCAGTGAAAGGGAGGGAGTTACATAGATAAGAACGAAATAGGTTTAATTACTACGTGTGTGTATGTGTGGCCAAGTTTGTTTTGTTCATTTATTTATAATTTTGTTTTTAATTCTAAGACAGGTTAAGAATTTCACACTAACAGAATAATTTTTATGAGTACATTTATTTTTAAAGTTCTTCCTCCCTGCCCACCCCTAAAAATAGATCAAACATAGCTCATTAGACCCTCTTTTATGTTCTAAATTTCATAGAAATCCGACCTGGATTTTTTGCAAATTAAAAATTGATCTTGAGTCTAACTTTTTTACCCTTGTGTGAAGGCTAGTAAATAAGAATAATACCCAGCATAAAACCCTCTATTCTGATAGCTAACCTTTTCTTTTAAAACCTCTCTTTCTCATTGTTCATTGTTCTTGGTCAACACGCCACTGTCTAACTGCTTCAATATCATAGAAAAAAATTTAACAGACAATTTGACCTAAATTAAAAGTTATATTTGGAACAAGAAAATATTTGATTAAAAAGTTATACTTGTGTTGATGACAACATATCTTTATGTAGTAATTGTATCAAACCAATCTTTTTTTAATTTAATAATTTTTTTTATTTAACTAAATGACATGCTTGAAATTGTTCAGTTTCATAAAAGTTTAATTTTCTTATCTATTTGAACAAATTAAATGTAATACTTATGAAAAAACCCCAACAACTATTAAATAATAAAAAAAAAAAATCGACTTTAATATTTTAAACGTGTATATATATATATATATATATATATATATATATATATATATATATATATATATATGTTTAAATATTTTCTTTGTCGTACAAAACTTTAAAATGGCATTGAAGAGACAATATTTATTATTCATAATGAATTTAAGAAATTAAAAAGATGAAAGGGCAGCTGACCGGTTTCGTACCTCGCTCAACAGAGCCAAATATCGAGGTAATGTATAAAAAATATAAAAAGATGCTATGAGAATTATAGCGAGGGAAAGGGGTAAAAAAAAAGAAAAGAAAAAAAAAGTTCAATCAAATAGAAACAACATTAAGCCCGAGGAGATTTTCTCTTTGTTTGCAAAGAGAAGGTCTCAAGGACTTAATATAAATTGTTTCTAAGATCTTGAGATGATAAGGGGAGTGCGACTTACTAAGAATGGAGAATAAGTCGACACTGAATTTAGAGGCACATGTGCGGTTATTTATGAGATGTTGACCTATCGACGAACCATAAGTATTATTCAAATCGTCAGTTGGTAAATAATTTGCATTGCGAATTTTTGTGGGCACGTGTTGTTATATATATATATATATATATATATATATATATATATATATATATATGAAGTTAATCCAACAAAAGATATAAGACGCAACTAATATCTTTTAATTAGTGAAACATCCGGATAAAAACTGAAGCTCAATATACTGGATAGAGAATTAATAGCATAATATAAAATGAAATAATAAAATAAGGTGCAAATCAAATTTTATTAGAATTCAAAGTTCAGGCAAAGTATCTTAAAGTCCTAACTCATGAGTTTTCAAAGATAATTCTTCTCCTCAGAGGACCATTACCGCAGTGACGTTACTGCAGGTGATGAAATCACACTTTGAAAATATATAAAAATATATACAAAAATACATAACATCAAATATATCAAGCCAAAAACATACTTATTTTTTTAAGTTATAACATCCATCCAAGTCATACAATTTAAAACATATTCAGGAAAGATATCGAGGAAAGATAACGTCACTGCGGTAATGGTCCTCTGAGGAGAAGAATTATCTTTGAAAACTCATGAGTTAAGGACGTTGAGATACTTTGCCTGAATTTTGAATTCTAATAAAATTTGATTCGCACCTTATTTTATTATTTAATTTTATATTATATTTCTCTAAGTTCGCACAAAGGTTTATATATTAGCTCAATAGTGTGTAATACAACTAGAGTTCTTAATTTAACATGATATAATTCCAGTTCATTCAAAAAAATTTTTTTATTCACAAACAATTGTTTCTGCCATTTTATATATATACTAGCAAATATATGCTCCCTCCGGTTCCATATTTTTGCTAGGCTGGGATGATGATATCATGATGAACAAACTGACCACAAAAGGAGGAGGTAATGACTGAGAGGATGATAAAACAGAATAAATAATATATGACCCAGGCTAGCAAAAACATGCAACCAGGATATATTTGCTAATTATATATATATATATATATATATAGGTAGAAGGATGAAAAGGAATTAGAAAAGCGACGGAGGCAGATCTTTTTTTCAATTCAGTTGTTCAATGCAAAGTATATTCCGCAAAAAAGGAATTTATTCAATTAATTTTTTCCTTAAGACAGGCTTTTCAAAGATCAAAATCTTATCATCAGAGGAAATTGCTGGGATAGATAAGTTGGCAAAGGCCAAGATTTAAAATTTGAAAAAGTAAAATAACGATTGTGGGGGGGAAAAAACAAGGCAAAAAAGTTGCTCGAATGCAAGCAAGTGTCCGATTGCAAAAAAATCTATCTGCTCTATCCAGTATATTGAGCTGTATACTTTTCACAATAGGTTTTACCGTTCCTAAAAGTTCACTTTTAGTTCTCCACTTTATATATATATATATAGCCTCTTTATATTTTAACATTAATAGGTAATTTTAAAATTTCCAAGTTCTTTCCTCATATACACTTTACAATGATAATTTTGTTTACCCAAAGCTGACCGGGGTAATGCCGACTCAGAATATGTAAATTTTATAAGGGTATCTTGTCTAGTTTTCTGATATTACTCCGGACACATTCAGAAAGACAGAAAATACAAACTTTCTTTATATAATAGATGGAAGATTTTTTTTTTTTTTTTACAAAGACTATTCAGAAAAAAATAAAATAACAAGCTACGTCAAAGACTTTCCAACAATGTCCAAAAAGTGAAAACTGAAGTCATGTTACGAAATTTGATATCCTTGCCAACCAGTGTAGAAACACATTAACACTTACCAGAAATACAGAATTTACTTGTTGGCAAACATCAACTATAGAATTACAGGACCACATTGCAAGCAAACATGTACACGAGACTGGTCATTCAAATTAAATATGGACTCTCTTAAACACCTGATAATGGTCAAGAGACATAAATGAAGATCTGCAGGAATACAGAAGAAATAGTTATTGGAATGGGTATTTATTTTTTATTCCTTTTTAAAAAAATTTTTTTTTTTTTTAAATTTTATTTTATTTTAAAAAAATATAATTCACTCCAAACAAGGCAAGTTGCCACTGTAGACGTAAAGGGCTACTAAGAATTAGGGAGTAGGTTTAGGGTGTCATTCTACTTCTCCATATTGGATAAAGTATTCCTGAACTTATGCCATGGAAACATTGATAGCTCAAAAACTATTTGTCTCATCAGGCTGAAATTTTGCATAGTGGTTACTGTAATCAAAGAACTATACCTAAAATTTGGGAAAAAAATTGGAAGTTAAAATTCCGTCAATATATCGACCATGACCAAACTTTTCAAGGTCAAAGGTCAATGTCATATAAAATGCTTGACTTCATTGGCTACAATATGGGCCGAGTTGTGAGTCTCTGATTAACAGAATAAAAGTTATGACCAAAAGTTTGACTTTCACCTTTTCCATAACCCTAATTTAGATATCCCAAAATTAAATCAAGTGAAAGTTTTTTTTGGGGGGGGGGTGGGGGATGGGGGGTGGGGGGGGGGGTGTCCAAAATTGGGAGCTGTGAAGCGAGATGCATAATTTTTTAGAAACAAAACCATTCTAGATTTATTATTTTTATCCGAATGTTTCTGCTTCAAAAGACATTTGCGCAAAAAAACATTTTACATTTTTCATTTTGGATGTCACAAGTGAACATCCAGTCATCTGTACTTCACCACATTTCACAGCGAATGTAAGTCAAGAGGTAAAGAATCCACTGGCATTTGCTTACATAATAACGCAAATACACTGTATATATCCATTCTGTAAGAGTGCCTGTTTGAGGGATCTATAGTTAAGCGGTGCAATGTAGTGCATTTTTAAGCCACACGAATTTTGCAAGAGATCTCCTGGGGATATCACGATATCTTAAGATTACTCATCAGAGAGCATACAAACCGGGTGATAACACCACTTTCTCTGTGCTGCCAACCATCTTTACAGCAGTCAACTTTTTGGAAACTTTAAAAAATATTCAATGCTTTATTTGAATTGCTGACTGAATTTTATTTTAATTGTTAATTGGACCTGTGACGTAACGGTTAAAGGCGTTAACAGTTTTCAAGAGTTTGAAAATTCAATCTTTACTCCGGGCAATACTAAGAATAAAATAAAAATTACTTAAGACTCGGTCATGGCTGACAGAACAAGAACAATTTACCCTCCGTGAAGTAAAATAAATGGTTCAGTTTGAAATTCTGTACAGGTTCTAGAAGTCAACATAAAGATCCCCCAAGTTCGAAACTATGTAGTGTCTAGGCACGAGCCCCGTGAGTCAGCCTGGTTGTTCCAACGCATCTCCCTGGCTATCGTTCATGGCAACACTATATCAGTAACTGCGGCGTCACTTAATGTTTTAATCGTCATCTGTTGACTCTTTCTTTCTCTCCCCCTCTCTATCTACCTATGTCTGTATCTGTCTCTTTGCTTCTCTTCATTTCTCTCCCCCGTCTCTATCTACCTATGTCTGTATCTGTCTCTTTGCTTCTCTTTCTCTCACATTATTGTTTTATAAATAATTGGACTTGTTTTGGTGTCTTCACAATGGCAGACATGATTGTTTATTTATTGTTGGTTTGAAATTGTATTTCTTGTCCTGGAATAAAATTTTATCTAAAAAAAAAAAAAAAAAAAAAAAAAAAAAAATGTAGTGTCTGTATCATGCGAGAAGATTGTTTTAGACATTTTGTGAGTTGCCTTTCTTTCAGAACCAAATATATAAAAATGACTATATGAAAATAAAATTAATGAAAATGAAGTTATATGATTTTGAAAATTAATGGCAGTAATGATTTCAGACAACTGATACAGCTCAGTTCAAAAGCAGTCATTTTAGATAAAACACTAAGCTGAGAAGAGTTATCATTTCAAATACAGACTACGATGAATACCATTGCCCTTTTTAGATAAACACAAGACTCAATCGCATTGTTATAGATTGAAACCAAGGTAATGATAAGATAAATCTGTAAGTTCTCAGCACCAGTAACATGTGTATGTGTAGGGTGGTTGCTTTAGGATCACAGGATGTAAATTTTATCATGAATAATCAAAAAAAAAAAAAAAAATTTGAGAAACATATCAAAAGCAAATAAGCAGAGAAAAGCAAGAGAGATGAAGAGAAGAAAAGATGCTTTGAAAAAAAAAAAAAAAAATTAAGTAAAAAAAAAGAAAAAAGTAAAGAAAAAAAATAAAGAAAAAAAGAAAAAAAAAAAGGAAGGAAGGAAGGAAGGATGAAAGTGAAAAAGGAAAGAGAAAAGTGACATGGTATTGTCCATCTTCAAGAAAATAAGAAAAAAAAAAAAACACAATGCTTGAAAATTGCCCATTGAGTGTTTTGGGGATGAAAAATGTCTTAATTACCTTCAGAAGTCATTCCTATAATTAAAAATAAAATAAAATTTTTAAAAAAATTAGTAAAGTTGAAAAATTCAAAGTAAAAAACTATATTTAATTATTATCAAAATTACTTAATTTTTGGACCAATTAGGTTTCAAGAACCCCAACATTAGGACACATTCGGGTCTACACCGGTTGACCATCGCTAACGCACATGACATCTGTAAACAAACCTATAATAATCCTGAGTTGTTTGTTTTTTTCTAAGAAAAGGGGAGGGGGATATATTAATTTTTTTTTTTAAATTTAGGATACGTTTTTTTATTTACAAAACATTTAAATATTTATTTTCTTAATATAGGGTGCGTTTTTTTTTTTTTTAAATTAAATTTAGGGTGCGTTTTTTTTGTTGGTTTTTTTTAATTAAATATAGAATGCATTTTTTTTTATTTACAAAACATTTAAATATTTATTTTCTTAATATATGGTGCGTTTTTTTAAAAAAATTAAATTTAGGGTGCGTTTTTTTGTTTTATTTTAAATTAAATATAAAGTGCATTTTTTTTAATTTACAAAACATTTAAATATTTATTTTCTTAATATAGGGTGCGTTTAAAAAAAAAAAAAATTAAATTTAGGGTGCGTTTTTTATTTTTTTTATTTACAAAACATTTTCATAAACAAACGAAACATCGCAGAAATCCCTAGCACCTGAAATTCTCCTTTTAAAATGATTTCATTCTCTACGATTATTCAATTTATATTTACATTATTATAATTCTAATAAATATATACATTTTTTTTTCTTTGAAAGTGCAATAATTATTTTACATTTTAATATTTACATTATTTTTTGGTAGACATTTTTAACTTTTAGCGTCTTTTAAAACATTCATGTACAGATGAACAGTATGCAGAGTGACTAACAAGATATCAGTAGAGTTTCAATAGTAAATCCGGTGCTGGTGTATTTGAGCAGTACCACATTTCTGCCCTCGAAAATCTCGCTCACACACCCCTATTCCGAATTCATGGCCAACGGTCATAAGCACCGTTTTAAGTGTAATTTAGCCGGTTTCAAACCGATATAATTTTTTTATTTTATTTTTATTTATTTTTTTTTTTTATTCAAATTATTTGACGGTTTTAATTTTTATTAATAAATTATTCCAGCAAATTGTAATAAAAATTGTAATTATAAATTTTTTAAATTGAATCTTTTTTTACATGTGTGGTGGTCGTCATGCCTTTTTTTGGTGATAACTTCCTCCACAAATAAAAATAATAATAAGAAGACTTACATGCAAAACCAACGGAAGTTTATTCACTGAAATAAACCATTAACAAATATAACATATTTCCTTTTGTAATGAGTTCAGAAGTCCTTTCTTTAGTTTCAGGGTAAGTAAAAAGGAGAATGTCCTTTGTTTTGTTGAAATGCTCATATGTTATAAAATGTTAAGAGAGGCAATAGGTAATGTTTGCCTGTGTAATTGTATGAAGCGCGCGAAAGGTGAAATGGAAGAGTGATAGTAAGACGCGTGTAACCTCCAAATGAAGAGTCAGTTGAGAGAGAGGGTTTGATGTTTGTGTGTGCTTAAATACTATTTGGATAGGCTCCAGCGAGCTTAAGGAGAAAAGTTTAGAAAAATGTCTTTGGAGAAATCCCATTGGACAGAAATATCACGTGGTGTGCTCCCTACTACGTCCGCTCGTTTTGAGTTGATTTAATATATAAGACCACGCCGGAATTTGCGTGGGCGTTATTTTTTATCTTTCACGCGCCAATACAATTATATTCACACTGCGCGCCTAAATTGTATTTATCCCAAACAACAATTTTTATCCGAATCTTAACCGTGTCAACTGGCACACATGTAATCAATACTAAAAGTTATTAAAAGGTGATGTCAAAGTTCAAATTTGATAATAAATGAAAAAGAAACTAAAGGTATAAATAATATTTTTCCTAAAAAAGATTTTATGTGACTTTTTCTTTCTTTTTTTAAAAGAGCAGAGGCAGTGTAATGATAGACACGAATTCGGAATAGGAATGTGTGAGCAAGATTTTCAAGGACAGAAATTTGGCACTGCTCAACTACACCAGCACCAGATTTTTTTTTACCTGTCTTAGTGTGTGCATGCATATATTCTTATATATTTAACTAGACGAATACCTGTCCCAGGATGGGTAAAATTAATTCCCACAAACAGTACAGTTTTGCACCACTTTCATGTCCCCTTATGAAGATTAATATCAAGATATGATACTAAACCTTATGTCTAGAATCAGTATTTCAATTTTGATCTATATTCCATTACATGATTTTGATTCTGGAAAATGTCTTAAATGTAATTGATATCTAATAACTATATTAAATTCAATGTAAATCGTATATATTTTTAAATGGGAGGTTTTACCCATTTTATGCCCCCTAAAGCCCTTTAAAATACTTTAAAGAAACTGAAATTTGAGAAATATTCATTAATTGATTTCAAATACGTATTAAAATCCCCCCTCCTCCCCCCAAAATTTAGGTATCTGAATTTTAATCCCATTTGCATAAAACTAAATTAAACTAAATATAGCCCACATTACAACTCCTTATGCCTAGCAGCTGTGTTCCAAAATTCATAAAGATCGGTTTATTAGTTTCGGAGTGAATCCTTTACATACAAATAAATAAACATAAACTCGTACATGATTTTACATAAATAGATATAAACAAACCTAAGTGCTCAATATCAAGAACAGACTATATAAAAAGAACATACGAGGCCTGTCTAAAATGTATCTGACCGTAGGTCAGAAAAAATATTTCAAATACGTGACGGGGTTGGGACCCTAATCCCCTTCAAAGTAGGTCCCTTCCCACCGATCCATCCACTGCCGGAAACACCTCAGGAAGTCTTCGTTTGGAATGGTGTCCATCTCCGCCGTCGCGTTCCGCATTATCTTTTTTTTTTTTGCACCCTCTCAACAACAGATGCACTCCGAGCAGCTTGGGCCCCGCAAGAACACTGATCACTCTCCGCTGATGTGCGGCCATTTTTGAATCGGTTGAACTGAAATAATAACGAAGGTCGCAAGTCACTGTTAACCTCCAAAGCAGCTCTTACTGCTCGACACGTGCACTCGCTTCGCACACTCCGTCCTTCTGAGACGGTACGAGACTCGCTTTTTATAATACCCAGTCACACCTAATTTCCATACGTGCAGCGAGACTTTGCGAGATTTTGCGTGAACTGTATGTAATAAACATTCAGGGACGCCATGTTGGATTTCTTTCCTTCTTTCTTTCTTTCACTCGCAGCGCACAGGACAAGCAAACCCGAGGACGTTTCGCAAGTAAGCCCTCTTCATGTTCATGTTCCCTACACTCCCCCCTGATCTCATGATCACAGAGATGGCAGGGAGGCCTAGATCGCCTTCGCCGGTTGCTTCTTCGGAGGGGGACAACGCAAGCCTCATCTTCGCTTGTGCTCTCGTCCGCGGTCTGAGGGTCGAGAAACATCGCGTCCGCTGGGATACTGCTGATATCCGAGTCACTGTCCGATGGGGCTGCTGCAAGCCAGAGCGATGCCTCACTGCTCTCTGACTCCGACTCGCTCTTGTCGTTCAGTGATGATTGCGTTGCTAACCGTAGGTCCCTAATGTGACGGGGCATACCGTCGACTCGCACCGCCTGTGGGCTGATTACCTCGGTGACGCGTCCAACTCCGTATTTCGTCGTACACTTGCCGCGCGGGTTCTTAATCCAGACGACATCCCCTTTTTTCAGTTTCTCTTTGGTTACTTCCAGTTCGGGCAGCGGGTTAGTCTCTATGCCTTTCACCCTGACGTGATACCTGTGCAAGGTGTCAGCCGGCGCTGTAGAGGGTGAAACATTATCCTTTGGGGTTACGTTATACAGGTAGACTGCCTCAAATACCGTGCAGCCCGTCCTGGCCGCAATGGTTTTGACGGTTCTGTGATTCCGCTCGATGACCCCATTTCCACTCGGTACGTGGGCGCATCGAAACCTCAGGTGTACTCCCCAGCCATCAGCAAACTTTCTGAACTGCTCACTAGTGAATGCAGCGCCATTGTCGGTTAATATCTCCGTTGGGGGGCCACGTTCAAGAAAAATATTGTTTAACTGACGGATGATGCTGGCTGCATCCTGCCGGCGCAGCATGCGCCATATCGCAAACCTGGATGGACCGCAATCAATGAGAGTCAAGAAATCCTCACCGTTGTGGTGAGTAATATCCATCGCCAGCCGGTTCCAATGGCTTTCCACTACCAGCTTTCCTTTCTCCCAGCGAACGGGTGCTGGATCAATGGATTGGCATGCTATACAATCTTTGACCACTTTCCTGACGTCTGCCTTTTGTACTCCTGGTTCAACCAACTTAGCGAAATATAGGGTCCGCTTGACCCCAGGGTGCCCGGTTTGTTGGTGGACTTCTTTGATGGTATTAGATCGAACGGGGCTCATGGAAGCGGCGCAGGCGGGCTGCATGGGTTCAATAGTCTTTCTTATGGCATCAAGCCATCTTTGAGGTACTCTCGTCAAACAATCTGCTTTGTTCAGGCTGGATTTGACCAGGGACACCTCTATTGACAGCGCATATTCGTTCACCAGCTTCATGATCGTGTCGAGCCGCCGTCGGATGAGCATCTCGCTCGTGGCTTTGGTTCGTATTCTGGCCCTCCCGGTGAGAGTATCTGAAATCCACTTATGGACGCAAGCAGAATCCGTGAATAGTCGCAGGGTGGTCATCTTCCAAAGGATTGCCAAGTTTATCCCCTTGATAACCGCATCAAGTTCTGCCAGGTTTATGTGCTGGGAGTCCTTTTCTGGGCGTAACCAGCAAGCGTCTTCCACCACCATTCCATCATGGACCACCGATACACCAATGGCGAGAGAGCTTGCATCAACCCACACACTAAGGTTCTGGCTGTCGACGCACCATCTGCCTCGCGTTGGGTCTTCCTTGTGCACCCTGGTGAGGACTTCTTTGAGCATTGTATTGAGAGGGACGTCATGAGTTTCGTCATCCCATCCAGTGGTGACGTCGGAGGCTCTTCGCTTAATAAATGCCACCGCAACACGAAGCCAGCCGCCGACAGGAAGGTGTCCAACTAACTTTCCGCACAAGGAAAATACGTTTCGTCGTGTAACAATACAAGGCATGTCCGGGGTTTCATTTCCTCGTTTCCAATACAGAACGTCATCTTCCTCCCAGACCTGCAAACCAAGTACCCGTGCGCCATCTCGTAGCCTTTCCGGTTCCTTGCTGAGAAGGCCAAAGTTGTAGAGATGCTCTCTCACGCGCACCGCAGATACAATTTCCTCGTCCACGTACACGTCATCAATATATGCAGACGTTGCCCGCTGAATGCGCTCATCTTTAGTCAGAATGGTGTCAACAATCATTTGCATAATTGATGGCGCAACATTAAGTCCAAATCCCATGCGGGTTAGGCAATACCTTTTCCCCTTGATGAGCACCGTTTGATAGGGCCATAGTGATTTGTGTACACGCACTTGAAGGTATGCTTTGTGAAGATCCAGTACAGATACATTAGATCCCACTTGCCGCCATTCCCTCAACTTTTCAGTACATACGTCCGCGCGAGCTGTAAAAGGGTCCACGTGCTCATTCAATTCTCGATAGTCGAGCACCGGCCTCACCTTCTGCTTATTCTGTTGGATAACCGCCATTAACGGGATCAGGCACTTTGGAGGACCCAATTCCTTCTCTGAATACGGAACTAGCCATCCATTACTAATCCAAGTTTGTAGTTCCTTGTCGTATTCTGCACGAGCTCCGGGGGGAATTTTGTATTCTGGCACCTTATTGCATAATTTCTCGGGTGGCTGCTCCTCCGACCACTTCCAGGAGGCTGTCCAGGATTTTGTGCGCTGGTCGAATTCCGCACAAAAATCAGGCTGTTCCAGCTTCATAGCTGCACTCAGAGCAAGGCCCGCTTTTGCAAAATGTGCCCTACCCTCACCATCAATGCGTACACCTCCCAATTCCTTGATGACGTCCATTCCCAGGAGTAGGTCGTAACCGAGCAGGTCACCGTTTATAACCAAGGCTCGTGCGGTTACTGTAGGCCCATCGCCGACACCTGCGCGAATGACGCTAACGCCACAAGAGGCAATCGAGCCACCGCCAACCGTCAATACCGGGATCCTTTCCTTATCCCATGCGTCACAGCATGCTTTGCGCACGAGGGTCTGCGTGCACCCGGTGTCTACGAGCGCGAAGCGCTCACGCCCGTTTACGCGCACGCTCACTGTGGGTAGCGCCTTATTTGGCGACGATCTGGGGAGAAGACTGGCGCTATAGCTTACTCCCCTTGCCCGTTTCCCGGACAACCTCTTGCCACGTGACCCAGCTTGTTGCACCGGTAACAACGCACGCGTTTTAACGTTCCTCGATCGGGCGCGTCCTTTGCACCGCTTCGGCTACGGCAGTCTTTTGAAAAATGATTCGGCCCGCCACATTTGTAGCATCTCACGTCTTCTGTTGGTGGTGAAGACGCTTCCACAGCTGCCGAAACCGGCTCTGTGTCCTCTTTCAAAATGTTTCGGGCTCTGGCCAACAACTCGTCAAGCCCAATCTCACTGAGTCTGGACGATGCTCGCAGCAGTCTGCTGGCGCCGTCTGGGAGTCCAGTCAGAAAAGCGCATCCCAGTATTCGCTCGCTTGTTCCACCAAACGGCGCGGCTAGCCTCCTCAAATCGGCCAGGTAGACGTCCACAGTCTCATCTAGCCCAAGCCGCCGTTCGGTGAACTGCCTCGAGGCGACGAAAGGGTCCACAGCAAAGGCTGCGTATAGCGCCTGCCTAATTTCCTCCAGGCCTGGTTCGTCTCCGAGCTGCTGATACACCGAATATGCTCCTTTGGTCAGCCTCAGCGGGATGACCAGTGCAGGATCCTTTATATTGCAAAGTCTGCAGACACGCTCGGCTTTCTCCCACCACTCGACTACAGAGGGTCCGGAGGGGGAGCCGTCGAACTTGGGTATCAACCTCAAGTCGAACTTGTCCATCGCCGAGATAGCTTGAAATAATAACGAAGGTCGCAAGTCACTGTTAACCTCCAAAGCAGCTCTTACTGCTCGACACGTGCACTCGCTTCGCACACTCCGTCCTTCTGAGACGGTACGAGACTCGCTTTTTATAATATCCAGTCACACCTAATTTCCATACGTGCAGCGAGACTTTGCGAGATTTTGCGTGAACTGTATGTAATAAACATTCAGGGACGCCATGTTGGATTTCTTTCCTTCTTTCTTTCTTTCACTCGCAGCGCACAGGACAAGCAAACCCGAGGACGTTTCGCAAGTAAGCCCTCTTCATGTTCATGTTCCCTACATGAACCACTCCTTAATTTGTGTTAGACATTGCATCTTCTCCAAACACCTGCTGAATCTAACACGACGGCGGAGATGAACACCATTCCAAAAGAAGACTTCCAGAGGTGTTTCCGGCAGTGGATGGATCGGTGGGCTAAGTGTGTGCAAGCATAAGGGGCCTACTTTGAAGGGGATTAGGGTACAAACTCCATCACTTATTTGAAATATTTTTTCTGGACTATGGTCGGATACTTTTTAGACAGGCCTCGTAGTCTGATGATCGCATAAGAATGAAACAACCAGTCACCATAGAATTTTTATTGCAGTATTTTCTTACTGATCAAATCTGATTAATATTACATTCAGGCATATTAAGTTACATGTCATTCATTTGTCTTTCAAACATTTAGATATTAGTAACATGTAAAAGAAGGCAATACAACCCCACACAATTAAATATCATTAACATACTTCTGTATTATTATTATTATCATCACCATCAAGCTCTACTATTTATGGGGCACTATTAAAATATATTTTCATATATTATTTTGAGTTTTTAATATAATACTAGAATACTCAGCGACCCATTTGGATCACCTATTATGAAAAAGAGTGGAAGAATCTAACATATAAAGTTATCTTGCCAGGTTTTAAAAGTCCAACCCAAATAGCATTTAAGCTGACAAATAAAACTATGCTTTTGACTAGCCAATTTTCATTTGTTATTGATGTACCATGTTATTGGCAATACAATAACATACCTAGCTACAATTTATTTTTAAAATTACTTAGTCTGGCCCAGATAACTGCTAATATGAAATATTTTTTTAATAATCATCTAAAAAAAAAAAAAAAAAAAAAAAAAAAAATCAGCAATGGGGATAATTTATTTTAAATTGAAGAACATAACAGTTGTTTATGTTAAGTTTAAGAATGTGCAAACAAATAAAAATTAAACTTAAAATGATTTCAATGCATCCAATACGACACTGGGTAAGTACAGCTAGAAATATATAATACAGTGTAACCAGGATATAATAGAGCTGTAGGGACCGGAGAATAAGTCTCTTTTATCCGGGTTCCTCTTATATCCGGGTATTGTCTATTTTGTTTATATAAGTATGGAAACACCACATATAACGCACAGAACACTAGTTTATTTAACAGTTATAGACATAAAAAATACTTTTCAATCAGTTTTCACAAATAATTCAGTCAAAAATTACTTTTTCTTAAAAAAGGCAGTCATTTTGTTAAACTCGGATATAAGAGAGCTGTCAGGACCTGAGAATAAGTCTCTTATATCCGGGTTCGCCTTCTAACAACAACAAAAAAAGAAACCTTTTGACTGATTTACGACATCACACTGTCACTCAAAAAGAACTCTCTTATATTGGGGAGGACCGGACCTGAGAAAAAGTATCTTATAGCAGGGTTTCTCTTATATCCGGGTCTAATTTATAGACATTAACACAGGCTGTAATTCGGGACCAGAGACAATGTCTCTTATATTCGGGTTTCTCTTATATCCGGGTTACACTGTACAAGCTATGTTTACTGATATGAAACACCAGATAATTAGCAAATTTAATTTTGAGAGATTATTAAAGAATTTGTGTGGAAGTAAAACAAACTAATTGTTCAAAAAAGTAATGACGTTAAAATGAGTGAAAACAACATTATTATCAAGGAGGTTATGTTTTCAGCCGAGTTTGTCACTATGTTTCTGTACAGCCTAGCATCCACATCACTTGACCAATAGTTACCAAACTTGGTCAAAATATCGATCATGGTCAAATTTAAAATTGATTTAATTTTGGGATATCTTAATTAGGGGTATGGAAAAGGTGAAAGTCAAACTTTTGGTCATAACTTTTATTCTGTTAATCAGAGACTCACAACTCGGCCCATATTGTAGCCAATGAAGTCAAGCATTTTATATGACATTGGCCTTTGACCTTGAAAAGTTTGGTCATGGTCGATATATTGATGGAATTTTAACTTCCGATTTTTTTCTCCAAATTTTAGGTATAGTTCTTTGATTACAGTAACCACTATGCAAAATTTCAGCCTGATGAGACAAATAGTTTTTGAGCTATCAATGTTTCCATGGCATAAGTTCAGGAATACTTTATCCAATATGGAGAAGTAGAATGACACCCTAAACCTACTCCCTAATTCTTAGTAGCCCCTTATGTTTACAGTGGCGTCCTGCCTTGTTTGGGGTGAAATATCATCATAATAATAACAATAAAAAAAAAAAGACATTGGCCCATCCTTTCATAGTCAGACAGAGAAGAATGCAGTTTCACAACTAACTTATGTTCTTGTTTACAATACAAATGGTGCCCGTAAGGGAAAATGTTTGTTACACAATAATTTGTTTAAAAAAAAATAATCAAACAAATTATTATAATTCTTGTTAGTTGTACGTGGGGGGGGGGGGGGGGGGGGCAGACATAAGCAGTATTTATATATTTGTTGAAAAAAACGTTTAAATAATAAACAAAATAGAAATAACATTTTTGAAAATTAATAAATAGTTTTACAAACTAAATTTATTCAAATTTGGGCAAAAAATTTGCTTAGTGTAAATATTATTGAAGCAGACGATATTTGCCTACTGCTTCAGTATTTTTTTTTTCATAAACTTCCGGTTACTAGATTTTGTGTTTTTCTTTTTACTAGTAACCATTAAAACATCATTTTTACTATCATTAATAAATAAATAAATATGCTATGAAGATTTATGAATGTTTAAAAAAATGTATGTGACACCATTAATTATTTATATTTTTTATCAATAAACATATCCAAGACATTTATAAAAGTAATAAAAAATGTAAAAAAATAGATTAATATCTTTTTAAACATTCAATTTTCTTCCTTGGTAAATATAAATTGATAAATGTATTTTATATCTAGCTATCTTCCGATTATTGGTTCATAGATAAACACATGCAGACACGACATCTATCCAGGTTTATCGGTTATGTTCCCTTTGACAAGCGGTTCGATGTTGTCTGGCTGCCCTTATACTAAGTCTCCAGTGGTCAAGATTGTGGGGATTAACTGTGTCCATTTGCCACTGTTTACGGTCTTGCCTGATGGTTTTCTTTTCATGTCTTCCTAGGGCACCCAGCTTTCTTTTTGTCCAGCCTTAGGTCTCTGCATATGCTTATATACCCCTTGCTTCTCTCAACATGTGCGAACAAGTGAAGACAGTTCGCCCTTATTAGGACATCAAGTTTTGGAATGGCCAATTTCTCAAGTAGAGTGTTTGACCTAATGTTCTGAATCTGGTCCGGCTTTACATTGCATATCCACCTAATCATTGTCCTGTCATTTCTCTTGAGTCGAGCAAGGGAGGCCTGGGTGAGGGCCCAACACTCACTGCCATAAAGTCATAGACATCAATATATAATCTAACATATGAAATAATGTTGGTCGCATTTTCAAAGGCGGACCTAAATAGCATTTAAGCTGACAAATCAAACTTTGATTCTGACTCGCCAAGTTGCATTTGTTATTGTTGTTCCATGTTATTTACAATAGACTAACACTACAATTCATTAAAAAAACAACAACACTTAATCCGGTCCGGCAGTTTGGTAAAATGTAGATATCTTAAATAATCATCTTAAAAGAAAAATAGCTAAGGGGAATAACTCTTATTTATTTAGTAAAAGTTAATGTGCCTTATTTGCTTCTATTTTTTGTTCTAGGTTTACTGACAATTACGTTTTATTATTATTTTCTTTATAAATCAAAGCACAAGTTTAGTTGTGATAATTTAGACACTGATTAATTATATTGACCATATATTGACCTATTGACCTGTTCATTATTTTTTCTTACGTCTTGATTTGTTCCTATTAAATCATAACAAGGATCACTTTTAGATTAGATACTAAACAACAAAAAAGGAGCAGTTATAGAATAGAAATATTTCCAAAAGAAATTTGAAGATAATGGATCCAGGGCAACACCAGGGTGGTACAACTAGTTACATATAAAATATACTAACTTTGATTCTGACTAACCAACTTTTATTTGTTATTGCTATATCATGTTATATTTCACTACAATTTATTTTTAAAAACATTTAATCCAATCTATCAGTTTTCTAACTTGAATTTTTAAATAGTCACCTTAAAAGAAATATCAGCTAAGGTAAATAACTCTTATTCTTTTAATAAGAGTTACAATTCCTTGCTTTTTTTTCTTCATTCAAGGTTTCCTAAGTTATGTTTTCTTATTCTTTCCTTGCATAAACAAAAGCAAAAGTTAAATTATTGACCTAATTATAATTTTTCTTACTTACGTCTTGATTTGTTCCTATAAAATCATAACGAGGATCACTTTTAGATTAGATAAAAAACAACAAAAAAGGAGCAGTTATAGAATAGAAATATTTCCAAAAGAAATTCGAAGATAATGGATCCGGGGTAACACCAGGGTGGTGCAACTAGTTACATATAAAATATACAGTTTTGTAATACAAGAGTCTCATGAATATAATTTAGAAAATATATAGACTAGCAAAATTCGCTTGAAACCATTCAACAAATTGTATATAAAAGATATAAATCACACCTTTTTTTTTTAGAAAATAATACGCATGTATATAAATATGGCTTCCACTTTCTAAAATGGCAGAAAAAGTCTGGCAGACATAACTTTACAAAAATCACACCACACATTTATTCTGAGACTTCACACTTGAAAGGATTTGTATGAGGTTAAGTAGATGGAAGTGGACAGGAATTTTGAAACTTGTCGATTATATATATATATATATATATATATATATATATATATATATAGTCAACCAGGCAAAGATAAGTACATATTATTTTCATAATAAAAATAGATAGAAAGAAAAAAAAAAAAAAAAAAAGAAAGAAAATTATCACCAATAATAAAATTATTCCATAATGGTACGCTAGTAGAAGCATCATATAGATTTCAAAGAATATGACCATTTTGTTACGGCTTAAAATAATGCTTAAAATTGTCATCAAAAGTAGGATAATTCGGATTTTTGGTGATTAAAAAAATTACAATTGTTTGTATATCTCAAATCAAAACTTATTGGCAACAAAAGCAGAAAAATGCGTAATTCCATGTAAAAAAGAGTTTGTATGGAAAAAGTTATGTAAAAGTATATACATCTAAAAAAAAAAAAAATCTGTTTTCCAAAGCTCTCTTGTGGTGGGTTGTCGAACGTTACTGGAGAAGTCTGTTCTATGATGCAGCAATGCATACAGCATGAGCGGCTTCCACCAATTGTGCTGAAACAGTCGACAGTACAGCTTATGCATCCACAAAACTGCCAATACATAAACAGTAGCGTTTCACCCAATAATGCCTTCGTCAGATCTAAACATTATTATATGCAGTATAATTTGCATTCAAAAAAAAAAAAATTATGAAAGTT